>ML677352.1:43313422-43379067 GCA_007922305.1 Dermatemys mawii | reverse complement strand
TATAATAAGCTGTGGGCCCAGACACCAGCTACCTGAAACATATTATGATTTTGAAGACAATGAATCCAAAAGAAAGCAGACATTCCACTTGTAGATCATTTCCATTTCTTCATCTACTCTCTTAATTCTTCATCTTTTGCCCAATCAAGTCAATGGGACCAGGACTGGACCCATCTTTAGTAAATAGGTTTGACCAGGAACCTCCAAAATGTTTCTAAACAACCTTGATCTTTGGAAGGCTTTGAACATGAATTCGAGTCTGAGCTCCATGGCGCAGATATGTGTATAAAACATTTCTTCTGTAGACTGTTTGGAACAGAGTTTGTTTCATTTTAAGATCATAAAAATCAGGGTAATTTAATAGGGCCCTTGGTTGGGTAATTGCTAAGAAAAGAAAAGCAGAGAATCCATGCAGGGTGTGTGTGTGCTTTTTCTTTGCTAGTGTTAAATATTGTTTGGATTATTCACTGTATAAACATTAAATAATGTAATTTTGAATCCAGGTCCCAGTAGGGATTTAAATGTCATTGGTAAAGGATTAAGATATTAGTGTAATATGCAGTATCAAAAAACCGAAAATTCCTTCTGTGTTACTTAAGTGTTTTCTGATCAAACCCACTGGAGTGAGGTTTTTTTAATGGCTGTTTCATGCAGTAATACAACACTGGAGGAATATAGCAAATTATTTCTGTTTGTAAAGTGGGCAAGGCAGAGACTGTGGGTCTAATCCAATAGACTTTGATGTCAAGGGAAGTCAATAGGCCTTGAATTTTCATCTCCATTTAGAAAGAACCTAGCACACTTTGAGAACTATAACAATATCTTTCTCTCTCTCATGCTTATAGTCCTTTGGCACTTACAATATATTTACATCTACAGTGTCTTCAGATGAGGAGCCTGTATAAAGAACAAACAATAAATAACATATATGGATTTTCAAAGAAGATAAAGAGCACTCCAACCTGCAGGTTTTATACTACATTAAGATAGATGTGTACTTGGTATGTTTAACATGGGATGCATGGGAGGTAAATATAGCTATATAGGGCTTGTTTTTCAGAGATGTCAAGCACCCACAAGTCTCATTGCTTGAAAATGCAAGTTTTGATTGACCAGAACTTCTGGAAATCACGTATCTGAAGTTGGGCAACCAAACATGGCCTCTACTGCAACAGGGATCGTTTTAGTGAGTCTAGTGAACACCCAGTAAATGGATGGCAGAGCGCTCTCCGGTTGACCCCAGTACTCCAGCTCCCCAAGAAGAATAAGGGAAATCAACCAGATAGTGTCTCCTGTCGATGCAGTGCAGTGAAGACACCGCGGTAAGCCTACCTAAGCTATGTTGACTCCAGCTATGTTATTCATGTAGCTGGAATAGCATAACTTTGGTCCACTTACCCATGTAGTGAAGACAAGACAGAAAGCACCTAGAATCATTACCTCTAATGTCCTGATTTCTTCTACTTTCCTTTCATTAGGATCAGCAAAGGTTACCCTTGTGGTTTGCTAATAAAACTATGTCTACACTGTAATCCAAAGTACGTGTAGACATACCCGAGCTAGCTTTGATCTAGATGCTCGAGAAACAAGAGCAGTGAAGATGCGGCAGCATGGGCGAGCCATTTGAATGCATACTTCAGGTCCTAAAAAACAATGATTATTTCTTTTCAGCAAAGGCCAGAGACAGGAGTAGGTCAGTTCCATCCTTCTTAAATAATCTCTTTGTAATCTGAACAAGATAAAATCAGACCCCCACTGTAGTTACAGGCAAATAACAGTGCACATGTGTAGCCCATTGATGTCAAAGGGGCTCTTTGTGGATGAAAGGATTAATCTGCATTTTGTTGCAGGATCAGGGCCACAGTTTACATTACTACATGTGTAGGCCAGTATGTCCTTAGATAAGAGGCTGCATCATCATGATATGGAGAATCATAATAGAAAAAGGGTCTAGATAATGGCAGTACTATAGAGACATTAAGCAAAGTATAATGGTGACATATTAAGAAGACCTTGAGAGAAAGAGTGCAAAGAATTTTCAGCAATGACTCTTAATAAGATAATTCAGGAGTGGATGTCAGTTATTTACTTCTATTTGCAGAACTACTTACTCGTGAATGGAACGTGTAAAGTTCCCTTTTTGTTATAAGTTGCTCCAGTCCTATTGGTTTAAGTAGAAATTCAAGGCTTAAAATGCAGTGTGTGTTTGTTTAAGTTGGGTCAATGGTGCATCTACTTCAGCGAGTTCACCCAAGACTAAATGTGTTCTCTGATTCTCTAGACAATAGAGCATTTTATTTGTGATAACTAGTCACTGTCCATTATATTATGCAGTAACGGTTTAAGAGGGACACATGAGTACCTAGTAGCTGGGTCAGTTCCAAGCACTGCATTTCAGTAAATGAAGCAGAAACTCAAGTTGATGAAATTTGCAAATAAATCTCATGGGAATCCTGGCCATTAAAAATTAGCACAGAATTAGATATCATTATAAACAGAGCTGGGGGGAAGAGGGGAAGAGTCTCCACAGCTATAGCTTTAAAAGTCCTTGGCATAATACAAAAAGTCACATTTTCTGTAAATGAGGGAAAAAACAGAGTTGCCAGAAAACACTTGAGTTCACTTTAGTGGAAAGCAGAATTCAAATATTCATGGTGATTCCTGCTAAAAATGGACAAAAAAGGACATTTTTGAATGGTGTTTTGGAACTGAGCCAAAATATGCACTTCTTGTGACCATGCTGTTACTATGGTAATAAGCAAAAAATACCCATGCTTGAAAGCCGCTTGCTATAAATATGTATGAATTGGTTTTATGATCATAAAACCTCTGGCAGAAACCAATTTGCCGCGTCTAAGTGATCTGATTGAGGGCAATCATTGTTAGAGGGAACCAAAAATATACTAGGCCTCTATTTTCCTATTAAAATGCCATGCCTTGGTTTAACATTTCCAAGTGGTTATTTTAGTCCTTTTTAAAAAACACAAAAGCCTGTTGAAGATAGGCTAACTCTGTTGACCAGTATATTATTGAACTTGTTTATCTCAGGGAATTGGGCCTACCTGATCTCAATAGGTTTTTTGTTGTTTTTTTCCTTCTTTTTGTTGGTTGGGTTTTTTCTTTTTACTAGTTGCTTGAAATATTTCACAATTAAAGCAGAAGAGGCTTGTTCTGTAGTTCTCACCTTTTGTGGTCACAGCCCTGAATAGCCTTGAAACAGAGGGACACTTTCCCCAGTTGAAGTCTGGTGTAATTTCCCCTTGAATGGGCTCTCATAAGAACAAGGGTCACTGGTTGGGGTGGTATGCAATGAAGCTTGTGATTGCATGGTCCTTGGCCACCACAAAACAACCCCCAACGCTCTGCTTTATGATAGCACAATTGGTCAGCACAATGGGAGGGGGAGAAAGCTAGAGAAACAGAGAGACGGGTATAGATATTAAGGTGGAGATATTAGTCAAGTGTTTGTCCCTCTTGGTGCATTTCAAGGGCTGAAATGTACAAGTGGCTGAGAACAGGGTCCCCAAACATTACACTGAAAAGCAGTGAATGAGTAAAAAGGGATGCTCGTAATGGATCAATCTTGCATATAGAATGCACCTTTGTGGTCAGATGTATAAGATAATATATAGCAGCTGTGTTATAAGCCGGCAAAGGGAAATGAATTTACAAAGCACCGTCTCTCAATAGATTTCCTTGTGGGAACACCAAAAGTTTAAGTGCTAAAGGAGAGCTTACTGCTGACTAACACTCATGCTTAACTAATAATTGTCTTGTATACAGTGGAACCTGGCAGTTGGGTCCTTATTCACCCCCCCTAAATGGGAGCATTGCCTGAGTAAGGACTGAATGAAAACCGAGCAAGGATTTAGGTCAAGCAAACTCCATTTGCAAATCCAAATTCTGAGAGCTGCTAAGCACTTGCAGTTTCATGGATTTAAATGGAAGATGCAAATGCTCAACACAAGCGAGGTGATTGAAAAATTTTCACTGGAACCGTTTTTGATAAAAAATGGCATTTCCACAAAAGGGAAATGCTTGCAAAACAATCAATTTTTGCTTTAAAAAAAATCAGCTCCGTCCCCCCAATTTTGGTTTTGGATTTTTTAGTTTTTCAATTACCATCCCTCCCACCAATTTTTTTTAAAAAAAATCCTGTTTCTAACTGTCTGTTCAATACGGCTTGAGAACTGGCCCCAGAATCCCTTAGGAATAGCCCCATCATAAAGCAGAATTCTTTCATTGCAATGCCGTGTGCAAATTTCCCTTTCAGTTCTAGTGAAGTTCCTCTGAAGTGGAAAAAGAAATGACTCCGTTACAAGAGGTCTCTACTGAGGTGAGATATTATCCTGTGCTTCAGTGTCCTATATAGACAGTCATAAAAATCATTCTCGTATGTTTTATGAAGAAAAACGAAAGGTGAAAGAAAATAGCAGCTTAGCTCATGATTTAACTTCATTGCCATTAGCAAAAAAGGGCTTTTAACCAAAATATGCTATTTTGCACTTTGCCCTCAAACAATTTTAGTGAAGATTCCTGCAGATGTCTACTGAAGGCTGTCTTCAATTTGACAAAGAGACATATTAAAACATTTGTCCTGGGTCAATTTCAAACACAAGGCCTTGTGGATAAGAACAGATATTTTGAAATTGATTCCTTGTGTGATCAGCTACCAATAAAACAGTCTCAAAACTGTTCAGAGATCTATCTATTTATCTATCCCTCCCCCACAATCACTCCCCACCCCCAGCACTGTCTTATCTGCACTCCTCAGATGTATTTAAAAATAGAAATAAGAAGCTGCCTCTTTTTCACTCTCCTATTTTCCAGTTTTCAGGAGAAATATCTTGATTGGTTTCTACGTTTTGGGTTGGCTGTGTGTCTGTGTGTGTGTCTGTGTGTGTATGTGTGTTTGTGCAGGAATGATTGCAGGACGGCTAAAGCAGAGAAAGGAGTTTTGCATTTACTTCTGCAAGCACTGAGGCAAGTGGTCCCACTTAGCTCTTGAGGGAGTGACTTCCATAGTATAGGTTCAGCTCCCATCACAGTTCTGTCTCTTGCGCTCGTGAACATCTCTCATGCTCATGATCTTAGCTATGGTGAGAGGTCATGGCTGTGGAAGGAGAATGTCTCAGGGAGATGGGATCAGTCCTGACGAAAGCTTTATCAGTAGGTCAAAAGAGAGCTTGAACTGGCCTCTATCCCACAGGAAGCCAGTGCAGAGAGCACAGTTATCAGGTTGATCCATTCACATTACCTGTGTTGCTATGATTAATTCAGAAACAGTTTCCTAAGTCTGCTAGAGTTTTAGGAATACAGATAATAAGGGGCTAAATCTGCTCCCTCATCCATAGCCATAGCAGGCCCTGCCTACAGTAGGATTGATATATTTCCATTGTGTTGCAAGGAAGCAGGATTTACAAAGCCGCGGAGAGGGGGCAAAAACTTTTTATTCCACACTGAACGTATCTCCATAGGAGACTTCTCCGTGTCTTTATACAGAAGGGGCATGATGGATAAACTGGGTAAGGAGAGATGGGCTGATGGATTGACAACTGTGATGAACCTAAATACGGGAGAGGGTACCTTCCAAAATTCCATTGCTGCACAGAATATCTAATTATTGAAGTGAATGGAAAGTTGGACTATTCTAACAAGGGGGCAGCATGTTCTTTCCTTGATGCATGGGTGAAAGTTCTGGGAGACTTGCATTTGGAATAAGGGGAGGGCACAATATTCTAATTTTTGTTTCCCCTGGGAGAGTCAAGAGCCAGAAGACTTCACAATGTATTTTCTTAACTAGATGGTTGAAGACCTGCTCACATAAAAAGATACCTAATGGGATCCTTCACCCAGAATTCAAACTCAATCCCTTTGTAGTTCAAAGATATTCCATTAGCCCTTTTTTCCATTTTGTATAGTTCTCAATGTCCAGATTCAAGTTGGAAACACCAAAGCATCCTGGGAGAGGCTGATTTTTCAGGCAATCAGGCTAGAACAGGGGTCTCCAAACTTTTTGAGACGGGGGCAATATTAGATTTTTGAAGGGGCTTCGCGGGCTGCTGCCATGACATCCCTTCCCCCACTTTGATCCTCTGGCTGCACTGCAGGGGCACTCATCCCTTTCCTCCTCCAGCCATACCACTGCTGCACCCCCCCCCCCCGACCTTTGCTCCTTCAGCCGCGCTGCGGGGGCACTCACCCCTCCACACATGGGGCTGCTGGCAGCAGCTCGCACAGCGGGAGAGGGAGGCAGTGGCGGCTTCTCCACGAGTCTGCTCAGCTTGGGGGCTGGACAAATCGCCTCCGCGGGCCGGATCCGGCCCCCGGGCCGTAGTTTGGAGACTGCTGGGCTAGAAGAAAGGAAACCCTGGATATCGCGAAAAAGAGTAAGAGGAGAGGGATTTTCTTGGGAGATCTCCAATTTCAAATTTCAGACTTTCAAATTTCAAACTTTCCAAAGTCGAAGGCTGTATAATTGCCCGATCACCTTCCTGTTCTTTATCTTTGCGGTGATGATTTAGGCTAATATGGCCTTAATTCTGAAATGTAGTGAACATGGGCTTATTGATGTACCACAGAGGTACCCCATTGGCTTCAAGGGGGCGCTGTGCCGGTTCATGAGACTGCCCATGGACAGGATCCGTTGCAGGATCAAGGCCCCTTATTAACAAATACGGCAAAACAATTATACCCTACACAGCAATATTTCAAATGAATACAAATAAAAAGCCCCTCAAAAGTCTGATTGAGCCATGTGACCAAAGTTGTTAGGACAAGAAAAGAAAGAAAGAACTTGACCTCCATTGGCTGAATGCAGAAGCACTGCTAGAGAATATCCAGTTGAGTGGAAGGTTTTGTGGATGATATAACATAAGAGCAGAGGAAGAAAACGCAGGGCAAACCAAATAAAAATGTCCGCTTGGGAGAGCAGAGCACTGCTCGCCAGACCACACCGCTGGCCAGCTATCATTTTAAACAGATTATTCAAACAAATATTAATTTAAGTTGCTAGGATGGAATATCTGGTTGAACGGGTAAAAACACTGTGTGAACAGGCAAGTGGATGATTAATAACAAATGTGCTTGCCTAGAACAGAGCAGAAAGGGAAGGAATGTTGTAAGAGACACCGTTCTGGAGTTAGATGTGCTGAAGTGTGCTCGGTGCCTCTGGTTTCAGAGCCAAGCCAACGTTTGTGCAGGCTGTGTGGTCGCACGAAGTTCTTCCAGAGCCCTGGCATCTCCTCAGTAGCCTGCATGCTCGGGCTGGGAGCACCCTCAAAGGGAAAGAGTCCATCTGCCTATCTTATCACAGGGCCACCACCCTGATATCCGGGATCCCATGGCAAAACTGGGAGGGACAGAAGCCTCATTATGAAATTGGGAGTGGCATTAACAAAACCACCAGTCTCCCCGGGCAGTTCTTGGCTTTTGGATTTTGAGCGTGGATTTCCGGTCTCATCCAGCACACCCCTTGCTGCAGTTAAGGTATTGGGGGGGGGCCTGGTTACTAATGAGGCTAAGGCCCTTTTCCACCACTCTGAAAGCATAAAGGGGTTTTAAAGTGGACAGAAACAGCCATTTGAGGATACCTCTATACAGGTGCTCATGAGATATTGTAGAGCTAGTGTAAAGACATTGCACTCGCTCCGCTCCCAGCACCAGCACAGGGGCTAACATCAGGGCATGGCCAGGGTGCACAACACTATGGCAATTCTGTGCTCCCCAGGGGCCATGGGAAGCAGTGCATTAGGCAGAGCAGCCTTTAGGCTGCTCTATCGTACACTGAAGGGTCCCAGGATACACAGAGCACAAAGACCACCTTTGCACCGCCATTCTGCCCCAAGGACAAAAATGGAGGCTCAAACCCCATAATGGGAATTCCCAGAAGTCCAGCAAAATCATTCTCTTCACCCCAGCCTCTCAGACTGAAGCCTGTCCGCTACCTATAGATCTGCTGTGTCCCAGGTATATTAAGCAGATGGTGCTTTTAAATTAAGCTTTGCCACAAGAGAGAGATTCATGGCAGCCAGTATAATAAAAGCAAATTATCACCCAATTTGCTGGATTTTGTGTGTGTATGCATGCAACGAAAACTCTGTTTCCAGAGACAGGGCCCCATTCAAAGTGACATTTCCTCATTGGGGGCTCTCAGTGTGAAAAGAGCACTCTTGGTTAAAACTAAGATTCTTTAAAGGGAAACTTCCTCTGGTTTCAAATAAAATAGCCTCCCGGAGTGGTTAAATTCTTGCAGTTTTTCTCTCCTTCCCCCAACAACAGATATGAACAGTTTCACCCGTGGATCTCAGGACGGGGAGCTGATGGAAGATGTATCATTTTTCTACATGATGTTTTCTCTGTGGCGTCTAAAAACATGTCCATTTATTTAGGAGACCTGAAAAGAAACCGGTACTGCATTGAAAGTGCTTTATTCAGTCAGTCTAGCAATTAGATCAAAGGGCTGAGCATCAATAGCCTTGGCTGGGTCAAAATGTTCCAACAGGAATGCTTCAAATTAGACAACTAATGCCATATTTAGAAATCTCAGTTAATGGTCTGATATTCAGAAGTGTTTAACACCCACAGCTTCCATTAAGGTCATTTTACACGGCTCTGAGATTGTCAGATGACATGTGCTACATAAATACCAATTATTATTGGCTTCATTTTTTAGTTCTGGATAATACTGTGCTTTTCCTGTCAAGAATCAAAGGATCACTTTCCTTCTTCTAGTTCCAACTGTAAATGCCCCCACACTTTGGCTTTAGACTGCTGCAATGGCAAAGACCATAGATTGTGTGTGTTAGATATAATGATAATTAAGAACTAATAATGCTTTGCATATCTAACTATCTCTTGTGGACCAGTTCTTATAGTACCTTGGTAGAAAGTATAGTATTGCAATAATCAGAGTAATTATTCAAAATGGAAGCTGCTTTTATCATTTTCGTTTGCGGCTGCTTCACATTGTTGTATTTTTCTTCTTGGTCACACTTTCCATCTTAGTATTTCTAAGCACTTTACAAGCCTTGATAAAAGGAACCTTAAAGCCAACCTTACTAAAAAGGGTAGTAATATCGCCCCCATGTGAGCAACGAGGAAACTGAGTCATGGAGAATTAAAGCCAATATTCCTAACAGTGAGGAGTGGGCCTGGAAGTTGCTGTTGCTAGCACCCGTGAAAATCAGGCGGGTCCATATGGATTTGTGTGCATAATCGGAGGCCCCCAAATTTGAAAATCTGGGCCTAAGTGACTTGCATAAATGTATTCAGGAAGTTTATCGCACAGCCAGAAGCAAAAAATCCAGGTCATCTGACTCCCAGTCCTGTAAATCAAACCCCAAAGCCCCAAACATTAATCACTAAAAAGCTGCCAGTTGCACAGGCTATAAGAACGTCAGTTCTATGAAGAAAATGAAGGTGCCAGTGCCTCCTATTCTGAATCTATTACTCCCATCTCCTCCAACTGCTCTGGGTGCTTCCCATTTCTCCTATCCTTTTGTGGCCATTACTGGCCTCTTTCATTTCAATTTCATATCTATCTCTCACCAATCACCTACAGACCTCTGCAGCCAAACCTGTTGGTTCCCTACATACATGATCTCAAACTCCTTCTGGAGATCATATTTATTTCATGTTACTTATGTATCAGCACTCAGTGTTGTAATGAAATGAATCTCTTAGAGCCCTTCCTTCTCTTAGTCTTCTCTCACCAATAAATCTAGTTTAAAGGTTAGGGGGTTTTCTCTATAGACAGGGATTTACTTTGGTAACTCCCATGAAGGTGAATGGGAGTTTCATTCTAATTCTTTGTGCTTTTGTGGAAGGCTAATTGACGGGCACAATTCTGATCTCATTTAGCTTAAATTACCCCAGTGAAATTGAGTGAGAGTAAAATTGGTTTCCATGACTCATCGGCAGTGATTTGGCTTCCCTCAGTGTCAGAACAGGCATAAGAAAAAACAAAACCATTCCTACATACAGTATAAATCAAGCTTTATTAAAAGTAAAGGAAACTCAACATCTGAAGTAGTGTGGGATGGTCTTACAGTTACAGCACTGGGCTGGGATCCAGGTGATTTAGGTGCAATTCCCAGCTCTCCCACAGATGTCTTGTGTGACCTCGGGTGAGCCAATGAAACTAATCATGTGTTTAAAGTTAGCCACACGCCTAAGAACTTTGCTGGATTGGTGCCAGAATCTCTTGGGGCTTTGGTTGCCTAGCTGTGAAATGGACATAATCCATTATCTCCTACATGTTTTCTTTCTTGTCTGTTTAGACTGTAAGCCCTTCAAGGCAGGGACCATCTTTGCTAAGGGCACAATGGAACCCTGAGCTTGATGTCTACATGGCCATAAAACATCCCTGGCTGGCCCCCGTCAGCTGACTCAGATTCATGGGGCTTGGTCAGCGGGGAGGAGGTGGGAAAGAGGGATAAAGTTGCAGTGTAGATATTCAGTCTCTGGGATCCTGCGAGGTGGGAGGTTCCTAGAGCCTGAGCTCCAGCCCAAGCCCGAATATCTACACTGCAATTTTGTAGCTAGGCATCCAGAGCCCTGCAAACCTGAGTCAGCTGACATAGGTCAGCTGCTAGTGGTTCAATGCAGCATAGACATACTCAGAGGCTCTACTGTAATGCTGCTGCTAATAATGAAATTCTGATCTCAGTTGCAACAGTGTGAATCTTCAGTAAACCCATTGATGGGTCTATCAATCCTTCCCTTTCTGTATTGCCTTTTTCCTTCCACTTTCCCCTGATTGAATCAGCAAATGTAAACTGATTGATGGCAGTGACTGTCTTTTAATCCGCATTTATACCATACTTACCAGACAGGCCCTCGACTGCAGATGGGTGTCCTTCAGCGGTAGTGTGATTCATATATATTGTTAATTATAACAATTAGTGATAGCAGCCTCGTCCCAACACAATACGTGTCACTGAGAGGATCGTAGTCACAAGAAGAATGCCTCATTCTGCCTGTGACTACGATCCATTTCTGGAGGTGGCTGAGAAAAAGGAACTGATGAGTAAAAATGATTTCAGAATGGTTTTTTTTCAAAATGCAAATGCATCTAAATTTTGAGGTTTGAAGTTTCACAATGCAAAAGATTGTTCCCAGATCTATAGTTTGATGTTACCCAGAAAAGTGATTTTCTTTTTACTTTCAAAATTGGAAATATCATTGAAACTCGAAGAAAAAAAAGTCTGAGCTCTAATCTATAGTTTAACCCCTCCCTTCCTAAATATAACGAACTCTGAGCTTGGTGCTAGATCTATCTACCTAGTTTTATCTACCTAGTTTCTCGATGAGCCTTCATTACTGTAGTACAGAAATTCTTAGTTCTTTCCATATCAGAACCCGCTCCAACATCCTCCTCCCACCAGCCAAGATCCCCTTCTCACTTAGCAATACGGGAGTTGCTTGGGTCATGCCCCTCTATTCCTGCTTATGACCACCCTGCTTGAAAACCTGAGCAACCCATCATCTCCCCACTCTCTCCCCAAAACTGAGATCTTTCTCTCTGATGGGGTTAGCCCCTTCCTCCCTGATGTCCCAGGGTATTGTATTGGGAGTCATTCCCAAATTTCCCAGGAAGCGTTGGGATACAGAGGGACCTAGACAAATTAGAGGATTGGGCCAATAGAAATCTGATGAGGTTCAACAAGGACAAGTGCAGAGTCCTGCATTTAGGATGGAAGAATCCCATGCACTGCTACAGACTAGGGACCGAATAGCTAGGCAGCAGTTCTGCAGAAAAGGACCTAGGGGTTACAGTAGACGAGAAGCTGGATATGCCAATAAGGCTAACAACATTTTGGGTTGTAAAGTAGGGGCATTGCCAGCAGATCAAAGGACGTGTTTATTCCCCTCTATTCGACATTGGTGAGGCCTCATCTGGAGTACTGTGTCCAGTTTTGGGGCTGCACTATAAGAAGGATGTGGAAAAATTGGAAAGAGTCCAGCAGAAGGCAACAAAAATGATAAAGGGACTGGAGCATATGACTGATGAGCAGAGGTTGGGGAACTGGGATTGTTTAGTTTGCAGAAGAGAAGAATGGGGGTGGGGGGGTTAATAGCTGCTTTCAACTACCTGAAAGGGGGTTCCAAAGATGATGGATCTAGACTGTTCTCAGTGGTAGCAGATGACAGAACAAGGAGCAATGGTCTCAAGTTGCAGTGGGGAGGTTTAGGTTGGATATTAGGAAAAACTATTTCACTAGGAGGGTGGTGAAGCACTGGAACGGGTTACCTAGGGAGGTCGTGGAATCTCCTTCCTTAGCGGTTTTTAAGATCAGGCTTGACAAAGCCCTGGCTGGGATGATTTAGTTGGGGTTTGTCCTACTTTGAGCTGGGGGTGGACTACATGATCACCTGAGGTCCCTTCCAACCCTGGTATTCTATGATTCTATGCTCCCTTTGGTATGAGTTTGAACAGTACTCAGCACAATGGGGCCCTGCTCCATGACTGGGGTCCCTAAAAGCCACCACAATACATATAAATAATAATAATAATTGTGTCTCTGGCTCTTGGCACAACAAACATAATATGAAGAAACTACATGGGCAGAATGGGATCCAATTAATCATGTTTTCTGAATATACCCAACATGCAAGGCCCGGCTATGTAGGCACGCTGCTCCTCTGGTTAGGTACAGGCAACTTCCAAAACATATGACACGCTGAGCATTACTGAAGGGGTCACAAACTATTTTAAAGGATACTCCCCTATTCCTTTACACTACAATAACAACATGACCTGAGCTACTATGCTGGTCTAGAACAGCAGTTCTCAAACTGTAGCTCGTGTCCCCAAAGTGGGTTGCAACCTTATTTTAATGGGGTCGCCAGGGCTGGCATTAGACTTGCTGGGGTCTGGAGCCGAAGCCCGAGGGTTTCAGCCCTGGGTAGGGGTGATCAGGTTACAGGAACCTCAGCTGGGGCTGACGCCCCAGTCAGGCCAGTGGGGCTCAGGTAGGTGGGCTAAAGCGTCAGTCCCTGCAAGCAGGTAGTAATTTTTGTTGTCAGAAGAGGGTCGCAGGGCAATGAAGTTTGAGAACCCCTGGTCTGACCCCTCCTCTGGAACGTTGTCTTTTGTAACCTAACTATTTTTGAACAATAGGAACCCTGACATTTCCTGCTAATATTTTTTAAATGATATCATTGTAATGTTTTCAGTGAGGCTTTTATTCCAGTCTATCCGATTCTGGAGACAGTCGTTCTGATCTTATCTTTCCTCCTCCATCTGATTCCTGTATTATTATTTATTATTATTATATTTATTATTTAAATAAATCATTTGTTCCAAATACAGAAATGCCTATCAAAGCCCATGGCTGGGATTTTGTCCTTTGCAGGGTTACACATGCCTTGCTCTGAGGGAGGACACTACTGATTCACATTAAGAACTCTACACATTCATTTGCCTTTTGCACCCATCATCCAGAGTTGTTGACATTACTTGTGCCAAACAGATTTCATGTCAGTGAAATATGAAGGGGAAATATGTATTAGTTTATTAAAATCCTGAAAATGTCAGAGTATTAGCAGCCATCATTAATATGTGTTTAAATTCTCTACCCGCAGCCAGACAGTCTTTTATTTTGTTTGAACTTAAGCTTGACGTTTTCAGTCAGCACGTTATTGTTTAACAGGAGGAGAGAGTGAACACTATACCACTTTCCTTAAGCAGATCAGGCCTTGGAATGTGTTCCATTGAATGTACAATCCTGGTCTATTCGTTAGATATGAGAGGTGAAATTTTGATCCTGCACCCAAGGGATCAGTTTCCTGAAGAGAAAAAAGGAAATCAATATAAGGCCAAATCCCAGACCCTTCTCATAATCCCAGTCAATATCTGCTCTTCTGGGGGGTGGCGGTCGGGGTTTCAGGATGAGTAGAGACTCAAAATCTCCCACAGCTGGTCAGATATTTTTTTCCCCTGTGAAAAATTTTAATGACAACAACAAAAAAATATGTTTTTCATCAAAATGTGTGCATTTTTCTCAAAAACCCAAAGAATTAACATGAAAAAAAACTGAAAATTTTGGAATTTGGTTGCCAAAAACAAAAACTTTTGACAAACAGGGACTGTTTCCACCAAAATTTCTTTTTTTGTTGTTGTTGAAAAAGCTGTTTTCTGTCCAAAAAATGCTGATGTACGAAAGTTGACCAACTCTGAAGTCATTCCCACCTCATTGCTCTGGAGCCTCTGTCCACTCTCTGTATGACCAATGCCCTCTGCCTTTTCCTTCCCTTCATGGCTTTCAACTCTCCCCCAGTGCCCAGACCGATGTGTCCGTTCCATTCTTGACTCCTCCTGAAGCAGGGATGTAACACGACCTCCTTTCCAGCTCTCTATGTACCTCTCCTGCTGTCAGTGGAGATTTAAATATCCCCACCACCCTTCCTTTCAGTTTGTAGCTGCTGTGTCTTGAACAATTCTGGGAGGTGGTCTTGACTTGCAGAGTTCTCTGGTTTTAGTTAGACACAGATCTGCGTGGAGAAGGGGATCTTGCCTATCACAAGTACAAGAGCCCTATGAGGTTCCCCCTCCACCCCTCAGCCAGTGACAATGATTGAAGAGACAACTTCCCCAGGCCACACTTACAAGATATCCTCCTTTTCCATCTGAATAGGTCACTGTCCAGTCCTGCCTCTCCTACCCCCAGACATCAGCCAAGAGAGCTGGGAGAGAATAAACCACCCTCAGCGTGATCCTGAGCAAGAACCCCTGAGGAATGGCATTTGGGTTGAGCGGGGAGGTGGTAAGAAAAGAGCAAGAGGGCAGGGTAACTTTTAGTTGGATGGGGACTGGAGAGGTCAATATTACGAGAGCTCAAAGGGCTCTGAATGGAAGGGGAATTTTAAAGCCTAAGGCTGAGAATTTCCAAGGAGCCTCTGGGAGTTAGGTACCCAAATTCCATTGAAATCCAGTAGGAACTGGACACGCTGTTCAACTCCTTTGAAAATCCGAGCCTCTTTGGAATGATTGGGAACTATGCCACAGTGCCCACAGGAGCTGGTGTAATTGTGCTCTTACTGTTCTCCTCGCACACCCTCTTTTCCCTCCCATTTCTCACTAGGCCCACTTGCTGCCTCTTGTTTTCAGTTAGGCTGTAAACTCTTTGGGGCAGGCACTGTGTCTTGCTTTGTATTGGCACAAGCTCTTGATTCAGTGATGGAGCCTTTGACGGGGCCTTTGGCAACTACCACAACAGAAATGCTAAATAGGACTGTTAATAAATGGGTGACATTTTCAAAAGCACCAAAGTCCCATTTTCAAAAGCGACTTCGGAACCTAACTCCCATGGGCTTTCAGCGACCCTAAGTCTCCTACATGCTTAAGTAACTCTTGAAAATGGGACGCGGTCTCTTAAATCAGGCTGGTGCTTTCAAAAACTGTTACCCTTGTTACTCCTTCGCTGTGCTTCGTACCTGTTCTGGCGGCAATTTTTACATCTTCATCTCCTCTTGAGAAACCACAGCTTAGACTCTGGAATGTTTTCATTGCCCTCCCTGGTAAATACTAAGACTTCCCTCAGAAATATCTGCCGCCGCCTCCTCTGACACTCTTCCCCTGACTCTTCCTCAAGAGCCCTCAAATCTCTCCTTCCTTGACCTCCTCTTCTCCCTTATGTATTTGTAACGTATTGTATTGTTTGTCTTTCAGGCTTGCTCAATCTTCACTCCTGCCCGGAATGAAGTTTCTGACAACTTTCTTACATTCCTTTTCGTTTGTCTCATGCATCTCCCCTCCGGAGTACTGACACTGCTGATTTATATGTCTGTTGTGTTCCATTATTTCCTCTGTGATCCACATTGTTCGAATACCACATATCGCTATGGACAGACTACTTCAACACAGGTCAGCCATGTGCTTTAGCACCGTTGGTCATTAGTATCTCAGGTATAAGCCAAATCCACACACCAAGCCACCTCACCTGTTTTGGCTGAAGCCACCAAGGCCTTCTTTTCAGGCTCCAGAGGATTTCTTGACTCCAGTACAGCTGTTGGCCCTTTATATTGGCCCTTTATAGCCTTGGCACTCTCAATCTTGCATAGTTTTTTTCTCCATTCACCTGTCTCTCCTTGTGATGGGGTATACAAGGCTCTCTGAGGCTCCCTGCTGGAGGCCTTATGGCCCTGCCACACCCTGCCCCAAAAAGGGCAGTGGAGAGGATTTTCCAAGCTGCCTAGAATGGCTGTGGGGTCACAGCCAATCAGGACCCAGAAGCCTAGTATAAGACAAGCTGCAGGGCCAGAGGGAGTTCAGTTCCTTGCTAGAGCTGTAGGAACATGGATGGGGTGTGGCTGGCTGACAGAGATGCAGAACCCCGGACAGGGAAGCACTGACAGAAGCCAGGGAGCGCGAGAAGGAGCCCTGAGCTGCTTGCTGGGACTCCCTTAGGACAAGACCCTGCGGTAAGGGTGAAGATGGTGTGGGGTCATGGAGAAGTGGACTAGGGAATTAGAGAAGCCGTGCAACATAGTTAAAGGGACCCAGCAGATGGTTGCTACCTACAGGGTCTCTAGGCTGGAACCCAGAGTCATGGCTGGGTCTGGGTCCCCCCACACCCATTAGTCACTGGGGAGAAAGTGGCCTGTACATTGAGGCACCCCAGAGGGAGAACTGAACTATAGTGGCCCAGAAGCCCAAGAAGGCAAAGCCATTGCCTCCTGTGGAACTATTCTATCCTGGAGCAGGGACAAACAGAGAGAGAGAGAATGCACAATCAGCTATGGGGGCACTCAAGAGAGAAATGAGTGCATGCTGTGACACTCTTGTTCAACTCTTGGTATCAAATGGTGTCTGATAGGTGCACATCTGCACTGGAAGTGGTGCATCATAAAATCACAGAATACCAGGGTTGGAGGAGACCTCAGGAGGTCATCTAGTCCAACCCCCAATGCTTCACCACCGAGCTCTGAGAGGGATCGTGCCAATTTCTGCTGAAATCAGTGGGATTCTGTGCTGTCTGGGGCACCTTGTATATAGCTGAGATTGGGCAAAAAAACAATTCATGGGACCAGGAACCTATTCCCTATCTCATGGCACCCACTTCAACCCCAAGACACTAAAAGCCTAGCGGTGGGGAGAAGCATGTGGACAGGAGATGGGACAAGAAATGGAGCCTGGCCTATATTCCCTGTGTGTATGAGGCTCAGCAATGCATGTTCCCCATCAATACAACTTCTGCCTGTGCTACCCTGGCACACACTGCTGGTTTTAACGTTCTAATTGTCTGTCTACCTGAGCCAGGAAACCGCTGCCAGTTGCAGTCTAGAGACGCCCTAAAAGAGCTTGGTTTGTGTAGCCCAGCAAAGCAAGGATTGAGGGGCAGAGATGACTGATCTCTATAAATATCTCCAAGGAGTAAATAGGCCAGGTCACTTCCCCTGTCTATGAATAGTAGTACGTCCCACCTCCTGTGGGAGCCGTGAAGGAAAAGTAATTAATGGCTGTGAGCGGCTCAGACTCTCTGGAGAGTCTGCATTCTGTGTGGACAGTCCTTAAGAAGGCCAGAGGTGATATCTGAAGTCTACCTGCACTGAAAACTGACTTTCAAATTTTGCAACCACACGCCCTCTCCTGAGAGCCACATGGTATTTTGGGGGAATCCGCCAAGTTGCAGATCTCATGCTTATCCTGGTTTAATCTGATATGTCAGCTTCCTCCCCTGGCCAAATCACTAAGTGGGGTGGAGCACAAAATTATTTTGAAATATTCAAATAAAAATCCGCTGGAAATACTCCAGTCGGGTTTAAAGAATAGATAAGTTTGGGAGTGTTCTTTATTGCACTCATACTGGCTTGCCCGTCCCTAATTTTTGTACAAAGGCTTTTCATATGCCTGTCGTGTACGTGGTCACTTCTAGGTGGTTTGGTTTTGCTCCGTGGTGTCTGAAGGCTACACACACCATTATCTTTCCCCAGCAAGCGAGGACATCTAGAGGTTGTCTCACATCAAATGTACAGAGTCCAGAAAACCCCGGGTTTCCAGCTTGTGCTCATCTCTATAGCCAAACCACAATCGCTAAAATTATTTTCCACACCAGCCTCAAGCCCTCCACCAGCTCTCCATTGCAAGGTCATTGGGGTGGTGACCATGTGTTTGCACAGCACCCAGGACACCATGTTTAGTGTTCTCCTCCTCCCTTTCCAGGCCCAGTTCAACCCCACCCTCCATCTCTTGTACTGTGACTCTCATCTCAATGCTGCCGTGTGCCTCCAGCTACCTTTGCACAATTAGCAATACCTGCCTAGCCAGCCCATTTGTTTCCTCTTCCCATTCCCATCTTCAGATCTCCTTCTATGTTTGCCCCTCTATATGGAGTGACATCCTTAATCCCAATACAGGTGATCCCCTGGATCTCACCTCTGTGAGCTCTCCCAAAGATTTACATCTTCCAGATGACCCACAATCCCTAACCCACCTTGTCAGTCAGTTGTTTTCTTTGCAACTGTCTTTCTAGGGAGAACAGAAGAGAGGACAAGATTCTGTTTAATGGTACCACCTCCTCGGACTTTCCTGGTGCATGTGTCAATCTGCTGAACAGAAGTTCCCTGTGGCAAGGATTGTCATTATTTATGTCTCATGCAGCACTAGGGTGACCAGATGTCCCAGTTTTATAGAGACAGTCCTGATATTCAGGATTTTGTTTTCCAGAGGCACCTATTACCCCCTGCCCCCTGTCCTGATTTTTCACACTTCAATCTGGTCAGCCTAGGTAGCACCATGCACAAAGTCAAGGCTTAACAAATAACCAACGGATTTGCTTAGTACTGAGAAAAACCTGCTGACAAGTCTACTGTGCATTTGCTTAACATGGTAGAAAGAAGCAGGCTCTGGGCTAGTCAAGAGAAGGCTGTCCTTTCATTCACTCTCAGGGATGGGCTGAGAGTTTGCTTAGTCTACAGATCTCCAACCCTTGGCTTCTGTCCTGGGACGAGTCACGGGAGCTTTCAGATAGCAACCAGCCAAGTGGCTTTCCTGACAGTGGAGCTGCTTAGATTGGAGGGATTTTAATTCTGATCAGTTGACGTGTTTTTCTTCCACTCCTTTGTGACATTTGAAGAGGCGTCTCTAGAATGCTGTGCAAAGGTCTGGTCATATATCAGGGGATGGATGCAGGATTTATGGAGCGATGGCAACTTCCTTATTTAAGTTAACCAGGGTTTTCAGACACATACTCCCTCTCTGCTATCATTGGTCCCCCTCCAGCTCCAGCTGGTTCTCCAGGAAGCCCATTTATAGTCTATGGCATATAAATCTGAATGGTACGTGGGAACAGACTGCAAACCAGACAGTTACTATTTATTTTCAGTGAGGACTAAGAACATAAGAATGGCTCTACTGGGTCAGACCAAGGGTCCATCTAGCCCAGTATCCTGTCTACTGACAGAGGCCAATGCCAGGTGCCCCAGAGGGAATGAACAGAACAGGGAATCATCAAGTGATGTGATCCATCCCCTGTCGCTCATTCCCAGCTTCTGGCAAACTTCCTATGAATTTACTTATACACTTGCCTGGCATAAGTATTAATATTCAAATGAGCATTTATCTGCAAGAACATTTAGTAGCATGGGGGCATTTTCTTACTAAAGTGGGGGGGATATTGCTGCAATACAGGGAATGGGTGGTATATTTATTAGGATCTAAGTGAGTTAGGATCACAAACCCCACAGACGTTCAATGGGACTTGTGCTCCTAAGTCACTTAGGAGGTTTTGACAATCCTAAGCAATATGGCACCATGTCGAGGTGGGTAGACATCACCATGACAGTGAGTTCAGTCTTGGCCTCCCCTTCCCAAGTAAGCATGGAGCCCCACCCTGCCCGCCTGACGAATCTAGTGACTTTCATCTCCCTGTTTCTAATCCTGGTGCTTTGTCATAGCCTTAGAGGTTTAAGGCCGAAAGAGATCACCAGATCGTCTTGTCTGATCTCCTTCATATCATAGGCCATTAATGGCACCGAAACTAAACTTAACAACCAAAAGGAGACCCAAGTGTTACAGTTCACAGGAGACCAAGGTCAGGTCTACACTACCCGCTGGATCAGCAGGTAGTGATCAATCTACCTGGGATTGATTTGTCGTGTCCAGTCTAGACATGATAAATCAATCCCCAAGTGCTCGCCCGTCGACTCCTGTACTCCACCGCCGCAAGAGGTGCAGGCGAAGACGATGTGGAGCAGCAGCAGTCGACTCAGCGCCATGAAGACACCGTGGTAAGTCAACCTAAATATGTCGATTTCAGCTATGCTATTTGCATAGCTGAATGTGTGTATTTTAGGTCAATTCCACAGACACACACCTCAGTGTAGACCCGGGCTATACTATTATATGCCACTGGCTGAGAATAGGAGGGATGAGGTGCACCAGTGCCCATAGCCTCTGTAATGGCAGGGAATCAAGAGAGCTGCCCAGATGATCTCAGCAAGGTACGTGTAACAATGCTTCATGGGAAAGTTAAAACCCCCTCGGGTCACTGCGAATCTGGGAGGAAATTCCTTCCTGACCTTGTTTCTGGGCATCAGTTAGACTCTGAGCATGAGCGTAGCTAAGCAAGCATGAGGATCAGGAATGGGTGGTGAGTGTTGCCAAGTCAGTTTAGGACCTTCACCCCATCGAAAGCCCAGCAAACTGAGCAATTGCTTGCATGCTTTGCCATCACAATTAGCCCTTATTAAGTAATATCTCTGGTCTGTGAATTTGACCCTGATCCAGCAGTGAGCTCCACGTGGGCAGACCCTTGCACCAACATGAAGCCCCTGTAGGGATCAGGGACCTGGAGCAAACCTTCTCAGTGAATCCGTTCTCACTGAGCTAAATAACCGACTAATACATTGTTATCTTTTGCTGGAGACAAGCCTACATTACGGTAGATCCACAGTCCAGCAACATACGCTGCCAGGGTTGTTTTGAGTAGTGGAGCGGCGAAGCTAATGCAAGACAGAAGACTTAACAAGCAAGTGGAAATTTTTACATAAAAGAAAATGTCTGAGGCTACAACCCATATTAATGAACTGAGAAAACAGACAGATGCACATTGGGGATTTGACTGATACCTGGGAGCATATTTTATTGTATTTTTTTCATACTTTTACATCTGGCGCTTTCACCATATTAATGATTTAAGGAATAATTATTGTAAGGTTGAATTTCCTTTTAAAAACTTTCAGTGTTCTATCCCAGAATTCATTCCAGATGCTGGTAACTAAAACTGAAGAAACATGTTTCAGAATGATAGTCCTTTCTGAATCAGGATGACAGCAAAAAATGTGAGCCGACCAATGGGTCTTCTAGCTGCTTCGTTCTTTATGGGCTATCTGATTCCTTTCCAGTTTGTTTAAAATTTTTACCATGCAGATGTTCCTTCGGGTGACCAATTTTTATAGTTTGGAGAAGATTATATCGGTTTTCCATGGTATTGTGTTACTGTATTTCTTGGATTTTTTTATAGCACTTGAAAGGCTAATTTCTTAATCAGACATTACTAGTGGAATGTAGAAAGAGAGGTTAAAAAGCCAAACTGGCCATGAGAATTAAACACAGGTTCGTAATAATGTGAAAGGAAAACAAAAAGCATCAACTCTAGGATGTTGTTATTGCAGGAAAGTTGAGAAAACTGCTATGAACATGCATTTTTTATTATCAAAGGTGTTAAAATAGATACATAGCATATGTTTGGCACTGACTTATTGTTGCACTGTTCTGCAGTATTCAGCTGTCTTGGATAAAAACTATCACTTTGATACTGGAAAATTATTATGAAAATGTTAGTTTTGGGCCTAGTAGTAAAAAGCCAAGATTGTCTTGCGTGCCAGTAAGTTTTCAGTTGAGCGTTTGCACTGTTTCCAAAAACAGTCTTTGGCAACCTCTGAGTTTCAGTTCCATCAACAAGTCTGCCTAACATTTTGTTCTCCTTTGTCATAGTCTAAGGAGAGCTGACAGGAACCAAAGGCTATGTCTACACTGCAATAAAACACCCGCGCCTGGCCCAGGCCAGCTGTCTTGTGCTCGTGCTGTGGGGCTGTAAAATTGTAGCACAGACGTTTGGGCTCAGGCTGGAGCCCAGGCTCTGAGACCCTCCCCAGTCATGGGATCTCATAGCCCTGATCCCGCATGTCTACTTTACATAGCCCTGAAGTCCCAGCCCAAGTCAGGTGACCTGGGCCAGCAGTGGGTGTTTTACTGCTGTGTAGACATACCCAAGATAACCTTGCACCACCAAACTCAGGGCTTGTCTACACAGGGCTTTAATTTACACCAGAGAGGTGTAAATTCTAGTGCACACTAGTCTCTCATACAAAATGGGTGTGTGGACCCTGCTTGTGCGCACTAGAAGTCCCCTACTGCTTGTTAATATAGTGCTTGCAGGGTAAATGCAAGCCAGTTAGTTCACAACATGCTAGTATGCACTAGAATTAACAACCCTCTCCTGCAGACTAATGCATCATGTAGACATCTCCTCAGAGGCAGATTTCAAATGCCGCTTTAGGGCTGATTGGAAGCCAGGGGTTGGTTCAGCCCTTTGCAAAGATACTATGGGTGCAAAATTCAGATCCCAGGCTTCCAGTTCAGTTGCCACCCAAACTCTGTGTTTGTTCAGTTCTAGGGTTGTGAGTCGGGCTCCTTCCCACAACAGGCAAGTCGCATCCAATGGCAAACAAGTTACATCCAGTTTCTGAAACCATAACATTCCCCTTCTTGCTCTCCTGTATTTTCTGCAGGGTTGATTCCATTGAGTAACGCTGAGTTCCTGGGAACAAAATAACAAATCTCCCATCCAGCAGGAGAGGTGGAGATGCAGAGTTGTACTATATTATACTTTCAAAACATTACATCTTTGTAATTTGCAGCAGTGAACATAACAAGAAAAAGGCTCCTTTGTGAGTCTGAATTAAAGGTCATAATGTGTTTACAACATAGCAGTATTGACCTCTGGGGGCTTGGGATCTCAAAGCCTGCTGGGAAGAATGGAGTGGTTGCCATAGTTGTTGTTTGAAGAGAAGTAAGCAATCAGTGAGGAGGAACAAACCAGATTCTTTAATCAAGGAGGGAATAGCACAGGGGTGAGCAAACTACGGCCCGCAGGCCACATCCAGCCCTTGGGACTGTCCTGCCCGGCCCCTGAGCTCCCAGGTGGGGAGGCTTCCCCCAGGCCCTCCCACTCTCCTGGAGCCTCAGCGTGCCGTGTGGGCAGCGCTCTGGCCCACCACTCCTGGGCAGCGCTTTGGCTGGCTCTGGTGGAGCCTGAGTTCCTGCCGCTGTGAGTGACATAGTAAGGGAGTGGGGCTGTGAGCTCCGGTGGGCCGTGTGGCCTCCAGACACACAGCTGAAGTGGCACGGTAAGTGGGTGGGGAGCTGGGGAGTTGGATAAGGGGCAGGGAGACCTGAGGGGACAATCAAGGGACAGGAAACAAGGGGTGGTTGGATGGAGTGGAGGTTCTGGGGGGGCGGTCAGGGAACGGGGAATGCGGGGGTTGGATAGGGTGTGGGAGTCCCAGGGGTCTGGGCAGTCGGGACAGGGAGCAGGGGGGGATTGGGGAGGGAGGGAGGGGTCTCAGGTGGGGGTGGTCAGGGAACAAGAAGCAGGGGGGCTTAAACAGGGGGTGGAGTTCCAGGGGGTGGTTAGGGGTGGGGGCCTTGGGAGGGGAAGTTTGGGGACAAGGAACAGGGGGGGTTGGATGGGTTGGGGATTCTGAGGGGGGCAGTTGGGGGCAGGAAGTGGGTGGGGGCCAGAGAGGGGGCAGGGCTAAGCTGTTTAGGGAGGCACAGCCTTCCCTACCTGGCCCTCCATACAATTTTGAAATCCCAATGTGGCTCTTGGGCCAAAAAGGTTGCCCATCCCTGGAATAGCTGAACCAACTGGTTCATCTACTCTGCTCCTCTGAACAGCCCCTCGTATTCACCGTTATCTATTGTATCTTTATTAGCTGTTAGAAGACATCTGTCTCCAGGCCAAGTGGTCCTCTCTGCTCAAGGTGGGCTAAGCAATGGAATCAGAGCCCTGAGGGATGTTAAGAGTGAGTTGCACGGAGAGTTGTGTGTGGCAAACTTCCTCATTTTCTCAGGAACAAAATTCACGCGCCCAAAACAAGTAAAGCAAAACCGAAAGTCGGCAATTAGATTTCCCCCCTAAAAGTCTACAGATTCCTAAACCATTTTACCGATTCTCTTTTTAAACTCCCAGTGCACCAGCTTTTTTAAAGTCAACCAGCTAACACTGAGAGCCAAGAATGCCATCTTTAGAGTAGATAGCTTCTTCTTTTGGATTCTCTGAGGCCCGTGACTAAAGACGAAGATCCTAAACATTCAGAGAGAAATCCTAAACTCTAATGTGGGAGTGAGATGGTTTTAAATATAAAGAACAAGAGGATGAAGTATTGAATGTGAAAAAACATGAGACACAATCTGAATCTTTAGCCACCAAACCCATTAACAACCCCTCGACCTTTCCAGAGTTCGGGTGACCTGAGCTTGGATCCGAAACATGTCTCCCCACAATTGCTTTTGCCCATGTACCCGCCCCAAATCTGTCATTGTGCCTCATCCTGTCATGCTAGCACCTGGTCTCTTGTTAGCTTTAGCTGGGATCTGCTGACCTGGTTTGGATGGCTATTTATGTCTAAGTACACCTATGCATACATACCTACCACACACTCATACTCTGATGAGGGAGCAAAAATCTAGGCCTGGGGAATCCTCCCCCCCGCACTGAGAGCAAGTGCATTGCCAGCTGGCCACAGGTGCACAGCACATGAGCAGGTGAAAATGTGGTTGGGAGGCCATGATGACAGATCTGTGCCCGGGGCACATGTGTGCATCTGTTGTAAATTTAGAGGGTTTTTTTAAATGAGTCATTTTCGAGCTATGGAAACCTTTAACCAACCTCATGTTATGGAGGCTGTGTGGGCAGCCAGGAATGGCATGAACAATCTGGGAGGTACAGGAATCAGGGACAGAGCCCCTACTATAAATCCAGATATGGACACGCCTAGATACTGAAGAATTTCAGATCTGGACTACAAAGCTGAGGGTGGGGTTACCAATTTTGGTTGGACATATTCCTTAAGGTTTCATCATCTGACATAATCTGTAATGAAAGATTAATCTTTAATTCCTGGAGACTCCAGGACAATCCTGGAGGATTGGCAACCCTAACCGAGGCCCATCTCTGATGTAAACAGACTGGCGGTCTTGTTACAGGTCATGAAATCCGCCTGTCCATTTTTTACAAGGAGTTTTGCAGGTGATAGCTCCTCCTCTCGATGAGCTGATGTGTGTTAGGAAAGCGGGGGTGAGACATAATAGATCTTCAGATCTAGCCTCTCTCTAAGGGCAGGTCTACACTACCCGCCGATTCGGCGGGTAGTGATCGATCTGTCAGGGGTCAATTTATTGCATCTAGTCTAGACGCGATAAATCAATCCCCGAGCGCTCTCCCGTCAACTCTGGAATTTCACCGCGAGAGGCGCAGGCGGAGACGACGGAGGAGCAGCAGCAGTTGACTAAGCGCCGTGAAGATGCCATGGTAAGTCGATTAAATACGTCAACTTCAGCTACGCTATTTCCGTAGCTGAAGTTGCATATCTTGCATAACTCTTAGGAGTTAGCAGTGTAGACCAGGGCTAACTCTCAGCTGTATTGGGTATGTGTGCTGACAGTGGAGGGGGAAGAAAAGATAGAGGAGATGTCTCCTAGACCCATCCCACCTTAGAGTATCCATTTAGGAACTGACCATGATACAGATCTAGCATTTACTTGAACGCTGGGTGGCGCAGCTAATGCCAGAGAAGCGTTCCATGGCTGCAATGCAGCACAGTCAGTTGGCTTGCTGAGAATAGTTTGCTTCCCCATGGCAGGCATCTAGGCTCATAAATGAATCCAGAGCAGAAATCCCAAACCAGGAGAGTGTTGATCTTTGTCACCTTCTAGTGGCGTGTCAGCACAGCAGGATTATGAATCTACTACCCTTTCCACTAAAGGCCTTAGCCCAGGAGTGGGCAAACTATGGCCTTCAGGCCAGATCCAGCCCATGAGCCATTTTAAGCTGGTCCACAAGCTTCCGCTGGGAAGCAGGGTCTGGGGCTTGCCCTGCTCTGGCGCTCCACCTGGGATGCAGACTCAGGGGCCACTCCACGTGATTCCTGGAAGCTGCGGCATTTCTCTGCTCCTACATACTCCAGTGGCCCCCTCCTGTGCTCCAATGGGAGCTGCAGGGGCAGTGCCTGCAGATGGGGCAGTGTACAGAGCCGCTTGGCCGCGCCTCTGCATAGGAGCCAGAGAAGGGACATGCTGCTGCTTCTCGGAGCCGCTTGAGGTAAGTGCTGCTCGGAGCCTACATCCCTGTGCCTCCCCTTGCGCCCCAATCCCCTGCCCCAGCTCTGATCCCCCTCCCACTCTCCAAACCCCTCGATCTCAGCCTGGAGTACCTTCCTGCACCTCAAACCCCTCATCCCCCCCCACCCCAGAGCCTCCACCCCCTTCCGCTCCTCAGCGCCAATTTCATGAATGTTCATGGCCCACCATCCACTTTGTATTCCCAGATGCAAAAAGTTTGCCCTCCCCTGCCGTATCCCTTTAACTCATGAACTAGAGTCTCATGATTTTAGCATGGAAGGTCTCCGGTTTAAATCCCTCTGTTGGCTCAAGTGGGGAACATTAAAATGAAACACCTGTGAATGTTGCGTGTTAGATGTCCAAGATCCAACAGCCTGTAATTACTCATATAGTCGGTAGTATGGACTAAATATGGTAAGTAAAGCAATAATCTTTAAACAAGAGTTTTGTCTCCTTAATTAAGATAATAATTGGTATCTGTTTTCTGTATAAAGCAAGATAATTTAGACAGAAGATGTGGGCATTAAAATGCAATGCAGAAACACTCTCTCTAATACATTAGAAGTGCAGGGAGGGAACCAATATTTCTGTTTCACTGGATATTCAGCAATTTTTAATTTTTTTCCCCATTCCAAAATGAAACAAAAGCCAAAAAATTTTGTGATTTTCCCCCCAAAAAATCATTTTTTTGTTTCAGATCAATTGAACTGTTTCATTTTTATGAAATTAGAACATTGCATTCTGATTTTGAGCTTCTAAAACTTTTCAAAATGTTTTATATATATATAAAACAATGGATTTCGTTTTGGGAAAAAAATAATTTCCAAGCAAAAAATTGAAATGTTCCATTCCAACACTGACTTTGCTGAAATGCTTCTTTTATTTTATTTTATTTTTTCAAGAAAGTTTTGTCAAAACCAAAAATGTTCAAAACCTTTGATTTTGACAAATGACATTTTTCACTGGGGAAAAAAATGTAGATGAAAAATGTCCAACATGCTGTTACACAAATGCTATGTTTGAGGGTAGCTATTTCAGTCTGTCCTTCCTGCCTACTCTGATAGCTGCTCCGTAGGAAGTTTGGGCTCTACTGGACACCATCTTAACCAGTCTTTATTTAAAAAAAGAACTGGATAAGTTCATGGAGGACAGATCCATCAATGGCTATTAACCAGGATGAGCAGAGATGGTGTCCTGGCCTCTGTTTACCAGAAACTGGGAATTGGGTGACAGGGGATGGATCGCTCGATGATTCCCTGTTCTGTTCATTCCCTCGGGGGCACCTGGCATTGGCCACTGTGAGAAGACAGGATACTGGGCTAGGTGGACCTTTGGTCTGATCCAGTATGGCCATTCTTATGTTCTTCTTCTGGTAACAAGTGATATCTAAAAACTAGTGAGAGATTCAATTCTCTGACATCATGCCAGTTAGAAGTGAGACTTCCCAAAGTGTTATAGGGATATAGCAGTTCCAGTTCCAAACTTTTATAACCACTGCAGTCAGGCAAATGTCCAGATTATGAGCAAACCCAGAGGAGAGAACATTTAACTTCAGCGCCTGTATATGCCAGGCACATCGTCGGTGTACCTTTAATTTCTACGATATGTGATACCAGTTCCAGCACCTTGTCTTGAGAAGACCATATTAAGGGAAAGAACAGAGTTCCTGGTAAAGTTGGTCTTACATGGTTCCCCATGTACAGTATGTTCTTCAGGCCTCCCGTTGTTGTGTACCAGCATACTGCAGCACACTAATTTAAAGTTTCCTCCCTTCCCACAAGCCAGGAACACAGAGGTTTGAGCCGGGCAGGCAGGGAAATTGGCCAAGTGAGCTGTACTACAGAGGAAACTCTGAGGCGTTGGCAATTTTCTCTGCCAAGGCTGTGGAGTGAGAATAGGCAGTGTCGGATGACTCTAGGAGCAGGGGCGCTGGAATAATTTGTACAGTGGGGATGGTGACAGCCACTGAACCAAAGCCATTGTTGGAAACCACTTCAAGCCAGGGTGTGCTGCAACACCCGTAGTTCAGTTCCAGAACCTATGAGCAGGAGGACAGCTGATGGTTTAAGTGTAGACACACAAGTAGAAGCAGTTTGAGTCCCTTTCAGCCTGGGCCCTCTCATGTGCTCCACTCTTAGGAGTTGCAGCATCCGATATTAGAATGGGAATGTCTTCACCCAGTAATGGGCACTCAGATGATTATTGGTTATGCCACTCACAAAAATATCCCAGAGCATGAGCATCATAAGATTGCCACATTCCCAGTCCTGGGCCAGCCGCCTCAAACGACACACAGACCCATGTATGGTGTCATTGGGCAGCTGGCAAGCTTCAGGAAACATTTTCCTCTTTAGCCAAAGAGATTCTCCCGTCCCGAGATACTGCTCGAGGCACTGCACAGCCTGCATCAAAGGAGAGAATTGAGTACCAGGAGTCCATCCTAAATATCAAAGCCATCAGAGCCTCAGCAGTTCTGCAGGAAGGGTCACCTAGCCAAGTCGGAGAGTTGCAGGGCTGGCACATCGTTCCGAGAAGTCCGAATGAGGTGCCACCAGTCAACAGCTGACGGCAGCCTGGGTGTCAGAACAGAGGTCTTGTTGCTGTAATCTGGGTAATGCATCCCAGAACAGCAATACCCAAACACAAGGAAACGGAAGTAAGGCACACAAGTCGGTGGTGAACCAAAACGTAATAGTCATGAACCAGTTAAGTCAGCAACTGTCTGAACCAAACAAAACAGTCCAAGGATCAGGTAGGTAGCAGCAGGAACTTCCCCCGCCCAATGCTATGAACCTGCTGACACAGAGAGAAAGGAACGGGAACACTGAATTCAAGGAGCAGGAACCGGGAAACAAACAGGAAGAGTGAGCAGGGAAGCAATAAGCAGGAAAGACATGCACACACACCCCATCGCAAGGTGGCAGCTAGACTGGATTATTATTTTCCTATGCATAGACCAGTGTGCTGAGTGCTTACAACTCCTACAGACCTCAATGGACGTTCCAGGCACTAAGCAGTATCATTTGGCCTCGCATTTGCACAGGAATAGCGAACAGCAGCTATTACTTTTGTGGCTGGGATTAGAATTTAGACCTGCAGCTTCTGTTCAGTTCTCTGACTTCTGTCCACTGCTCTGCTGGGAAGATTCCTCTGCATTGACACTGGGGCATGTAATGGTCTCCTGCTGTGGTCATTTGCATTCAGAGATTTCTATTCACTGGAGCAACAGAAACCTAGCAGTTTAAGCTTGCATTTGATTTACAGTACAACCACCATTTAAACAAGAAATCAAGGAGCTGACTTAAGAAATCACTGCAATATCGAGTACTGACTTTTGTTTAAATGTGAAATACCTTGCAATAAAAATTAATTGGGAATTAATGTAATTTCTTAAAAATCCAAAGTAATTGGTACTGAAAGGATTATTAAGGTGAAGAATGAACATTTCCTGTTGTGGTTTCAGTAATGTAGCTCCAATGGCAGCTGGATATTACCTTACAGACATACATAATTTGTGTCCTCAAGGAAAGTGTTTCTATATGTACATTTAAGGCTGAAATTTATGCTAGGTGCATCTCTTCTGGATCAATACACCATGGAAACCTTTATCTGTAGATCCCACCATTCAAATACTCCACAGAAGAAGTTTAAAGTGTCAAGCACATCAAGGAAAATGTAGTGGGAAATTGGTCTGAGAAAATGTCTGTCCTATTGTTGCTTATATGACTAATCTTGGACATCAAAGAGAACATTTGCTGGGGAGAATTTATCTTACAAATGAAAAGTTTTGAAAACTAGGTCTATATTTTAAACCCAGGCGTCACACAGATTTAATTAAAGATGTATTAGTCAAACTAATTCCCAACATGACATAGGTTTGTATTATGCAAACATATCTGACTTTCCAAATACTGTATACTCTGAAGACTTGGCACTTCATTGAGAGACGTCAGATGATATGGATAATTGGGAGAAGTTACTGAAAATAAATGTTGGGTTGCACTGTAGTTATAAATTACACACAGTCCTAGTTGTATTATGAAAAAGGCTACTCTGTAATATACTCATACCATAAAATCATTTATCAGTCTAAGATACAATCAAAATATTTGAGATACACCACCTATGCACTTAAATAGAAATGTCATTCACCTATGTAACTCCCCTACTAAGTTCCCACCCGCCAACCCACAGAGTCATAGAAAATATAAAGAACCAGCTTAAAGTCCAAAATATTTAAAGTACAATTTTAATAGGAAGGCATCCTTTTGATCTAAGATATGGATTGGGACTCAGGAATCTTAGTTCAGTTGTTGGATTTGCCACACATTCCCCATGCAAATCATTTTGCGACTTTGGGCTTCAGTTCCCAATCTGTAAAGTCAAGATGCCAATATTTCCTTTCTGCTCCTCATAGTCTGTTGGGTCTGTTTAGATAGTCAGGGCCCAAAGAATTTACAATCTCTAACTGTGTGTATGTACAGCACCTAACACAATGGGGTCATGATTTCAGCTAGGACCTCTAGGCCCCACTGGTATACAAATAGGAATGATAATGTGCAGTACAATTTGAACTGGACAAAAGTAACCTGTTTGTGGTGAACCTTGAACTGGAAGTTCAACAAGACAAAATTTATTGTGAATAAATCTACTCACAGTTTTCCTCCATCCAGTCACAGGGCAGATTTCTGAATTTGAGTAACATAAGAAATTGCTAGTTACAGGTGGGGAATAAAGAACAAGAGCAGATGAGAAAATAAATCCAAAGATTCTGCTTTCCTGCCAATATTTTTTATAAAATCAAAAGAAATGTACAAAGTCTATGAGACATATGCAAAATAATTGTCTCTCTGTAGAGCTTAAAATTTTGAAAAAAGGAGTCAGGTGCCCAGGATCTAGAGATTATCAAGAAAAAAATAGTGAAAGGAACAAGACATTTTATCTACAAACAGTCAAGACAAATTTCTCCTTTTTTAAGCACATGTAAGGCCTGCTCCCATTCCCATTATAGTCAATTGTAAAGCCGATCAAAAATTTAAATTTGGGATCCATGGCAATGACCGTGCTGTATGCGAACCCATGCTATAACGACATGGGCTATAGCGAGGGTCCGCTGTATTTACTTTACTCTGTGAAAAGAGAAGGGACTGGTAGGAAGTGATCAAGGCAGGCAGCCAGGTAGCACCCCAGGGTGCAGGAATTAGTTGCCTGCCACTGGGTGCTGGATTGGAGCTTGGTAGGAAGGGTGGGCCCAGGCTCCCCTACGCATTCCTAAAGTAAGACAATGATGGAAACTTATCCCTTGATGGGGAACCTACCTGGGGAAGACCCTATAGGTACAAGGGTTTGGACCATAAACACCTGACTTCAGGGGGAAGCCCCGAATCTCTTGTTTCATCCTGAAGACTTCCCCTTATTGGACTCTTTATATATTCCCTGAAAGGGGTGAATTTGAAAGTGTGACCAAGCTATAGGGCTAAGTCACTGAAATGAGAGCCCATTGCAAGGCAAAACTGTAGTAAAAAAGGGGGTGCTCTGAAAGAAGGCAGCCTGCAACACCTCTGCCTGACCACAAGGCAGCACTGGTGGTGAGTGTCCCTCATCACAGAGCAACATGGATCTTCTCTCTCTTGGCCACTCCCTCTGTTCATCTAAGGTCTGATGCAAATCCCATTGAAGTCGAGAGAGTCTTTTCTTTGACTCCAGTGAACTTTGGATCATGCCCCTTGTGCCTGCCTTCTCTCTCTCCTATCCAGTATTTTGGCCACCTTTGGTATGAGAGCCTTCTTCTCTGCAGCACTTGTCATCTGGAATAACATTTCCATATTTCTCCCCCTCACTGGCTCCTGGATGCAAAGCCACATGGCCCTGGTGCATATGAGACCTGCACTGGAACAGCCCTAACCTTATATCACTGAGGTAAGGTCCTTCCAGGACCTTACATGAATGGTGGGTCAGGCAGTCAGAGCTCTGCTCAACCACACCACCTTCCCTCTCCTCCTGCCCCCCGCCACCCTCTCCTTGTTGGGCAGAGCGTTATGCCAGCAGGAAGCTAAACTCCAAGCCTGTGTGTCTGTATTAACTGTGCAAAGCATTTTGGACTTGCACTTTTTCTTAAAGACACTCTACAAAATGTACCCTCAGATGCCTGAACATGGATTCTTAAACATCTCTGTATTATCTTTTAAGACCTAGGGATCAAATAACATTTCTTTGCTGCAATGTGGATTCAAGAAGTAGAGCTCACACGGGTGCAAAAGTCATCCAGCCCAGAAATAGGGTTTCTAGTTCCCAGCTGAAGCCACGTCCCAAACTTGCTGTATTCTGCAAGCTTCCTGAGGTAATAACTTCCAGAGCTATGCACGATATGTAGACGTTTAGTTTGCCAAACTTCATATGGCTGAGGATAATAATTTGGGTGGATGGTGACTCAGAATGAATATTGCAAGGTTCAGTGGGAGCAGTCCTTGTGAAAGTTAATTGATTTTTAGAACAGAGCATGTCCCAGAAGATTTTGACAATAAGACCATATGAGGAAATGGGGAACCATCAATTCTGTAACCTCTACAGCATTTGTCAGTCTGTTCCTTATTCCGTGGGGTAGCTATAAATTATAGGCAGGAGCCTGTGTGGATACATATGGAGACATATGGATACCTTGTGTTCTTTGGACTAGATTCTCTATTACTCCTTGTAATTTAAAGTAATACCCGTGTCCCTAACCCAGCTGACCACTAAGTTACCCATGTATTCCCTAGACTCATCTATTGTAAAAATTGGATAATAGCTTATCAGGAGCACTTTTGTAGAGAGAATGACCTCAGAGTGAGAGCATGGATGAAAAGGTGAATCTAAAGGCAGCAGCGGTTTTTTGGATTGCAAACTACCTAAGGCAGCGGTTGTCTCTTTAGCTGTGCTTGTACAGTCTCCAGTGCAATGGGGCTCAGGGCAATCCTGACTGGGGTCTTTGAGTGCTACCCAAATATTTCTATAATTATTAATAATTAGTAATAACTGTTGGTGGCCACAGGTCTTTAAATGTTCAGATACTATATTGATACACCACACTGCTATATAGGGCATTTCATCTGTAGATCTCAAAGCACTTTACAAAGGAATGTAAATAACATTATTCCCATTTGAAAGATGTGGAAACTGAGGCACGGATAGATGAAGCAACTTGCTCCAGGCCATACACCAGGCAAATAAAAGAGCCAGGAATAGAACCCAGGTCTTTTAAAATCCCAGTCCACTACCTTACCCATAGATAGATGGATATGGTGAAGTTAGTTGAACATAGCTTTAGTAACCGGAGACTAGTTGTTGCATGAAGACAAGCAAATTATTAAAAGTCCTGAAGACATTTTTTGCTGATAAAGCACTGTCAGATATATATAATAATAGCAACCCAAAAACATCATTAGGGAAAAATTAAGGTTGCCCATAGGTATCTCATGCCGCTCTAGAATGTTAAGTTCAATTACACTGAGATCGAGCGATTTTCTCTGAGATCCTTCCTATCCACAAGCAAAAGAGAGAAGGCAGAACATTCTGGAAGTGAACTACTGGCTAGGCGGGGTGGAGGGCTTTGGTTCTGTGGAACATTGGTCCAGCTTCTGTGGGGAGAAGAAACTGTATAGTCTGGGTACCCTTCACCTCAGTAGAAGGGGAACAAGCCTTCTCGGGGACAGGCTGGCTAGAATAGTCAGGAAGGTGTTAAGCAAATTACAAAGGAGGAGAGTTAAAAAGAGAGACAAATCTGAGCACTCAGCACAAAACTGAGGTGAGAAGAAAATTAACCAAGGGACCCAAGAACATGAAGCAAAGACATTCCTTAATTGCCTATACACCAATGCTAGAAGCCTGGGTAAGAAACAAGAGGAAATGGAATTGCTCATTGATTAACATAAATGTTATCTAGTTGATATTACGGAAACCTGGTGGGATGATTCCCATGACTGGAATGTTAAAATCAGTGGTGATAACCTATTTGGGAGGGACCAAGTCGGCAGAAGGAAAGGGAGAGTAGCACTCTGTCAAAAATGGCATTACCAATTTCTCAGTCCCGGATAACTTGGAATTAGATTATCTTGAATGTGTAATGATCAATGTCCTAACAGATAATGCTCAAGATGATGGGTATGAGTTGATGTCTGTTACAGACCACCAAATCACACTAGGGGAACAGGATGATCAGCTCTTTAGATGCCTATCTATAATGTGTATGGGGAGAAAACTCTTTGATCAGGGGGAACTTCAATTTGAGTGAAATATGCTGTAGGTCTCATGCTGCCAGTACTAAAACAGCTTTGGGGTTTCCGAATATTATAGATGACAATTTCCTAACCCCAAAAGTTAGCATTCACAAATTCTGTACTGGATGACATCTTGACAGATAAAGAGAAACTGTTCACAGAACTAAAACATAATGATAACTTAGGTACAAGTGATCATGACTCAATCACAGTTATAATGTTCAAACAGAATAAACTCCAGACCAGTGATATAGATCCTTGGTGCTTTAAGAAGGCCAATTTTGCAAAGGTGAAAAACAGATGAGCCAAATCAGCTGGGAGGAAGATTTTAATCAGAAAAATATTGAATATTTGGGCTCCTCAATCTAGCAGAGAAAAGTATCAGATGATCTAGTGGCTGGAAGTTGAAACTAGACAAATGCAGACTAGAAATAAGTTATACGTTTTTTTACAGTGAGAGTAATTAACCATTGGCACAACTTACCAAGGGTCTTGGTGGATTCTCCATCACTGACCATTTGAAAATCAAGATTGAATCTATTTTTCCTAAAAGTCATGCTCTAGAAATTATTTTGAGGGAGTTCTCTGGCCTGTGTTACGCAGGAGGTCAGACTAAATGATCACCACAAAGGTGCCTTCTGCCCTTCAAATCTAGGAATCTATGTGTGCAAAAAATGCTAGGAGTCCCAGCTGATTTTTAGGGGGCCTACATCTTGGGAAACATTGAGTCAAATGCCCTCATTTGACTCACCCCTGTACCCCCATGAGGCACAGCAAGTTTTAAGACAATCTGAGTAATCATGTGGATTTTAGAGCACAAAGAATGGTCGACTTTACACAGAAAGTGACGTGCAACCTTACCTACAGTGGCGCTGGTTTTCTGCTAGAATGCATTACATTTAGTCCAAGTGAGTGTGGAAAGTGTCTCTTTCATTTCCAGCCTCGAAGACTTTGGTTTCAGGTTCTACCTTGATTTCAGTGTTCTTTCCAAAACACATTTTTTCTGTACCACTCACTTTTAGCCTATCGATTGGCTATAAAAACAAGCCCTTTTAGAAAGGGATGGTAAAAGGAAATGAGGGAAAACATAAACGCATTTCAAAAAGTAAGGATTTCCAGAATGAGGCTACATATAACACAAATATATGATGTAGCTTCTTTTACTAGCATTGTAAAAGAGGAGAGGGGAAAAGTGAAAATACATTGGGGATTTTAAAGCCAAGCAAATCAATTAGTCATTACTGACATAAATTTCCCTTTCTTGGGGACGTTCAACCTTCCCATATCCCGTGGATGAACTCTAAAGCACCTGTAGTAGATTTGTTTTCAGTAAAGAGATTTAAACTACTGTAGGTGTTTTTCCAAGGAAAATACAATGTTGACAGAATAATGTGTGGAAGAAGAGGCTACTTATGCAGCTGCTATAAATTGCTAGCATTGTAATCCCGCTTGCAGAACTCCCAACATTACAGAATGTGCATTTGTTGATGCTCTACATATGGCTCTGAGTAAAAGTAATTTCCTCCGAACATGATGAAAACTAAGCATGCAACGTGATAGACGAGGGTCATATTTTTTTCTTTTTTCCCCTCCATGAATGCTGAATCGGTGATGTTAATTTTGAAAAGAGGTCATTGATAACATGACTAAGTGACTTATACGCCTTCATCCTATTTTCAAAAGTGACTGAGACACATAGTAGCCTAAGTCTCAGTGAAAGTCAATGGGATTTAGGTGCTAGATTTTATAAGGTATTTAGGTGCATGAAGATGCAGATAGGGCTGGATTTTAAAAGGTGCTTAGACCTAAGACACTTGAAAATGGATCCTGAGTATCTTATGCACTTTTGAAAAATTTACCTAGTGTCTTTTTAAAATACATTATAGTCCTTTGAGCAAATTACTCAATATTTTAATATCTCCAATAATTTTGAATATTTGTAATATTGTAGCCACCAGAAATCCCAGCTGAGACTGGGACTCCATTGTGTTCAGGGCCACAGGAACAACTAGGGAGACAGTCCATGCTTTGAAAAGCTTACAGTCCAAATAGAGAAGAAAAGCCATGAGTTGGGAAAATGAAGTATTAGTAGCTAAATTGTCCAGATGAGGAATTAATGCCCAGAGGGCTCAGTAAATTCAGTGAGAGACTTTGCATTGATTTCAGTTTTCCACGGAACAGGCTCATAGACTCTATAAGGGTATGTCTTCACTACCCGCTGGATTGGCGGATAGTGATCGATCTATTGGAGATCGATTTATAGCGTCTAGTGTAAACATGATAAATCAATCCCCGATCGCTCTGCCTTCGACTCCTGTAATCCACCAAGATGAGAGGCAGAAGCAGAGTTGATGAGGGAGCGGTGGCAGCTGACCCTGTGCCCTGAGGATGCTAGGTAAGTCGACCTAAGATACATCGACTTCAGCTATGCTGTTCTTGTAGCTGAAGTTGCGTATCTTAGGTCGACTCCCCACCCCCAGCTCACCCCAGTGTAGACCAGGCCTAAGTGATTTGCTCCAAAGTTACAGAGGAGTGTGAAAGAACAAGCAGCTGCACTCTGATCTCTAGAGTCCATCCAATGCTTTGACCACAAGATAGGCCCATGTGATGTGCTGAATACCCTCCACTCCCATGGACTCTGGCTGGAGTTGTGGGCATTGAGCACTTCGTATGGGGTACTCAGCCTCTTGCAGGATCAGACTATACCACAACAGTCTATGGCAATGGTCCCCATGAAGTCTAGGCACATCTGAAACAGAGTAGGTGCAACTGTGGAGCCATTTTACAGGAGCAGGGAGTCAAGATCAACATGGCTCTGCTTCAGAAACAGGTCAGGCGGTGGCTAGTCTTGCCTTCAGTGAGGAATCTGCACTGCATGAGCCCAATTCACAGCAACATCCATTAGCGTCACTAACACAGTGACAGGTAGATAATGGAGAACGTTGCAGTTCTTAGTGAGGGACTTTTTAACAATGGGAAATCAGACCAGGGTGAACATGTTAGCAAGAGTATGAGAGCAAATCTCCCCATCGAGCGTGTGCATATCTTGACTATTCATATGCGTAGGGACACAGTGCATCGGGGATATGAAGTCCTGTTTGAGAGCCTGGTCCATAAAGGAGAAAGAGGACATGAGAAACCAAAGCACAACTCCCATGAGGTACCGTGGAACGTATTTGAATAGAAATATTTCTGTTTTCAGCAGAAAACCAAAACTTTGAGGTATTCATGGTTTCTTTTTATGAAAATCAAAATTTTCCTCAGAAAGGCAGATATTTTTCATGAAAAATTTAATTTGCTTGAAAATCCAATTTCCTGTCAAAAAATAGTGAGGATGGAACATTTTTGACAAGCTCTAATCATGGCCTTAGACATATTGGGCCTGATCAGGCCCGAAAGAAGAAGCCATTCCCCCCACTCCAAGATGTTGAGTTCCTTTTACGTGTCTAAATGTGGATTTAGGTGCCTAACTTTAGAAAGTACAGTTTCCATTGAAGCCAGTGACAATAGGTAGATAGATAGATATCAGATTCACTGATGCTGGAATTCAAGGCAGAGAATTCCTTCTGGAAAAATCCTGCTCTTTAGATACACAAAAGAAAGTGTTGCCATGTTGTGTACAGCCACAAGATTTTCACCAATCATTTTCTGGCCTCAGATTTGATATTTACTGGTTAACACTTGCTGTATGGGGCTGTGACCTTTTTTTGAAACTTTTTCTTTATGAGTTTATTTTGGCTTGCCTCAAGCATTCATAAAATTCCTAGGGAACAGGAGGTTTTAAGCATGGCTTGTAAAAGGAGACGAGGAAAGGTGGGAGAATGGATTGAGCAGGAGAGTTTTCCATTACACCTCATCACAGCCTCCCTAATGTGAGTCTTACGCCTTTGAGATCCTTTCTAAAATGGCAAGCTTCTGAAAAGAAGATTGGGGTTGGCAAATGGGGGGACGGAGAAGACCCTTGCAATGGCCTCTGTTTCTCACTTGGGCGGGGGCAGGGATAAGCCCCTCACCAGATAAGGGTCTCTCTTTGCGTTTTCCTTGTCAGTCATCCTTCTGCAGCTTTTGGTCTTCACAGCAGGTCAGCAGAGTTGGTGAATAGCTCAGAAAGCATGAGGCATCTGAAACAAATTAGATCTCTTATAGCCACCCAGAGACTGATGATGGATGGAGGTCTGTATTTACAGCAAAACTAATTGACAACATACACAGACATCCCAAAAAGTATATTATTTTGCCAGACTTTGGAGTTACTGGACCTTTCTTTTTTTTTTATTGAAAAACATTACAGTGCTAGAGATAAAAAAGAACAGTGAAAGTTTTAAATCTAATAAAAGAGTTTGACTGCAGAGTAAAATAACATACACAGAGAAGTTTGATTTGGAATCGAGTTTTATTAATGGTTTTCTCTGCAAAATGTTTCCAATTAAAAAACAATTATGAATGTGATGCATTAATAAGCTGTTTCCCCTGCACCCCGCCTTAAAGAGACTAAGACTTTTAAAGGCTGAGGTGGATTAAAAAAAAAAGCCAGTGGATATTATTAAAACATAATTTAATATAACCTAAATATAGTGCTTGCATACCACAGAGAGTCTGCCTCATAATTGAAATCGAAACAATGATCGAATGTTGACTTTGCAAAGAGAAATATTATCAAACTCTGATCTGCTGTTCAAAAGAAGGGTCTTTAAACACAGTAGCAGATGACGTGCAATAAAGAGCAAAATCAAACAGGTTCCTCCAGATTACTTGTGGCAGATTTAGCCTTTCTGAAAGGCAAGAATAGACCTGGAACTGGGAACATGCAATAAATTGACAATCTAAAATCTAACAGGTTAATATGATTTTTTTAGACTAATAGAGTCTTTGCAGACACAAAACTAGAAAGCAGGTGATAGATAAGTTAAATTTGCAAAATTAATGTTTTTGCTTTACACCCCAAAGATGTGTGTGTGTGGATTTTTTGTTTGTTTGTTGTGTGGTTTTTTTTTAATGAAACTATGTCTATTCTGAATTTGTAGATCTCATATGCAGGCAGGTACCGGGTACAGAGAGATGTAAGCCTGTGAAAAGTACAGACAGCTTTGTTTCTTGCTGGGGATGTTGCATTACAGTTAAATGTGTCCTGGAATGGTAACCTCAATTAGAAAATGAATCTGGCTTTTCAGATCAGGGATTGTTCATTTTCACACAGGCACCACATTAATACGTTTCCGTTGCATTTGTTTATTTTTGGTTTTGAAATGAAACTAAACAGAGAACATCTAGGCAATAGATATCTTTCCTTGTAAAAGGTTCATTTCTCTTCTTGGCATCCTCTGTCTTCCAAGAGGTTCTGTGTCTAAGCCCAACCACTACTAATTTATCTGAAGTTTCTTATAACAAGGAACTATTTCCAGACAAAACTGAATGGGCATTGTATACACTAATGTAACTGGAAAACAGTTAAATGGGTTATTCATCTTCTTTGATTCATATAAGATAGATTAGAGGCCTGATTCTTATTTATATTCCAGCCCATTTACACCTCTCTGGCAGTAGGGAAGTGCCTATAGTTTGCATCCGCTCCAAGCCCTTTTTATACTGTCAGAGGGATTTAAAGGGATCTTAGTGTACATGCGAATTAGCCTCTAGATTTTTCTCCTAAGGATAATCCGCAATCATCCATTATGATGATTATTATTATATTTGCTGGGTTGTGTTTCCTTATTCCAAGCCCTTTTGGGTTGCATCTGGGAAGCCGTCTTTTGTGTAAACAGCTATCAGAGTGCGGCGAGGTATGCGATCAATTAGCTCTGCTGAAAACACAATCATTGTGTTATTCCAAGCTGATGAAAACGTCCTCTGCAGTTTTCCCTCGCAGCCTCCGTATGCCAATCAGCGTTTGTCAGTGATATAATTTTCTCGCATAAACACAACCTTTGTGCAACTTCCACTCTGGGTAAATAGATGTAATTCCAAAACCAAATAACACACTTTGAGGGGAAATGGAGATTATACATGCAAGAGGGGAAAGATGCAAGAAGAGATTGGCCTTAATTGCAAAGGGGGGAAAAGAAAGTTCTTGTGAACAGGCATTGCTAGCAAGTTTATTTCTTCACACTACAAAAAAGCCCAGGAAGGCAAATGTTTGGGGTAAATTCTTTAATGTACATTTGTGATCTAAGACCACCATGAATTGCTGAAAGAGGGTCTTTTGCTGCTCATGAGACTGGGAAAACATTTGTGTTTTATGCTCTCTAGAAAGGAATGGACAACATGGATAATTAGGGCCATGCTGTTTCTCCTTTTCACTAGAAGGCCTGCTTTGGCAAGTCAGATTTTTTTTTCTTCTTCTTTGTGAAAGTATCCATATCCCTTGGGTAATAATATCTTTGGGAGCAAGATTAGGAGACTTATTTAAATGAACTGTATATTTCCTATACCATCTAGATCGGGTCTCTGTGTGTGTCTGTATGAACCTGTGTATACTCTGACAGATGCAGTGTGTACACACTAACCCGTGTTACACTGTACGTGTGAACTGGTAGAAAAACCAAAAAGCACTTAACTGTATATGTATGTATGTGTGTATGTGTATACACACACACACATTGTATGCATATGTGTATACACACACACAATGTATGTATGCTTATAAATTAATAGATAGATACACACTTCATTTCAATGATTGTTCTATACTTGATCCCAAAGACCTAATTATGCCACAAGAGATGTACATTCTGAAGAAGAAAGTAGAGTACATATAGCATGGCATAATATTCCTGTTAATGGTGGTACTAGACTCTAAATAAGTTGATTAAGACTTTCAAATGCTAGCTCACAAATGATGAAAGAACCTAGTGTTAAAGTAGTTAACTGTCAAGCGCCCTGATGTGTGTGAATGGCTTCATCTCATGTCCAGGTAGCAGTCTGCCATGCACTGCATATAAATACCTATGCTAGGCTGTTTACTCATGCAATCAATACAATCCCAGGTTTCCATGTGACCAGTCACTGATATTTCTCATGTTTGAGCTGCCTTAAAAAAAAGAAAACAGGTTAAATATAGCGTCTTTCCTGCATCTGATGTAAGTAGGGGAGCGGAGATAGTGTTTTCATTATCTGTTGGTCCTAAGCCATGGTCACTTTAGAATCTGCTACTATAATTCGATCCTTCTCATCAAGATAATACAATAAGAGAATACAACTGGAAAGAGGATGGAACTGATTACAGATTCTCCCTCCCCATAACCTCCAAATTCAAAACTCTGTTGTATTCCTACCCAATTCTATTTGACAGGTGTAATTTTCCTGTTAAAATATACACTCAGGCCTTGCTCTCAAATCTCTACCCAATTCCTATTTGCAGCTCATTTTATTTTGATAAAATAAGATGGAATTTTTCATTAAAAATGAAAAGACATTTCCAATAGCAAATCACCATCAAATCTTCCCAGAACGGAATGCTCCATTAGACCTTTTTATTTGGTAATTTTATGTACCTTTTTTTTAAAAAAAAAAACAATTACCACAACAATCTTTACTTCAAGGTTTCTTTCAGTCATTCCTGCCTATTTATTAACAGTGAAGGCCATGAAATATAATGCGACAAATTAAATTCTTCCTTTTTCGAGACCAAAAAGCTATTGGAAGGCAAACAGCATGTGAATTCTGAGGAGAGATCCTAGTTTTCTTCCTTCCTATCCACAGCTTTTAAGTTTCAGGACCTTTCTTCCACCATTCCCTAAAATGCTAACCATTAAACTGAGTTTTAAGTCTCTGCCTGCCCATCTGAAAGCCATTAGCCAGCCAAAATGACGGCCATGTGATCCCATGATAGAAAGGGCTGCTGGGCTCCTTAAAGGACAGCAATCAGGGCACAGAGGCGGTGACAGATGTTTTAAAACTGTAATAAATTCATAACTCAGTGCTCAGTCTGGGATCAGAGCTGAGATCCTCTATTCTGCATGAACTAGCCCAGGGAGAGCATATTTATTTCCCAATGCTTCTGCACAAGTAAAGAAAAAAAAATGGTCTCTATCTAAAATGAATCAGTTTAGATTTTATCCCCACTGATTTAAATGGGACTCCTGCCTAGGGACAGGAATGCAGCTGGCTCACGACTTCCTGTGCCGCTTCCGAGGGCTCCGATACGACCGGAAGCTCCTGCCACCGAGGGGGCAGATCTCCTCGCGGAGCCCCTGCTACCCGACCCCCAGCTCTGTGTGCAGGTGACGGAGTCCCCCTCAGTGCGACAGAGGCTGATCCTGGTAGAAGTCGCCAGACGATGAGGCCTCCTGGACTATGACCCGGGAGACAGGCTGACACTGCCTCAGCCCCTGGGGCTCTCTGGCCTTTGTACTCCCCAGGAGGTACTTTGGGAGGTGAGGGCTGCTTTACCGCCCACTCCTCAGACCTACCCCCACCCATCCTATACACTGGGCCCTTCAGACCTTTTCATTGGGCCCTTCCCTCATTGCCCAGCCCGGGCCATCCCACCCCTTCACCGCGAGCTGGTTGCACAAACTGCGGCCGTCTCGTTTCCATCTCACGCCAAGAAAACATCTGTACATGCTTGTGCTCCACACCCTTCATGTCCTCACCCTGGCGTCCCGCCCCGCCACGAAGTGCCACCTGTGTTGAGTGAAGAACCCCGGTGGGCCAGCCTATATTCTACCCTGGGCCCGAGCCTGCTGCGGATATCCATAGGCATGTTCTTGGTGCGGTTCGCCGCTTTCCCAGACACCTGCTCCTTCTGCGGCGTGAGGGAGTCCCTGCCGCACGTGTATCTGGAGTGTGCCAGGTCGCAGCCCCTGTTCCGGCACCCCTTAGATATCTTGTTATGTTTCTGGCTGCACTTCTCCCCTCACCGCCTTGTCTACCCACTCCCTATCCGTGACCTCACCAAGCCATGGGCCCTCCTTGTCAACCTCCTCCTAGCCCTGGCCAAAATGGCTATCTACAAGACGAGAGAGAGGAAGCTGGCTGAGGGGATTTCCTGTGACCGCGAGGCCTATTTCTAATCTTCCCTCCACTCACGGAGCTGGGCTGAGTTCCTCTGGGTGGCATCCGCTGGCTCCCTGATGCCTTCGAGGAGCAGTGGGTGCTGTCTGGGGTTCTCTACTCAGTGTTCCCATATAGGGCCAGCCCTAGCCAGCCTTGGGCCATAGGCAACCCGCCTGCGCGGGGGAGGGGGCTGGCAGGGGGCAACTGCCCCCCAGCACTCACCAGTGGCATGGCTGGGGCCGGGTCGCTGCAATTCCCCTGGCCAGTGAGTGCCGGCTCGGACCCTGCTGCAGTCCTCAGAGGAGTGGGGGCGGGGCTGGGGTAGAGCAGGGGACAGGGCAGGTTGGGGTGGAGGCTTTGGGGAAGGGGTAGGAAGAGACAGGGCTGGGACGGAGCAGGGGAAAGGGCCATGGGGAAGAGGCGGAACAGGCTGGAACAGCACGCAGCTGCAAGAGGCCCCAAATTTCCTGGTGCCCTATGCAGCTGCGAACTTTGAGTATAGGTAGGGACGGCCCTGTCCCTGTCACATTCCCTTTGTTTAGACCAGTGACCGCACTCCTATCCCTGTTATATCTTTAGTGGTCCCCCTTGTAATTAACTGAGATCCCGGACATTGTGGATCCTCCTCGTAGGTTGTGGGTGGCCCTTTAGCAGTGGGCGCGTCTGCCCGCCCACTTCCAGCATCCCAACAGGACTGGAATCCAGTACTAGAATCAGCCAGGCTCCTGGGAACCAAACCATTCTTCCCACTAAGAGGCTGCAACACAAATAAAGAAAGAATACTTCTAAATTATCAGTATTTAAAGTCAATACATGAGTGCGTCCTCTCCTCCCGTGAGGTATAATGGACCCCCCAAGTGGTTATTTGGGAGGAACCTTCCTTTTTGAGGTGTGAGTCACCACCTCTCGGCTCTGCCCTGATTTGAGTTTGATGTGGAGCTTTTAAAGTGCCTGAGGGCTATTTCCTCTCTGTTGTCAGTAGCTACTGGTGTGGTGCTCTGCTCTTGTTCGATGATGATATCAGTCGGCTGCATGCATGTTCCCTCTGTGTGCTGCCCCAGCTCTGCACAGATAGCTGACACAGCAGACCCCAAGAGAACCCCCAATGACCACAGACTCTAGTAAGGTACGAAGGCAGCCGGCCAGGTTTATTGTCCAATGAAGCACAGCAAAGTTTCCCATAGACTCTACAAGTCATACTACAAATTTGTGTCCCCTGACAGTGGACCAGCTCAGTCAGTGGTGGGACTTCCCACTGCCCCCTCTGCCAGACAAAGACACCACCCGAGGGCTGTATTCTTATACACAGGTACAAACAAGTTACACATCACTCCTGATGTACTGAGGTGCACCCCTCTACGTAGTAAGGTGCCGCCTCTCACCTCGTATATGTTGGTTCGAGCAAAACAACTCTATCCATCCTATTACCCTTTTGCCCCTGGCTTTAGGATGGGTCAGCCTGTTCCTTGTTATCTGTATGGAATGTACCAGTGTTCTGGTACTTCATAGGTTTGTGTACTTTTGCAGCATCAGCCCTTTCCTTGTCAGCTTCCGTGAGCAGGGCCTGCTTCTAGCACACAGCTTAACTTTGCTTTATATTAGCAAAGTCTTGACCATTACTTTAGCTTAGGCCTCTAATACCAGGGTTCATGTCTCAGGGCCTCATCTTACTACACCCTCTGGCCAGATTTATTTCAAAGGCAGAGGGGTGGATCATACAGAGTTATGCTGCCATGTTTGCTGGAGTGGGGGTGTTTTTTCCTTTGAAACCTCATCATCTCATTAGAAGCTTCATTTCCATGTGGGCGATTTAAAGTGGAGCAGTGTTCGATCCTGATTCCAATGCATGGCTCTGTCCCCGCACGCGAGTCTCTGGGAGAACCGCCCAGCCTGGTGCTAATATTAACTTATTCATCCAGATGACGCTCCTCTCCCTCGAGGCAGATGTGTCTGTGTGCGGGCTTTTTGTCAGGATGACTGGTTGAAAAGTGATCCGGTTGCTAACACGTGGTCCATATTACCTCTATTTACATTCCCCCCATTCTGTCTCTCAATTTGGGAAGATGGGCAGTTTGCTGAGGGTCCCGGGTAGGTGAGATGAGATCTGAAACTTTAAACGATTTCATGCTTGTTTGTTTTACGATCCTGTTGGGTTCCGTGTTTACCCAAATCGCGCCACCATCTGGATTAGATAATTTGTTGGAAATTAACTGCGTTCGATGGTTGATTAAAACTCATTGGGAATTTATGACTGGATGCTAGGGGGAAAATAACACATCGGCCCAGGAGTGGTGGACTTGAGTCATGTTCTGATCGGTGCAGAGGCGGTTGATGTGGGATCAGTGTGTAACCCCATCCGTTCTGGGTCATAAGTAGCACTCAGAACCAAATACAAAAAGCCAGCTGTGTTGCTCCAAACAGTTTAATACTTTACAACAGCTGCGTCCTGCCTTAGCTAGCCTCTTTGGTTAGTTGCATGCTGCCCACTTGTTTGCTGAAGGATTTCACCTGTAAGCGGGCTTAAGTTCTGCAAAAGGGCTAATGGGCAGGTGTCAGGGTTCCCTCCCCACTAACCTAAGCTCTGGGGTACAGATCTGGGGATCCACACAAAAGACCCTCCCTAAGCTTATTTCTACCAACTTAGGTTAAAATTTCCCCAAGGCACAAATCCTTTGCCCTTGCACAATACCCTGCCACCACCAAGTGATTTAGATACATATCCAGGAAAAAGGGCCAGTTGGAGTCCCTGTTTCCCCAAAATATTCCCCCAAACCCCTTCATCCCTTTTCCTGGGGAAGCTTGAGAATAATATCCTCACAGCTTGGTTACAAAGTGAGCACAGACCAAACCCCTGGGTTTTTAGAACACTGAAAATCAATCAGGTTCTTAAAAGAAGAATTTTATTTTTAAAAAAAGTACAAGAATCACACCTGCAAAATCAGGATGGAAGGTCACTTTACAGAGTAAATAAAAAGATTTAAAACAGAGGATTCCCTTCTAGGCTTAGCTTCAAAGTTACAAAAAACAGGAATAGAATGCCCTGTTATCATAGAGAAAATTCACAAGCTAAAACAAAAGATACTCTAATGCATTTCCTTGCCTTTACTTACAATTTTTGTAATCTTAGATGCTCATTTCAGGTTGGTTTTTAGGAAATGTTTTTTCCTGCCTGGTCCCTCTCTTGTCTGAGAGAGAACAAACAAAGAGAGCACAAACAAAACCTCCCCCACCCTGATTTGAAAGTATCTTCTTTTCTTATTGGTCCTTTTGGTCAGGTACCAACTGGGTTATTTGAGCTTCTTAACCCCTTTACAGGTGAAGGAGGAATTTTATACTACCCTTAGCTGTATGTCTGTGATAGATGGTGCTGGACAGCCTATTCCACAATGGCTGTGATTTCTTCCTGGAGCTCTAGTTGAAAACAGAATTAATAAGACACATGCACCTCTAGATATTCTACTGATTATGTAAAAACTAACAATATTTCCCACATTTCATGGCTGATTTTAACCAGTTGATTCTGAGAAACTTTCACGGGAGAGTGCATCAGCCACTTTGCTAGATTCTCCTGAAATGTGTTGTATTTCAAAATCAAAATCTTGGAGAGCTAAATTCCTCCAAAGAAGTTTTTTTGTTATTTTCCTTGACGATATGAAGCCACTTCAGCACAACATGGTTGGTTTGCAGGTGGGAACGCCGTCCCCAAATGTATGGGCATAGATTTTCCAGAGCGTACACAATGGTGTAACATTACTTTTCGGTGGTTGACCAGTGGCTCTCAGAGAGTATTTTTCTGAGAAACATGACAAGATGGAATTCTTGTTCTGGTCCTTGCGGCATTACAACTGCTCCCACACCACGCTCGGATGCATCTGTGGTTACCAGGAAACGTTTCATCAAAGTCTGGGGCCCTTAGCACAGGGTCAGACATGAGTGTCACTTTAAACTGGTTAAAGGTCTTTTGACCCTCTTCAGTCCACTGAACTGCATTTGGCTGGTTCTTTCTGGTTAGGTCTCTCAGTGCAGCAGCGATTTGGCTGTAGTGAGGTACAAATTGCCTAAAATATCCGGCAAAGCCTATGAAGGATTGGACCTGTTTGACTGACTTTGGGACAGGCCACTTTTGGACAGCATTCACTTTGGCCTGTAGGGTGTTGACAGCATGTTTATGACGCAGGTCTGCTAGGGAATCTAACAGCTCATAGAAGACCGCAGGGGCAGACATTGTTGTGGGAGGCTGAGCCTGGAACAAGTCAGACTAGCTCTAAATGATGCCACTCCTACTAGGAATCAGGACACAAACCTTGTTTTTCTCCACCCTGTTTTCCATTATTTCCAAAATCCTGATGATTTAGGAGAGCTTGTGCTTCACCAGTACCCAGTGATGTTGGGAAATAAATGTTTGTTGGAGTCTAATAACCAGCTGTCGCTTGCAAAGTCACTCACCTGGGAATAAAAATGAATGGATCGAGTGATTACCAACAGGCAGTTACTTGATCTAACGTAAATATCTGTGTGGATGGATTAATTAATCACAAATTATCCCTCCCCCCACAGAAAAAATCTGATGCATTTTTAAAATGGAAGCATATTTGTTTACAAGTCACTGGTCTGTACTGGAGAAAGAAATCACAACAATTTTAAAAACAGCTAACCCTGTGAGCTGTAATGGATCAGTAAATCATTTGCTGTAGTCTCAGCTGTTGGGTGTGATGTTTACTAAGATGTTTTCCATGTGTTGCTTTCTAACCTCCTTTCTTTCTTTCTTTCTTTTTTTTAAAGTAAATGTTTAGATGAAAAGGGAGAGAATCCTCAATTGTTATCCACTAATAATAATAATAATTAATAATTGATAATATAATAATAATAAACGTGTGTATTTATCGGTTCATTTGGTGAAGGAAAGACTATCAGAGGAGTAGCCATGTTAGTCTGTTTCCACAAAATCAACCAGGAGTCGGGTGGCACCTTAAAGACTAACAAATTTATTTGGGCATAAGCTTTCGTGGGTAAAAAACCTACTTCTTCAGATGCAAGTTCATAGATGGATAGACCTTAAATCCTAAAACCGTATGAAAGGATTCTAAAGATCAAGCACAAATAATAGGATAGAGAAATCGGTAGCTGTGTGTGGGTGTGGTATTGGTCGAGTGATTTATTAGACAAACTCCATGTTAGATTTTAGATTAGACAAACTCCATGATATATTATATATATTATATACGTTGCTTAGGTCAGAAACTGAGATGTGGAGCAGGTTAAGCCCTGTGAAGTCTGTTACCATTGTCAGTCAGAGAAGTGTTCCAAACCTTGACATGACAATGGGCAGCCTGAGCTGCTAGATCTCCGGTGAGGCTTATCTGTTTGCTCTGAGAGTCGCAAGATCAGTTCTAGGCTTGTGGACTGGGCAGAGCCTAGCACAGGAATGGCTCCCCACCATGTACGGCTTAATCAGGCTCTAGTTCAGGGATGATTCATCACCTCCCGCTGCTCCCCCCACTTGGACTGGTGGTGGCAGAGTGGCAGGGGTGGCTTTCATGGGGCCTCTTCTCCTTAGTGACAGTAGCAGAAGTTTCTTCTCCCCCGCCTTGCCAATGCAAAAGTGAAAGTGTGGTTGGGGATGGCCTAGCACTTACCCCAGCAGCCAGGGTATATCTGCATCTGTGAGTCAGCTGGCTCCACGGCACACAGCCCTCTGTTATGGTGGTGGTATGGGCAGATCCCCCTGGAGCAACGGCTCTTGGAGTTAACACCTCATTGAGTTGCATGTGGCAGTCAACCCCTTTCAGAGCTATTGTTTCAGGCTCTCGGCAGACTCAGGGCAGATATCACTGCGTCAGTTATATTTGGTTCATGTTGCTGAGTTTTTCTTTACAACCAAGAAGGCTAAAAACTTACTCTTATATAGAAAGGAAAGTTTAAGTTCTGATGTAACTATGTGGCTCTGGGAGCTGAGGCCCTAGGAACAGGCCTAAAATGCCTATGGCTTAATCAGACTCTCCTGAGTGCAATGTGGAGGTAGGAAAAGAAAGAGAGGGTTCAAGTAGCCATTTTAAGTTCTCAGAGACAGAGCAAGTGTCATGCTAAGCCTTAGCCTAACATTGCGAGACCTGTAGAAGCAGGGCTCACATCAGAAGCAAGTGGAAAATAGCAGAATAGTCAGAGTGACCTAGCCTTGAGATATTGATGTTTTGAGACAAGTAGCAAGAAAATACTGGAATAAGAGGACATAATATAAACAAACTGCAGATGTTTTTAATTAATGCATGTCACAAAGAGGTATTAATATTTGTGTGAAATCGCTTGTACTCTGGAGAAACTGAGGCAGAGATACTCTCTGCCAGGTGTGTTTTTCTCCTTCAATTGCTCGAAATAAAGCTGTCTCTGACTTGTTGTATCCAACCTGAGGGTGAGGACTCAGTTTTTCCTCCACAGCAACAAAGAGTGTATGTTCTGGTTTCTGGGTTGTTGATGGTGGTGAGTCACCCAGGATATGTGGAATCATTATCCACTCAGATTCGGCAAAAATTCCTGGACCTTGCCCAAAGCTGTAACACAACCCAGGATCTATCTTGATTTCTGGCAGATCCATCTGAGCCTTTCTGCCAACTGTCAAGCGCTCAGCTGGCTAAAGACTTTTCATATCTGCCTTTCTTTAACTTGAACCAAAACAAAAATCATATCAGCAATCTGTCCTATGGCTCCTTGCCCTTGCTGCACATATAGGGCTCTCATTGATGTGAGAGCTGGGCTGCAGATAGCAGAAATCCTGAAATGTGGATCAGGAATAATGATTTCCCCCTTTAGCCTGCGGCACATAGTCGGAGTATATGAACATGAAAAAGAGAGTGATTTCCTGTGCCATAGAAGTTATTTTTATGAATGGAGCCATCTAAAATGGAAAAGCAGCTTTAAAAACTCCATAACGGAAATGAAAGAGGGCAAACCAGCTGTACTGTTGTGCTGAATGGAAAAGAAAGCTGAATGTTATGGTTTGGTCTCCTTATGCAAGATTTCATCCTAACTCACCCATTATGACTTTCAGAAGCAAATAAGGGATCATCCTTTTACGGTATTTACTTAGTGTATAGGACAATAGATGGAAACTCACCAATTTACTGTCATTATGACACTGACTTCAAAATAAACCTAGCCTCATCCACATGATATATTGTTCCTTGTGATCAACAGCCACCTAGTGAATTGGTGTTAACTGGCTATTGCCTCCCAAGTCCTCATCACAATAGTAGATCTTTGGGCTGGCTGTGTGCCACTAATGTCTGAACAGAGCTCCCCATTGTCTTCCATGGGGCAATAATGGCACCACCCCCCTCGTTGTCTTTATTTAGATGAAATAAAGATTGCCTCAAAGGCCTCTGAGCATACAGCTTTATGGAAAGCTTTACAATAGCTGCTGACATGGGAAAGGTGCAGAGAGGCCCCAGGCCAGAATCTGAGATGAAGACGTCTAGGAGTTTGGGGCTATTCAGAATGGGAGTCCAGATCCGTGTCTTGCAAGTGCCCCTTGTCTTTATTATGGGTCACACCAAACCCCTGATTTGAGCATGTCGGGGTTTGATTTATTCTGATCAAAATCCAGCTCTACCTTTTGAGTCTTGAAGCCATCTTTGGGATATCCATTGTTAAAGAGGGCCAAGGATGACCAGACAGCAAATGTGAAAAATTGGGACAGAAGGTGGGAGGTAATAGGTGCCTGTAGCAGGGGCGTAACTCACCCCTGCAGCACCTCCTGCTGGTCGTCCTGGAATTAGCTCTTTCCAGCATGGCACACCCTCTGCAGGCCTTTGTCTTGCTGTCCTCTGGCCCCCGTGTCCCTCTCGGACCTTGGTGCCCTTTTACCTGGGGTGCTGTTTCCTGACAATACCCCACACTCTGCCTGCATCGCGCCTTCCTAGGGAACCCCCAACCCACTATCCCCACTTTGCCTCAGTCTGCAGCTACTGCCAGTCAGCAACGAGCCCCCGTTCCCTGGGGCAAACTTCAGTGTAAGAGCCAGTCATCACAGGCAAGGGGGGTTTTGGCCTGCTGCCTTTCCTTGCAACCCAGTACCTCAGTGGGCCTTGGATGAGGCCCTGCAGCCTGGGGAGTTGCCGACCTGGAGCGCCCCAGCTCTCTGGCCTTTCCCCAGCCCTGCTTCACTTCCAGTACGCTTTCTGCAGGAAGCCAGGCCTTGCTCCCTCCAAGACTGGAGTGAGACTCTGCTCCTGGCCCACTGCCCTCTTATGAGTCAGCTACCCAATCAGCTTCCCCCAGCTATTCTTCATCCCTTTCCCTGCTGCAGCCCTCTCCCAGGGCTGTTTTGAGCCCTTCTGAGCAGGAGTGGGGTGGCCACCCCACTACAGTGCCTATAAGAAACCCCCCCCCCAAAATCAGGATTGTTCCTATAAAATCGGGACATCTGGTCACCCTAAAAGGGCCTGATCCAAAGCAGAGCCCATTGAAGTGCAGGGGATATATACATGGGTGATAATTAATATATGTAACCATAAAAGTTTACAGTAAAGAGGCCAAGACCTTTTGCATACACTGACTGAGCCTCTCTTTGCAGTATATAGGAAAGTTTATTGTTGTACTTAAGTTTTAAAAATCATGCTAATAAAATAATCATCAAAGTTTTCACAAAGAGCAAGTATTTACATCAACTCTTCCCAGCAGAGCAGCACTCCGCTCGGTCAATATATATATGTATTCTGTAGGAACTTTGTGAGTATTGACATTGTTCTTACATTTCTCCCCATTAGCCTGTTTCTGCTTGGAGTACCTTTGAGCCAGAATTCAGAAACATGCCACATTATTTACTGAGAGGCAGCAACCCTGGAAAGAAATACCGTATTTCACAGGCTGTAAAGTTTCATGGAAACAAGAAGCCCACTTCTGACGCATAGTATCTAGTTGGTGAAAGTAAATATATTTCTGGATTTAATTAGGAGATTCAGTATTAATATTTATGCAGATAAATCTGGGCAAGCGGGGGGAGAGGAAGGCCCCTGCAGTGTAGTTTGTATTACTGAAACAAATTGACCTATTCATTCTTTATGAGTGACAGTGCGAATGAAACTGGATCAGTTCTCTCAGCCTCTCAGGTTATTGCACAGATTGTTTAACTTTTTCCTTGAAAAAGGAAGGCTGGGAGTTTCCAAAGGATTAAGGGGGTTAGGTGCCTAAAGCCAACTGACTCTCAAAACTCTCAGACCAAAGGTGAGTTTTCCTGGAGGTCTCCCATCGTTTTTCACTGAAGGGCAAATCTTGTATCTAGAACCAAGTCTGACTACGTGGAGTAGGTATATGGGTGCCGTGTGGAGCATGGAAGAGGTCATTCCAGAACACAGAGCACCAGCAGAGTTCTGTTCCATTCTATTCTCTTCAGTGCTGGGCAATAAATGGCTTTCCCATCCCAGGAAAGTTTTCAAGATTTCAATTTTTTTCCCAAACTGAATTAGGAGGAAGAGTCAAAATCTCAAAAATTTCCTGAAGCCAATCATCTTTTTTTTTCCTTTCTGGATCATGTCAATTGAAATTTTTTATTTCCATTCATTTTGAAAAGTGTTCATATTGATCTTTTAAAATTTGTAAATTAAATATATATTTTAGTTTAAATTAACTAAAATTTTTAAATAAAGTAATTTCTCATTAAAAACAAAACTAAAAAAACCACTTTTGATCTAGGAGACTGGTAAAACTGACCCTTTCAGTTTTGATAAATAGGCATTTTCTGACCAAAAAAACACTTTGAAAAATTCCAGACAAACTCTACTTCTGTTCTATTCTTCTACTATATCAGTCACCATGCCATCTGAGCATATTTCAGGAGTGACTTAAGAAATGTGATTTGCCTCAGTAGAATTGCGTGAAGAATTTTTGTGTGATTTTTATTTTATTCAGGTCTACAGTATAGGTTTTAAGATTAGCAGCCATGTTAGTCTGTATCCATAAAGAAAACGAGGAATACTTGTGGCACCTTAGAGACTAACCAATTTATTTCAGCATAAGCTTTCGTGGGCGATAGCCCACTTCATCTTAGTGAAGGCAAGTTAAAGGAGTGCACCTTGCACTTAGAATGGAAGGTGGTGAGGTTACTGGTGTCTCTTAGGTTATTGAATTGCAATATGGCTGCTTCTACAACCTCAGGCTATCAAAGCTCTCTCATGGAGTGTGCCACCATAGGGTTGAAAGATCACTAGATCTATGTAATAATACGTTCACTGGCTCTGATTCATGCCACCTCTTGCCAATCTCCAGCACACCATCAAGTTTCCACTGTGTGCTAGGACACAACGAATAGCAGTTACTCACTCCCTGTACCATTACGAAGGGCTACCTGGCTATTGGATCCAAGTAAATAGAGATCTGATGATCCTAGTGCTCCATCCCATCCTAACCTATTTGGCGCCACTTGTATGCACAGAAGAAAGCACAGTATAAACATGATGATCCCATGATCAAGTAACAGAATGGCATTACTGAGATTTTCAACAGGTTAGTCAACATCACATTAGCTTCAAAAGAGACTAGATTCAGTTCTGGGTATAGAATGTGAGGTCCAACTATTCCACCATGGCCAAGTCTTACCATGTGTTGAAAAGAAAGAAGAAAACCTTCTGGAAGTGGAGTAGGAGAAGCAGAGACTGGAAGGGATCCAGGAATCAGAAGAAATATTTTTGTTATTTTTAACATGGAGGCCAGGACCCAGACTCTACCCTCAGTTGTTTTCAGTGGAGTGACACAGACAGGCTGAGAGTAGAACATGGTCCCATATTTATTTTTTTTTAGTGCGGAGTGAGCTCTGTCCTTGTTATATAAAAGTGACACATAGCATTTTGTTTCTGTGGGCATTCCGAGCCAGAAAAGGAGTCACTAGACAAAACCATGTGCCCTGAATCACACAGGAAATTAGAGGAACAATAGAACAGAAAACTTAGAATAGAATTCAGACTCCCAACGTTCCTTTCATACTCGAGGCAACCTAAATTAATCCCAGAAGGCTACATACTTTGCGTAATGTGTGCAGACCGAGGTGTGACCCTTCCATAACAGCAGCGTAGTGACTGTGAAGGCAAAGAGGGCAGCTATTCTTTGCTCAGCAACAATGGCGGTGAAACCTTTTTGGTGACATAACGGGTTGGGTCACTTGTCTGTTGCACCCCCAGAGTAAAGGGGAAACAGCTCTAGCGCTTCCTTGGGTGCTGGGGCTGCAATTCTGCCTCAGTGCTAAATTGGCTGGGATGGAGGAGAGAAGAGTCCTTGTGGCTTTCCTTCCCTCCCTACTGCATGCCCATGTGAAGGCCCAGGAGAATGTGGCCCTTCATTTTCGACAGGCACCATAACCGTTGCTCCCTTTAATCACTATTATGTATTATACAAGGACAACGTTTCAGACTGAGGGAGGAGGAGGAGAGGAAAGAGGGTTTCTCCCTGTGGAATGACCTTGACTACAAAAGTGATACTCTGGGTCCAATTCTTCACTCGCTTCCACCGGCCTCAGTCACGAGTAACTCTATTGAGAGCAGTGAAGCTGCACTGTCTGACCTCAGAATCAGGCCCTCTAAATCTAATATCAAGAGAGTGGCATAATTATTAGCCTAATCACTACTCTGAGCAGTTCAAAGAGAGAGCCTCCACATTTTCATATAATGTGCTATGGGACTTCTGGAGCAGCAGAGGTTAGAGAACTTTAGAAAACAAAGCCATGCTGGGGAAATAGTCCACTTAACCTTCTGGCTTGAGGAGCAATTCATCTCTTTGTTCTTTGCCTTTGTTCGCAAACTGCACCTGCGGCTCTTTGATTTTTAATGATCAGGTAGGCCTGTGAGGAAGAGCCCAGCAGTTGGGGCCTAACTGTGTTAGAAACCATCACCTTACATTAGGAAATGGATTCATCTCTTTGTTCTTCTTTTGTGCGGTAATTGGATGCTAATAAATCAACTCATGGGTTTGATTTAGAACATTTTAAGAAGTGTTCATTGGCTGAAAAATAATGATAGAATCCGTGTTGGTTTCCTTTGCGTGGTTTGACTATATTATTTTCCTCCCTACTTCATTTCACTAAGGGCCGATTTCACCATCTTTACGCCTGTTGAGTAGCATTTACTCACACAAGTAGTTCTGTTGCCTTCCGTAAGTACCACTCAATGGGCTAAATTCTTCTCTCACTTATCTCTTTGCAAATCAGAAGTAACCCCCTTGAAATTGATGGAGTTATACCGTTTCCATACAGTGACTTCAGTGGGGTTATTCCTGATTTACACCACTATGAATGGAGAATCAGGTGCAGTGTTACCAGTGGAAGTGGTGGATTCTCCATCTTTTGAAGTCATCAAAACAAGACTGGATCCCTTTCTGAGAGAGATCTTTAGCTAAAAACAGGTTATTGGGATCAATACAGAAGTAACTATATGAAATGTTATTTCCTAATAGGTGGTCAGATTGCATGACCTAACAGCCCCTTCTGGCCTTAAAATCTATAAATCTATAAGGATGGCTGACTTAGGCAATCAGTAAACAGTGAGCACAGTATAGGACCCAGTAGAAACACATAGCAACAGTGTTCAAAATCATTGTAGTTTTATAAAGCAATACTCATCTGTGTTGGACAGTTTGTGGTCCAGTTAGACCGCACTGACCCGTTTGCTTTTCCAGCCGTAACAACTAATTTATGTTGTACATGGATAGCACTTTTCGTTTAAGGATCTCAAAGCACTTTACAAATTATTAATGGACTCTCATGGTACCTCTGACCTAAAAACAGCATAATGAGTCAAGTTTTCCTGAGTGGGAACAAAGATTTATAGGGTTATATGTGAATCATCTTCACTTATTGTCTTTCATATTTGTAGCCATATTCCTAGGAATAAAAGATTGGCTCGAGGAACTGACCTTACTGTACAAAATGTGGTTGTGTTTAAAACTTGTTTATTTTCATTGTTTTTCTTTAGCTTTGTCCTTGGAATCTGTACAATAAATGTTAATATTTTAAGGGACACAGAGAGTTTGAGTCTAATTTTGTACAGTGTGTGGTATGCTGAAAAAAAAAACCCACTGCCAAGTAAATGGACCACATTCAGAGTTTCAGAGGTGAGTCTTAGTATTAAAAAACCTGAAGGAATCGAAGTTGGTAAAATGTTCACCACTCCTCACCCTTCTCAGCTTGTAAATTAAACCATTTTATACTCTCATCCACGTACTAATGTATAACTTATATCGCCTTATCCTTCAACAATAAAACTGGTCTACTTAGTCAAAGCTGGAGATACTCATGTTCTGAGATGTGTAGTAGGAGAAACAATTAACAGAAGATGTGGACATGAGGCAGTCCATCCGCACCACTCCTGATACCTTGTTATAATTCCTTCCATTTCCTTAGCATGTTTGTTAAACTTGTTCCTTTACAATAAGTGATGTGAAAGATAGGCAGAGTTGGAGGAAAGAGATCTTGATTTAATCTGATGTGAGGCCAGTGTTACAAGCTAACACTCGAGAACATGTGCATTAAGAACTTGCATTCTGAAGAGGCTTGTGTTACACCAGCTGGCCCCTCCTGAAACTTGACCCTCTTTCTTCAGTTCCACTCATCACATTGCTTAGGCTCACGCAGACTCATTACATTCACTTAAGCCTTGTCTACACTATGGAGTTACAGTGACTCAAGTTAGGCCAATGTACAGCCACCAATGTAATTAAATTGCTGTTGCATGTCCATAATTCTTGCGTCAGTGGAGCACAACCACAATAGCAACTTTTGCAGCGACACAGACAGCAGTGCATTGTGGGTAGTTGTCCCTTTGTGCTACTGGTCTCAGGGTGTTCTGGGAAGGGTTTGCAATGCCTCCTGGGGGCAGGTATAGAGTCACCTGATGGAGGATTCTCAATCCCATCATTCCATGGGCATCCTACTGGATTGTCAGTCATTTTTCACCTGCTCTGGTAACCTTGCAACCCAGCCATCTCCATCAGAAACCCTGGATCCTGCACTGCTCTTCACTATTGTGCTGTGTGTTATGAACACAAGGCTATAAAAGGAGCCCAGCTGGGGGAGGCTATTGGACTGACATTTTGTCAATCTAACTTTGTTGCAAAAAGCAAAGGAGTTGGGAGCCCAGGTGATGTTCTCTTCAGTCCTTCCAGTCAAGGGTAGAGGCCCTGGCAGAAACAGATGCATCCTGGAGGCAGATGCCTGGCTGTGAGGATGGAGTCACCAGGAAGGCTTTGGCTTCCTTGAGAATGGGATGCTGTTCCAGGAAGAAGGACTGCTAAGCAGAGATGGGGTCCACCTGTTGAGGAAGGAGAGCATATTTGGATACAGACTGGCTTACCAAGTAAGGAGGGCTTTAAACTCGGTTTGAAGGGGAAAGGTGACCAAAGCCCACAGGTACGTCAAGAACATGGAGATCTGGGAGAATGTTTGGAATTTGAGGGAGCGTGGGCTGTTATAGCAGGGATAATGGAGAGACAAAACAGAACTGGGGGGCGGAAATCAAATTAGTACCTTAGGTGTCTGTATAAGAATGCAAGAAGTATGGGGAATAAGCAGGAAGAACTCAAAATGCTAGTAAATAAACATAGCTAAGACATAGTTGGCATCACGGAGACCTGGTGGGATAATACACATGGCTGGAATATTGGTATAGAAGGGTACAGCTTGCTCTGGAAGGACCATCAGGGAAAAAAGGAAGGAGGTGTTGCCTCATATATTAAAAATGTATGTACGCTTGGATTGAGGTTGAGATGGAAATAGGAGACAGACTTGTTGAAAGTCTCTGGGTGATGATAAAATGGGTAAAACACAAGGGTGATGTCATGGTAGGGGTCTTCTACAGACCACCAACCAGGAAGAAGAGTTGAATGAGGCTTTTTTTAAACAGCTAACAAAATCATCCACAGCACAGAACTTAGTGATGATGGGGGACTACAGCTACCCAGACATCTGCTGGGAAAATAACCAAGCAGGACATAGATTAACCAATAAGTTCTTGGAATTTATTGGAGACCATTTTTTTATTTCAGAAGGTGGAGACAGCTACCAGGGGAGAGACTGATGTAGATTTGATTTTTACAAATACGGAGGAACTGATTGAATATTTGAATGTGGAAGACAACTTGTGTGAAAGTGATCATGAAATGATAGAGTTCATTTAGAATGGTAGGATGGAGAATAGCAAAATAAAGACAATGGGTTTCAAGAAAGCAGACTTTAGCAAATGCAGGGAGTTGGTAGGTAAGATCCCATGGGAAGCAAGTCTGAGGGGAAAAGCAGTAGAAGACAGATGACATTTTTTAAAGAGACATTATTAAGGGCACAAAAGGAAACTATCCCACTGCACAGGAAAGATAGGAAGTATGGCAAGAGACCACCCTGGCTTAACCAGGAGATCTTCAATGATCTAGAAATCAAAGAAGAGTCTTACAAAAAGTGGAAACTAGGTCAAATTAGAAAGGATGAATATAAACAAATAATACAAGTATGCAGAGACAAAATTAGAAAGACCAAGGCATAAAATGAGATTGAAATAGCGAGAGACACAAAGTGTAACAAGAAAACATTCTACAAATACACTAGAAGCAAGAGAAAGACCAAGGACAGCATAGACCTGTTACTCAACAGGGGGAAAAATAATAACAGAAAATGTGGAAATGGCAGAGGTGCTTAATGACTTCTTTGTTTCACTTTTCACCAAGAAGGCTGATGGTGATTGGATGTGTAAAGTAGTGAATGCCAGTGAAAATGAGGTAGGATCAGAAGAGGCTAAAATAGGAAAAGAACAAGTTAAAAATTACTTGGACAAATTAGATGGCTTCAAGTCACCAGGGTCTGATTAAATGCATCTTAGAATATTCAAGCAACTGACTAGGGAGACATATAAGCCATTAGTGACTACTTTTAAAAAGTCATGGAAAATGGGAGAGATTCCAGAAGACTGGAAAAGGGCAAATATGATGCCCGTCTATAAAAAAGGAAATAAGGACAACCCAGGGAATTACAGTCCAGTCAGCTTAACTTCACTACCTGTAAAAATAATGGAGCAAATAATTAAGAAATCCATTTGCAAATACCTAGAAGATAGTAAGGTGATAAGAAACAGTCCACATGGATTTGTCAAGAACAAATCATGTCAAACCAACCTGATAGCTTTCTTTGACAGGGTAACAAGCTTTGTGGGTAGGGGGGAAGAGATAGATCTGGTATATCTTGAGTTTAGTAAGGCTTTTTATACTGTCTCGCATGACTTCATAAATAATCTAGGGAAATACGAGCTAACTGGAACTACTGTAAGGTGAGTGCAAAACTGTTTGGAAAACTGTTCCCAGAGAGTAGTTATCGGTTGCTCACAGTCAAGCTGGAAGGGCATAATAAGTGGGGTTCCGCAGGGATCAGTTCTGGGTTCTGTTCTGTTCAATATCTTCATCAATGGTTTAGAACAGATAATGGCATAAAGAGTACACTTATAAAGTTTGTGGATGATACCAAAATGGGAGGGGTTACAAATGCTCTGGAGGATAGGATTAAAATTCAAAATGATCTGAACAAACTAGAGAAATGGTCTGAAGTAAATAGGATGAAATTCAATAAGGACAAATGCAAAATACTCCACTTAGGAAGGAACAATCAGTTGCACTCACACAAAATGGGAAAATGACTGACTAGGGAGGAGTACTGAGGAAAGGGATCTGCGGGTCATTGTGGATCACAAGACACGAGAAGTAATTCTTCTGCTGTACTCCACTCTGATTAGGCCTCAACTGGAGTATTGTGTCCTGTTCTGGGTGCCACATTTCAGGAAGAATGTTGACAAATTGGACAGAGTTCAGAGAAGAGCAACAAAAATGATTAAAGGTCTAGAAAACATGATCTATGAGGGAAGATTGAAAAAAATTGAAATTGTTTAGTCTGGAAAAGAGGAGACTGAGAGGGGACATGAAAACAGTTTTCAAGTATGTAAAAGGTGGTTACAAGGAGGAGGAAGAAAAAATTGTTTTACTTAATCTCTGACGATAGGACAAGAAGCAATGGGCTTAAATTGCAGCAAGGGAGGTTTAGGTTGGACATTAGGAAAAACTTCCTGTCAGGGTGGTTAAGGACTGGAATAAATTGCTTAGGGAGGTGGTGGAATCTCCATCATTGGAGATTTTTAGGAGCAAGTTAGACAGACCACCTGTCAGGAATTGTCTAGGTATTTAGTCCTGCAATGAGTGCAGGAGAATAGATGACCTCTCGAGGTCCTTTCCAGTTCTATGATTCTATGATCAAGGCAATTTCCAATGCCCACTGTACTGTCTAAGCAAACACAGCAGCTGGCAGCCCTTCCTCCAGAAGAAAGTTCTAACACATTCTTGTTTAACTTGCTGATAGGCTCAAGAGTGCAAAAACTCTGCAGGAGATGCCTGTCCTCCAGGAAGCCTCTAGAGACATCAGCGCTCTTGGCAAGGAAATTGTGGTGTGTCACATTCAGTATAGCCCAGAAACATTATGACCTGTAACTATCCATCCCCATAGAAAGGAAATCCAAGCAATGGCATGTAGTATTGTATGGAGAGAGAGATCAGGTGTATCATTCAGAGAAAGTAGATACTTGGGAACTGGGGGAATACTGATCCAAAGGTCTCTGACGCAAATGGGATTCTTTCTATTGAATTTATAAATCCAGAAAGGACTATTGTGATCATCTAATCTGACCTCTTGTAATAACACAGGCCATATAGAATTTCACCCAGTGATCGCTGCATCAGGTCCACTAACTTGTGACTGAACTAGATCAGGTCTTTTAGAAAGGCTCTGAATCTTGACTTAAAGACCCCAAGTGATGGAATATGCATCACACCTTTGGGAAACTGGTAGTGAATTACCCTCCCTGTTAAAAAGGTGCATCTTGTTTCTGGCTTGAATTTCAGTTTTAACTTCCAGGGTTTGGATTTCATTATGCCTTTGACTGATAAAGTAAAGAACCCTCTACTCTCAGAAATCTTTGTCTATGTAGACACATATAGATCAGCTCACCCTTATGCAGAGTAGATACATATAGATCAAGTGACCGTATAGATCTAGTCATCTTTTATTGGACAACTGCAATGAACGTGGATCAGTTTTTAGAGTATCGCTATCTGAAGACATTTGGACAAGACATTTTCCTTTTGCCACCAAAAATATCATTTAAAAAACAGCACTGATTAGCACTCTTATTCGTAGGCTTATCAGAGAGGCCAAGGAGGCTGAATGAGCCCCGGGGATCTACCAGCATGGGATATGGAATGGAGTACTTTTTATGGCAAGGTAGGGAAAGCTATCCAGGCAGTATCTGTTCTGTGGGACAAGACAGAAGTTGAGTTTCCAGGTCTCTCATGCTGGCTGCTTTCAGGAGCACTGATTTAACTCCATCGCCACACAAATGCAATGTGCCATCTTCCAGCAAGGGATATAACTAATCAAAATCATTGCTAATAATACATTAATCACCCGCTTTTTCTTTCCTCTCCACCCTTCTCTCAGCTACCCTCACTGGAATATGTCTTCATAAATCATACCATACGCTATTCTATTATTCTGAAATATATATGCCCCTAGGGATAACTTACATAGGAGAGACAAGAGAGTGATTGATGGAAGTAGGTTAAAAAAATTGTTAATTGTGGGTTCAGCTATAGGATCAATCAGTTGGGTTGATTGAGATCAATCTGATTGTGCAGGTACTCTCAGGTAAAAGATGAAATAATATAAGATAGGTCATCATGTCAGGTGTCTATCTGCTAAAGTGCATGATTTCCATAGAACGCCTGATTTATCCATTCCTTTTCCTCCTAAAACAATTTTGCTGAATGAAACCAATTGTTATGACTGTATTTTAGCTGAATGAGTGGGGGTTGGGGGATGCTCTTGTTATATATCAGCCAGTCTGTTAAGTATTTTTTTCCTAGTTTTAACCTGGGCGTATATTACTCAACCACATCATTTGATAGCCGGAATTCTAGACCTAAAATCTAACGCCAGTCTTAGTTGGGGTGTGCAAGAGATTAGTGGTCTGTGTGTTAGGACCTTACAATGCTTCCGCACTTCCACCAGCAATCTGTCTTCTCACATGCGTACTTAGCTCATCAATGAGCAGGGTGAAGGCACTGAAACTTAATGCAGCCAGGGGAACCTTTTTAGGCAAATACAGGCAACACTTCCCATCCCTGTAGTCTTCAATGACAAATGTGATAAGAAATAGCTGCAAGACAGATGGACACAGGTGGATGGACATTATGCTGATTTCTTTAATTTTTACACTCATTTGAAAAGCCAATCCATTCTCTTTTCTGCTCTTATATTTCACCCTGGGCCCTCTTTTTATTCCTGAGGACAGTAGCTTGGAGTGCAGTCCGTATAAAATGCATCTGCCTACCATACACTTGCATATGTGCCTGTGTGTTATAGCTTCTTGTCTGGAGTGGAGTTCAGGCCGTTTTGGTCCCAGGATAGTAAAGACACGAAGTGGGTGAGGTAATATCTCCCACTGGACCGATTTCTGCTGGTGAAAGAGACGAGCTTTCCAGTCCTAGCGAGCACAGCCGCCCAGGCCTCCAGAGTGTGTCTCTTTCATCAGCAAAAGATGGTCCAATAACAGATATGACCTCACCCACCTTGGCTGTGTGCGTGTCCTGTATCTACAGGAATATGTGTCCTATATTTGTATTCTGCATCTGCATGAGTGTACTACAGGCCTGTGTGCTAGGAATAGATGTATATCCTAGAATCATAGAAGATCAGGCTTGGAAGGGATCTCAGGAGGTCATCTAGTCCAACCCCCTGCTCAAAGCAGGACCAACCCCGACTAAATCATCCCAGCCAGGCCTTAAAAACCTCTAAGGGGTGTTGCCTTTTCAAGGCATGAGTGCCCCTGTGGGTGTGAAATGTGTGTGTTGTCCTTAGCACACACAGAGAAGCGTGTTCCCTTTGCTGGCTATGACTATTGTCTAGGTGACCTGTCAGTGTATTCTAATCAGCTCCTGGAGACCGGTGCTGGGCTTTCCCTGGTCGGTTTTCCGAGCTCATTATGGCCTATACTTGAGTTTGCTCAGCCCCTTCTTGCAGCTTCTACCAGCAGCCCAACTTTTGATCTCCGCTTGGGAACCGGTCGCCCTCCCCGGCTCTCTAGGTACCGCGCCCTGTGTCTTTACCGAATCTCTCCCCCACCCCCCGCCTCCCCTATTATGCGTCCCCTTTGCTGTCACACAAAAGCTTTGTGCGGTGCTTGTGTGTGGTCCCCCAGGGGCGCCGGAGCAGCGACGAGTTGGTTTTTCTGGCAAAGGCGTGGCGGAAACTGTGTGTGAACCGATTCAATTAGCCGCTTCGCTCCAGGACCCCACGCGTTGGCTAAGGGGGGGGGGGGGGGGGGGGACAACTCCAGGCAGAAGGGCCGCGTCACACGGCAGGGGCCCCCTCTCCCACCTCCCCAGGGAACCCCAGAGATCTGCCCCGCCCCTCGCGGAACACATGGGGTTTAAAGGGATCATTTGGAAACCATTTGCAGACACATGGATCGGGTTTTAAGCGAATCATTTTTCATTCCCTGTGTTTCCCCGTTTCTTTTTGTAATGGAGGGCTAGGGAGGCTTTTGTAGCTGGGGCGGCGGGGAAGGTTGTTCTGTGCTGCAGAAAGCGTCGCTGTAAAGGGGGACTGGTGTGTCCAGCCTTCCCCAAGACCGCTTGTGCCCAGCTCACGTCCCTTCCGCCGAAAGGAGCAGCTGCTAGCCCGATCGTCTTCGGGGTGACATTACCGAGTACCGGCGATGGTTACCGCAGCCGGCTGGCATCAGAGACCCTCTGCCAGGGGCTTCCTTTAAAGCAAAAAGCTGCCCAGGGGCTCTGGCGGTACCAGTCCGGAGCTGGAGGAAATAATCAGGTTAATCAACAGAGCAGATGATGATTAATAATGAAGAACTGCTCATGGGAGGAAAGCGATCAAACAAAAATGCACCCGGGGACATTTGTGATCCCATTCCCCGCGCCGCACAGCTGGTGTGTGGGGTGGGGTTTGGGGTTTTTTTTTTGCAATTTTGGGACGTGGCTGGACTGTAATTTTGCTGGGGCGGGGGGCGCTGATGGGCAATTAGAAAGATTTGTGAGTCCATAATTGACTGGAGAGACCCCATTGCAAGGGAGTGTTTATTCCTCCCCCCCTCCCCCCCCCCCCCCGGCCCCGGGGCGGCCCGAAATAATGTCTGTTTCCTACAGTCCCCTCCATCCTCCACCTTGCCCCGCCCTTCTCATTACAGTACTTTGCATACGCGATTATTAGCAACTGAAGGGGGGTGGTGGAGGGTCGCTTTACAATGGCAGAGGGCCCAGGGCCGGGTTGGTTTAAGAAGCAAAGCTGGGTGGGTGTGGGGGGGGGGGCAGTCCTGACGCCACTGAAGCCGATGCAAGTTTTACCATTTAAGTGGGGGCCAGGGATCCTCCCTATAGATCTCCAGCACACGTGTGTGTGTGTGTGTGTGTGTGTGTGTCTGCACTCGGGTGTGTCACATCTGTTCCAGGCGATTTGTTTTTTTTGGTAGCGCCTCCTTTGAGAAAAGCGTCCGAACCCAACTCGCCCCTCATCGCAGCGTCGGGCCTGCGGCACGGGACGCCTTTGCCGTGCGGCGCCGTGTTTTCTGGCTGAGCGGCGGGAGAGCCGAAGGACCCCGCTCCCTCCCCAGCTGAAACCCATCTCCCCGCCTCTCCCCCCCAGCCCGCTCCCAGCTGCGCCTTATTCGTGCAACTGGGGCTGGGTCTCTAGACGTGAGCGGGGGGGTGATCAGTCCGGCCCATAACGTGCCTGAAACGTCTGGGGAGAGGTTGTTCCTCTCAGCGTGGAAGAGCCGGGGTGGGGGGGCAGAAGCCAGGTGGAGGGAGAGGTTGCGTGGGGGGTGAGAAACCGGGGGGAGGGGGAGGTTGCTGGCGGGGGGGGCACGATACTGTGGGAGAGGTTGCTTAGGGCGGGCAGAAACCAGGGGGGACGGGGGGAGAGAAGCCACGAAGGACTGAGGGAGAGGTTGCTTAGTATGGGGGGGGGGGGG
>ML677352.1:43244336-43313022 GCA_007922305.1 Dermatemys mawii | reverse complement strand
CCCCCCCCCCAATCCAAAATAGTAAGTGGCCTCAGGAGAGATGGGGGGGTTCGTCCACACGGGCATGGCTGATTGTCTGACGTGCCTTCTTCAAACGTGTCAGTGGGTGGGATGGCAAGAAAAGGGGCCAAAAAAGGCTCCTTCTAAGAACTCAGTCTCCAGGGAGGCACCTTAGGAGCCCACCACACTGCCAGGATCCATGGGGCTGGGAGCAAGTCACAGCCCCCGTGTTCCCCTGCTCAGCAGCAGGTGGGAAGGATCATAGAAGATCAGGGTTGGGAGGGATCTCAGGAGGTCATCTAATCCCACCCCCTGCTCAAAGCAGGACCAATCCCCAACTAAATCAACTAAAGGATGGGGGAGGGAGAATTGGGGGAGGCACTGACTGGAGCTGTCAGGATGAAGGCAGAGCATCAGGAGGCCTTGTTCAGAGCTCACTGGTTCTATGATGAGCTAGAGAGTCAGGGTTTCTGCTAGGCCCAGCCTGTCTCTCAGTAATGGGTTTGTAATGACCTAAACGATCTGTTGATGAGGGACAATAAATCTGTCTTTTCAGCCTCTCATTTCCTAGGTCCCTGGGTATGGCGGTTCCTGTCAACTGAGCTCAGCAAAGAGAAATCAGAGCTATGGAAGGATGCGAGTAAATAACTAGAAAGTGTTAGTGCAATATATGGCTTAGGTTCATCATATATCAATCCTCAGTTAAAATTGTTATTAAAGACAGTGTTAAAAATATATATAGTACACAGGTTAAGACAAGTTTCTGTACATCTGGGTGTAGGACTTAGGTTGTCCACAATACAAAGTTTGTTTTATAAAGCCGTAACATACATATAGTACATAATCCGTAGCTTTGATCCATGCAAAGATGAGTCTACAGTTTATGGGTTGCTATCCCTTAATATTTGCACTGATAAACAATGATGGATGTAATCGAAGGAACTTTTTTCCCCGAGGGCAAAACACTTCCTGCAGGTGAATCCATATTTATGTTTGTAGTTTTGCTACAGGGCTGGAGACATTTATCAGGCATGTCATGCACTTCTGTCCCCTAAAGTTGTTCAGTCAGCTGGCGGATCAATTCGAAAAGTAAAAGGAACGATTCTTGTCGTGTAGTTTTTTCTTAAGAGGACATTTGTATAGCGGGTGTGGGATGTTTGTTTGCTTTAAAAAAAAAATCTGGGGTCTACACATAGATCTACAAAACCCCGCCCCGACATCGCTTTTACATGTTCCGAGGGAAGGCTCTTCCTTGAAGGATCACTGCACCCAACAATCCTGTTTGCGAACTTGTATTTTTGCATCCCAGTACTTCGCGATCTCCACTGCATCCTCCCCAACCTTAAAACACGTGTAACATTCAGTCCAGACCGAGCAGAATTGAACAGGAGACACAATCCCACTGCGCCCCCTATGCTCCGAAGAGGAAAGTGCTTGTCATGCGTTCCTTTTAAAGAGGGCTTTACTTTCTAATGCTGTGTGTTACTGAGTGTGTTTTATCACAGCAACGCTCTTCACCACGGTGTGTTTATTCTCCAGTGTGGTACGGATTGTAAAACGGGAAGAGCGGCTGTTAAACTAGAGTTAAAGGCAGCGAGGCTTTAATTTTTCTTACCATTTTGCTTTAATTTTGCAGAAACTCTGCTGCACCCTTTGCAGAATTTGTGAGGTCGAAAGGGATCACGAGAAGTTGTCGTTAAATATTGATGTGGGGGGATTTATTTTTTAAAGAAAAAGTGATCGAGTGACAGAAAAGCAAGACAAGAAACCATCATTTCATCCATTCAAAGGGACCTGATTGTGTAGCACGTACTCACGCAAACCTCGAAATTAATTGGCGTTGTGTCTGAATAAGGACTTCAGGATCATCCCTGCATATAGACTTTAAAAAATGCTGTTGCTTTTGATATTCTAGTTGCATGGCGCTTTACCGTGTTGGAAAGAGAGGCTAGATTGTTAGATGATTAACCCTTGAAAGCAAAGGATCCCCTAAATAATAATCTGTTTTTTAAGGTCAGGGTTGGCAAAGCCCAGGCTGGGATGATTTAGTTGGGGATTGGTCTTGCTTTGAGCAGGGGGTTGGACTGGATGACCTCCTGAGATCTATGATTCTATGAATCTAATACAGCACATAGAAAGAAAGGGAAACTCGCACGTAGCGTCATTCACTAGCTAAAACATTAAGAAATGGGCTGGCCTCGCAGATCTGAGAATCAGGTGACTTTGAATCGTGTTAGTTTTGTGCGCAAAAACCCAGCGGTGTTGAAGAGATGCCCGTGAGGAATAAAAACTCTAGTGTCAGAACCTAGGATCTAGTTGCTGTAAGACAGGTACCACCCGCTACAGCCAAATCAAAGAGGCTTTGGTGAATTCTTGTATTCCCAGCCCCGGATCACAACGAGCATTGCTGGCCGCCCAGCTGCGAGGGTGGGTAACGCCGCCGGTGAAACGAGTTTAACGATGCCGCTCACCAGCTTCCTCTGGGGGCGACCTCCCTTCGTCCATACCGTCTCCCCAATAAAGCCCCGAAATTGGCCAAAATATTTAACGAGGCATCTTTAGAAGAAGCGACAAGACAACGTGGGATTCTAGCCCTAATTTGGGAAGCATACCTGCAAACCCTTACTCACCTGAGTAGAAGACCGCACCACGGCTCTCATGAGTAACGATGAAGCAGCTGGGTGAAGGGTTCATTTGGATGGGCTAAATTATTACAGTATCGAGCCAGTTCGCCTCCGTGTAACTAGGGGAGTTTTTCTGGGGGAGGGGGCGGGAGAGGTATTCGCATGATCCTGGTTACAGCCCCGTCTAGGTGCTACCACCTTGCTATTGCAAGCACCTGGGTGGACCTTCGGCGCTTTGGTCGTTGGAAACGTATTCAGCGGAGGGAGGGTTTTTTTTCCCCCCCTACTCTCAACCCGGGGGCAAATAAACCGGGAAACGCAGAGCGATTCAGGCTTGCGCAGAAAGGAAAATCTGCGCCCTATTTTCAGTGATCCGGCTGTATGTCTGGGACTAGGATAGACACATGTCGCCAGTGGCTCGCTCGCCCACACTTCGGCGAGGTTTGTAAGGGATGTGGCAGCTCTCGGGCAATTTTCTGCTCAGCCTTTCCAAGGACTGATGGTACTATAGAAGCGCCCATCCCCATCTGGGTGAGAGTTACACCGGTCCTAGGGGCTGTCTGCGGCCTTGGCACGCCCGTGACCCGGTCCTGGGCAGATCAAATACTCAGCCTCTTTTCCTTCCCAACCCAAGACTGTTAGCTCCAGGACAGGGCTACCTGGGGTGCACACCCCAAACTCTGCCACGTGTCCTGGGACCCAGGAGATGGAGGAGACAATGGCCTCGTTTAACTGTTTTTGCAAGACAGCGGACTTGCGGCGTGGTGCGGGGAAGGGTAGCTTGGTGTGAAAGAGGCGCCCGCGGTTCACACTCAGCGCGCAGCTTCTATTTTCAGCACACCCCCCCCCCCCAGCGACCCTCACTCGCGTCTGCGCGGGGAACATGTAGATTCACGGAGTCGTTTGCGGCGAGGTGATCGCGGGGCGCCCCCAGGGGACAGCTGGACTCTGGGAAAGACTTGGGGCAGGGGTGTGTGTGGATTTAACTCACCAGCCGAAAGTCCCTTGCCCGCGCGGGATTTACAGCCCGTTCACAGGCCAGGTTTACACCCCCTGTGGATCTGCCCTATGAGGCGTGTCTCGTTTCGGAGACTGGGGTGTTTTGGTTTGAACAGTGGCGAAGGCGAGGGGGTCGCTGAATGGATCAGCCGGCGGGGTGCGGGGATTCCTTCTCTTTCTGCCTGGGGTTCAGCTACCACGGTGAGGGGCGCGGGCTCAAAGCCAGGGAGCCCGCGAGCTAGATGCGTATTGGGGGGGGGGGGCGCGATCCCACTCCGGGGGAGTCTCTTCGTGGACTCCCGGGGGCAGGGGCGAAGCTCTGCGCCATCTGGGGTGGCGGAGCTTCGACACCTGCTGTCTCTGCTCTGGGGTCCGGATTCCCTGCGATCCCGGGGCCTTGCACCCTAGGCGAGGTTTTTGGAAATATCCCAGCTTCCTGCGCCCCTTTTCAGCCCCTCCCCCAGCGCTCCCTCCGCGGCGGCATTTTAAGAGCCCAGGGCTGACCTTGACCTGACCTTGGCGCGCTTGGACGGGGCCACACACACACCGATCTCCCCACCGGATCTAGCAGGAACAGATGTGGGGCCACGGCCACTCAGCTATGGAATGGGGCGGGGCTGCGAAACAAAGTGGGGACACGTGGCGGATTGTCTGTTCGTGGGGGGGGGGGGGGCCACCTTTTATTCTTAAGTAGGGTGACCAGATAGAACGTGGGAAAAATCAGGAGTGGGGGGTAATAGGTGCTATTATAAGAAAAAGCCCTGTTAGCAGGACTCTCCCGATAACATCTGGACATCTGGTCACCCTATTCTTAACAGAGAGACCAGAATTACATAGGTAAGAGAGCCCTGAAGCACAGCATCATATCTAGCCCCCTGCTCTGAGGCAGAACCAAATAAACAGAAACCATCCCAGACAGGGGTCTTCCAACCTGGCCCTAAAACCCCCCCGGCGATGGGGATTTCACCACCTCCCTTGAGATCCCGCTCCAGTGCTCAATTGTCCTCAGAGTTAGGGAGTTTTTCCTAACCACTGACCTACATTTCCTTGCTGCAAATTAAGCCCGTCACTTCTTGTTCTACCATGATTGAATTGACCAACATCCTCTTTAAACAGCCCTTAACCCATTGGAAGGGGATAGTAGCTTGTTCGGAATATTTATGGAGCCATTTTTCTCCTCCTATTGAATAAAATGTATACCCTATTTTTTTTAAAAAAGCTGGTACTATCTGTTTCCCTGCTTGTGGGTTTTTTTTTTTTGACTGCTTGTTTTCCAGTCCCACCAATAAATAAAAAAAAATGCATTCAATTACAGCAATCATGTAAAGATTTAAAATGATAGTGTAACCCTTCTGCCCATCAGAGTTGGCAGCAACAAGGGCCGGGTTCAGTATCCAGGGGTTCCATTCCAATAGCACAATACAAAACCAGCTCGAGCCCCCATCCAGTGACCTGGGACAACCATATACCACCCCTCTGGGCGTCTGTAAGAGACAATACTTCCCCTCTCGCAAGCACAGAGTCTGAGTGTACCAAAAGCCTTTTAATAACAGGGAGAACCAATGTGGCATAATATTTGGGAAACACCACAAACAAGGTTAATAAACCAAACCATGAACCAGGAGCCCCCTCCCAGCAAATAGGCCGTGGCCTTCCCTTTGGCTCTTGAGTTCCACAACCTCAAAAAGTCACTCAATAGTCCCAAAAGTCCAACAGCCCAGGAGTCTCTGTTCTTGGTCAGTGCAGAGTTCAAAAGTCACTTGGCAGAGTCTTACCTCCCAGCCTGGGTGGAAATGGAGGGTAGGGCACGGGGCAGCTTACGTGGTCCGAGGCCAACTGCGCTACCTCTCTGTGGGGTTCCGCTGCAGCCCTCACCGCAATCCGCTCTGCTGGCCATCCTACAAAGTGCTCTGCCCACCGAGACTCAAACCACTCTGCAGCGCCAGTCACTCCGCTAGCCCGCCCTGCTAGCTGACACACAGACAGCTTGGCTGCACCAGCCACTCTGCACTATGTTCAGGCCCCCCAGCTTGAGACAGTGCTCAGTGATTTCTTTAGCTCTTAGGCAATTTCAGCATATAGCAGGGGAGCCTTAGTGCAGGTGCACCTGTAAGCCTAAAGTGATTTCAGCTCAGCAGCCCAAACCCAGGCTCCTAATCAAAGCAAAATTTAACTCTGACATTCTACAGCAGAGACAGACAGGATGCAATAGGCCTGTGAGGCCCTCAGACAAAGCCCTCACCAAAAGGCATATGTATTTGTCCCTAGCCCCTCCCAATGTCAGAGTGTTCTAAAACACATGGCCCTTGCCCAGTGAGTGCTACCTAGATGATGGCGAGTCCCTCCATCATAACAAGGGCCAAGTACGTGTCCATAGTCCTTCATTCACAAAATCAGGGCAACATCACTTTATATTTCCTGCCCCAATAACATAGAAACTGGGGCTCCCACATCAGCCGAAGTGGCCATGTGGGCTGCTGTGGGCTCAGGCTAGGCACAGTGGGTGTGTCTATGCAAATTGATCAGCCCCAACGTTATTTTCCATAATTCACTGCAATTCCCATAGTTCGCCACCAGATGTCAGAACATATCTCATTCCTGACACTGCTTACAATAGTAACAAACCTGACCATCTTTTGCCTCCCAAACGTGGGAAAGGTTCTGGCCATGCGGGGTGAGGTTCGGATGTGCCTGACAATATTACATTTCAATCCTCTGGCCGTGATTTTTACACTGGTAGCAAGATACCTTGTGGGAAGGGGGACAATCAAAGCACGACACCTTTGTGTTCTGGCAGAGAAATCTGGCTCAGCAAACACCCCTGTAATAGAGGAAAGGACAGAAACATCACACACAATCAGCTCCATTTTTGCCACCCTCTCCCCCTGTTCCCAAAACAACCGGCATCTTTTCCCCAAAGTTCCCAGCTGCATATGAAATTCCAGGAAACCAGCTACGTTCCATTTCAGCTCAGGGGCATTTTATTTTTGCCTGGGGACAGAACCATCCCGGGCTTGGCGTGCAATGCATTTCATAACAGATCCCGTGTGGAAGAGAAATTTGGAAGATCAGGAGAGAGAGATAAACCGGCGGGCTTAAGAAGGCTCCTGAGAAGAAAGACAATGACATTTCTGAAGCCTGTGTGCTAAAAGCTGGTCAATTCCTTTGTCATACCGATTGTGTGGCCACTGCTAGCTGAGACAGTGTATGATATTATTTTCACCCAGATGCACTAAAATAAACCAGGGTGCCCATTTGGTATGAAGATGTTTACAAACATGCACTCATTAGAAACCACTTACTCAGGCAGTTGAAAGTCTGTTACCAATTTAAAAGTCTTTAAATAAGTCAATGGTAGCATGACATTTTCGTTTTTCAATTGCATTGCTAAATATATTGTTGATATGTATATTCTGGTTATATATAAAATAAAAACCAATCACTCTTCCTTTTGGCTATGAACTTTTTAAAAACCAATAGTCACATTTTGCCCATTATGTTGTCCTCTGCAAAGCTGAAATATGCACCATTTAAAACAACTATCAATGCAAATATATATATATATATATATAAACAACATTGTAATTTACATCCAGAAGGGATAATGACTTTTTTGCATTTATAATTTTTTTTTAAAAAAATAGTTGGATGAAAACAAATAAAGGATGATTACAATGTTTAAACAGTTATAAATAAATAACAATTTGAATCATGCATTAAAAGATATATTCAAATGGCCATAGTTTTCTTCCTCTCTGAATATTGCATTGATTTTACAGTAGCTGCAATAAAATTAGGGAGGAAAACAAACGAACAGAATTTTTTGTGATTTGCCTATTTAGTTCAATTTGGAGATTCATTTCGGTTAATGAACCAGCACTTTATAAAGTAACTATATAGAAGGAAACGGATGCTTTCTGTTTGGTTTGTTGGAAAAGCAAAGCTTAAGGACAGCTAAATGTTAAAGTCAGCTGGCTTTATATAGCCTACCAAAGTTTGCAAAGCCTTTAAAATTAATACTATTTTAAGACTGGGAACAGGCAGTTAACATAGAGATGCAATTCTTCAATGTGTTTATTACATATCTATAGAAACATACATCAATGGGTGTATTTGGTGGCCCACTATAGTATCTGAGGTTGTATATAAGTGTCCTGCAAAGAACTTCCAAACATGTTAAAACTAAATGAGAATCAGGTGCCTACCTGCTTTTGAATATCAGCTTTTTTGCATCTTCAGACACATAAGTTCTTTACAAAATCTGGCCCATGGGCTCCAATTCAGAAAAACATCCAGGTTTAGAAAAGCACTTCATGCCGTGCTTAACTTTCAGCAAGCCCTTAAGTCCCACTAACTGCAGTGACATTTTACCATGTGCTTAAGTGCTTTACTAACTCGGAATGATTTTAGAACCAGGGCCAGAGTAAAGATTTCAGGGCGGGCCCCATCCTTCCTGGCTTATTTTGGAGTTAAATGTAAGTATTGTTATTAAATTGTTATTAAATTCTGGCCTCATTGATTTTAATGGATGTTTTCTAATTGACTTTAATAAGGTTTAAAATGTGGCCCAGTATGTATATAATGTATGCATACAAGAATAAGCAAGATGTCTTGTGTGTATACAAAGGCAGGCTTGATATTACAGAGGTTGTCATGCTCTCCCCATTCTGAGACTCCCATTTTCGTTACTTACAACTGCCAAACTTTGACGCCCTCCACTGAACCTATAGAAGTGAATAGACAAAACCTGCATGCACCCTCCAAAAAATCAGTGTGGGTTTGTGTGTATATTATATGTGTATCTACCGAGGAGAGAAATACAGACAAATAGATGGTAGACAGACATGCTGAGAAATATATGAACAAGTTGCAGAACTTTGAAGAAAAGAAGAATTTTTGCAAGACAATAGTGGAAACCTTTAGTAAGGCCTTGATCCTGTTCCCATTCCAGTCAATAGAAAAGCCCTCATTAGCTTTAAAGGATAATCAAGTCATAGAAGCGCATGCAAAGTATATTCACTGCATAAGTTTTACAATAAAATCTTTTCATTTCACACTCTCCAGTTCCTGGTGACCCAGATTGGTGGGCAGTGATTGATCTTTCAGGGGTCGATTTATCGCATCTAGTCTAGACGCGATAAATCGATTCCCTAGCGCTCTCCCATTGAGTCCGGTATTCCACCACCACAAGAAGCGCTGGCGGAGTCAATGGAGGAGCGGCAACGGTCAATTCACCACTGTGAAGATGCCACGGTAAGTCAATCTAAATACGTCGACTTCAGCTACGCTATTCCCGTAGCTGAAGTTGCGTATTTTAGGTCAATCCCGCCCGCTTCCACAGTGTAAACTGGGGCTTAGGGTTCATTTTACAACTTCAGTGTGAAAAGCTCATGATTTTTCTTCTGATCACCGATGATATTACCTTAGACCTTAATCCATCCCATACTTTGCTGCATATTGGGCTACCCACATTTGCCTGTCAACTGCCGTTCTCTCCAAATCTTCCCATTTCAAGTTGAGGCGCTTGATGCCATTCAGAACTGTTCGTTTCCATGTTATTCACAATCTTCCTCTCTTTCTTCTGTGTTTGCTGCCTCCCATTCAAGGGCGGAAATTGGTAAACGTTCCTTTTCCATTCTCACCCCATGCTCCAGCCACTGATGTCTTCTTTTGTAGATTATTTACGAGAGGGTAACTTGTCCAGTCATTTTTCTGACTTCTTATGTTACAGATCTAAAAAAATCCCAGGATTATATTATAGTCTTCTCTTCCCTGCCTTCTGTCCTGAATTTACAGCCCGTCTCCTAGCCTTTGTAGTTAGTTTGTACCAAAAATGACTCATACTCCTTTGGCTGGGCCTATGAATTTAGCTGACTTTTTATTTTTTAAAAGAAAAGAAAACATTTCTCATCATGTGGTTTCTCTCCCCCACCCCCCCCGCAAAATCAGATGCTTTTTTCTCTTTTTCCTTTTCCATGTGTGCTGCTGCAAAATAATCAGAAACAAACTAGAGAGGGAAACAAGAAGGTTGATCCCACCTTTGACTTGTCCTTCTAAAAAGGATTCATGATAAGTCCTGGCAAGCCCTTTGACAGAGCAGACTGTGTCAATTGCATTCCGAGATTTAGCCATCCCTCAAGGAGTCAAGGCTGAAAGTCCACTTACAGAATATGGGATACTGTGTAGTTACCCATTTGGCAGGCATGAATTTTCGTGCAGTGAAGGCAGAGATTATAAAAGGCATCTTGTACTTATTATTACTAGCTGGGTACATGTGCACAGTTCAAGGAAAAAGAGGAGGACCATGACATCTGGGCTGCTCCCCCATCTCTTGCATTCACAAAGTGATTCAGATGCTGCTTCAGCCTTATGGGGGTTCTCCCTCATCAAGAGAAGAGTGCATGGTGAATAATAATACCCCCTTGCTCTTTCCATCAGTAGATCTCAAAGTGCTTCAGCAAGGAGTAGCGTTATCTCCCTTTTACAGAGTCACAGGGAGAAGTGACTTGCTCATCGTGGACCAGGAGCAGAGCCAGGAGTAGAATCCACTGTTTTTACTGAGTCTAAGGCCAGTGCTCTACCCTCTAGGGGTGCTGGCTTCTGGTTGTGCTCTGCTGCCATGTGATGTCAAATCTACATTGCTTTGTGCTGACTCAGAGGTCCTTGGGGAAAACAGTTTGAGATCTCTGTGGAAAAATGTGGGCACCCGTAGGCCCATCTCACCAGTCCTGTTTCTCTGGTGGACCTATGGGTGCCCAGATGTTTTCAACCATTTGTACAGCTGATCAATAGGTGTTTTTTTTTTCAAATTTTGAATTTTTACATAGCCATTTCAAATTTCAGCCACAAAAATGGGGGGGAGGGGAGGAGTCAATCCTGTTTCCATGGTTTCATTCCCCTCCTGTTTTGACCAGCTCTCCTTGGGAAAGACAAAGTACTTGAAGAACATCAAGGATTCAAGAACAAAGCAAAGATTAAATTGGTGGACTAATTTAATTTGAGTTAATGAAGAACTCAACCAGCTCACAGACCCGCCCTGCTCTTTCACAAACATTGGCCCTCTTTGACCCCTTTTTGCAACATGAATTTTGGATTCTTAACTGGTGGAACACCAAATCTTCCACCTTTACCAACTCATTCACTTCAAGTAGAGCGGGATCAGGCCATAGTGCATACTGTGGCTGAGCATGGGTATGCAGTGGAATGGATACACCACAACCCTGGATAATGGACAGTGGATAACATCATGGACAATGGATAACGCCATGACCATGGACAATGGATAACACCATGACCATTCAGCAATACTCTACAGTGGCACAGGACAATAAGTGAAGGAAAATGCCATGTCCATTTGGAACTGCAGGGGAATTTTAATAGTGGGGGGAAAGCACTTACTTAACCAGCTGGGAATTTAGCTACTCATGCAATAACATCCTTGGCATGGAGCATTTCCTGAGGATTATGTATCTTGGGGCAATCTCTTGGCCCAGTTGCTAATCCCTAGGAAATGCCCTGCACCTCACACATAAACTGCTTAGGCCCAGCCCCCAAGGATTTATTTTAAGTCCTATTTCCTGTATAGAGGTAATGTTGTGAGACTGAATAAAACAATAACTACTTTAAACAGTGCAGCTACTTGAGCAGCACCGCTGAAGAAGCCAGGAGCGATGCTTGGGTGAGTATGGCTTTATGGGTCTCGCTGCTCTCAAAGAACAGTCCATTTCTCTGGCAAGGGGGTTCGTTGATTTGTTTAGAGCCCTATCCAATGCCTATCGATGTCAATGGAAACCATCCTCTTGATTTTAATGGAAAGTGGGCTGGGTCTTTGGAGACCAGAACATTTCGGGCTGCTTTATAGAAATGCAGAATGTGAACCACTGGCTGAAACGTGGACGTCTCTGGACCTTATCTCTTGAGCTAGCATGTTCCACCTTACCGCTGGTTTTCTTCTTTCTGACTCAGTTCAACAATCCAAGAGTTCTGAATCCAAGCTCTGCTGTTCGTGGACCTGTCAGAGGCCCTTTGGTAAAAATAACTCAGCGCATCTTCTGCAGAACTTGAAAACCCCAAAGAAGTCAATCGGTCTTTGACTTTGACGAAACGTTAGGCATAACAATGCAAAGACGATGACATCGCAGCCTGAAGAATGCACCTCTGCTAAGGAACAGATGGTGCAAAGACTTTTTTTTCATTTGATTTTATTAAGATTTTGTTAGTGAACTTGGCACCCCGGAACTTCTGGGGAGAAATGTTCGAACTTGGAGTAATCAGAAGATTCATTGATTCGGATACGCTGATAAACAACAGTTCTGCTTCAGAGGAATGTTGTTGTAGAAAAACACAAAGATACAAAACGTGATTTAGTATTCAAATTGGCCTCTGCATAATAAACAACATTGCTCCTTTCAGATTTCCTCTACCTTATGTTGGTATAAGTTGGGGGTAACTCACTCAAAATCAGTGGATTTCCATCAGTTCCTCTGACTATACAGTATAAAATTGAGGTTACTGACAGGAAAGCAGGACACTATCAGCCAAACTTTTAAATGGACTGATAGATTTTAAGTTTGCAAGGGATCTTCTTGTCTGATCTCCTGTATACCACAGGATACACAATGCCAGCCAATTTCTCCTGTATTGAGCCCTGCTGACTTGTGTTTGTCTAAAAGCATCTGTTTCAGAGATCCAGTCTGGATCTGAAGTCTTCAGGAAAGGGAGAATCCATCCCTTCCCTTGGTTGTCAGTTAATGGATAATCACCCTCAGCGTTAAAAACATGTTCCTTATTTCTAATTTGCATTTGTCTGGCTTTTACCTTCTAGCCATTGGCTGTTGCTATGCCATTAAAACAAAAACCCTTTAGTTCTCTGTATTTTCTCACCATGAAGGTACTTATTCACTGTACACTGTAATAAAGTCACCTTTTGATCTTCTTTTTGATAAACTAAACAGACTGAACTCTTTAAGTCTCTCAGTAGAAGGCATTGTTGTAGCCCGGGAATCATATTGATTTCCATATGGCTTGACTTCACTGGAGTTATGCCAGCTGAGAATTTGCCTGTATATTTCAATTCTAGCTAATGTCTTATGCTTTCAGTTAGAAGGCTTCAATCAAGATGATAGGCTATTTGCAATGAATCTCTCTCTTGAACTGGGCTAAGCAATTATACGGGGAAGAATTCAACCCTGTGTGGAGGACTAGCACAAAGTCTCTGACCCATTTAAACCCCGTTTTGAGGGCTTAAATTTGACTCAAGTGGGGCAAAAGGCTTGCGAGGGATCTTTAAACAGGGATATGTTTCATCCATGAAGACAGATCCTCTGTTGAAGTAAAACTACTCTGATTTGCACTAGCTGAGGATCCAGGCCATGGTAAGAAACATTGACCCGATGAAGTGCCGGCTCCTCAACTGATGTAAATTTGCCTAGCCCCATTCAAGTCAACAGAGCAATGCTAATTAATCCCAGCAGAAGATGTGGCTCTAGTGACTGAATCACCTCTGGGACGCTCCCCAGGTATGGTGAGGTAGCTCCCTCGCTTCAAGAGAGTGACCCTGGTGGAAAGCTGTAGTAACTCGGGTCCATTCCTCTTTGGGATCATTAGATGAAATAAAGGGTCTCACCTCCATTTGCAATATATTCCCATGAATTTGATTATTTAGGGGCTAATCCTGCAAGGTGTCGAGTGTCAGTGGGACTTGGTGACACTCAGAATCTCCCATTTTGGTCCCAGTTCTCCACTGCCCAACACCTGGTGACAAATCCCTGTGCAAATAGGGGAGAAAGAACCAGTAGGTGAGCATTCTTCACTCCCAGGGGTGAGAGCATTTTACAAGTGGCTGGGCTAGATCCTATGGTGTCCCTGGACTCTGTCAGTCCAGGGTCCAAACACTCATGCACTGCACTCCGTTCAGATCCAGGGCAACTCTTGGTGGGCTGGCTTTATGCCACGTACCATCGAACTCTCAGCTCGCCCGCTAAGGCAGTTCTCTATCCTCCTTGTGCCACACGAGTCTACCTGGGACTGAGGAACTAGCGTATTTTGAGCAAATCGAAATGCTGACTTAAACTACAAAGCTATTTTTTTTGGTATGAAAATTTTCAAGCCACTACCTCACTGTTTTTTTTTTAAAGTAAAACTAAAGTCCCTCATTGTTTTCCTTGGAAAGGTAACTATTTCCCACAAGCATTTCCTAAATGATTTTAACAAGTAAAATGAAAAAAAAATAATCAAGAAACTTGATCAACTTACTATAAACTTCCGCTGCATGCGGGAAACTGAGGCGGGGAATAAGAATGCCTCTGGGACAATGGGCTGTGAAAGAGGTCCAGTGCAGTTTGTTGTGGTCAGTGAGCTAAGGCGAGTGATATTCGATGACATCCTGCACCGTCTCAGCTCGGCTAGTTTCTCCTGTCCAGAACTTGGGGATTGAGGTTGTCCCTGGACAAGCTCTTCTGACCGCAGCAGAAGAACTGGACTGAGTCTATGACAGATTTGAAAGGGGGTTTCCTGAACCAGGAGTTTATTTTTCCTTCTCTTGCCTTTGTTTTAGGCCACCAGAAAAAAAGGAAAATTAAACACACACAAACCCTACTGCACCAGAGCCAGAAAGGTCAGAATCAGAGGTAAGATCATGGCATCCACACTAGTGGTTTATAACCATGCCAGCAACAGGCAGACGAACTAAACCAGATCGGTCTGCCGTTCTGAAGGTTCCCCAGTGTGAAGAACTCCTTGACTAGCATAGAACGGCCAAAGCTGTTCCTACACCCTGAATGTTCAGTGCGCCTGTCAGGGGAAAAGGGGCACCCTGTTTATCTATAGATTTTGTAATAGCCCTTTGGGGCTGTTGGCAACTGATCCCAACTCCGAGCAGCTCTAAATTATCTCAGGGATCAACCTGTTCCCCCTTGCAGCCCGGAGTGGAGGTGGTGGGAGGCACAGATAAAGGTCACTCTAAAACCACCTTCCTCTCCAATCCTGCATCAAGTGCCACTCAGCTGGGATCAGGGTGACCAGACAGCAAGTGTGAAAAATCGGGATTTGGCGGCGGGGGTTGGGGGGTGGGGCGTAATAGGAGCCTATATAAGAAAAAACCCCAAATATCGGGACTGTCCCCATAAAATCGGGGCATCTGGTCACCCTAGCTGGGCCAGAGGCGCGGCAAACCCAAAACAGCTCATTTCCTGCTAGTCGGGTGGGGTCTTGTATACAATCTTCCGAAATGAGCATGAGTAAAACATAGGGCGTCAGAGGTGAGTGCTAAGGGGCTAAAACTGAGCTGTGAAATGGCCTGATCTTAGGGTGTTTATACACAACCCTTATGAAATGTCTTTGTAGTTGTATATGTATGTGTCTCTCTCTGTCTATATTGCATATACACATGCAGGTTCATACACACAAACACACTGTACTTCTACCTTATATATGTACACACCTCTACCTCTACGGTATTTAGAGCGGGATAGATGTTATGCATCTAGATAAGAGGGTGTGGGAATGTGCGTGAGCATGTTTGGAGGATACAGAGAATGCAAAACCAGTATTTACATTGCGGGCGAATGTTAGGATCCCAGAGGTTAAGGGATAGGCACTTGTCATAAAAATAAACATACCATTCCGGTTTGCCATTGATACATGGATAAACTCACCAAGAAGGCGTAAAGTCTCAGTTCTCACCCTCTTCTGATGGTGGGAGCTATTTACTTCTCTCCCTGGCTTTCCTGACAGTTCAGAGGAAAATGACATTTGAAATGGAAGGTTAAAGTGCAGGGGAAAACAGTGAGGTTTTCAGCTCAGCAGGGGAGATTTGATAAACCAATGTTCCAGAGGTGTTAGCAATTTCAAAAGGTCCCTTTCATCTGAATACGATTTAAGGAGCGTAATCCAGAGCCGGATCTATTAGACTGAGCTCTTAGCTGATAAAAAGTCTATTATGTTAAATCCATTACAAATGCTGCCTCCGTCGCATCTACTTCAATGCTTGAAAACTCCACTTTGATCCCCAACCAAAAATGTGCTGATTTTTGAATGATGCAACCAAAAATACACATGCACACCCACTCAGGGCCCATCTACACAGCAGCTGGGCATGTGCTTCCCAGGACAGGTAGACGGACACATGCTAGTTCTGCTTGAGCTAGGGTGCTAAGAACAGCAGTGTAACAGGCGGTAACATGGGTGGCAGTTGGGCTTGACAGCTGAGTATATACCAGAGGGATCTGAATGGGTTTGCACTCAGGAAGCTAGCCCAAGCTGCTGCCTGTGCTACCCCTGTCTACATAGCTGTTGTTAGCACACTAGCATGAGCACAATTAGCATGTGTCTGTCTAATGGGGCTGGGACACACGCTCCCAGCTGCAGCATGGAGATATCCTTAGAACTGTGGCTCTCAATCTTTCCAGACTATCTGAACCCCTGTCAAGAGTCGTGTGTACCCTCAAGTTTCATCTAATTAAAAACGACCTGCTTACAAAATCAGACATCAAAATACACAAGTGCCACAGCGCACCGTTACTGACAAATTGCTGCCTTTCTCATTTGTACCCTGTAATTATAAAATAAATCCACTGGAATATAAGTATTGTACTTCCATTTCAGGGTATCGTATATAGAGCAGGATAAACATGTCATTGTCTGTATGATATTTTAGTTGTACTGACTTTGCTAGTGCTTTTTGGGTAGCCTGGTGCAAAACTAGGCAAATATCCAGATGAGTTGCTGTACTCCCCCTGGAAGACTTCTGTACCCCTTGCTGAGAACCACTGCCCAAGGATGTGTGGAAGTGTGATTGCAAGGCATACCCACACTAATGTTAAATTAGCTCACACAACTACAAAATGGCAGTGAAGATGCAGCATTGTAAGCTATTCAAGTCCACGCAGGACCCTGGATACGTACACTCATTGCTGGCCCACACGGGGGTTATGTGGCTACGTTTTTCACTGCTATTTTTATCCATGCTAGCTAGATTAATTCTAGCATGGGTATGCCTCTCCAAGCTGCAATCATACCTCTTTTCTACATAAAGAGGGGTGAAATCCGGACTCTATTGAAGTCACTAAGAGATTTGCCATTGACTTCAGTGCGGGCAGAACTTCACCCAGGCTAGCTGTTCACAATTTATATTAAGGTTTCATTAATAAAGGGTTTACAAATGCTCAATAGATTTTATAAGCATGTTCCAGACACGAGTCATATGTTTCATTGATGGTTGTAACCACATCAATAGAAGGCCCACTGAATCAGACCCTTAGCAATGTTTGATTCTTCCTCGATTTCGACAAGAGTTTAGATCTCAGGAAAAATGAGGCCTTTTTATTGTTACCATTTTTTCATTAAAGATGGATTGAGGAGAATGGACGTATCAGGAAACTTTCACCTCTAGGCTGCCCAAATGAATGCAATGGCCTAACGTCCAGTGGGCAGGAGTGAGTGGAAGTTGTTGCCATCCGACAGCTATTTAATGACCTTTGAAAGAAGACCGTTAGTACCGGACAAGCATCCGGATCATAAGTGTCAGCCTTCTTGGCAATCTTAGCAAAGGAGTGGATAGGTAGGTTGACTTTCAATCTGCCTCCTACGGGTGGCCCTTGCCTCTAGAATAAGTGAAGTCAATGGATTGTTTTATCTGCAGAAGAACTGCAAGACCAGGCCAAATTTTGCTGACCCCAGAGCTTTTGGACTCTCCTCCTCTGAGTCTTTGAAGGGCACTCTTTCAATAAAAGGAAAGGGAACTGCAGTTTAAATTACCGTCTGCTTTTATGCATTTTCCCCTGGGAACAGAGAGCAGTGAGGGAGTTGTCAGACGTGCTGTAAATTGCTTTGGGTGACGGGGTGAGAGTTTTTCACAACAAGACTATGGACGACAGGGTCCTATAATCTGTCACACTTTAACATGGAGAAACACAATTGCCATTTTGTGATGGGGCTGTTTGTTTCTTGCCATTTTATAGGCAGAGTGATTTGAGGGAGGTTAATAAGGCAACATGACACCAGATTAAGATCCTAGCCAGCCGCTGGATGCCTTCTTTCAAAATGAGCACATATATGACAAACCATCAGTAAAGCAGGAGCAGATGGCTCCAGATAAGGAAAGGAATTATGCCTTATCTTAGGTAAAGGGCTATGAGCCAGGAAATCGAGTCTCTATTCCCAGTTCTGCCACAGTCTTCCTGTGTGACCTTGGGAAAGCCCCTTCAACTCCCTCTGACTCAGACTCCCCATTTATTAAAACAGGATTCATAAACACAGGGGAACTTCCCAGCGTTTAACTCATTGATATTTGCAAGATGTGTCACAATTCTTGGCTGGAAGGTGCTATAGCAGTGCAGCATTATGTGGAACTGAGAGAGCCTTTCAAATGCATCAAAATGCAGAGATATCTCAGATAAAACAGAGGGCTAGATCTGGGGCTGGTTTGAAGTAGCATTGCTCTAATGATGTCAATAGACCTATACTGAGGTATGTTAGCGGAGGTTCCAGGCCCCTGATTTTAAATAGATAAATAAATAGCTGTGTGTATGTACATTTATATGATATAAATCAATGTATATAGCATATATATGTCAGTGCAAATTTATATATGTATATACATATATACACACAGACACACACACACACACATATATATATACATACACACATATTTATTTATCTCATAAATATGTTATAAATCATTGTACAGCATATATATGTCCATGCAAATATATAATGATATATTAAAATCATATATCATAAATATATACATACATGCACACATTTATTTATATCATATATATGATATAAAGCAATGTACAGCATATATATTTCTGTGCAAATATATGATATATATCATATATATACATATACACATTTATATCATACATATGATATAAATCAATGTACAGCATATATATGTCTGTGCAAATATACATTGATATATTGATATCATATATACATATACACACCTTTTTATATCGTGTGTGTGTGCGTGTATATACACACACACGTATGTGTGACTATACACACACTCACACACCCACACACAGAACTAGATAGAATTATTTATATACACTTATATAGCTAGATCGAATTTATAGCATCTTTCAGTGGCAGACAGTATCTGATGAGCTGCTTCTGAAATCCCTTTCCTGGGTCAATTTATTTCAAATCCCAGATTTCCATCCTGGTTTTAGCAATCACTGCTATTTTAACTCCAAGCCTGTTAAGTCAACCTCGCCTTCACAATGAGATGATGTTTCAAGACAGCTCTGCTGGTTCCCCAACGGGAAACTAACTGGGACTCAGGAGCTACCATTTAACCTTGGAGTCTCTAAATCAAACAAGGCCGTTTCTGGAGCGTGCACATTTTATGCTTTACCATGGCTGGTAAATCCTTGGTGGTTAAGTAAACTTAACCTTCATTTATGAAACTTGTGAACCAAAGGGTGAAATGTGACTGGTGCAAAGTAATTACACCGGGTCTTAGAAAGTGGAGTTATCACTTAACGAAGCAGAGCATTGCTAATGAGTTGACTGAGAATTGATCCCTTTGTAATTTAGTTATTTATATGCAGCTCCTCTTTTCCATGCTCAGCTATAGGTCAAGCCCACTTTGAACTGCTCCGAGACCCCCAAGTTTGTCAAGCAAGATCCCAAAGCCATGGCAAAATGCTATTTTAGAAAAGTAAACATTGTCCTGTGGGGCTTTAAAAAGGAGGAAAATCTGTTTGCTTTATAGCTTGTTCTTTAAACTAGACAACTGTTTCCTGTTACTAAGGAGTCTCTCCGCAACGACGCTCAGCTGCAGTTAAACAGAAAAGAACTCCCAGAAAAATGTCACCAGCACATTCCAGGTATTTCTACACTACAAGGAATGAGGTAGGAATACGCAAAGGGCCAGATTTAAAAAACGATTTAGACACGTAACCTCCTCCTGATCTCAACGAAAGTAGGTCCCTGAGTACCTATAAGCATTTGACCCAAAGGTCTGTGAGCGGAAGAGAAAATGTTTGCACTAGTGAAAAGTGTGGGCCTGATCCTGCCAAACCCCCCCCACACACACACACAAAAAAAACACCCCAAAACAGAAACCTTGTAGAACCAGGCATAATGGTTATTTCTGAGTAATGCCACTGAGCCCCACTCCTGATAGTGTTTGCAGGTTCCAGCCCCACAGTTTTCTGTTCTTGTCGTCTTCGTCAGCCCCATATTAAGTGGCAGGACCAGAGGATATTCGTAGCCAAACCCAGCAGCATCACTGGTTTGGTTTCAGCAGCTCTTGTGGGCATAGTATTGAGACAGAAGACCAAGGAATTCTGAAACGTGTTTACTAAGGAAGCCACTACATGGCCGGCAGGCATGTGGGCACCAAGCATTTTGGTGGCACAATAAGATGGTGTATTGGGGCAGCTGCCCCACTCCTGAGGAACTGGTGGTGAAACGCAGCCCTGGAGAGGGCAGCAGCTGGGAAAGGCTGATTGGAGGAGCAGCTGCTGCAGGAGCCAAGCTCCAATCAAAGCCCAGCTGGCCCTTATACGAGGTCTCTGGGCCAGAAGCTGAAGAACAGTCTCCCGCCAGCCTTAGAGGGAGATGGACCTAGCTGCCTAAAGGAGCAAAGGGTACTGAGGGTGGAGCAGTGCTGGGGAAGGGGCAGGCTGTGCTGGGGAGCTGCGGCCTGAGAGGAAGGCCTGAAAAGGTCCTGGGCTGCAGGGAAAGGCAGCAGGTCCTAATCCCCCTTGCCTGTGATGATGGGCTTTTGCACTACAATCTGCCCCAAGGAGCGGGGGCTCGATGCTGACAGGCAGTAGCCATAGACTGAGGCAAGGTGGGGATTGTGGGGTGGGGGTTCACTGGGGAGGGAAGACCCAGACAGAGGGGCTCCGGGGTCCAGGAGGGACACGGGGGTCAGTGACAGTGAGACACTGGACTGCAGAGGGTGCTCTGGAGCAGGAAAGAGCTTAATTCCCCGACAGCCAGAAGGAGGCGCCGCGCCGGTGAGTCATCGCATTGCTATAGATGACCAATGATGGATCTAAACTGAACAGCCTGCTAGACCGCCTTAAGGATCTAGATTGATTCAGGTGGTGCTAGATCCCACTGGGATTTGCCTGGGTGAAGCACTGAAGTCCCAATCCTACAAACAGATTCTAGAGTCATAGATTCCAAGGCCAGCAGGGACCACTGTGATCCTTTAATCTGACCCCCTGTATCACGCAGGCTATAAAACGTCCCCAAAATAATTTCTAGAGCAGATCTTTTAGCAACCCCCCCCCTCCCCAATGCACTCATGTTTTGAAAACTGTCAGTGATAGAGCATTGACCACAACCTTGGTAAATTATTCCAGTGGTTACTTACTCTCACCATTAAAAATTGACGCCTTATTTCCAGTCTGAATTTGTCAAGCATCAGATTCCAGCCCTTGGCTCGTGTTATATCTGGCTGTGCTAGATTGAAGAGTGCATTATTAAATATCTGTTCCACCACGTAGATACTGCTAGATAGTAATCAAGTCATCCCTTAACCTTCTCTTTCTGTTGCTCAATAGATTGAGCACTTTGAATCTATCGCTATAAAGCAGGTTTTCTAATCCTTTAATCATTCTTGTGGCTCTTCTCTGAGCCTCCTCTGCTTTATCAACATCCCTGTGGTGTGGGCACCAGAACTGGACACACACTTCCAGCAGCTGTTTGTACCAGCCAGTTTTTAATCCACGTAATAGGTGCCTTGTATATTTTCTCTCCTTCTAGTCAGAGGCGGATTAAGATTTATTGGTGCCATGGGCACAAAGAACATTTGGGCCCCCACAGGTTCCCCCCTGCCACGGGGCCTTGCCCCCTGCTCCTCCATGTCCTCCAAGGCTATGTCCCCTGGCCTGGCCAGAAGCCAGGTTGTGGTAATAGCTGCCCAGGGAGCCCAGACTGTTGTGGGGAGCTCTGGACCCTCCATCGTGGGTGATGCCCCTCAGGGGCATGGACACAGGCTGGGAGCTGCTCTTGGGCACCCTGGCCACCTCTGCCTGGGCTCCCTGGGTGACTCTAATCCCAGTGTAGGGCAGTGGGCCCCAGACTGTGAGACGCACCGCCATAGGGGGTCACGGAGGCATGCTAGGAGGAAATGTGGCAGGGCCTGGGTCAGCCCCCATGGGGGATGGGAGGGAGTGCCTCCCAGCCCTGCTGGGGCCCCCAGCTCTGTTCTGGCCTCACCACAGCCATGCTCCCAACCCCAGGTGTGGCTCTGCTCCCAGCCATGGCTCCGCTCCTGGTCACAGGCCCGGCCACACCTCCAGCCTTGCTCCTGACCATGGCCCCCGGCCCCACCACAGCTCCCGGCTCCCCTTCCCTTCTCTGTCTCCGGCTCCCAGTGGGGTGTGGACTGGGTAAAGCGAGGACATAACTGAAAAAGTTTGGGGACCCGGGCCTAGGATGACCCTACATCCTGCTTTGGCCCCGGACATCCCGACTTTTTGAGCAGAACTGGGCATTTGTTCCGTTTGCTCCTGCCAATGGATCACCACTCTGGGCTGCGGGGGTGAGTGGTGGGGTTCTGGTCAGCCCTGCATGGGGGAAGAGGGGGTTTGGGTGAGTGGCTTAGGCCAGCTCTATGCGGGGGAACAAAAAGGGTGCAGGGAGGGGAGAAGGGAGAGGGGCTCAAGGGAGGGCATATACTCTCCCTCCCACAGCTCTGCCTCAGGGAGAAGAGGAGGAGCAGGGCCAAAAGAGGGGAGGGAGAAGAAGGGGCCAGAGTCAAAGTGCCGGTGCTCCTGCAGGCACCCCCAAATTGGCCAGGTCCCCCTGGACCCAGGTCCTATTGTCCCATATGGTAATCTGCCACTGGTCATAGTATTTGAATCCAAATATCATGCGCTACTAAGGCCAATGCCTTACAGAAATCTAAGTCTAGTCCATCAACACAAGCCGCTTGTTCAACCCACCATGTAATCTCATTAAAGAATAAAATCAAGTCACTGTGACAGGGTTGTCTCCTCCCTATAAATGGATGCTTATTTGCATTAATTATATTTGTCTTCTTTAGGTCTTTATTAATGGAGTCCCATATCAGCCACGCCAGTATCCTGCCTGGTATCCATGTGGACGGAGCCTTAAGCCTTCAAGCACCCCACTGGGATTTGAAGGGCACACGGATCTCAGGCCTGCCCTCTGCATGGGGGTCTGCTGCAACCACTACGGCCACTGTTCAGGGCTCTTCCCTTCCACGAGTGCGAGGTTCACACCTCATGAGCACGACCCTATTGTGCGCAGCTCGTGTCAGCTCCCGGCTCCTCCCAGACGTGCGTGTCGCGGAGCACTTTGAAAAGCCCACCAGAGTGCTGAATTTCACAGCTGCAGCAGCCTTGGGTCGGGGCTGAGTTTCACTCAGTCGGGCCCCGCTCCAACACACAGGACCCCTTAGAGCTGACCTGCCACCGCCCCCAACCAGCTACACAGGGGGGGTGTCCCCTGGAAATCAGAGACCTGAGAATCAGTTACTTGTGGCCTACAGGAACACCGAGTCCTTCTCAAGGGAAAGGCTAACACACGGCTGTGTGTTACACTGGTATAGCCAAGGGCCCACCCACGTCATGCACTAGTTGCATACAGCTCTTGGCAAGGAAATGTTACGATTTCCCTGACAAGAGTGGCGTGCCATGAGTGCTGCGTGTTGACACTATGGTATCGCATTTATTACACAGAGATCAGGGTCCCTCCCTTCAAAATGGGGCATGAGGGGCCATTTGATGGGGCAGACTTTTACGGCTCCATCACGCCCTCCGACGTATTTATTTGTGCAGCGATGTCATTGGCTTGCAAGTGCTAACAGAAATGCTGGCTCCCCAGACTGTCCCGCCAGCAAGGCCGAGGATTCTGCTGGCCAAGCACAAAGCTGTAGTCGGATGGGCCCAGAAAAACACGAGTCTTGGAGCCAGTTTAAAAACAGAAACCTCCCCAGAAACCAGGCTAAAATATTCAACCGCTGACAGCAGCCGAATACCCCCATGGTGGTTGCTTGTGTGGCTGTCACCGGTGATGGTGAGGATAGGAAGAATGGACCAGTGGTTAGGCTAGGATTTAAAAGCCCTGCTTTGCTTCGGCCTCCTTACCTGATCGTGGGCAAGTCCCTGGGTGCTGGATTCACAAAGGGACTGGAGAGACGGCAAGGCCTAATTCATTGGCGCCTCTGTCACCCAGTGGAAGTCACAGCCCTGAGTGAGGCTCCCTATAGCGTGTATGGGAGTCTCCGGAGCTAGCAAGCTGAGCAGGGCACCACCTAAGCTAGCCAGGAGGGAAAGGGGCAGACTTAGAGTCTGGGTTCTCAAAGGTGATGAGGTGCTTAACTGCTGTTCACTGGGCCTGTCAGTGCCTGACGGACAGGCTGTAGGGAGGGGGCCTGTCTCAGCCGTGAACCCACTCCCGGAGGTAGGTCCCTAAATCAGGTCAGCCCTTTCCTGAGGGCTCCCCACCTCACCCCATCATGGCCAATAGCTAGGGCCCTACCAAATTCATGGCCAGATTTCACAGGGGAGACCAGCCTGTCTCAAACTGGGAGCTCTATAATACACCAGACCTTCGCTATAGCCTGGGATTCGGGATCCATGCGTGGTCCCATGCTAACACGAGGGACGCATTGCCATGGATCCCAGTTTAAATTTGGGATCCATGGCAACGACAGCGCTGTACACGAACCCGCGCTATAGTGATGTGGGCTATAGAGAGGGTCTGGTGTATTATTTTAAAAACCTCATGACTGTGAAATTGTCCAAAATGGGCCATGACTTCAGTAAGGCCCTACCGATAGCCCAGTGGTTAGGGTACTCAGCTAGGTTGCCACTGATCTGGCTTTGAGTCCCTGTACCAGATCAGTCAGAACAAAAATTTGAAAACATATCTTCTGCGTTCCTTAACCTCCAGGCTGCTGGGTATTTTGGTGATGTACCCTCAGCCCCATGCAAGGTTGCTTGTTTGCTGTGCTCTGAGCAAGCTTACCAAATTGGGTCCTGCAGGCAAGATGGGGAGGGGAGTACTAGCTCATGAATCCCACCAGGGCTTAGACATGAGGGTGGGCTCAAAGCAGCCCGTTAGCTGTGGGGCAAGGCCAGGACTTTGTTGGCTTTGCACATGTCGACCAGAGGAAACATGGGCATCTCTGGGAACTTTGGGGTGAAGCAGTGTCTGACTGGGGCTTTTGAGAATCTCAGTGTTGCCTAAATGTTGGCCATTAGCATCTAAAGAGGCACATAGGCACAGCCTGAATCTAGCCCTTAGCCTCTCTGGGCCTCAGTTTCCCCATCCCACGGTGGTGAGAGTCAGATCCTTCCGAGGGAACGAACAGAACGGGGCAATTTTGAGTGCTCTGTCGTCCAATCGCAGTTGGCGATTTAGGGACACCTGGAGCATGGGGTTGCATCCCTGACCATCTTGACTAATAGCCACTGTCCTCCGTGAACTTATTTAAATTCCTTTATGGGAGTCAGTTATACCTTTAAAACTTGTATTTTTAAAATCCGTACAAGTGGGGAGTGACAAGAGCCATGCCACTCTCACTGGGTGGGGAATCAACCTCATTGCATGCGAAGAGGGCAGTCCCAGCTGCCCCATGGAATGACAGAGGAAGTATCTCTGAGATCTCCATCCCTCCAATCCCCCTACTGGATTTTCAGCCCCAGCCTGCTTCCCAAATCTTTCCTCTCTAGCCCGAAAGAACCTCGGTTCAACCCGCAGCTGTATCTCTGATCTGGGATCCCTGCTTTCCTTCTTCAAGGGTTTGCAGTGGGACCTGTGAGACTCCGAAGGAGAGAAGACAAAGTGAGTTCGCCATCTACTGCTCAAAGTAATTATTACAGGCAGCTGGAATTTTACTAAAGGGCTGAATGAACAAGGTGCCCGCTCAAAGTCTTCATTATATAGACCTAGGGTGACCAGATATCCTGATTTTATAGGGACAGTCCCAATTTTTGGGTCTTTTTCTTATATAGACTCCTGTTACCTTCACCCCATCCCAACTTTTCACATTTGCTATCTGGTCACCCTATCTTTGCTGTGCTCTGTATTAATATGCAGAAATATCAAGTAATACTATTGGACTTACAGTTTCCCAAACTTCTTGCTGCCAAAGCTTTTCAGGCTCTACATTTAACCTATCTGGAAGACACCACCATCCTCACCAAATGCACATAGTTTATGGAGCATTGTTGCAGCAGCTGGAGCGACCACAGCAGAAGGCACCACACCAGGCATCATAGAGTGAAGTTGTCAGATTTGGCTACATCCTGAGAATCCGCTAGCCTTGGGGGTGGCTCTGTGGGCAATGCCACGTAAGGTCAAGGCGTGCACCCTTTTGTGCATTGATGGACAGTGAGCTAGGATCTTTTTGTTCTTCCTAGTGACAGCTAAAGAGCATGAAACGCCGCTTTTGAATGTAGCAAGTGAGCAGGGAAAAGCCAGATCTGTGCAAGATTGTTATAGCATTTTTCACGTAGCCAAACCACTTTATGCTCTAGTTTTGGCACTGACAGACAGTGCATATGGCAGACCTCTAGCTGCTCTGAGATTGCTCTAAGATGATCCAGGTTTCTGACCCCAGTAGCAATACAGATAGTATAGAGGTTTGATAGATCCTGAATTTTGTCTCAGCTCAGAGACTTTTTTTGTATCGATAGGTAAGACATGAACTTCATTAAAGAGACTATCAGACCTAATAATTGGAGGATGTCTGGTTGGCTGTGACCATTTGAACTCTGCTCTTCGTCTACATTAGGGTTGCCAGTTTTGGTTAGTCATATTCCTGGAGGTTTCATCACATGACAGTCTTTAATTAAAGATTAATCTTTAATTCCTGGAGATGCCTGGAGGGTTGGCAACACTTGTCTAGGTAGATGAACTCATCAATGGTTTCCATGGTGCTTGGTCCCACCTGCACCAGAGGTTCTGATGGCCCAGCTCCAAGGTTCTGGACCTTGGTCTTCTGCCATGAAACATTCAATCCCATAGTGTAACTGATGTCTTGGGAACCCAGGGCTGAAATTCTCTGGCATCTTCATGAGCAAGGCAGAGTCATCAGTGAACATTTCCTGACTAACCTCAATCCCCATGTGTGGAGTGACAAGTCCTAATATCCAGTTGATGGCTCAATAGAATGGGAGACAAGGAAACATCCCACACCCCTGTGGACATGTAGGACCACAGCAAAAGCACATCCACTTCTCCACATACGCCAGTGTGAAGCTCACACATTAGATTTAGCAGAACATCTGGGACACTGTCTCCTTGCAAGGCGAGCCAAAGTTCTGCCCTGGTAACTGAATAAGAAGCTTGGAAGGTTAATTGCAACTAGCAGCTCATCTCCCAGCAAACAAGGTTTTGTTAAAACATTTTTTTCAGGTCGGTCAGAAAGGTATTTAAATCAGAAACAACAGCTTCACCCGGTAAGCTAACAATAAACAACGCTCTGCACACAGCTAAGTATAAAGGGAGTGAGGAGCAGAAGCACACAGTGACTGTGGATCAAGCTTCCGGTTTTACCCAATAAAGGCTGAATATGAAAAAAAAATAATAAACCAGGAAGTAAACAGGTGTTAGGAGGACATTTAAGAGCAGAAGGCAAGCCCCAAGAAGTAATCTATGCATATATTATACACACGAGCCAGAGAGAGAGCTGGGCTCTAATCCAGAACTGGGACTCCCTCCAGATACATGGCATCAGTCACAGTTCACTATAGAGAAGATACAGATGCCGAAAAAAACAAAAACTTATTTGGGAGGGTTTCTAAGATCATTCAAAATTTGGCACCGTGTTGCTGTGACCATAAACAAGTGGCCCTTAGCTGCATCCCTGATTTCCTGCAAGACCCTGGAGTGCACATGCCCCATTTTTATTAATTACTCTTATTTGCATTGTGGTAGCAGCACCTAGGCACCCAGTCATGAACCGGGCCTCCACTGTGCTAGGTGCTGTACAAACACAGACCATAAAGAGCTTACAGGCTAAGTAATTGTATGATCTAACCTATTTTTAAAGAGCGGGGTCCTGCTGTCCTTCTGTAAGAGGTTTAGAGCGTCTCTAGTAAAAGGCCTGGAGACGATGAGTGCCAAGTGGTGTTTTTAATACCCAAATATTGTAAGAGACCTTTTAAACAGATCACCGTGGCCTTTTCTCAGATTTATAGCATGCACCAGTGATCTCAGAGGGCAGAGGTTATCTCCAAGGTCATGTGACATGCCCACAGACATGAGGCATTCCTGAGTCTTGTAAACATTGACTCTTACATGCAGAAGGGAGGCCTGGGAGATAAGGGTCTCTCTGAGGTCTGTTCCACTGTCAGTATGCTATGCCCGGATCCTCTAGTCAGCTGCTAGAGTGCTAATAATATTATATTCTATGTAGTGAGAGCAACTTTTATCATAAGCTATATTACAAACCGATACTTTATGTTACAAGAGCACTTTTCAGCCACAGATCACAGTGTGTAGCCAAAACGGATATGCCTTGTTACCTTGCAAAGAAGGGGTAGAAGAAGCACAGAGAGGCTAAGCAAGTTGGCCAAGGTCAACGAGTGAGTCAGGTGCAGAACCCAGGGTGCCTGACCTCCAGCCCCACGCTCAAGCTGCTAGCCCGGCCCCAGCTTGCAAACACGGAATCAATCCAGTCAGTGCGTTAATGCGACTCCCTCTGGGGCTGAGCTTGGCAGCTGTCTAACAGCACACAGCAACCACATACAACAGTGCAGAACATTGTGGGAGCATCTGTGTAGCCCAAGTAGTGAGCTACAGCCTGAGGTAGTGAGCTGCCCAGCCGGGGTCACCAGATCTGAGTTTGCGGGGCTCTCGCTAGGGTTCTAAAACTTGCTTTCTAGATGATGGTAGAATTTGGCTAGGAAACTGGAGGCTGCATCAGGCCAGGTTGCACTGGGACATGTAGGGCCGTGTTTCTCAATGACCAGTTGGTGGACCAGCGCCAGTCCCTCAGATCTCCCTGACATGGTTATGGAGGCAGCAAGCTGGTCCCTGGTATCAAAAAGGTTGAGAATCACTGCCTTAGGGAGACCCAGAGTTCCATATGTAATGGGGCTGGCAATGCTACAAAGGGCACCCCACCCCTGACTTCAGTAATGGCCCAGTATCTCAATACTGTCCTCTTTAAAATGAGCCACCGATCCGGAGGCACAAAAGAAATGATGGTATTCTTGGCCAGATGCACGGCCATAGCCTTATTGAAGCCCCTGGTAAAACTAACATTGACTTCATGCAGCCAAGAGTTCTCCCCTTGCATGTGAAGCAGAGCCCGACTAAGAGTAATTGCGGTTTGCCTTTGTCAATACCCTCTCTAGTTCCCATGAGATTATTGGATTCGTCACACCCTCCAACCATTCCGTTGTGTTACAGAGAACTGTGAAGGAGTCACTTTGCTCCACCTCAGAGCTGGCTACAGGAGATTTCAAAACACCCACTGTTTGCAAATGACTCTAGAGTTATTCCACTGTACTCAGTAGACAAAATTCAGGTGGGGTTTTACGCAGCGTGGACCCTATTCAAGCCAAGGTTCAACGTAATGGAAAGCTATGCTAAGTTCCATGCACAGAGGAATTCGGTCTCTGCCTAATTTGGCTGCATTTCAAGGGGTACTTGTGTGCAGAAGGGAAGGGCCTAATCGCTGAACAAAGAAACAGGCAAGCTATAAGGCCCCTTTTTACAGTCCAAACGGATGTTTCCCCGGGCTCATAAAATACACAGATTAAGTAGTAGCTCTATTTCTAAGGCTGGTCTTACACCTGCAATGACCTTGTAAATGGGACTGGAATATATGGTACTAAGTCACCTTGTAAAAAGAAAGATCACCATGAGATTTGCACAGTTTTATTGAACGGTTTTATGAGCTATTTGGACAATGAAACCTGCCATCAACTTCACCTCAGGTGCTAATCACGGATGGAACATTCAGCAACTTCCAGCAAAGTGAATTGCAAGCGGTTTGCCAAGGAGCCCTGGGCCTGGTTCGGTTACTGCCGAAATCAGAGGCAAAACCGCTCTGTCGATGGGAACAGGACCCTGTGTTTGCCGTTGGAATGTCCCAAACAGGGGCAGAGCCAGGTTTTAACAACAAGGAGGGCGATGGGTCCTTTGTGGTACCTCCCTGATCGGCGGGTGCACTCTTCCCCCTCCTCGTCCCACCAAGGGGCATCCATTGCCCACAGCAGCACCATACACCCTGCCCTTGCGGCCCTAATCCCGGCCCCGAGGCGAAGGGGATGTCCTGGCCCAACGGGCTGTAGAGTGAGCCTGCCTCACACTCGTCAAGCAGGGGTGACTCCTTCCCATGAGTCTGGGCCCAGCTCCCCTCTCTTGATGTCGTGCCCAGGAGCACAAGATGGCAGCACCATTCAGGTTCGGCCCGGCCACCCCCTCCGTCACGGCAGAGGGGCCAAATCGGAGTGAGGAGCGGCGCAATACAGTGCAGGAGATTGTGGTGCCGAGCGACTCCTTGTGCTATGACACAATGCCCAGAGCAAGGAGCTAGCACTGCGGGACAGGAGCCACCGCTGCTGGGTAAGCGAGGGGCGGGCTTGTTCTCTAGCACAGAGGTTCTCAAACTGTGGTCCGGGGCCTACCAGGGGTCTGCAGATAGTTCCCTCTAAGGCGCGCTCCCGGGAGGCTGCACCTAATTAGTGGAGCCACACCCAGACCCTAGAGACGATGCATAGGTAAGGGGAAGGGGTAGCCTTGGTGAGAATGCGGGTAGGTGGGAGGGGGGAAGTGGGGTGAGAAGAGCAGGTGGGGGAATTTGGGATGTGCAGGGCTGCGGCGGCCAGAGAAAGAGGCGACTTTCTCCAGCTCCAGGCCTGCGGCTATGAGGGAGAGATGGCCCTCCTTCCCAGCCCCAGCTCTGTAGCTGCTGTAGCTGGGGAGAGATCCCTCATTCCCAGCCCCAGCTTGGGGGCTGCTGTGGTGGGGGAGAGAGGGCACATCCATCGCATTAGAAAGGTAAGATGACTGATATTAAAATATGAGTTGTGGGCTTTTATTTGTAGAATAAAAAACCCCATTAATTATTAAGGGTTTTTTTTATATAGCACATTTATCCAAAGCGCTTTACAATAGTTCGCTAATGGTACAAACAACATTTGGGAAGATCATTAAGTGGTCCGCCGAGACCCACAGCAATTTTCAATTAGTCCGTGAAAAAATAAAAGATTGAGAACGACAACTCTAGCACCATGTGAAAAGGCACTGTACATACAGCTAAAGGCCACTGGGGGGCAATAGCCCCCTTTACACCTCTATTCGCTCCACTACCGGTCTGGAATCTATGAGGCTGAAGTGTGCTTAGAGAACGGCAGATGGGCCAAAGATGTCTTAGAGATATTTCTACAGGTATAAATCAGGTGCATTTCCTCTTCTATGGCTCCAATTTCTCCCTGCCCCTTAGGGGACCAGTTGCTAGAGCAGAGAATGCAATTCGGCTTGACTCATCCTTTGCTAAAGGTTTGCCACAGTCTATCCTGTAACAATGAGGCTATCATTTCTATTTCTTGATGAGGTCAAGGTGCTATAGAGCTAAGGGAAGATGGTCCAAATTTTTGCATTCATTTTTTAAAATGATTTTTTGATCAAAAATAACCTTTCCATGGAATAGATGTCTGGGCAAGAAAAAAAACGCTAGGTTTTTGTCAAAATATTTCTTCTTAGAAACACGTTTAAAGATTTGAAATAAAACAAAAACAAACCACTCTCTACCCAATAAAACAACCTACTTCACTCGACTCCCTCCTAATTCCTCCCCTCCCCCGCCACTGGAATAAAGTGGGAGAAAGGGGGATTTTTCCTCCTCCAATAAAAACTTTCCAGCAATGTTGTTTGAAATTTTTCACTGAAAATTTTTGAAATGAGAAAAAAAATATTCTAATACAGTTTATGAAACAGATGTATATTTTTTCATTGTACAAGAAAATTGTAATTTACAGTCCCCTGTTCTCAGAGAGGTTGTGATCTAAACAACAAGACATTACAGATGGATGGGACAGCAGGCAGGCACAGGGCTGGGGGGATTTGGGCACGGTATAGATGGCCGTGCAGTTCATAGCCAATCATGAGCAGTTCTCAACTAGTCACCGGCTTAGTCATCAGATGGCAGTTTCCTACATGCACAAGGGAGGGGGGGGGGAGTTTTGAGCTGGGACTTACGGAAGGATAAAGGGTATTTAGGGCGTCTGATTCTGAGTTTTTAAAGAGGGGCGTGGGTGAGACTCGCAGGCGTTATATATAACTGTCACTGTTCACCGTTCCCTGACTGCCTCCTGGGACTCCCTGCCCTTTATCTAACGCCGTGGTCCCGGACCCCTTACCATGCTGCTCAGAGCAGTATGTCTGGCAGTCACATGGCCCCGCAGGAGCGCACATCCCCACTGCCCAGAGCCCTGCCCGTGTGGCGAGCTGAGGCTGTTGGGGAGGGAGGACTACAGGGGAGGGGCTGGGGATAGCATCCCTGGCTGGGAACTCAGGGGCCAGACAGGATGGTCCCACGGGCTGGATGTGGCCTGCAGGCCATAGTTTGCCCACCTCTGTGCTAATGCATGTTACAGAATAATCCTTTTGTTCCAACCCCCCCACCCCCCTCCAATCCCCAAAGTTCCTGTAATAATTCGTCACAATGCTGTCAAAGATACATGTCCCCACCTCACTGAGCCATGCTGGCTTCAGGAAGAAAGCTCAAAATGGCAACCCTGCCTAGATGGAAGGATTTCTTCCATTCATTGTTACGTGGTATCCATCTTTTGGGGGCTCCTTCTTCTCAGCTGGCAGCCAGGCTGGACTACGTGCTGTCCGTTGGGAAGTTGTTAGATCCATTCAGAGGGAAGTCAGGCACGCAGCACTTCCTACTTAGTAAAGATGCGTGAGTCTGGCACGAGGCCACTGGAAAGCAGAAATGTGCACTCAATACTCAGTGTTAAATTTGTAGTTTTAAATCAAAGCTTCTGAATTTCCAAAACATTAATGCATCTTTTCTTGGCATGGCAAACTTGGACTTATGCCCGTGCTCAGTAATGGTTTTATCTCTGCCCAGCCTTACCCATATCCTAAATGGAGCAAGAGGCATGACCATATTCAATGTCAGGGGCCTGAAAGTTAGCAGAGAACAGAATTCATGACTGATCATCAGTGAGGAATTGTGTCTTGATCATTAAAACACAGGACTGTCTGTCTCTTGCACAGACAACATTACTAATGCTTTTCCCTTTGCTTAGTACCTGTGTGGAAATGGCTAGCAAAGGTTGACTTTTTAAAGGCTTTTGAATTACATCTGAATTTGAGCCCTACTACTGAATGATCATTTGCATGGATTCTATTTAAAATCAAAATTGAAAAAGAGTTTCCCAACTCTTGTAGTATATAATAAGAATGACACAAATATAACATTAGTGGTTCTACGATATGATTTTGTATTTATTATTTATTGTAGCATCAAGAGAAGGACTAAGAGGACTTTGGCGCAAGTCAACTGACTTCCTCTAGTTATGACAATACACTATAGCCAGAAAAAAAACCCATAATTGTATCTTTTTTAAAGAAAAAAAATATTTGGGGCTTAATTCATGTTTTCACTCACAATTGCTGTAAAGTTATTTACACATAAAAGATGTCCCCAACTGTGCACTAAAGCTAATCATCCTCATAGACTTGTGATCTAGATTAAATCAATCATAGTTAAGGATTGAAGAAAAACGCATGTGTTCAAACTATTCCCCCAGGCATCATTCACCTAATAGTAAATTGCAGAGGTGAATAACAGCCATGTAAAATTCCCAACAGCCAAAAATAATGTGGTTCTTGCACTATGACACACTCTTAGTGTCTTGGATAAGTATGTCTATACTGTGCCCTGAGCCGAGGTGTGATCCAGGGACTTTTTGATGCCAATTGGCAGAGAGCCTAGGCAGTACATCAGGTTTTGCAGAAATCCCCTCGGTCAAATATCTGCATAATAGTTCACCAAGGATAGCATGCGAGTTCTCTGTAGAGAGCCAATAGTCCATAGGTGGTCATAATCGCTGTGAAATATATGTACCAATAACATTCAAGGAGTTTTGTATCGATGCTAAAAATTATGTTCTTAAGGTCTTGGCGTTAAAGCAGGTTACCAGGAGGTAAACAACAGTGAACTCCCTGTCTGGTTATTTGTGTATTTTATGCCTCACCCTACAGGCCTATTTGCATACTGAGCCAGTTGTAAATTAAGCAATTGTGAAATCTACAAAAGAAAAAGAAATTACAGGAAGAACCACCATGGTGAGGTGGAGGAGGAAGGAGGGTGTTCTGTTTATTAGTAGAGAAAGGATTGGCTGATCTTGGAGTGGAAAGTGACACATCGAATCCTTCACTAAGGAGGGAAACGGACAGCGGGCTTGTCTCATGAAAGGAGGGTCACAGCCAGCCTTAGTTGTAATGCACTGCAAAGATTTTCGGGGCACAATACTCTACAAGACATGAGAGTGTTGTCCTAATTGAGTGCAGGCAGTAGCATGCATGTTATGATTGTCTATGTAACCTTTTCATTCCAGTATTTCTACTTGCTACTATTTGAATCTCTCTGCTTTGGTAAGTACATTTATACGTGATTTCACTATAAACACATCTAAGTGCTGTGTGTTAAATGGCTCAGGGGTCTGAGGTGGAGCGGTGAAGCTGGGGTGCAAATATGTGCATAGCCCATGGACCAGAGCTTGACACTCCAGGGAAACACTTGGAGAGCTCCAGGGTTTGAGCGTGCCAATTGCTGACCTGTACAGTGACAGCGGGGTGTACGAGGCCTAGAGAGGAGAATTTGTGTGTTCCTGGGGCTGGTGGAGATGGTGATTTGAGCCATGGCAGTCACAGAAATGGCTTCTTCATGCTAAGGGCCGATGGTAGCTAAGTGCCTCACAATCCTAAGTACCCCCAGGAAGTAGTACACTGGGGATATCCGGGCTTGTGGACTCAAACTTTCCAGGGTCGCCAATGAGTTGATTTGTTTGCTTGTGCGTAGGAGCTGTCAATTCTTTAATAAGGTGAATTGTAAGTATGGAGATCATGAAAATAACAATGATCACATTTCCTGTGGTACAGTTAGCACTAGCGTCATAGAATATAATGCAAGGAGAAAAATCGGATCATAAACTCATTTAAGACTCTTTTCACCTGTGACTTTTTATAGAATGAAAGTGACGATGACTGAAAAAGACTCCACAGTTGGTGTCTGACATCAGCTGGTAGCCATCCCCACTCGGGACTAGAACACGCCCTGGAAATAACTGGCAAAATGCTTGATTGATCTGATGGCTGGGGCCTTTTGTGGAAAGCACATAATATATGGCAGGGGGAGAGGGCAAACTCACTGTAACAGCCTGAATGATCATATTGCGTGGCTGTTATTTGGAGCAGATTATTGCTCACCTGCTGTGAATTCATCTGTCAGGGTTCAGGTGTTTGGATCACATAGCTGACGTAAGGCGACACCTTTTCTAAATCTGCCTCATTCAGGGCTGCCTGTTTAGAAGAGTCAGAACTGAGCTATCGATTAGCTTAGTCAGGAGTACTGAGCCAAGTTCACAAGGACCTTTAAAGCCCCCTACAGTTACAGGAAATTATACTTGGGAGCTAATGTTACAGCCAAGTCCTCTTCTTGGCCCTTGGGCCTGAGGGGTGGAATGACAGGTTCACGCGCCACATTATTTCATTCTGAGAGCTGGAGTACGTGGGTGGAATTGATTCCCCACCTGAATGTTTGTCTTTGCAGATCTGAATGCCCAGGGGAAAACCATATCTGAACAAATAGGCACGGGGGGACTGTAGGATGCAACTCCAGTGGCAGTCATGGAAAGGCTTTCCATTGACTTCACTGGGAGTTGGCTTGGCATCTCTGAAGATCAGGCTGGTGCCAAAACATGGCTTTGAAGCCTCACTCTAATAATAATAATACTTAGTTCTTTTCAGCAGTAGACCTCAAAGTGCTTTGTCAAGGAGGTCAGTATGATCATCCCTATTTACACGCAGGGAAACTGAGGCACAAGGCAGGGGAGTGACTTGCCTAAGATCACCTAGCAGGCCAGTAGCAGAGTCAGGAGTGGAAGAACCCAGGTCTCCCAGCCCAGTGCCCTATCCACTAGACTGGACAGTCATTATTTCTGTCATGCCATTTTTAAAACTGCAGCAATTCCCCATGGTGTCTGCCGGAGTACATAGTTGAATGAGGATTGTGCAGACATGTTGAAGCAGTATGAGCAGTCCGGTGATCCGGAGACTGCAGACTGCGTGATAGAATCATTGGATGCCATGCGCCGGGCTCGATGGGAGGAAATGACAGTGGCATTTGACTTTACAGGGTCAAGCTGGAAGAGCTGGAGTTTAAACTTGTTGACTAGGGGCGGCTCAGCGTTCACGTACACAAAGCAGACTGGCAGTTAATCCAAATCAGATTGCCAGTCATCCGTTGAAGGTTGCCGAAGCTCCTGTTGACAGAGTCGTCAAAAGACAGGCCCCTGATGAGCAGTGGCGTTTCGTGCAGAGTAATCCAGTGATAGCAAGATGGAGCCATTCACGAGTCTGGAATTGGATGAAGTGCTTAAGGATTTAAAAACTGGCCCAGCTCCTAGAATTGTGCCGGAATTCATGAAACGTCTGGGTCCCTGTGCTCGGGAATGGCTTGTTTGGTTCTTCAGCGGAGTTCTGTGGGAATCTAGCTTGCCTAGAATCTGGTGCCAAGTGAAGGTCATTGCCGTGCTGAAACCTGGGAAAGATCCACACTTGTCTTTGAGCTACGGACCAGTTTCACTAAGCGTCTGCTTTAAGGTCCTTAAGCATCCACTTTTGCAAAGAATTTCACTATCTGTAGGAGGCAGGCTGGCATGACAGCAAGTTGAGTTTTGCTGCAACTGTAGTAGGTCAAAGCCCTGGCTGGGATGATTTAATTGGAGATTGGTCCTGCTTTGAGCAGGGGTTTGGACTAGAACCTCCTGAGATCCCTTCCAACCTTGATATTCTATGATTCTTTGAGTACATGTAATCAAGTGCTGGCACCTACAGCTTTCATCGAAAATGGATTCCAACCTAAGCTGAAGACTAGTTCATTTTTTCTTGACCTGACTGCAGCATATGATATAGTTTGGCACAGAGGTCTTTTGCTGAAATCATCTAGAACTGTGCCACGTTGGTTTGTATGTGCAATGACTCTGTTTCTGAGAAACTGCCATTTCCATGTGCATAGTGGGGACAGAACAAGTGCTTGGAGGCACCAGAAGAACAGTCTGTCTCAGGGATCAATATTATCTTCAGTCTTATTCAACTTATATTCAAATGACCTACCATATACTGGGTCTTGCAAGTTTGTTTATGCAGACAAGATATGCCCGACACTCAGTCACACTTTGCTGACATATTTGAGAGTGTTCTGAATGCCAATATGGCGACTGGCTGATTATTGTTGGCGGTAGTGCCTGCTATCAAGTGGAAGTAAGACTGTGCTGAGTTTCTTCCACTTACATCATGCACAAGTGGGCAGAGAGCTGAGTAGAGTTCTCAATGGTCAGCAAATCAAGAATAAGTCTCACATGGTCAATCTAGGCATCGTATTGGATAGAGCTCTCACATATGGTGACCATTTCACAAAGATAACAACTAAGGTCAAAATATGCAACAACCTGCTCAGAAAACTGGCCGGTATGACAGGGGGTGCCAATGCCCAAATGTTACACCCTTCAGCCTTGGCATTCTGTTATTCAGTGGCGAAGTTCAGCGCTGCAGTTGGGGCTCACTCATCTCATGCCAGGATGATCAACATACAACTTAATCCCTCCATGCTTATCATTTCAGGCACACAGATCTGCTCCTCTACCACAGTTACTGGTTCGCTGCAAAACTATTCCATCCAGTGTTCCCAGGGAGGAAAGCGTAACAAAATTTGTGATGAAACTGCATGATATACCACATCTACCAGTCATTAAAAACTTGTGTAATCCACCACATGGTCCTTCGCTCTCACAGTGCCCATTGTGGATACGTTTACCCAGTGAGGGATTTACAGTAGAGGATGCATGGCGAGTTTCATGGTCCACAGAGAAAGTGACAATTATCTTATCTTGGACCTACTCAACATCAACCCAGGTTTGATTTACCCTAATGGCAATGTAACCTTTTCAACTGATTTCATACCGGACATGGAATTTGGGCTGCAGCACAATTTTGGTAGCTTTTTAGAGACATTCCACCATGTCAATGGGGGTAGCCACAAACCATGACACATTGTTGAGGACTGCAAAATGACTCAACTTCCCGGAGGTCTTTGTGCCTTGAACATGGTTGCTAAAAATGCCATGACTTGGCTTGATCAGATTGCATATGCCAAATAAGAAGGACTGACTCTGGCCCCTAGGGTTGAAAAATCCTATTCATACGTTACTTGTTGCCCTTAATATTATTTGTTTAGTGTTTTGTGCATCACTCGGCTTGGACATGGGAACTACTAGATCAGCCGATTTCTTATTTTGTCATTGTTTACTATGGAAAGGTCAAAAAGCCAGAAATACACAATAGAATGTCAATGATTCCCTTTACGAATAGGTTACTTCTGTCTTAGAAGAGATGGTTACTAACCTGTCATAACTGTTGCTCTTCGAGATGGGTTGCTCACGCCCATTGCACTCTTGGTGTTTACATGCACCCTTGCCAAATTGCTGGAAATTTTTCCCTCAGTGGTATCCAGAGGGGAAGCTTAAGTGCCCTCTGATGTTACATGCTGCTAGTGCCAGCATAAAGTGTTCAGCTGACGCCATGTCTCCTCAGTTTCTTCTTACCACCCGTGACCAAACACGGAGCAGTTCCAGTGATGTTCACAAGTTCTCAGTGGACTTTTCTGTATAATGTAGATAGTCGATTTTATTGAAGCTGTTAGTTTAGCAGGTTTTCTGGCTGATCCAATTTATGTGATGACTTTAGCCCAGGTTATACTTCATGTCCTATCTGTAAGTAAATCATGATTTACACTCACCTCTTTGCTATTTGTAATTTTGCCACATGAACAATACTTGCTATGAGTATTTGCTCATTATTACTTGTAGAGGTTGTTTTAAGAGGAGTCAGGGGGAGCCCATGAAAATTCCCCCCTCTTTTTTTAAATGCAAAATTTTAGAATAAATAATTTCATTGATGTTTCAAGATTTGAAAAATTTCAACCAACTCGATTTGCACTGTCAGATTGGTAACATGACACCACATGGGATTGTTTTCATTCTCTGAATTGGCTACCCACACTTTATTTCTAGGAAATGTCCCCTTTTGTTTTTCAGTTCACCAAGCAGCTACACCGTTCATAAATATGTGACAATCTTTTGGTGACAACAACAGAAGGGCTCTTCAATATGGCCACAAAGAATCATATTTGGTAATTGCAGCACTTATTTAAGAACAATTACTCTGAATATATGGTCACTTATAGTGTACAGGTTTATCTAGGTATTAACAAGGTTCGTCCTCACAATTAATTTATTTTGTCAAAAAGACTGGAACATTTTCAACAAAAGTAAGATTTTTATTTTCAAAAATAATCATTTAGCTGAAAGGTCATTTTCCGTGGAAAATCTTTTTAAATACAACATTTGTGACCTAGTCTAATTGTTAATGTAGGCACTGTCTGCGTGCAAAATATTAGCATTCTGTTGTCTCACATCTGTAGATCAATTTAATTCTTCTTGTTGCTTGGGACACATCCCCTTATTTAACCCTAGTTACTTTTCATCCCATCCACTGTCATTTATTGGCCTTCTAGTTAAGCAGAGAGAGCCCTTCACTGGAAATATAAGTCACACTCCATATTTTATCCCATGTGATTCATCACAATTTAACTTTACAATATGTTTCCTTAATGTGCTTAGCCTTTTGCCTTAGTAGCTCCACTTTGTCTATAAACCGGTTCTCCTAAGAGCATAATAAATGTCTTTGAGGTATCACTGCTTTCTAGTTTTGGGGTGAAGGGTAGCTGCTGGCTCAATCTTTTATAATTCATTATTTGCATTACAGTACGAACTGAGATCAGCACCCCCTTGTGTTAGGTGCTGTACAGAGACACAGTAAAACACACACCATGCCTTGAAGCAGTTACAGTAGAAATAGACAAGACAAAGGGCGAGACAGGAAGGATGATCATCCTCATTTGTGATCAGCTGAGGTACTGAGAAATTAAATGGCTTATCCAAGGTCATACAGAGGTGGAAAGCAAATCCACGGAGTCAGAGGACCAGTGATCTAATGCAGGGGCATACTTCCTTCCCATTTTCATCATGACTGTACTTTTAACGCAGGGCGACTTTAGAGATCCCTTTTCTGTATATTTTAAATCAAAATAAAAATCCAGCTGTCTTGGCATTTGCTACTCACAGGCAGGGGTGTGCAAAAGTGGGGGTACAAGCAGGGGCACAGCCCCCGCAATAATCATCGCTGCCACTACCCTCAGCTTCTGCTCCACCCCCCCCCCCAACATGGGATTCCCTCCCCCCAAGCCTGTCCTCACCCCTTTCTGCCAGGGTGGGAGTCTGCCTAAGCGCCGTTGAAGGGATACGCCTGGGAAAGGCACTACAGCGAGCACTTCTGCTGGGTACCACTAGGTGGCGACAGAGCAGGGAAGGCAGGCTGGCAGCACAGCTCTGCCAGAGGGGGCGCTAGGAAGCCAGCGATGTCCTATCCCTTCCTCACCCGCAGCCTGGAAAAAGTGTTTAAAACCTGCCTGGAGTATGCAGAAGGGACCTTGGGACAATGGGGGTGGTGTGAGGCAGTGCGGGTCAGGGGTGCTGTGGGGAATGGGTGGGGAGCCTGGGGAGGCAGCAGGGGCCTGGTAAGTATGGGAAGCAGCAAGGGACAAAGCAGTGTGAGGGGCAGTAGGCCCCAGGGGCACAGTGTGGGGAGCCAGTGTTTAAAGTGCCTCTCCAAATATAGTCACATTTAAATCCCTAAGCACACCCCTGCTCACAGGGTTGGTACTGTGGCGGGATGGTATATAAAGTAGCTATGTATTAGGTAGGTAGTCCATCAGAAATACAAACAGCGCAGCACAGAACCCACAACAGGCAAAAAGGACCTGGGACTTTCACTGGATTTCTTCAGGTGAAAGGGTTTTATCGCCCTGGGATAGAGAAATGCAACGCATGATTACCCACAACACAAATCACTCAGAATCCTTGAGAAACAACCTGCAAAGGTTTACCATCCATCAGCCTACTCATACACTGAGGAGTTTCCCCTAGATACTTTTTCCATGGCTTTAAACATATACGGGGGGAAAAAAACTGAGTTCTCGTGAAATGTTGTTTTCACTGCTAGACAGGGACCAGTGGCAGCAGAACTATTTGCACTGTGATGAAGAAGAATTGATATCATTTCATTGTATTCATTGGACCCGATTCAGAAGTCAATCCTTATGGAGCAAAGCACTAAAACACATGCTTAAACGTCTCGCTGAAGAGAGTCCTTTAATTGGACCTTTACAATCATGGGTTAATAATGATCATAATGATTTATAATGCTCACCTCAACAAAGCACACAGGTCCTTGTCCAAACCCCATTGAACTCAATAGATATATCTTTCCACTGGCATCAGTAGGCTTTAGATTCAAGCTTTGGAGTGTTACAGGCACATTAAAAACAATCATACTAGTCAACAATACCATTAAAAGGTGGCATATGACATACACAAACCCAAACACAGTTCTAAAAATCCATCATTTAATGAAGTGGCTTTAATTTCTTTAATTGCCTGTAGATGGCACTATGGCAATAAAAGATTTAGGTTTAGCCATTTCACAAAGCCCAGGAAAGCTCTTATGTCAGAGATACGTTGCTTGCACACTGTTAGCATCTCCTCAGGAATGCCTAACTGGAAGAGAAGAAAGGGGTTTTTTGGAGGTAGAGAAGAGATCAATCCAATCAGCATAAGGACTCCTTTCTCAATGCTTAATGATAATTTTTGATCAGAAAGCGTGAGTTGTTATTAAACAGTGAGTTTTTAACTTTGGTTTATAGTGTTTTTAATTGGATTAAGTTTGGTTTGAATATGCAGGCTTGTCACACAGCTCCTGATCCATTTCACATAATGTTGGTACAGTGCTATGATCTTGCCTTGATTTTCTGGTCACTCACCCTTCCTCCCCCATCATGGATTTGTTTATTTGTTCTTCCTATGTCATAGTGTTTGATGTTTTCTTTTGCAAAAGCATACTCTGGGAGCAATACACTTAAATCAGCTGGCTAGAAGAGACATCATCTAAGCTTGATCCTTCTATGGCTCATGATTGAGTGCATTGTGACTACTTGTGGAATAAAATTCTTAATGCAAGAAAGGGTGGTAGAATCAGGTCCATCGAGTACTTAGAAGAGTTAGCGGCTATACTACGAAGAGAGAACTGCAGAGTATGCATATGGAACAGGATACAAGAACAGCTCCGGAATGGTATTGTCTTTTCAGGTTGTATACTTTCTTATGTAATTACAGTACTGTTACTGCCTGTGTCACAGAAATCGGTGGTATGCTACAGTAGTGCTAACACAGTGTTGAATGCCATGTTGAAACCATACTGTCAACGGTAAGTAGTCAACATGATAAGTTTCATTGTCTCACAAAGCAATCAAAGCAGATTTGATTTTCCATAGTTAGGCTGAAAATAGATTTTGTCAGATATTTTTCTTCCCTTCCTTATAAAAACAGTAATTTTTGGTGTGTGAATTTTAGTGCTCAATCCAGCAAAACACTGATGCCCAGATTTAATTTTAATCACTTCAGAAGTCTGATTATTGTCAATTTGCTGGAGCAGGGCCTTTCCCTGCACAACTTAACAACTGTAGCAACTCACGTTCCCTTAGACCTCCCACACATAAAGAAAGTCTAGTAGAGGTGAGGTCAGTCTCCATGGTCCATTCAGTTCTTAACCCAAGCTGGAAGGTTCACTCTAAAATGCTGTGCAAACATATGCTAGGAGGTGGGCTATGACCAGTGTGATCATTTCACAAGGGCCACCAAGCAGCTATTAGATGTCAACAACTTTCGATCACTACCCACCTGGCTTGGATTGAAAGCAACACCTAGGGGAGCACAGAGACAAGCATTCTTCACTGAATGTTCATGAATAGTCACAATTCAGTTCTGGGCCATTTCTCAACCCAAAGGTCTTGCTTTTCATTTAAAAAAAGGACAACTTTTGCAATGAAACACCTACGGTTTCAGATGTATTGATGTGGAACTTGATTTTTCCTTGAAAAGAGAGTCTTGAACTGTTGGCATTTGTTTTTACTCAAAAATAGTTAAAGCTTTGATGGGAAAATTGAAAAAAATGTCTCAAATTGGGCCAATTTTGCAAAATTAATGTGAAAACTTCAGCTTTTGAGGTTATTGAATTTCACTGAAAATCAAGAAATGAAGGTCTCTCTGCCCCATTTGCATTCCCTGGTGACATCCAGATATTAGTGTTAAATTACATTCAGTGGGGCCCCAATCCTTTTAAACTTTATACATGCAGCTAGTTTCATTGGCTTCAATAGGCCCACTCTGATGCCTAAAAGTTAAGCATAGGTGCCTTTGCGGAATCAGCCCCTTCATCTGTATGCCCTGATACCTCCAGTGGATGCTTTAATCCTTTGTCATCTTTGTATTTCAGGGGCCATCAACTGGGTCTCAGGCTGTGTAAATGCCGTATGCAAGAAGAGAATGCAAGTCTCCTAAAGGGCTTTCAGACAGAGCAATCTAAGGACACAACTCAAATCCATCATTGCAATAGACTATCAGTTTTTAACTAATCTAGGGAGAAAAATGAAAGCAGGCCTCCTTTTTATCAAAATACAAAGATTCGTGAACGGAATATTGTGCAAAAGTTAATGGCACCTTCACTGCCTCAGCCCTTTTGAAGTTAATAACATGCTGTGAGAATTCAATGGCTCTGGGCAGCAGGATACAAAAGAACTCTTTTTATTATTATTATTATTAGATAACTGTAGCTTTATCAGACAATTTGCTCTTCACTTTCATTGAGAAAAGCTACTATCTGAGGCCAAGGAAGAATGTTATGGTGAGCAAGACATTAGGAGGCATTTTCATTAAGTGATGATTGAAAGCAAAGTAGAAAATTATACTTTGTGCTAAAAATCCATTTAGCCATTATACCACACTATCAAGCACATAAAAAGGAGGGTTATTTCAGCTTTCAGCCAGGCAGAAAATGCCAATGGAAAGACAACGGGAGGCTCTTGTTTATAGCCTGAATGACTTTGTTTTCTAGGATCAAGCAAGTTTCTCTGATCATGGCCATGTGCTGATTTTGTGTGTGCATTTATTTTCGTTACTCTGCTCATAAAAAAAAACTATCAAAAAAGTGAAAAGCAAACATGAGTAAATGTTGCATTAATAAAGCATTGTCACGTCAGGTTGCACCAAAACATGATTCATCTAACGTTACTTTGGAGGGTGCAATATCGTTCACTTTTGCCATTACATAGACCTTTTTCACCCATCAAATGTTCATTTAGTCTCAGGATAGCACTGTGGGGCCTGGTGTACACTGCGGGGCGGGGAGTTAATCGACATAAGATATGCAACTTCAGCTATGTGAATAGCGTAGCTGAAGTCGACATGTCTTAGGTCAACTTATCTGGGCGCTCACATGGTGGCAAGTTGACTGCTGCCACTCCCCCGTTGACTCCGCTTCCACCTCTCACGGAGGTGGAGTTCCGGAGTCGACAGGGAGAGCGCTTGGGGATTGATTTATCGCATCTACACTATGCACGATAAATCGATCCCTGATAGAGCGAGCACTACCCACCGATCCGGCAGGTAGTGTAGACATACTCTAAGTATTATACTCAGCACACAAGCTGATAAACCAAGAGGTTAAGTGACTTGTCAAAGGCCACACTGCAAATCTATGGCAGCCCTGATTTCAAGTCCCCTCCTCTAACCCCTATACCAATTATGTTATCATGCAGGATCCAGCTCACTACTTTATGGAGAGACCTGTGCATGGGAGGATGGCAGAATGCAGTCACACCTTCGCGTTCTTCATCCCCAGTATGGTAGACTCCATCTTTGCATAGAGTGGACAGTTGAAGAGGCAACTGGCTCTGGGCTAAAAGAATATGCAAAGCTTCCAGGCCATTTTGTTCACATAATACAACAGCATGTTGGGACCTCCACTGAGATTGGGGTCCTTTGTGCAAGGTGCTGTACATACACATAGTGAGAGGAAGTCCCTGCCCCAAAGAGATTACAATCTAAATAGCCAAGTGTCACCGTTCATGGCTCATTACTCCTGATGCCTTCTGTGGTCTCTGAGTCCACCCTCTCCTGGTCTTATGCCTCATGCTTTTACCTCCCTGCAATTTCTCCACTCTCAAAACTCAACCTGGGCTGCAGCCCCCTGTATATAAACTGTAATCACCCAGAAGGTCCGACTGGGTTTGGCATCTGCAGTTCTTCTCTTTGGGAGATGTGACCAGGGATGAATACAGCAACCCAAACCAGCCTTCTTAAAACAAAGTATTGTCTAATCTGAACAACAGGATCAAGGTAAAGTATAAAAGAAGAGAGTTTAGGTAGGCTTAACTTACCCAGTCTTCCTGACCTGAGGATCTTGGTGTCGGGCTGCCTTAGTCTCTGCCTTATTCTCCCCTTTAACCCTGTCTTTAAACCCCTTGAGGCTTTTGATTCTTTCCACCCCTCACAGGGGGCTCAGACTTTAAGGTCAGAAGGGACCATTGTGATCATCTAGTCTGATCTCCTGCACAACACAAGCAACAGAATCTCGCCCACCCACTCCTGCAATAAACCTCTCCCCTCTGTCTGAGCTACTGAAGTCCTCCAATCATGGTTGAAGGACTTCAAGGTGCAGAGAATCCTCCAGCAAGTGACCCGTGCCCCAAGCTGCAGAGGAAGGTGAAAAACCTCCAGGGCCTTTGCCAATCTGCCCTGAAGGAAAATTCCTTCCTGACCCCAAATATGGTGATCAGCTGAACCCTGAGCATGTGGGCAAGACTCACTAGCCAGACACCCAGGAAAGAATTCTCTGTAGTAATTCTGATCCCATCCCATCCAACATCCCATCACAGGCTACCAGGCCCATCTACCATAAATAGTCAAGGATCAAGAAATTGCCAAAATTATGTTACCCCATCACACCATCTCCTTCATAAACTTATCGAGCTTAATCTCAAAGCCCGATAGGTCTCTTGCTCCCACTGCTTCCCTTGGAAGGCTGTTCCAGAACTTCACTCCTCTGATGGTTCAAAACCTTCATCTAATTTCAAGTCTAAACTTCCTGCTGGCCAGTTTATAGCCATTTGTTCTTGTGTCCACATTGGTACTGAGCTTAAATAATTCCTTTCCCTCCATGGTACTTATCCCTCTGATATATTTATAGGGAGCAATCATATCTTCCCTCAGTCTTCTTTTGGTTAGACTAAACAAGGCAAGCTCCTTGAGTCTCCTTTCATAAGACATGTTTTCCATTCCTCAGATCATCCTAGTAGCCTTTCTCTGTACCTGTTCCAGTTTGAATTCATCCTTCTTAAACATGGGAGATCAGAACTGCACACAGTATTTCAGGTGAGGTCTCACCAGCACCTTGTATAACGGTACTAACACCTCTTTATCGCTACTGGAAATATCTCTTCTGATGCATCCCAAAACCACATTAGGTTTTCTCACAGCCACATCATGCTGGTGGCTCATAGTCATCCTGTGGTCAACCAATACTCCAAGGTCCTTTTCCTCCTCTGGCTGAGTCTCTCCTGATGAAAACATAGCTGTCAGGCCCAGCAGGGAGGCAGAGCCAGGGCAGCAAGTGAATTGTTCTGCATCATCTCTTATCCCATGAAGTATCTTCCAGGAGATTTGAATGTCAGGAACCCCACTCCTTTCCTGGGTGCATTTCAGGTAACACAATACCTACAGGCGGTCAATGCCACAGTGACCCCGTATTAATCATTAGAAGCAGCTCCAAATCCACCACACCAAGACAGACAAAAGATTACCTCCCTTTACAGCTTGGGCATAGAGTGACTCATTCCAAGTTACACAAGTAGTTTGTGGTAAAGCCAGCTCTCTGGAATATCAGCTCAAGGCCTAACCACAACCCTGGCCTTCAATCTTCCAAGACTAGAGGATATCCTCACAGCAGAGGTCCCACCCCAGAGGGAAAGTACATGCACTCTCATTTCTTTACTCAAGAAAGAGGGGGTGGATTTGGAACAAAACCCATTAAGTGGGATTGGGATCATGTGAGTCCCACAGGACCAGCTGCCACAACAGCAGGACCGGTAAAACGTACTTTATTGCGGGTGGGATTGGGTGGGCAAAAATTCCCACCTGCGATAATTGGTGGGAAAAGACTTTAAAATTGTTAATACTTAAATTGGCATGAGGGATAGCAAGAGATTTGATTTCTATTATACCAGGAGTTAAGGTATTTTTAAAGGGTTTAAGCAGGATTAGTTTTATTCTTTTAGTGGTAGAAATTGTGTTTGAATTCCACATTATAGATTAACCAACTGCTTTCTTTTTTTTAAAGTAGTAGTATGGGGAAATTTGTCTCTCCTGCAGGAGTGAAGGTTTTTGTGGGTGGAAACAGCATAAAAATGCGATAAATAAGGCCAGGGAGGGAATGGGAATTGCACGGTGGGATTAAAAAAAAATAGTCCCACACAGGGCTCCACTTTGGAACCCAAACCTCTTGCATAGAACACTCTCGTCATGCCTGAGAAACCTCTTGGGAAGTTGCCTCCATTTCACTACAAAGTTATATGTAATTCACTGTAAAAAATACATCCCCCCCCCCTCCCCACCCCTCCGTTTTCTTTACAGGAGGAGAATTTATCCCATATACAGTTCAATTTCAGATCATTTAGGGCTCATCCAAAGATCCATGTCTACAGTTCTGGGGGCACCATGTGAACTTGAGAATGAAATGCACCGTGTTAAGTGCCCCTCTGGAAACATGGCTTTTAAATTCAATCATTGCTTAGGAGCACTGAAAGCTTCAGCTCCCCATTCAAACAAAAGAGTCTCCCACTTGGATCCCTCTCTTCCCCCCACCCTCCCTCTCAGGATACAAAACCCCTTTTCAAAGCTCGTATCTGATTTTTCATAGCACAATGCTGTCCCACAGAACGAAAAATGATACCTGCCAAAGGTCTGATCCAGTACTCACTGAAATCAACAGAAAGATTCTCATTGACTTGATCAAGCTTCAAATGCTGGTGGGGTTTTTTGGGTTTTTTTTTGCATGTTATGCATTATTCATTCTACGAACAGTAAGGTTACCTTGTAGATATTGGCCTGATTTACCATTTAACTACAGCTTGCATAGTCATCTGCACCAGTAGAAAGTCAATGCGAAACGCTATTAAAATGGGACGGTAAAAAGCTACACAAGATAAGGCCCTATGGCGATTCAGGCTCATGGATATAAATTAATGAGGCTCAGTTCTCCATTCCAGTAGAGTGGTACTAGATTGGCATAAAACTGATATAATAGGGTAGAGAACAAGGCCCTTAATATTTATGATTGAAGTGGACACTGCATTTGGAACAGTCCTTCATACTCAGCCTTCTGCTTTGGATTTTAGATGCATTCTTGTTAAAGCCACTCAACCACACAGACCTTCAATGCCAAAAAGGAATTACTAAAGCTCACTAATTCTACAGGAGAAAGTATAAATTTTTAAACCAGGCACTAATCAAATTTTTAATACATTGATCATAGGGTGTGCAATACTTTAAAGCTGTTTTAGCCAAGTGATAAGTCTCATCTGTAAATTCTTTTCAGCATGTTTTGGTATTATAGATCTTGGTGCACATTTGAAATCACACTGAATTGGGGTTATCGTATTTATTTTTTTCGTTTATCCATCTCTATCTACTAAAGCACTTGATTTCTGGGTCATGAATCTTGCCCTGCGAGCTTGTCAGTGCTGTTATAAAAACTTCCATAGAAGTTTGGATTGGAGCTCGGTGGTAAATGGCTCTCATGTCCTGGGAAAATTTGCCAGTTCAAAAATGTTTTCTTGTCCCAAATCAGGACAAAATGTCACAAATCTCAAAAGTTTTCACAAGCCCAAATAAATAAATAAAGCTTGAAGTCAATTGAAATATTTGATTTTCACCATTTTTAAATTAAGTAATCTTTCATTAATTTAAATTTTGAAACAAAAAGCCATTTCAAACCATAAGAGAAATTTTTTTGTAGAAAAAAATCAAAGCAGGATGTTTTAGACACTTTCAACAAATTTCCCATGCTGGGAAAAAAGTTTTGAAATTGTCCCTTTTCTGTGAAAAGATTTGGTTTTGACACCTCAACACTTATCAACTGAAAAATGTTTTGTCAAAAAAAATAAATAATCCCAAACAGTGCTAGTTTGGATAATCACCTCATTATCTTTTCTATTATCACATTCTCCGTCATAAGTGTATTTCATCTTGGCTTGAACCTACACTAAACATATCATACAACAACAACAACTTGTTTTTCATAAGAATAATGATTTATATTCAGTGGCCTGACTCTCCACTCACCATTTACACACTTGTGTAACTCCATTGACAAATATATATTTGACTTTATTTTGTATAGAATCCTATTCTCTTTGGTGGCAGGGCAAAGGATTGGGAAAGAACACTTCGTACATAAAGTCTTAATTTATTATACTGACTTTTATTCAAGGTCACCCAACAAGCCAGGAACAGAATCTACAGGTGAAATTCTGGCTCAGGGCTTGTCTTCACTATCGGGGTAAGTCTATCTAAACTACATCGACTCCAGATATGTTAGCTGAAGTCAACGTAGCCTAGGCTGACTAACCTCAGTGTCCTCACTGTGCTGTGTCGATGGGAAACACTCTTCCGTCGACATACCTTACTCTTCTCAGAGAGGTGGAGTACCGGGGTCAACCGGAGAGCGCTCTGCAGTTGATTTAGTGGGTCTTCACTCGACCCGCTAAATTGACCCCTATTGCAGCCATTGCAGCAGCTTCGATCTCCCCACAGTGAAGACCAGCCCTTGGTTGAAGTCATTGTCTTGACTGGCCATTAGCCCACACTCCCTTGATAACATCGTGAGGCCAAGATTTCCAAAGAGTGGTTAGTGAATTTGAGTGCTTTGGTTTGTGGCACATCTTAACTTCCCTTTGTGGTCTACCTGCATCATGGATTACAATGCAGGAGTCAGTGAGGTGGGGTTCTTCAGTTTTTGGGATGCCCAACTAGAGACATTTTAAAGGGACCCAATGTTCAGAGGTGGTACTCACAATGTTCTGAAAATTAGGCATCTCAAATTCAGCTCTCAAAGCATAAGGCACCCAAAATGTAAATAGAGGATGGCTAAAGAAGCTCAATTGCCTGCAATAGGAACAACCCCATTTAAACTAAAGGTAGGATCTGGTCTTCAATGGAAACATGAGTTTGCAAGTCAGCCTGCCTCTTACACACCGAACTCCAAACACCTGAGATATCTTCAGTGATGATCAGTTAAATCTTTCCAGCCTGACATTTTATTTAGTCATGTCGTGGGCTCAACCTATCTATAGAGCAGGCTAGAGGGATCCTTTTGGATTGCAACATCACCAACACTAATGGGATAATGATGGTGCTCTGCGTGCCTTCCCGGAATATGCTTAAGAAGTCATTGAACTCTATTTCCGTAGTCTGAAACCACTGCCACATCCCTCCACTAACTGTGGTTTGGGAAGGTTCTTATTTGTTGCGAGGATAGGCCTGTTGCCCTTTCATCTTTGCATGCCAACTACCAGCATAACAGAGCTCCCTTTGGGGCTGTCTAATTCAGAGAGGACTGTTTTGAAAAGAAACCTCCTTTCCTTATTCATATGAAGGGGAAAATGTTGCCATGTAAGTCACGCACAAGTCTGGAGAAACTTTTGTTTCAACACACACGGGATGATTTAGCCTAAACAGGAATCTGTTACTGTAAAAGTCCCCTCAGAAAACATTGACAAGACGCTAAGCAGATTTTTCAGCAAGGCTTTTCCATTCTGATGAATTATTCAGAGTTTCAGATACAGAGCTGATCGTGTGGATGGTTACCCAAACCTCAGGTCCAAAAGAGGATGGAAATCTCAAAAGAACAGACAGCCTTACAAGATTTCCATTATTTCCTGATTTCAGTCAGGCCCCAAGGACAGCCGCATGATTTTGGCATTTCAATATTCTGTCCCATTTGGGCACAGAAAGAAAGCAAGAGTCCATAAGTTCATGGGTTGGGCAGTGGTGCTGGAACAATTGTTATAGAGGGGTTGTTGAAGGCAGCAATCAAGTGTTTGGGTTGTTGTTCCTACTTCAAGCCAAGTGGTGCAGAAGCACCTCCAGCACTCCTTGTTCCAGCACCTATGGGCTTGGTTTTCATTTGAGGAGGAGAAAAAATTCAGGACAGTTCTATAATTCTAAAACGCAGGCCTCTATCACCTCATTTCTCTACATGGGTCCATGATCCACTCTCTGGGTCAGCCACTAGAGGGCATAATTCCCAGAGCTGATAAAAACTCAGAATTTCCATTTCGCGGGACATTCTGAAATCTGATTTTGTTTGAAACTGGAATGAAAACAAATATCTTCAAAATTTCCCATGTGTTGCATACTTAGAGGGGCAACACACATCTCTCTCTCTGTCTCTCACACATGGTGTGTGTCTGTCTCTCTCTTCCAGGCTGTCTCCCATCCCTCCATTCCTGCTGTCTTGTAGAGTGTAAGGCTATATTAACAATAATGAGTTAACCCTTGAGGGCTCAGGTGAGTGCTAATTCATCATTTAGTAGTAAGGCATTCCCTGGGAAATATCTCACCCTCTGACTTCACCACCTCAACCAAGCTTCACAATCATCATCACTGTGTGCAGTATTAAATTGTTTGTTTAAAACTTATATTCTGTGTGTGTGTGTGTATTATATATATATATTATACACATACACACACCTCTTCTGTCTGGTGAAAAACATTTCCCTGAAACCTAGCTTCCTCCTATTTACATTAATTCTTATGGGGAAACAGGATTCACTTAACATCTTTTCGCTTAAAGTCGCATTTTTTAGGAACATAACTACAACGTTAAGTGAGGAGTTACTGTACCTACAAATTCAGTTATCACTTTGAGGGCTGGCAGGTTCTTGTCCCAAGAACAGGCCCAGTATTATTCAAGTTATTATACAGTTGGGAACCCCAATGTGCACAAATGCAACATTTGCACTATGGGAACACTTCTGTATTTACAAATAATTTGCTAATATGTTTAGTACAGTCACAAACACGCCAACAAGGTAAATACAAATACTATAGAATGTACATCTGCATATCCGTATACTCACACTATCCCTTGCAGAACAACCTGAAATGTTAGCCATCATCTTCATCACCTTCACCCTCATCACCAGTGGCCATCATTCTGGCATTTCCCCTCGGACTATGTCTTTTCCTCCCACTGTCCCTGGGCTGGGATGCAGCTTTTATAATATGTTACGTTACCGGTGCTATGATGTGTATTTAGTGGGGATTCTCCTCCCAATTTCCTTATTTGTATTGTCTCACCTTATCAATATTGGAGTGTCCTTCTCATATAGGGTAGGATATCAGTGATCTCATCTTATTATTGTATACCTCAATTCGTTGCTATGGTCCTGATAGCAATTCTCCCCTGCTTCCTATCTGTTATATGGCCAAGCCACTCCTAACTTCTTTTTATTACACCATCCAGCTGCTTGCAGCTGGGACTTTAGGTTTCTTTTGAAATTTAAAAGCTGAAGGGGAACAGTTATGTCATAGGGGAAACAGCTGGCCAAGATGCACAAGAGCTAAGAAAGGCAAAAACAGTTTTATGCACCATGTGTTCAGGACATTGCTGTCGTCAACATGTGACACAGACCTAAACACTAGGAAATAGTGGCTGTGATGTGCAGAAGGGATGCCAAGCATCCCTGTGCACATGACAAGCACTGAGCCTTCCAGCTACAGAAGTCCTGCTTAAGCCGGGTCTGTAGTGTACTAGGTTTGTGTAATTATGCCCTAAGGTGGCTGATGGTCATTAACAGACCTGTTATAACGAGCAGCTGGGGAGCTGAGCATGAAGTAGGTCATGTATCAGGCCTTCTGTGTTGGAGTGAATTTCACATGAGATGCTTAAGAGTAACTAGTGAAAGCGCTGACCCGGGGCCTCTTTAGCTCACTAATGTATATGGTCTTTGATTTCTGAATGAGGGTAACATTTTGTGGAAAACCAGCAAGGAGTCCAGTGGCACCTTTTTACCCATGAAAACTTATGCCCAAATAAATCTGTTAGTCTTTAAGGTGGCACCGGACTCCTTGTCAGTTTTGCGGATACAGATTAACATGGCTACCTTCTGATAGCTTGCAGAAAGAACCTTTAGTCTGGCTTCAAATGCATTCTGCATTATTCTCTTAGGCCCAAATTTTTAAAGGCAGTTTAGATGTTTCCTACAGTCAGTGTTGCAATGCCAACTGATTTAGAATCCTAAGACTCATTTGCCACATGGATTTAGGCACTTAGGAGCCTGTCACAGGGTCCGTGCCCAGTCCTGTGTTCTCTCTGCTCCCCAGTAAAGGTCTTTACACCATTCCACAGGGGGTCACTCAAGTGTTCTTTATTTACAGTGCTTGTTCGTGGTTGCAAAGTGACAAACAGTGCTCCCCCAATCCCCTGACAGTTACCCCACTGTCCTGGTTCCCAGGATTCCAGGCCCTCGAGGCACCTTACTTGCAGCCAGGAGACAGAGTTTCAGCCTCCTCTTTCCTGCCTGGCCTCCCCTACTAACCATGAGTCAGGGCTTTTCTAGCCCCGTCAGCTTCCTGTCTCAGCTGTGGTCAATCAGCCCCAGCTAGCTCTGTGAGCCAATGCTCATTAGGGCTTCCAGCTGAGCTCCCTGCCCGCTACTGCCAGCCCCAGCCTCTGGCCCTCCTGCCAGCAAGCAGGGTTTAACCTGCAGAGGCAGGGCATTCTAGGCATTTTACCCTTGCCCTGCCACAGAGCCAAAATCCCTTTTGAGAATGAGATGTAGGATCCTAAATCAGTTTGGCTTTGCAACATTGAGGCCTGGTCTACACTCAAAAGTTAAGTTGACCCAGCTGTGTCATTCAGCGGCATGCAAAATCCATACCCCTGAGTGATGTAGTGAAGCTGACCTAAACCCTGGTATAGATAGTGCTAGGTCGATGGAAGAGTTCTTCTGTTAGCCTAGTTACTGCTTCTCCAGGAGGTGGATTAACTACCGCAGTTGGAGAACCCTTTCCGCATCTGTACACTGAAGCACTATAGAGCAAGAGAAGACTAGGTCTGAGTGCAATAACATCAAAATATGAGGGCTGTCAAGTGATTAAAAGAATTAATTGCTCTGTTAAACAACAGAATACCATTTATTTAAATATTCTGTGGCTGTTTTCTACATTTTAAAATATATAGATTTCAATTACAACACAGACTACAAAGTGCGCAGTGCTCACTTCATATTTATTTTGGATTACAAATATTCGCATTGGAAAAAAGAAAAAAAATGTATTTTTCGATTCACCTCATACAAGTACTGCAGGTATTCGCCTAGCTGAAGTCGACGTATCTTAGGTCGACTTGCCGCTGTGAGGACGCTGAGGTAAGTCGACTGCTGCAACTCCCCTGTCGACTCCACTTCTGCCTTTCGCGGCGGTGGAGTTATGGAGTTAACGGGGAGAGCTCTTGGGGCTCTATCACTACCCACCGATCTGGCGGGTAGTGTAAACATGGCCTGACACATCCGGAGCAAGGTCCAAGGGAAGGTAACAAACAGATGTCATGAAACACATAAGGTGGCATGTAAATGGTTTATCCCAGTCTAAAAATGGCAGAGTACCTCACCTCAACCCTTTGTGTGGCCAAAGGGACAGCAGAGATTGCCACTGCTGACTGAGCCACTCCTTCGCTCTCTTGTGTTAATGTACTTGGCATAGTCTTAATGACTTGCACTTCAGGGCAATAAACCTGGCCAAGTGCCTTTGTCACTGAACCATGCCTATGGTCATTCTTTATAAGATAGAGGTCTGCTGAAATAGCAGGCTGCGCTCTCTGCTCATGCAGCTAACACTGGAGTTCCAAAAATGGAAGGACTAAGCAGCTGTCACAGCTTATCAGGCTTGACAGCATTGCCATAGCAACAACATTCCTCAGCACTTCACACCCCAGTTACCTTTGCAGGTGTTTACCCCCCAAAAACTTGTACATACTATGAGACCTTTGGGAACATGGAACCACAAGGATCTTCTTATTTGGGGGGAGAAAAAGGGGGAAACAGCTAAAAAAACATGAAAACCCAGTATGAACATTAGCATGAGAAACCAAAGAACCCAAATCAACACATTGAGGGGCTGGCCAATCCCTTATCTCCAGGCAGTAAGTGACTGCATTGGGGATGCCCAGAACACTGTTTTCCACAAAACTGATGGACCTAGAACCCCACCCATAGGTCAAGTTAGTTTCACTGGCAGTCAAGGAGGGTGCAGAAGTGGCTCCCTGCCATTGGTCTTCTCTGTTGGTCTCACTCTGAAGTGCAGCTACTGGTTCAGTACTGTGATTTCCCCTCTATTTTCATTGGTTCAGGCATATGGAAATCTCAGCATCACCACCACTGGTCCAGTCAGGCCTTGCTGTGGAGTTAACTCAGCTATGATTCTGCTTCCACTGATCTGTCTGGTCAAGACCCAGAGATTCCTTTGCATAGAACACACACACTGGACAGACACAGACCCCAGAGACATACACGTCCCTTAGATAGATCATTTGCTTCCCGGAATAGATCTTCTTCTCACCAAACAATAGTCTCCCTACCCCCTCTACTGAGCCTAAGCTTTTTATCCAAAGATTATTACTTACAAAGTTAGGGTGACCTCTTTCCAGAAAGGCATATCCTGCACAATTCCTACGACCTGTTGTGAACTAAGTAATGAGAGTAACCTACCCTCACATTTACACATCAAAATATAAACAATTTTCAACCAAAACAACAAAACTCAGTAGGTGGAATTCTGGGTAATTCATGCAAATAAAGCTTGCCAGAACTGGCTTTTCCCCTTCTTTCTAATAGAGCAAGCACACTGGCTTTGTAGCTCACAAGATCAAGCACTGAGATTGTTAAAACAAGTATAGTTCAGTGGCCAGCATTTTCCTCTGGCATATGGTGCTTGCACCACAAGTTGTGAGCAACGTTATAGATAAATTCCAGTTAACCTCCTTACAGCCAATTCTCATAATAGCTTGGAACAATACAGCAGGCTACACAGCATGTGAAGTTTCCACAATTAACTAATGGCTTCCAATGCTGTCATTATGGTTTAACCGAAGATTAGTGCTTGTGCACCAGGGCACTCTGCATCATCATCAAATTATCACATTGCAATGACACATTGCTCTGCACGGGGATTACAGCCAAAAAAAAGCACCAGTTGAAGGGAAAGAAATGGACTGAAAGCTTAAAAAAAATCTAAAACAATGTTGTTCGGAACTGCTTGTTACCACCATACGATTTCTTTTCATAGAGCTAGTATATTCACTATTAACAATTATTATTAATTGTATTGAGACATTGCCTAGGGCATCCAATTAGAGACCATGATCCCATTGTGCTAGGGGCTGTACAAACACAAAGAAAAACACAGTTCCTGCCCTCAGTGTAAGGCAAGAGATAGATGGGTACTACAAATGGAAAGAGAAGATACAAAGTCTATACTGCAATAAAACACTTATGGCTGGCCCGGGTCAGCTGACTCAGGGTCCGGATGTGGGGCTGCAAAATTGCGGTGTAGATATTCAGATACAGGCTGGAGCCCAGGTTCTGAGATTTTCTCCCACTCATGGGACCACCTGCTCCTGTTTGGAGGGGCTTGAAACTGCCTAGGAAAGGCTTGTGGCTGGGAGCAAGCACGCTCCTAGAGTGGCTGGAAGAGCAGGCCCAGCTGGGTGGCCACACCCCAAACAGACGAGCAGGCCCTTATAAAAAGGCTGAGAGGCAGAAGCCTGGAAGACAGAGTCTCCTCTGGGTACAGAGGCAGACAGGCCTGGCTGCTGGGGACTTTGACAAGGTAACTAGAGTGAAGCAGGGCTGTGGGGAGGCAAGAGGAGCTGGGGGAGCTCTAGCCTGGAAACCCCCAGGCTCCAGGGCCTAGGAGATGGACCAAAAAGGGGTACTGGGATTGCAGGGGGCAGCCCACCGATAGGCAGAGGCAGCAGGCCAACCCTCCTTGCTGGTGATGAACGGCAATGATGCTGCAGTCTGCCCCAGTGAACAGGGGTAAGTGGTGACTGGCAGTTGCCTAGACTGAGGTAAGGTGGGGGTTCCCCAGGGAGGGGAGGCCCTGAGATCTGTGGGGTACTGCAGGGGTGCAGCATGCCAGGGAAGAGGGCACTGGGGTCCAGGAGGGACCTGGGGCCAGTAGCAAGCGGGAGGTTGGCCTGCAGAGGACGCTGAACAAGCTAATTCTCTGGATGTAACTGCAGGAGGTGCCGCAGGGCAAGTCACCGCTCGCTTACAGGATCACAGAGGCCAGATGCCTGAATGCCTACAAGGCTATTTTATAGCCCAACAGTCAGAGTCAGCGGACATGGGCCAGCCATCGGTGTCTGAGTGCGGTGTAGACATACCCAGTGAGACAGTACTGGTCAGCGCTGACCAGTACTGTCTCACTGGATATGTCTACACTGCAGTGGTTTCAGCACACCAAGTGCTGAATCATTATTGAGTTTCTTGTAGGCCTCACAGCAGAGAAGATGTTTAAGGAGGGATTTGCAGGATGACAATCAAGTCGCTTTACAGATGTTTACAGGGAGGTCATGCCTAGTGCGAGGAACATCATGGGAGAAAGCACAATGGTGCTTGTTATAAAAAACCTAACAAGTGAGCAACAGAGGCCAGCACTCTGTGCCAATTGGAGGTGTGGGTGTCAATATCTTGATAGGTTGGGTGGGGACAGGACACGAAGAGTCTTAAGAGCAGATGAGTAGTTTGTATTTGAAGTGGTGGAAATGGGGGAACCAGGGAAGAGAATGGTTTATCATCTCCTCCTTCCCAGGTCCCTCCTTGCACCTCCAGGACTATTGTTCCTGAGAAAGACTGACCCAGATCAGAACTGTAAGGCTGATTCTGTAATGAATGAATCAAATCCAAATTCTGGATCCAAGCAGCCCTGAAGCTTGGGGGAGTTTTGTCTCTGCTTATTTGGACCATTTCTAATTTATCTACCATTTTTGCTAAATTCCACACATTTTGCTTCCAAGGAACATGTTCCTTCAGACCTATCAGGGAAAATACACTTACTTTCAAATTACATCTATGTAGGACTTACAGTGCTGCTTAATGCAGACCCCAATCTTTCAAACACATGCATAATCTCTAGTCATTTGAGTAGTCCCAGTGAAATCAATGGAGCTACTTATCTACAGAACTGGGCTCTTGTTTATTAGTGGTCTCTTTTCTCCACCCTTCCTGCTCATCTTTACCCTCTTCCTGAAGGATAAACATAGAATCGGTCTCACCATGTCTATTTTATATATGGGGAAACTGAGGCAAATGGGTTAAGTGAGTCAAACAAAGTCACGTAGAGAGGCAGAGACATAATTATGAAGAGATCTCAGGCCTCCTGAGCCCTGCTCTAATCTCTATAAAAATATCATCCTCCATGCTTTCACTAATTGTCTTAGCAATAACTGGTACCATCCCAAAAGCTCATGAAAGTCAGTAAAGAAACAGGGAGGGGAGCCCTTAAGTAGCTATAGGAATGTAAGTAATTAGGGCATGTCTTGATTACCTCTGGAGCAATCGATCCAGCGGAGGTCGATCTATCGTGTCTAGTGAAGACATGATAAATTGACCGCTGAGTGCTCTCCCATCGACCCCGGTACTCCAGCGTCGTGAGAAGCGTAGGTGGAGTTGACAGGTGAGCATCGGCAGTCGACCTACCGCCGCGAGTAGATCTATGTATGTCGACTTCAGCAATGTTACTCATGTAGCTGAAGTTGAGTAACTTAGATGGCTTCCACCGCACCAGTGTAGACCAGGCCTAAGCCAGGCATGATTCTGAAGCCTGTATACCATGGATCCGAGGACTATAAATCAAGAACTAGATCCACTTCTATCAGTACCACAGAATAAGTCACTGGAAACACTCTGCACCTCACCTTTCCCCACTCAGTACTATGAGGATAACACCATTTCCTCACCTAGCACCCCTCAGCATCATGGAAATCAAGTTAATGTTTGTAAATGACATGGGCAAATGCAGAGTTATTTTTAAAGCTACAGCATTCCCAGAGCCTGCTGTTCACGAGCACATTTTCATTAGACCGTTACCTTTTCGCCATTTATTACGAACTTGAAAAAATAGGATGGGGGAAAAAAAAAATCACTCTGTAGAACCTCTGAGGAAAAAAAATATCAAACTTCTCCCAGAGCATGAGCCATGGGAGATGCTGAAACTATGAAATCACTTTCCAAATTATGGGCCCTGGTCCAAAGGCCCACTGGATGCGATGGAAAGATTTCCACTGGCTTTGGATCACTCTCTAAAGTCTATAGTATCATTTTAGATCAGTCTTCCCATCCCTTTTGTTTGGGTGTCTGGGCTCAGAGTGACCAAGAAAAACAGATGGAGAAGCCTGGGGTAAGCCCCTTAAAGAGTTTTTCCATTCGCCCTCCTCTTTTTCCTGGGTATTTTAGAATTCGTTTCTGTGACTAATCTCAGGACAGGAAGGAAAGTGATTTTGGGAGGCCAGGACAAACCTAAAACAGCACATTTTATGAGTGTTTCTCCTTCTCCCCCTGAAAATGACTTGATTTTATTGTACCTCTTGACTGCCTGCTGGGCAAGGTGCTTTCTTTTCATCGCAGCTCATTGCTGGCTGCTTGCTCCAGGAATTCCAAACCTCATAAATTGTATCCTAATGTGTAAATCTCCCATTAACACAAATTATTGCTTATTTTTCCAGCTGGGTGTTGTGTGTATGCACGCGCACGTATGTGTGTAAAGTTATGGCCTACCAAGTTTAAGACTTTAAAGGAGGCCCTTCACCTCCATAGAGATGTGAACATTTTGGAGGGGCACAGAGCAGGTCTTGGACTGCTCGCTCATGCACAAATATCTTGGACTGCTCGCTCATGCACAAATATCATGAACTTGCTACTCCTCCCTTATTGTTATTGGAGAGGGGAAGGATAGGTCAGTGGTTTGCGCATTAGCCTGCTAAATGGAGGGTTGTGAGCTCAGTTCTTGAGGCGGCCATTTAGGGATAAGGGGCAAAAAGCTATTGGACGATTTAATGAGGATTGGTCCTGCTTTAAGCAGAGGTTGGATTAGATTATCTCATGAGGTACCTTTCAACCCTGATATTCTATTAATTATTGGCCAAGCACCACCCCTGTGTCTAGCACTTTATCACACACAGAAAGTTAGGGGGTTCCTGCCTTGTGGCAATTACCCTCTAAGAGTATGGCTAGCCTGCAATCAGTGGTGTGTGATTGCAGCATGTGTAGACAGAGCTTTAATGTAGCTAGATCAAAGTTACCTTGAGTAACAACAGCAGAGAAGCCCTAGCAGCAGGGGCAGTGGCCACAGTTGGAAGGGTTAGCCCATGCTATGGCTATTTCACTGCTGCTGTTACTCAAGCTAGCTTTGATCTACATCAAAACTAGCTCAGGTATGCCCACACATGCTGAATTTACACCTCCCCATTGCAGTGTTTGGATATACTCTAAGACTCTGCCACCCTTACTCAGGTACTTGAGGCCCTTGGAAATCCACAGTCCTGGTAATGGAGAGCTATGCTGTGACTTTGCCACAAACACCATGAACAAGGCAGCACATAATTGCTTCAGTAACCCAAAGGACTGACACATCGCGGGTGGTAGGAGCTTGCTACAGGCCCTACCACTGGTCTCCTCAGCCTTGTCCTGCAGAGATCACTCCTAGCCACAAGAGTGGCGCACTAGCTACACCTTGCCTATGGCAGTTTCTGGCAAAAATTAGAGACTTGCCTGCAGTTTCCATGATGTAGACACCTTCCAGCACCTGGATTAAGACTGCTAACTTACTGTCAGGATCCCAACAAAGGCACTCAGGACAAAGGGTCAAAGCAGGGGCAAACCTGAGGCAAGCAGTAGCCACAGAGTTCATAGTCCCATTCCAGACCAGAATCAAAGTCCAAGTCAGGAGACAAAGTCCATAACAAGCAGAGGTCAAGCCAGAAGTTCAGAAGCCTAGAACAAGAACAGTGATGACAGCTATAAAGAACCCACACTGTTACTCAAATGCTTCCTAGAATGCCCCTGGGGTTTATATAGGGCAGGGAGCCAATCAGACCTGCTGTCTGTCAAACTCTTGGGGCAGAACTTCCCATGGTCTGTGGGTGATGGGAAGTGAAGTGCAGGTGGGTTAATAGCTGCTGTTGTGTGGCAGCCCAGAGCTGTTAACTAGCTGGTAGCTCTACAGTCCTGGGTTCTAGAGGCCTATGGCCTTACACTTCACAATCTATTTAGAGGAAATAGGCCTTAAGCTTGGCAAGTCATTTATACCAGTGCAAAGTGGAGATAATATGGTACTACCACTGCAAATGAGTAGCAAGTTCTTTAGTTGTCACTCAGCACTCTCTTTGAATGGGGGAAATTGGAAGCCTCTTTCCCCTCTTCTGCAGGACTGTGGAATCACTCCATTAGCTAGTCAGCTAACTGATTAACCAACCAATCAGTATTGAGTATATACATAAAAAAACCCTGTTACCAGGAAGATGCAAAACTGAGAACAGCAAAATATCAATAAAAACATAAGAATGGCCATACTGGTTCAAACCAAAGATCCACTTAGACCAGTATCCTGTCTTCTGACAGTGGCAAATGCCAGGTGCCCCAGAGGGAATGAACAGAACAGGCAATCAAATGATCCATCCCTTTTTGGCCATTCCCAGCTTCTGGCAAACAGAAGGCTAGGGACACCATCCCTTCCCATCCTGGCTAATAGCCATTGGTGGACCTATTCTCCATTAACTTATCTACTTCTTTTTTGAATCCTGTTATGGTGTTGGCCTTCACAACATCCTCTTTCAAGGAGTTCCACACGTTGACTGTGCACTGTGTGAAAAAATACTTCCTCTTGTTTGGTTTAAATCTGCTGCTTATTAATTTAATTTAGTGACCGCTAATTCTTGTGTTATGAGAGAGAGTAAATAACACTTCCTTATTTACTTTCTCCACACCAGTCATGATTTTATAGACTGCTATCATATCCCCCCTTAGTCATCTCTTTTCCAAGCTGAAACGTCCCAGTCTTATTAATTTCTCCTTATACGGAGCCAACACATTTTACAACTGATGTCATAATTTTCAATAATACGGCCATTGTACTTCATTGTAGCTTCTGTGTAAATCAGAGCAGGAATCGCTCATTTTCCATCTCCATCTGTCTTACATTTGATTCACTTCTGTCTGCTGGCTGTTGATGTTTTCTCACATTATAATGGTCATTTCCTTCCTGCTGTTCTTCATTGTAAGAACCAAGGGATACCGGGTGTGAATGATCATTATTAGCATTAATACAGTGTGGCTGGCTGTTACTATTATCATTCTTCTATTCCTCCGAAAATCAACATGATGGCGTTTTGACTTCATGTAATTTGTTGATATTTTAATCTTGTCTTGCTCTCAATGGAATAAAGTGAATTGCTTTAGAAATCTGCTTGCACACAAATACACGGATGCAGCAAAGTCCATGGGGCTACTCATGCGCATAAAAGAAACATGATCACAAGTCTTTGAAAGATTGGGGCCTACCATCTAGAACAATGGCTCTCAACCCTTCCACACTACTGTACCCCTGTCAAGAGTACTTTTTTTGTCTTGTGTACCCCCAAGTTTCACCTTACTTAAAAACTACTTGCTTACACAATCTGACATAAACATATAAAAGTGTCATCTCATGCTCTAACTGAAAAATTGCCAGCTTCCTAATTTTTACCACATAACTATAAAATAAATCCACTGGAATATAAACAGTGTACTTACATTTCAATATATAGAGCACTATAAACATGCCACTGTCTGTATGAAATTGTAGTTTGTACTGACTTTGCTAGTGCTAAAAAGCAGCCTGTTGTAAAACTAGGCAAATATCAAGCTGTGTTGATGTACCCTGTAGAAGCCCTGTCCGTACTCTCGGGGTACACGTACCCCTGGTTGAGAACCACTGATCTAGAAAAGCCAATCATCCAGAACCCAATCCAAAGTTTTTCCATTGACTGCACTGAGCTTTGGATCAAACCATTAGCCATTCCTCTATTTAGCATATCAAGCACAGGACTGTTCCTACAGCATATTCTTGGGTAATTTGTCGAAGCCAACTTTGAACTGGTGTCAGAGCTGGTCACATTTCCATCACATTTGCATGCCACTCATCAAAGAACTAGTGGCTGACACTCACCCAAGAGCTGCACAAGTAAATCATCTGTCCACGTCATCCACAGCAAAGGAAATCATCCGTCAAAGAAAGCAGCATGAAATTTGTAACTTTCAGTAAAGCTTTTTGGTGTTTTTCATCTACCCTATTGAAATTAGATAATTACATTTGCACCATCCAAATGTTTAGTAAACTGTGTACATACTCATTTTTCCATTACTTCAGTTATTACTGGCAAAAGAGCTATGGGTCTCTGGGTTTTTGTTGGTTGGATGTCCTCCACTTATGGCTGGAGTTCCTCTGGTTTTACTTTTACTTCCAGTCGGGCACAAGGATTTAAAGGGATACATTGTTAAACAGCAGCACCTAAGCAGGTTCTGTAAAATAGGCACATGTATGCACAAAACTGGACATGCTGTTGAGTACTTGTACGTCTGGTACTTATTCATGTGTGTGACAGCCACTCTCTTAGCGAGTACCTTGGACTTTGAACCATGGACCTCCAGAGCTAAGAGCTACTGGAGGCTGAGAAAAGGGTTCCACCTGGGCCTGTAATGTTCATATCCTCTGTGGCTGGAGGGGGACCCAAGCTGCAAAATACACTCAGCAGTAGGGTAGGTGTGCAAACAAAGGCATGTTTTCCATAGGTCTGCATCATCTAAAACTCTTGTCACATTTTTTAGCCAGCTTGTTGTGACAACCGAGAAAGAACAGAGAAAGAACACCAGGTCTTCAGCAGTCAGAGAAAGGATGGCCTCTTAGCTGGAAGTACCTTACTTTAGTGCAGGGGTTGGCAACCTATGGCACGCGTGCCAAACATGGCACACGAGCCAATTTAGGCTGGCACGTGGGGAGACCTCAGCCCCCCCGCGGCTTTGGGGTTCCCCCACTGGCGCCTTACCAGCTGCTGCCTGCCCCACTCAGCTCCGGCTGCCAGCTTGGGTTCCTTATACCCAGGCTGGCAGCAGGAGTTGAGTGGGGTGGGGACCCCGGCTGGCAAGGTGCCAGAGGGGGAACCCCAAAGAGGCGCGGGCTGAGCACTTAGCCCGCTGCTTTGGGGTTCCCCCCGCAGGCTCCTGCCAGCCCGCTGTCAGCCTGCGTTCCCTATGCCCAGGCTAGCAGCGGGAGCTGACTGGGGCAGGCAGTGGGACCTCAGCTGGCAGGAGCCTGGGGGGGAAACCCCGAAGCAGGTGGACTGAGCCACTCAGCCTACCCCCGCCCTGGGGTTCCCCCTGTTGGACCCTTCAGCCCTCCTCTTCCGCCCGAAGCCCCGCCCCTTCCGGATTGGCATGGGAAGGCCTGACTAAATGAAGATCTGGCACACCACCTCTAAAAGGTTGCCGACCCCTGTTATATGCAATGATATTATATGCTGTGATGTCAGGGAGGCAGGGAGTGGAGCGTATAGCCCTGTGAGAAGTCCGGGGAGGGGGCATAGCAATGTTGGGGGGCAACTCGCTCCTTTGCTCCATAGAAAATGATTCCCCTATGCTGCGTACACACTTGGGAGGCTAACTCATGCCGCTGCCCATGCTCCATGGCTACACTGCTACTCTTGCTTGCAGTGTAGACACACCCTAACTCACTTCTTGTCCTCCCTTTCTCCCTCCCCTAAGAGAGAGTTAAAAAAATGTGGTGCCTGCATTTTTTTTCATCTTTATCCCCTATGGTCAACCCTGTATACAGATGCAATTAGTGCTTCCGTTACTTTCATCTTGTGCAAGGTTTTTTAAATCTGAAATTCCTGCACTCCCAGCGCTCTGAGTCCCTCAATGTTTGAGCTGTTTCTAAGCACTGCTTTATTTTCCTGTTAATCACGTTCTTTTCCTTACTGCGGGTCTCACTAGATTGACCACTGCCACCACGCGCCACAGGCTGGGTGATAACATGAAAGGACTTCATGCTTCTAAAACTAAACTGGCTCTTTATTAAGAGAACTATTTACGCAGGTGCTGCAACTGCAGCTAGCCAACTAGCCATGTGCACACAGACTGACTCCTTGATGCCTCCTCCAAACTCTTCCCCCCTGAAACCAGTACTCCTCCTTCCAGGTTCCATGCAGGATGCTACAATGGGTGAGGCCCAGATTCAAAGATGAGCTGAACTAAGTGCAGAGGAAGTCTATTTGGGGAAGTTTACACCCTCTTCTAATGCCCTCAATGTGTATATTACACCACTCCAATTTAGATGCATGCTCTGTTAGATTCACTTATTTAAACTCACACGTCCTTACCAAAATATAATTTACTACATACAAAAACCAACTACGCTAAAAGAATATTATCAATATTGCAAAAGATTGGAAATGCCCAAAATTAAAGTTGACCATGTAACCTTAATTCTATCCCCTTCTGACTATGCATGATGAGGAGACTTTAATTATATGATACCTAACTATTTTTTCCCCACAGGACCTCAGCCTCATTGAGTGCACAGTAATTTTTGTTGTGGTGGGGCATGGGAGGAGGGACTTTTTTTTTCAAAAATTTCCAGACAGCTCTACTTAAATGGCTACACATCTGATGGAAGCCGCCTGATTTTCATTAGTTTTGGATGAAAAACCTTAAGGGGCAGCACTCAGAAGTCTGAAAAATTATTAGAAGCTGGGCCAACCCCCTTGAGCATGAAATATTGAAATCAGAGTGGTCTGAAAATATTCAGATTTTCAAAATTTGAATAAAAAATTGCTGTGAACATTTCCCCAGAATACCTATTGCTGTGTTTTGACCACTTCGAGTGCTGAACATATTTTAAATTCTAAGTGCTGATGAAAAATATTCCCTAAAAATGCTGAATATTTTTCTGCATTTTTTGACCAGTTTTAAATGGGATGATGGAAAATCTACAACTTCTCAGCAGCAATAGCTATTAGGCTATGATGTTATGCCCTTGGATGGTTCGTTGGCATAGAGGGTTGAACCTGGATCTTAAATCACCAGTGTTTAGGCTCAGTTCCTCAAAGATATTACGGTGTCTGATTGCTATTGAAACCAGTGGGAGTTAGGTGCCTAAATACCTTTGAGAATCTGCACCTTAGAGTCTGGGCTAGAAAATCCCAGTCTGTTAGCTGTGGTGGTAGCAAACCCAATGACCACTAGAGGGGGACAGAGCGCCACACTGAGTGGTTGTCAGTCAAAGAACCATCTATGATACAGACACCTCAAAATATTGCTTTAAATTGCAAAGGCTTTCACACCTAATTAAGGTGCGATTAAGGGGGCAGTGTATTCAGGGAAAGGTATGTGCTAGTGGTTACAACGCATATGATTTGCTGTAGGCTTTCATTGTAATGAGGGGGAATGTGCCAAAAAATGAACAAATTCCCAAAGCCCTCTTTATCTTCATGCACACAACTAACCTCCGCTTTATCTCCAAGGGATACACAATCCAAAGATTACAGCCAGCTGCAAAAGGGTGTGCTCAAGGCTCAAAAGACACCAACTGTTTTCATTCAAATAAAACACCTCCTTTTCCCACCAGGGACGAGCGCAGGCCTTCTGTCTTGTCCATTTACACAAGGTTTTTGCTGGGATATACAGACGTGTGAGTTATTGCTGTAGCAGCCCTCACATCATGGAGTTCTGTAATAAATCCTACCTCCAGGGCTACACAGAACCCGATTCTAAGCTCACAAGGGTGTAAATCAAGAGTAACACCATTGCAGTGACAGGGGCAGCTCCTTAGGGGTTGTAAAGTGCTAGAGCTCCATTGACTTCAGAGAAGACACCCTCCCCAACAGCTTCACCTGGTGCAACATGGCATAGCTTTATTGGAGCTATTCCCACTGTCCACAATGACCTCAAAGGAGGGCTCCATTTTATTGCAAAGATTGCCCCATCTCAGGCATTTCCTGCTCTGAAATGGCCCCCAATGTCCAGGGAAAATGAGCCCATCCTGTGCAAAACACAACTTTCAAATTCTTCATGCCAAATTTGAGATTTGAATTGCTACACATTTTCAATGAACACTCAGTTCACGGAGGGGAAGAACCTAGCCATCCAAGATTTGTGTGCTGTGGATTTATAATAACTTTTATTCATATATTATGCTACAAAAATATTTTGAAAAAAATAACATTAGAAAACATTTTTTTAATTACACCCTTAACAAATTCTTCAGAACAGGTTACAAAGGTGGGAGGAGGAAGAGGAACAAAAAATTCCTACAAATATTTGGTGCACATTTGAAGTGGACACTAACCAATATGCATCTTTAACTTCAAATGAAGACTCACCACCCCTCCACAAGAAGCAGCAGAGTTAACAGTTGGGAAGATCTCATGGAATTTCCCTAGCTTAAGGCATCAGTTTAAAAGCTAGCCATGAGGAGTACGTCTATACAGCAGCTGGGTGGGTGCTTCCCAGCATGGGTAGACAGACCTGAGCTAGTTCTGCTTCATAGATTCCAAGGCCAGCTAGAACCACTATGATCATGTCGTCTGATGTCCTCTGTAACTTCCTACAAATAATTCCTAGAGAAGATCTTTTAGAAAAACATCCACTATTGATTTAAAAATTGCCAGTCTTGGAGAATTCTCCATGAGCCGTGTTAAATTGTTCAATGGTTAATTATTCTGTTAAAAAAATCGACATCTTATATTCAGCCTGAATATAAGTTATATTGTCTAGCTTCAGTTTCTAGCGATTGGGTTGTGTTAGACCTTTCTCTGCTAGATTGGAAAGTACATTACCAAATATTTGTTCCCCATGTAGATACTTATAGACTGTAATCAAGTCACCCCTTACTCTTCATTTTTGCACTAGTGTAAATAGGATTATCTTCACTGAATCATGCTGGTGCAAAATTTGGTGAACTGCGATCCGAATCAGGAAGCTGGATTTTTCTCCTGCTCAGGCAGAGCAGGTTCAAAGTTGAAGATGGAATCCAGAGCACTCCTTATAAACATGGATCACTTATGGGAGGGGGCTAAGGCTTATTTTGGCCAATTGATGTGTAGAAATACCAAAGGTTACCAAATGACAATTTGGAGCAACGACATTTATGCTGGGCTGATTGATTTTAAAAAGCTAAAACTTTAGCACTGTGGTTTCTCTGACATAACCGTAACATGCTGTAGAAAACGGACACCCTAAATAGATGATGCATTGTAACAAAATACCTCTTCATACCAATAGACTGATTGCTGCTTTAAGGATGGCTTGGCTTACTCCCTCTCTGGCCAGCTCAATGGCAAAGAGATTAGATAAACACACAGCACTGCAGATTGAGTGTTCCTAAACTACAACTGAGTTTGTAGAACTGGGCAGCGAGGTTCAAGGAAAGGGGGATTTTGATACCTGTTAGAGCATAATTAGCATTAATCATGCTCAGCAGTCATTGCCAATACAGTTCTAGGAAGACAATAGCATTATTCAGCAGCATGAGTGCTTGAACCAAAAAAATATGCCATTGACAAAGTACAACAGACTCCCAATTATCCGGGCTCGGGTTAACCGGGCTGCCAATTAACTGGGACATCTAAAACGGGGGTCAGCAGGGGAAGCCCCAAAGTGGCGGCGGGCTGAGTGCTCAGCCTGCTGCTGCTTTGGGGTTTCTCCCGCTGGCCCCTTGCCAGCCGGGGTCTCAGCCGAGCCCTCTCCCTATTCTAGTGCC
>ML677352.1:42745012-43244236 GCA_007922305.1 Dermatemys mawii | reverse complement strand
CCCCCGCTGGCAGGAGCCTGGGGGGAAACTCCAAAGCGGCGGCAGGCTGAGCACTCAGCCCACTGCCACTTTGGGGTTTTCCCACTGGCTCCTGCCAGCCGGGATCTCGGCTCCTGCTGTCAGCCTGGGCTTCCTGCACCCAGGCTAGCAGTGGGAGCTGACTGGGGCAGGCGGTGGGACCCCCCCCCCCCCCCCCCAGGGGGGGGGGGGCCCCCCCCCCCCCTCCCCCCAGGGTGGGGGGCTGCCCGTGCACCCCACCCCCCTCCCCACAGGGTGCAGGGCAGCCCGGGCACTACCCCCACAGTAGACTCTTGATTATCCGGGATTTTATTAACCGGGATTAAGTTTTTCCCGATCATCCCGGATAAACGAGAGTCTACTGTACAATGTATCTTCTCTATCCCATTCTCCCCACACATTCTCTTAAAATGGCAATGCATTTTGGCAAGGGAAATGATGAAAGAAGTCAAATAGAGTCCTTTCGTTCTTTTGATTGTGGTATTGTACATTCCTTTCGGCAAGGATAGCAGCTGGATAGTTAACTGGCATTACTTGCAATATCATAATTAGATGTAGGGTAGGACATATTAAGACTGATTTTAGCCTAGGATTCAGCTGTGATACTGAGGGCAGGTCAACACTATGGGGTTAAGTCGACCTAAGTTATGCAACTCCCACTACATGAATAACATACCTGGAGTTGACATAGCTTAGGTCGATTTATTGTGCTGGCTACACTACACTGGGTGGATGGGAGAAACTCTCCCATCGACTTACCTTAGTCCTGGTCTACACTGAGGGCAGGGGGTCGACCTAAGATACACAACTTCAGCTATGTGAATAGTGTAGCTGAAGTCGGCGTATCTTAGGTCAACTTACCTGGCCGTCTACATGACAGCGATTTGGCCACTGCTGCTTCCTCGTCAACTCTGCTTCTGCCTCTTGCAGAGGTGGAGTACAGGAGTTGATGGGAAGTGCGTTCGGGGATCAATTTATCTACACTAGACACGATAAATCAATCCCCGATAGATCTACCACTACCCGTCAAGAGAGTTCTCTAAAGTCCATGGAAAGCTAGATCATTCAGTACAGGGTCCTTCTCCTTAGCTCCAGCTTCAAAATAGCCTTCCAAACAGCTAACTATCAATGAACTACTTAGCTGATATGACTTTTCCACATGAGAAAGCTGCTACTGAGACGTTCTAGGATTTTGAATTGGAGGGAAAGCAGCCTGATAGTGAATGAGAGGGGAGGTCTCCAGGAGGAAGTCGCTATATAAAACATGGACCACACCATGAAGTTTGAACATCCATGTACAGAGTCATTCAAATAAACAGTGGCAATGTCTGTTTCTCCTGAAGTCCAGATGAAATATTGGGACGTGACAACTACAACTAGAATATATGTAGAATAAATGTAATATACCGGGCTAAAGGGTGTGAATACTATTATCCTATAAGGGAGAGACTCAGGACTATTCAGCCACATGTCATGGGCCTTATAATGCTAAGGGGGATTCTCCTTTAGCTCAGGCGGTAGGGATCCATGCTTTTGGAGCAGGAGGGTCTGAGCTCTGTCCCTGTTGCTAGGGTGAAGTTCTCACTGACTATGGTGTGCAGCCTAATAACAACTCTGAAATTCCTAGATGTCCACAGACTTGCAACAATGCAAAAAAAAAAAAGCCATCTGGTCTAATGGTTAGGAGAGTGGCCTCAGAGTGACCAGACTTGAGTGCCACTCCTAGCTCTGCCACCGACATTCCCCAATGACCTAGGGCACTCTCTTATTCCCCTCCCACCTTTTCTCTCTCTTGTCTATTTAGACCAGGGATGGTCAGACTTTTTGACCCGAGGGCCACATCTGGGTATGGAAATTGCATGGCAGGCCATGAATGCTCGTGGAATTGGGGGTTGGGGTGAGGGAGGGGGTGAGGGCTCTGGCTGGAGATGCGGGATCTGGGGTGGGTCAGAAATGGGGAGTTCAGGGTGTGGGAGAAGGCTCTAGGCTGGGGTAGGAGGTTGGGGTGTGGGCGGAGGGTGGGGCTGGGGATGAGGGGTTGGGGGTGCAAGAGGGTGCTCTAGGCTGGGACCAAGGAGTTCAGAGAGTGGGAGGGGGATCAGGGCTGGGGCAGGGGTTTGGGGCATGGGAGGGGGTCAGGGTGCAGGTTCTGGGTGGCGCTTACCTTAAGCAGATCCCAGAAGCAGCAGCATGTTCCCCCTCTGGGTCCTACACAAAGGCATGACCATGCAGCTCTGCACACTGCCCCATCCAGTTCCTGGCCAATGGGAGCTGCAGAGGCAGTGCTTGGGGAGGGGGCAGCACGTGGAGCCCCCTAGCTGCCCCTACATGTAGGAGCCGGAGGGAGACATGCCACTGCTTCCAGGAGCCGCGTGGAGCCACAGCACTCGAGGAGTGGGGGAAGCCCTGCTCCCCAGCAGGAGCTCAAGGACCGGATTAAAACATCTGAAGGAACGGATAAAACCCCCGGGCCATAGTTTTCCCACCCCAATTTACATTTTGGGGGGCAGGGATTGTCACTCACTGTGTGTTTGTACAGGCCCTAGAATAATGAGGCCACCATCTCCGTTGGAGCCTCTGGGTGCTATGCTACCATATTCCAAGGAATAATAATCTTCCTCTGTACTGTAGCATTATACCAAGAAAACCTGCATTGCTTGGGGGTCCACTTACCATGGGATAGTTTATTCTTAAAAGAGTTCCCAGTTCTCAGTTCAGATGGTCCATCCATTGTCTAGAGCCCTAGAGCCCTCTTGGTTTAGGGGCACTGAGGTTGGAGCTGAAGGCCTTTTAAGGCATTATATTCAAATGAAATCCTCAACAGTGTAAGCACTCAAATAAAACTGTAACGGAAGTGCCTAAAACATGCTTCCAATATGCGGCCCCGTGCAATAAATATCAGGCAAGGGGAATGGCTTCCTTCCAAAACCAACATCTCTCATCTTCCACATGCCAGAATATACAGTGGAATAGTATGCAGGAGATGTCCTTGAAGCTCTCAGTAGGGGCAAAGCTTGATGTCTTCCATTTCACCTGAAGCCTTATGTACGTGCCCTGGAAAAATAGGCCTAGATCAGCAACCTCTTTTTTAGAGGTTCCTCTAAAAAACAATCTAATTCCCTGCTAAAATGTTTCCTTTTGACCATTTTGTTTTTTCTTTAAAAACTGTTTTGATGAAAACATTTCCACCAGCTCTGTTAACCAAGCTATCTTTTGGCAAGACTCACTCTCACTGAGGACAATGCCTGGGCAAAGTTTCATATGTTCCATCTCTTTTTCTCTCTAGCGCTGTCTTTCAAAGTGTGGTTGGACTTATGAGCAAGAGATGTGCTTTTCCACCATTGCCAAGCTCAAAACTAGCTATATAGATAATGGTCCAAACTCGCAACTGGTGTAAATGAGCATAGCTCTGTTTAAGTCAGTGGCGCTGCCATGATCTACACCAGCTGAGAATCTGACCCTTTGCCTTCATGCTCTTTTAAGACCCTAATCCAAAACCCATTGAAAGGACCAAATCCAAGACGCAGTGACATCCGTGGGGGTCTTTTCATTGATCGGAATAGGTTTTGGATCAGGCCAGAACTATACGGAGAAAGCAGCATATCACAGCAACAGGATCATGGCTACAAAAGTGAACTTTAAGATGCTTCTGTACCCCTAACTCATTCTAGGTCAGGGGTGGGCAAACTTTTTGGCCTGAGGACCACATTGGGGTTCAAAGTTGTGTGGAGGGCTGGATAGGGAAGGCTGTGCCTCCCCAAACCGCCTGGCCCTTGCCCCCATCTGACCCCTACCCACTTACTCCCCCTGAGTGCCCCCCTGAGAACCCCCAATCCATCCAACCGCTCCCTCCAGAGACCTTCTGTCCCTAATTACCTCCCCAGGACCCCACCCCCATCCAACTCCACTGCTCCCTGACTGCCCCAACCCCTAGCCACACTCCCACCCCCTGACAGGCCCCCTGGGACTCCCATGCCCTATCCAACGCCCCCCTTCCCCGTCCCCATCCCCTGACTGTCCTCCAAGACCCTCTGCTCCTTATCCAACCCCCCAGCCCTGGCCCCCTTACCATGCCGCCAGACTCGCTGCTGTGTTGATCTGCTGGAATGGGCATCTCTGCCCCCAAGAGCGCTGCTTGCGTGGCATGCTGAGGCTGGAGTGGGGAAGCAGAGGAGGGGCCGGGCGCAGCCTCATCAGCCGGGAGCTCAGGGCCTGGACGGGAAGAGCCTGTGGGCCGTAGTTTGCCCACCCCTGCTCTAGGTGAAGCGTGGCCATAGCTGAGAAGTTCTATAGACAAGCATGCTATTAAACATTTAAATCCTGTAAGTAGGCCAAATTTGGCTCTTGTTAGCACTTGTGTAACTCTGGACTAAATCCAGTGAGGAGTGACACTCATGCAAAAAGGGTGTGAGAGGAAAAACCAACTCCACAGAGTTACTCCAGACTGATACCGTGTGTTTTCACTAGGAAGAAGGGGAGTTTTTGACTGAAGTTAGCTCTCATGATGTATTAATTTGTTAATCCTAGTAAAGACAACACAGTCTGCACTTTTCTTACAGTTAGCAGGTTGAGTTAAAGGCAGTGGGGGAAGCTCGGGGTTTATCTTGCCTTGCCAAACCACGTGAAAACCACAAACAGTCTTTTCTTCACAAGGATTTACCTTGGATTCACTAACTTGAGTTAAGAACACGCCTTCTTCCCTAGTGACACCAAGGCCGCAGACAGCATGAGTTATCTGAAATAGGTCTAAATTATGCTAAATGAATATGCCCCCCCATTTCCCCAAAACACACACTAATCTCAGAAATCAGCACAAATTTGCCTATGGGAGGGTTAGTGTAAAATTTTAATGACCAAAACAGCATCTTTGGGTGTCATTTCAGACTGGTTGGTTAAAAACACAAATATAGAAAATATTAATTTATCTGTTTCACCGTCACTACTATTTAATGGGGATGTTATTAACATATCCAAAATCAAGAAAAATAAGTTTACTAGTTGAATAAATACACTTTTTCTTATATATATATATATATATATATATATGAACACATATATTTTACAAAGCCCCATAGCACTATGGGAAATAAAGATTCTTCTACAAAAAAGAAGATGTAAGTCAGTGTTACAATAAAGCTTTAGTTTCAAAATATATCTGGGCTAAGAGACAAAACCAGCTAGAGGCACTACCATTTCTCCTCAGTGAGAAGGTCCAGGTTGAAAGCGTTGTGGAGAAAACCATCCATTTGTTCATAAATTATCTCTTGTTCTCCATTTTAGGTATTGCACGTAATCCTAGGTTGGTCAGGACGGCCTCAATAGATTCAGGAAAAAAGACACTATTGCCACATAGAACGAAGCAGTTATGGATGGTGCCAATTCGCAGCCAGCAGCTGAGCTTTTTGGCTGATGGTGGAACGGGAGATCTGAACGTGGTCTCTGATCCAGTTGGTTTGAAAACCAAATGGGAGGATTGACTGTGATGTAGCCATTGGTTATCCTGATGTGGGAAGGCAGTGTGGTCGTGCTAGGAGAAAAGACAAGAGGACAACATTAAACAGGATTCTTTTTTCAGTACGCAAGGAGTGGCTGAGTCTCCATCTTCCTAATTAGTAATAAGAACAACAGTTTGAACAGATAGCGTTTCTTTCCATGGAAGAGCTCAGTGTGCTAATTACTTCACATCCTTGCAAGAGACGTGCTCGTCATCTGTTTTACTGGGAGTGGGTGTGGGCCTGTGCGAAACTGAAGCACAGGAAAGTGACTTACCTAATGTAACCCGGTGAAAAAGTCAATAATAGAACCCTGGAGTCCTGACTCCAGTCACGTGACCACGTCTATGTGTGTAATCTTGGAGATGTGAGCCTCAGCTCTTCCCTGGCTACAAGGCATTGTCCGTCAAAACAATATACTTGAAATGGACTCAGTGGAGCTATGTCTGTTTATACCAGATGAAGGTCTGGCCTAATAGCTACATGACTGATGATTCACTGAGCATTTGAAATAAACAGAAAACGCAAGCTTCTTCCCATTGGGTTGGGATTTAGTGTGGCTATGCATACTGTTAGGACTGTCACAGTTCAGGGAGACTCCACCTTTTTTCCCTGCTATGCTCCACCAAAGGCTCTGACAATTAGGCCTCTTGGCTCCCTAGCCATCACCTCTCTTGGGCAGAGACATGCATCACACTCCCTCTTGACTGGGGCATTTTCAGGCCCAGTTCCCTGCCTACACTCCTAATTCCCCCAGCAAGTCAGACCATCTAAACAGGCCTGTTTTGCTTTTCTCCTCAGTGGCTATCATCAGCATAATTGCCCATGGTTTTAAGTTACCAGACACCTCTGCTTAAGCAAGCACATTTATCTGTAAGGTAAAAGCATTACAGAGAAAACATATTCAAAGCAATAAAAGAACCTGCCCATTTGCTAATAAGTTTACCAGAGACCAGCCCTGCAACTCCACAAGAACTCCAGTCAATGTTAGTCCTTCCAAACCTTCCCTAAGGACTGGGGTGCCTCTTGGACAGTAGGTCCTGTTTCTTGACTGGACCAGAAAGAAGGCCTTATGTCAGGTTAAACTCAGACTAATTATCGAAAAGTCCTTTTTGTGTCTGTTGGCCTCTGTAGAATCCAGTCTGAACTAGTAAAGGCAAGCCTCCCTAGAGTGAATTTGGCTAATCACCACCCCACTGTTCTTAGTTCCTGGAGGGACTGTCGTTACCATCCCCCATGGAATTACATATGGTCCCTGGTTGGTCTAGAATGCTACATAAACTTAATACAATCAGATCTCCCGGATATATTGCAGGAAATTTTCCTCTATACCACAAGGACCAAATTCTGGTCCCAATGAAATCCAGAGTAAAAAATCCCATCTATGACCATGTTTTTGTTCTTAGACTGTAAGTCCCATGTCAGACAGAGTCTGCTTTTATGTAATGAACAGCATCAAACTCGCTATCAACATTCAGTAATTAATAAGCAAATCATGTGCACTAGTACGACAGCGTTGGTTGAGAACAGCAAATCATAGAGCACGTCTAGCAGATTATCCTCATGGAAGCAGTGTATTTTCCTGGCAAACAAGGTGAAAAATGATAGAAATGCCTGTGACAATGTCAGGTGCACGCTGGGATCCACAGATTCTCTCTGTAGTTTTCATAATCACCAGTAAAACAAGATTTCAGTGCAGTAAACAGGCCCTGTAGCCACATTTCTCATGGGACAATCTGCAAGTATGTAGAAGATTAAGGTTGGAAGAGATCTCAGGAGATCACCTAGTCCAACACCCTATTCAAAGCAGGACCAACTCCAACTAAATCATCCCAGACAGGGCTTTGTCAAGCTGGGCCTTAAAAACCTCTAAGGATGGAGATTACACCACCTCCCTTGGAAACCCATTCCAGTGCTTCACCACCCTCCTAGTGAAATAGTGTTTCCTAATATCCAACCTAGACCTCCCCCACTGCATCTTGAGACCATTGCTCCTTGTTCTGTCATCTGCCACCACTGAGAACAGCCAGACTATGTCCCCTTTGGATTCCCCGTTCAGGCAGTTGAAGGCTGCTATCAAATCCCCCCCTCACTCTTCTCTTCTGCAGACTAAATAACCCCAGTTCCCTCAGTCTCTCCTTGTAAGTTATGTGCCCCAGTCCCCCTAATCATTTTTGTTGCCCTCTGCTGGACTCTTGCCAATTGTCCACATCCCTTCTGTGGGGTAAAATTGGATGCAATACTCTAGATGTGGCCTCACCAGTGCCAAATAGAAGGGAATAATCACTTCCCTCAATCTGCTGACAATGCTCCTACTAATGTAGCCCAATATGCCATTAGCCTCCTTGGCAACAGGGGCACACTGTTGACTCATATCCAGTTTCTCGTCCACTGTAATCCCCAGGTCCTTTTCTGAAGAACTGCCGCTTAGCCAGTCCGTCCCCAGCCTGGAGCGGTGCACGGGATTCTTCCATCCTAAATGCAGGACTCCGCACTTGTCCTTGTTGAACCTCATCAGATTTATTTTGGCCCAATCCTCCAATTTGTTTAGGTCACCCTGGACCCTATCCCTACCCTCCAGCACATCTACCTCTCCCCCGAGCTTAGTGTCATCTGAACTTGCTGAGGGTGCGATCCATCCCATCATCCAGATCACTAATGAAGATGCGGAACAAAAATAGGGATGTAAAAGAAAAACATTTTAATAAATGCTAATAAAAAAGAACGCCCCCCAAACACAGGCAACATAGCAATCTATGGCTAGAGTCACCACTGGTATAAAACAGTGTCAGAGGTCTATACTGATTTGCACTGGCCGTGTCTGCATAAATTCACAGACAAAAGGGTCCGCAGCTAACCAGGAACATAAGACTGGAAGGGCTCTCTTGGCTCATCAAGTCTAGTTGCCTGCTATTTCAAGCAACCACATTATATAATCCCATTCATTAATTTATCAAACTCCACCTTGAAACCCGGTAGGTTTCTTGCCCCTGCTACTCCAATGAGGAAGCTGTTCCAGAATAGCACTTTTCTGATGTTTAGAAGCCATCTTCCAGTTTCCAGCCTGAATTTATTCATGGTCAGTTTACACCAATTTGTTCTTGTGCCAACACTGTCCTTTGGCTTAAATAGCTCTTCACACTCCATAATTTATTAATAGAGAGCAATCAGATTTCCTTTCAACATTCTTTTTCTTAGGCTAAACAAGCCAAATTTTGTTAGTTTGCTATCTAATTTCAGAAATGTAGCACAGATAGAACTCAATAGCACTAGATCTAACAGATCTCTTCCTTCTGAGCAGTAACAAAATGATCATTAGCAATGTAATAATATTAAAGGCACTAGATTCTGATCAAGGCCAGCTACAAATTCCTAGAGTAGATAATCACAAATTACAAATAAACTAATAAACTAATAAAATAAAAATAAATAATAATATGAGTAGGTCTGATTCCTTCCACTAGAGGGCAGTATTAAACATACACACCAGTCAGTACCTGACACAAGACATTTGATCAGAGTACAGTATCACGCTTCCATTTTGGGTTTTATGACAACTCCATTCCTACTCCAGTCACCCATGTTTCATAATCTCACCAACACTTCCAGATGCGATTTTTGTTTTTTAATTATGTTGCCTTATTATCCCCAGAATTTATATCACATGCCATTGTTAGGAAGAATTAAAAGTTAACAGATGCCTAATTAATTATAGTGAAACATTCATTCGACCAAGACATGTATTCCATACCAATTAGGGACATGGGAATTGTCAGACAAATGGTCCATCTAGCCAGTATCATGTCTCTACCAGTAACCAGTAGCAGAAGTTCCAAAGAAAGGGAGCAAACCGCCATGATGGAGAATTCTAAAATAACCTGACCTAGGAGAAAATTCCTTCCTAACCCTAGGCAACTAGTGGCAATATGAGGCTTCATATCCTTTATACATTTTTATCCTTTTTAGTATAATGATGAGTATTCTTCCTGTGGATAAAAATGTCTAATGCTTAACAGAGAGACAAGGAGGGTGAAGTAACTGCTCACTTCACCTTCAATGGTCTCTTGCAACACGTGTTAACTCCATATGCTTAACTATCTGTTCCATGTTGTATTTAGCAATGATACTCTGAGTACCTTTCCCAGACCTGAAGTGCCCTGTATAGCTCAAAAACTTGTCTCTTTCACCAACAGAATAAAAGATTGTCCAATAAAAGATATTATCTTATCAATATGGCTACACCTACTCTGCAAATAATAGTTTAATATACATTTACTGACAATAACCTTGCAATAACTATTGTAGAGTCATGTCAACAGCACAATTATTCTGTGTGTTTGTGTGTGTGTGTGTGACATTTATTAAAAGATATTTAAATAACAACTAACAATTTTCAAATTAAATCTATGGCTGGGATTGCCAAAGTTGTCTAAGGGGGTTAGGAGCTCAATTGAATTGCACTGGGATTTGGGCTCCTAAGTCTCCTTAGGAAATCTCACCCTAAGGCTAAAATTTTCAAAAGTGATCAAGTGAGTTAAAAATGGAAGTCCCATTTTCAAAAGTGCCTAAGAGTCAGATTTACAAAAGCTACTTAGGTGCCTAAAGATGCAGGTAGGCACCAAGTGGGCTTTTTACAGCTTTCCAGTGAAAAATCAAAACCCCAAAACTTTCAGGTGAAAAGTGAAAATTTGGATTCAGAAGTGCCACCGTAGTGCTTCATGGGAGTTGTTGTTTGAATGCGTCCTGCCCCCATTCTCTTCTATGGACTGGGTTCTCCAGCCAGACTATATCTCCCATGATGCACCATTATTTCCCCTTTAGGTGAGCGGTCATGCTCCATTATGGGAATTCCTGGTCATGGTGCATCATGGGAAATGTAGTCTGGCTGGAGAACCCAGACCATAGAAGAGAATGGAGGCAGGAGGCATTCAAACAACTGGCTGGAGAACCTGGCCCATGGAGGAGAATGGGGGTTGGAGTCACCCTCACCACTACTCCCATGAGGCACCATAGCCAGCATTTCTGAATAAAACATTGTTTAGGTTTCAGTTGAAATTTTCCATTTTCTGCCAAAATTCTTCTTCTTTTTTGACAAAAAGTTGAAATTTCCCACAAAAAGCAGACTCACGATGGAACTCCCTCAGCAGAACCAATGCCCTTGTTCATCAGCACATCTAAGCACTGTAACCATGGCCTACATAGTGGTCCTTCCAGGACAGCACCATGGGGTATTGGCCTGGCAGATTAGCGTGGAAGGGCTTGTTCTGTCTTTTCCTGTCCCCTCATGCGGGTACACAACCCCTATTTTCTGGACTGCAACTCAAGCTTTTATCTTGGGCATGAAGAGCTGATCCAAAGCCCATAGAGCTCAACAGCAACCTCTCCATTGACTTCAGAGGCATTTGGATCAGGCCCATAATGTACAAAATAATATACTAATACAGTAATATATAATAAACCACAGATAGTAGAGCCAGAAAACACCTCTTAGAGCACCTAGTCCATCCTCTGGCCAATGCATGCTCCCTACTGGAGTCTTTTGGCTGTGATAAAATGTCTTCAGTAAAACATACTGAAGAGCGTGTAATAAATGGGCCACACTTGATTCAGTTCTGATTGAACTTCTGTTTCCCCCTTTCATTTACAGAATCATGATATGAATCTGGAAAGCTCCCGGTCTCCCTGAGCCAAAGGACCTGCTACGGTATCACATTCGCTAGCTTGTACTTTTGATCAGACGATACGGCAGACGATACGGCAGCCATCCATTGACTCCCAGCATTAATGCTGGCAACGTTTTCTCAAAAAGCAGCAAACCCAGGCTCTGATTCAGCAGGTTCCTCAAGCACAGACCTGACTTCAAATATGTGAACAGTCCCATTGACTTCACACGCTTAGAACGTATGAATATGTATGTTCTGAATTGGGAGCACATCAACATGAAAACAAACACACACACACATGTACACACACATACACACACACAGAGCTATTATACATTAGTTTGGTGATCAATTCTGGTTTGGTTTTAGTGCTTTTTTCTGTGGTTCAGCTTCTCCTTAAAAATCTAGTCTCATATTTGGCAACAGGTATTGGTATTGCAATAGTAGAATCCATAGGTGCCGACTCCATGGGTGATCCAGGGCTGGAGCACCTATAGGGAAAAATTAATGGGTGCTCAGCACCCACTGGCAGCCAAGCTCCCCACACCCCCCGCCCCACCTCCTCCCCTCCGAGTGCACTGTGTCCCTACTCCTCCACCTACCTCCCAGTGCTTCCCACCCAGCCACAGCCAAACAACTGTTTGGCAGTCCTAGCACAGTCTGCAGGAGAGAGGTAGGAGCGGGAACATGGCATGCTCAGGGGAGAAGGCAGGGCTGGGGATTTGGGGAAGGAGTTGGGGCAGGGACTTTGGGGAGTTGGAATGGGGCGGGTCAGGGGTGGGAAGGGGCAGGACCAGGGCAGAGGTGTGGGGGCGGATGTTGAACACTCATGGGGAAGAAGGGAAGTTGGCGCCGATAGTAGAATCCATAGAAGTAACAAATTGTATGCAAAACCTTTGTGCTTAGCATGGCTAGTGAATTTCAAATATCCTCCACGCCAAGTGGGAGCTCTCTCGTGGAGGTATCGCCTTTCAGATGGTGCATAAAGTTGAAGGCCTGTTGATAATACCTAGTCTTATTCAGTGCTTTTCATCCCTAAAGCTCCAAGTGCTTTACAAAGGAGCTCAGTATCATTATTCTCATTTTACAGAAGGAGAAACTGAGGCATGGAATGCCAAAGTTGCCTAAGTCGCCCAAGATTTCCATCCAGCAAGCTTTCCAGTTGCAGGGCTCCCTTTGAGATCCATGGGAAGTCCAAGCATAGAAGGATTGTGGGAGGGGTACCCAATGCTTCTACGTCAGGTTGATGTGCCTGTTAAACAGCTGCCGTGTTTCCCCTCATAGATGGCTGCAATTCAGTGACAAGAGAGTGATTCTTTTCGATGACAGTTTACAAAATACTTTGGGACCTGTCTGACTGAAAGGGGCTATGTAAATACATGACAACTATTGTTAATCAACCTAAACAATAATATGTACAAGCCCAGTGTTTGGTTTTCTTTATAATATCTGGCAAAGAGAGGTCATAGGGATGACATGTCAACAGAGATTGAGCCTTAAAAAATGGAATTTGCAATTAAAAGACCAAAGAGCTGGTAAGTTGCAATGCTGTTTCTGCCAAAATTCTCCATAAAATAATGCCTGGTTCAAATTTGTGATTTGGGGTTGTTCTTTTATTTTATTTTTTTACTGAAATGATTTTCAGCATGTGCTTTCTATTTATTTTCAAAACAACTTTAACCATTATTGAGCTTTTGTTTTGTTTTTTATCCACAGATGTGGGAAGAGTCAATCAGATTATTTTCCTGGTGGCTTTTTCAGATCTGAGATCAGTAACAATGTCCTCTTTCTTCCCCAAAAAAGGGCTGTTTCCCGGGAATCTAATAAGACTGTTATGCATGTCACTAAAGATTAGTAAATAAGATTCACAGGTCCCTAAGACCAGCCACATGCAGTGTGATGATGGTTAGGCTTGTTAGAAGTTTTATAACTTCACGGGGAGAATATATTGGGTACTGAAGGGATGTTTAATCTAGCGGAAAAAGGCATAATGAGAAGCAATGGCTGGAACTTAAAACCAGACAAATTCAAATTAGAAATAAAGCACAATTTTTTTAACAGTGAAGATGACTAGCCATTGGAACAAAAGTACCGAGAGACGTGATGGATTCTCCATCTCTTGAAGTCAAGACTTGGATGCCTTTCTGAGAGATAGGCTTTCATCAGACACAAGTCATTGGGCTCAATGGAGGAGTAGTTGGATGAAGATCTATGGCCTGTATTATACAGGATGTCACATGATCTAATGTTCTCTTTTTGGCCTTAATATAACCCACAAAGACACACAAATGTGTTTAACCTAAATAATGTGTATGAATCTTTGAAGGCTTGAATTCTTCAAAAAAATAGAATAGGTCAAAATGTAAGGAGATAGTCTTTATTTTGCTTGGTGGCCACCCTTGTTGGAGATCAAAGATCTACTCCACTGTTTTTCATACTTTCCATGTCTTCTCTTGAGACACTGTGTTGCAGTCTCCATACTATCAACCCAACGGTCTAGTCCTGCAAGGTGCTGAGCACTCTGGTCTGGATCCAGCACTTAAACATGTTCTTTATTTTAAGTACACGAGTAGGTTCCTTGAAGCTAATATTTACACACTTAAAATTAAACACTTGCTTAGGTGCTTTGCTGCATTCAGGCCAGTATGCAGAACAATTTGCAGGGTTCAGTTCGTTGGAAATAATTTGAATCCCCTTAAGGATACAGTACCAGTGATGGCCCTTTTTGGTCTGGAGAGGCAACTATTCATTAGTGACGGGATTATGACCTGGCTCTGTGTGTCTGAATGAGGAAGGGATGTTGTCCTCTTGTAGATGGCCTACAGAGAAGATAAGTGATTTGCTACTCACATTGACTTGAAGAGATGTCTATTGGTTTCTATTCATGCCAAGGGTCTTTGGAGACCAGATCCATGGACAGTTTCCATAGCTTGCTCAGTTATGCTTTGTATCTTCATTCATAGGGCACAATGCTGCATCACAGGGCAGAGCGAATGATACAAGAGCCATCGATGCAGCAGCACTTTTGTCCTAACGTCTGAACAGCTACCTCTTGAAAATATTAGCCCAGAGTAAGAGCGTCCTTTGGACAAGACTCTACCAGAAATCAGAAAAAAGTCATGGAATCATAGAATCATAGAATATCAGGGCTGGAAGGGACCTCAGGAGGTATCTAGTCCAACCCCCTGCTTAAAGCAGGACCAGTCCCCAATTCAATCATCCCAGCCAGGGCTTTGTTAAGCCTGACCTTAAAAACCTCTAAGGAAGAAGATTCTACCACCTCCCTAAGTAACCCATTCCAGAGCTTCACCACCCTCCTAGGGAAAAAGTTTTTCCTTATATCCACCCTAAACTTTCCCCACTGCAACTTGAGACGATCACTCCTTGTTCTGTCATCTGCTACCACTGAGAACAGTCTAGATCCATCCTCTTTAGAGCTCTGCTCCAGCTTTGATCAAACACTCTGGCAGTGCGAGAAATTGACAACGTACAATTTCCGCCCTGGATACGTGAACCTTTGAATATGTGACAACATGTGTCGAAGCAGAGAGCAGTACGACACCGCGGAGAGCAATCTACTTATTCCACCCGTCCTGCACTTTGTTATCAGCCACCATTTATCTCTGGGAGGAAAGGGGGCTCTTCAAGAGAAGACAGCTTTGAAAGAACAGGCGGCTGCGGACAAGTGTTTCATCTCTCTTGGACTGCCATTAAAATTCCAATCTGACTGTAGTGCTATCAGATAGAAGGGAGAAAAAACCAAACAGCTAAGCCTCCTTTGCTAGTACCCAGTGTGTGATGGGCAATTAGGCCAATGTCAGAAGTCCTGCCAAATCTTCTGCTAGAAACTATAGTGGGGTAGGTTCATCTACTTTCCAACTGTCGTGCTCACAATTGGGGTATGCCTGCTAGGTCCTTGTTTTTACAGCAAATCAATAGGGGCCTAGCTTTTAGGGGTGGGTTAAGCAGTGTTTTGTAAGGCGAGAGGCAGCAGACTCTCAGGATGTTAGGAATCATTAAAAAAGGGATAGAGAATAAGACAGAGAGTATCTTATTGCCCTTATACAAATCCATGGTGCGCCCACATCTTGAATACTGTGTACAAATGTGGTCTCCTCATCTCAATAAGGATATACTGGCATTAGAAAAAGTTCAGAGAAGGGCAACTAAAATGATTAGGGGATTGGAACGGGTCCCACATGAGGAGAGATTAAAGAGGCTAGGACTTTTTAGCTTGGAAAAGAGGAGACTAAGGTGGGATATGATAGAGGTATATAAAATTATGAGTGGTGTGGAGAAAGTGAATAAGGAAAAGTTATTTACTTGTTCCCATAATAGAAGAACTAGGGGCCACTCATTGAAATTAGTGGGCAGCAGGTTTAAAACAAATAAAAGGAAGTTCTTCTTCACACAGCGCATAGTCAACCTGTGGAACTCCTTGCCTGAGGAGGCTGTGAAGGCTAGGACTATAACAGGGTTTAAAAGAGAACTGGATAAATTCATGGAGGTTAAGTCCATTAATGGCTATTAGCCAGGATGGGTAAGGAATGGTGACCCTAGCCTCTGTTTGTCAGATGGGGGTGATGGATGGCAGGAGAGAGATCACTTGATCATTACCTGTTAGGTTCCCTCACTCCGGGGCACCTGGCATTGGCCACTGTCGGTAGACAGGATACTGGGCTAGATGGACCTTTGGTCTGACCCAGTACGGCCTTTCTTATGTTCTTATGTTCAGACTAAGCCAGAGCGTGCAGGAAAGTTGCTGATTCTGCACTAAGTAAAACAGCAGCTCATTGTAACCCTCCTTCCCTCTCTGCTCGCACAGAGCTTGCTAACATAGCCGGACCGTCGGCACCGCAGGTGTATTCAAGGCTGCAGCCTCAGGAAGCAACTTGGTGTCCTGAGCTTAGGTCAGCAGCTACAGCAAGAGTCTGGTGCTCCCTCTGGCTGCCACATAGGCTGTACTGGGGCTGGGAGGGGAAGGGGACAACAAGGAGAGGGGAACAAAAATCGGGCAAGGGGTAAAAACAGAAAACAGAAAGGAGAAAGAAGTTAGAAGAAAAAGATGAATGGAGAGAAAAAATAGACACATGCCGGCTGGTCTGGGATGCGGCCTGTGGGCTGCAGGGATAGGTTGGTGCTGTCTTTTCACCACTGTAGCACTAGGGCTTGCCAACCAAAAAGGCTGAGAGCCACAAGTTAAAGAATTTGGATAAAATAAGAACTGGCCGAGAGTTTTGCCCCCAAATGACCCAAGGAAACAAACGCCCTTCCTTGTTACCCTTTTTCCTCTAGTTTGCTCTGCTTTTGCACTTCCAGGTTCCAGCCAGGACCAGACGTATGAAAATACTGTCAGAAAGGTTGGCCTCAGGGTACTCCTGCCTCAAGCAGAAGTCAGAAGTACTGAAAGGTTTCCAGTCCAACTTCACAGACCTGAGCAGTTTAGATAAACATTTGGAGCCCTCTTCTTCTGCTGTGGAATGCTTAAAGTTGGCGCAAGAGCTTTCTCCTTTGCAAATTCTGCTACCTTTCCTTTCCACAGCCTTTCCTTTCTGCCTTGTTTTTAACCTCTTCATTTCATTCTTCTTTCGCTTTTCAACTTGAGCTTTTACTGCAGCATATCAAGGGTTCAGGGGAATAATGTTTGTACGAAAGATCCTCTACAAGATAAAGTATTGTACTAAATTTATGACAACAAATGTTTACTCCTGGAAGAAGCATTATTCAGACTGCATTTCTTTGGGATTAGAAATAACTACAATGATAATTATCAACAACACAGGAGATTGCCCAGGTCTGACAAAAACTATTGGTATGTGAACCTCTAGGAGTTTAGGCTTGATCCTCTTCACAGGTGTGGCTGTGTCATCTGCTGTGTGAATCCTCAGTGGTCGAGACTTGAATCTCCTCTCACTTGTGGCTGAGTAAGCCGGAGTAATTCCAATGAAGTGATGCTGGTGGAAGTGAGAGACCAATCAGAGGTCTAACATTTCAAATGCTTCACTCAGCCCCTTATAGTTCAGTGGCTAGGGAAAAGGACCGGGAGCGCGGAGACCGGGGTCTATGATCAACTCTGCCACTGATTTACAGTGACCTTGGTCACATCATTTTGCTTCTATTTCCACATTTCCTAATGAGACTGATAACTTTTTAGGGCCGGAATGATATGTATATGCACAGTCCCTAGCACAATCTGACCTTCACTGGGATCTTAATAATAATATTCTAGCACAAACATTTCGCAGGCTCTCTCAGATTTGGCCTACCCAGCTGCCAAGGTTATATGGAAAATTCCTTATGAAGAGATTTCTTGATGTGCTTTTTTTACTTCTGTGGCCACATTGAGCTCTGGAGCAAATCACAGAAGAAAGCAAAGTTGTACTCACTCAAACGAAGGTGGAATTACACTCTTTGTTTCAGGTAATTCCCCAAGGGCGGAACTGGCCCATCGGCCAAGCCTGAGAAGGGTTTGATTTTGTCTTTATTGTTTTTTGGGTGAAAGTTTGGGAGCAGGAGAGTTCTTATTTCTTGCTAATATGCATTTCCATCCCTAACTAATCCCACACAGGTTCCTATTTAACCTCAAGTGCCAAAATACTTCAGGAAAATCCTTCAGTTAGTTTGCATAGAAATTCTGTGCCCACAATAGCATGAATGGGGCAGAGGCAGAAATGGTACCTAGGTTATTTTTCAGACAACTGCAGAATAGTGAACACACTGAAAAAACTAATAACCTCTGAAGCGCACCCTCTGAGTGATTACCCCATTCCCATCTAATGACTTAAAGATGTTCTATTCCTCTTGGATTTGGCAACAACAAAGATTTCAACCTTATTAAAACCAGCCTGTCAGGAAACGACATGTCATCCCTAGGAAAAAAAACCCCAAGAAATGAAATGAAATGAAATTCTTTAAAATCCCTGTGAACAATAAGTCAAGATACCGGAGTTGAAAAATACCATGATTTGTTGGATAGTGTTTGGGTGGTCCAGATACAGGAGATGACAACTTTAGTTCTTCCCTTTGCCCTCCTTGGCTCATAAGGGTCCATATGCTCATTCTGTGCACATACATGGATGTGCAAAAATGCATCTCTGAATTGTGCATGCAGTTTGTGCAGCTACATGCATAATCATGGTAACTGTTGTGCAAATGACCACATGTTTGTCTAGCTTATCAACCGTACACGCACTTCAGCACAATCGTGGTAAGTGAGGACACAAGCTATGCAGGCAGAGATGCCAGAGAATTAGGAAAAATCTGGCCCATATTATGCTCATTCAAGGCTACCAGCTAGAGTGACCAGATAGTCAGTGTGAAAAATCGGGACAGAGAGTGGTGGTGGGGAATAGGCACTTATGTAAGAAAAAGCCCCAAATATCTAGACTGTCCCTATAAAATCAGGACATCTGGTCACCCTACTGCCAGCAATTGCCTGGTCTGCAACATGTGCCCAGTAAAAGAAACGAGTTTTCATGTGATGAATCTTCAAATCAGGTAGTGTCAAACCCTCCTCCCCAAATGTTGTGTTGTTTGAAATCTGAATCCATCTCTTTTATTCAGGTTATGCAAATGGCCCCTGTTGTTAAAATGGTCTGAGCCAGAATGCCCACGTCCAAACACCCCAATCTTGTGGGGATCCATGCTGTGATACAGATTTCCATCTTGGGCTCAACCTACAGTAAAATCAGAAACAGGATGGATAGTGCTACAATCTCCTATGCTTATTCACATGTTTGTTTGGGATATTATATTATATGATATTATAAATATTATTTGCAGATGTGTAGGATTAACCATGCATATTTAGAGACACTTGAGGAATACATATATATATATTTCACTCTATTTTTAAACACTTTACAAGGGTTTTTTTTCTTTTTTTCCCTCCTCTCTGCACCTTATTCCATCTCTGTGTAGCTGTTTTTTTCTCTGCTTGGTCTCAGTCCCAAACTGTTCTCTATTATTCTCTGGACTCTGTCCTATGTCTCTACTCCCCACGCCGCTCCACAGTCTCTCAAACAGGCTAATAACTTCAAGTTCAGGTCAGATCCTTGAACCTACTATAAACAAATTATACGCTTGGAAAAAAGTGCAAGTTCTTTTGTCTTTCCCTGAATTCGAGCGTCTGAGGCTCGGGGGAAACATTTCAGGTTGTGTATTTGCCAATTTAAAATGTGAAGGTCATTATGCCTTTGGTTGCCCACAAAACACGTGTTACTTCCTATGTCTTATAATGCAACTATAGGAGAACCACGCATCACACATAGTGACCTTTTCAAAACATTTCCAGAGCCCAAGTAAAGTACCCTCGGAAGTCCTGAAGATGCCAGTGCTTCTTTGTACAAAGATCTTTGACAGTCTGCAATGCTTAAAATCCTGCTAACTAATCAGGGTTTCCCTGTGATACATATTAATTAGGACCCTATTTGGAAATGACTTAAGTGTCTCCATGGAACCACAGCTAAGCTTTTTGTGAACCCATTCAGACAGTTTGCACAAGCTTGCAACACTTCCCAGTGGCAGCACTGTATTTGGCCCCACAGATACTGAGCTGCCCCCAGAGAAAGAGTCTTTGCTCCCAGTTTTCTCAACTTGCCCATTTCATGGGTGAACATCAGAGGTATAATTCTTTGTGGTCTATGATCTGCTCTTGGCTACCCTGATCCGTGAAAATGTTCCCAAGTGCATAACCGCCAGAGAGATTTCTAATGTTTGGAGAAGGGGGAATACTATGTTGGAGGTGACACAACTCTTTTTTTACATGGGGACTTCATATTTGGGCTGCTTGAATTCCAAGCAGATTTTGGTCCTATTATTCATTTCATATTTAATTGATAGATATTGGGCTGAATTCATGCCAGGTTTAACTCCATTCCCCACTATTTATCTTAATAAATGCATCTGAAAATAATAAAGCATGTGCTCCATCTAAATGAAATGCAAACTTAAATCAGCCTTGTAAAATCAGCATCACCATCAGGGAGAAAATACTATTGTTTACTTGTATTTTAATAGCCTGTCCAATAAATAAATAAATAAAAGATTCCAAGGTGAGTGTATTTATCTGAGATGCACCTAAGTCTGAGATGCACTTTTATTTATTTGCAGGATCCACAGAATTTTACAAAGCTATATAGAAGTGCATTTCAGATTCAGGATATGAAAAGCCAATTTAGAGTAAAGAGTGGATGTTTCCTCCCCTCAGCTGTTTGATAGGAGACAGCAATCTGATTTTCTTTCTTTCCTATGAAATAGACGACATGCCACGCAGCCTCATAGTTAAAGACTTCAAGGACCCAGCCGTGGGAACATCTGGCAAGTGAAAGCTCTGGATATGGAAAACATAAATGTAGAGGCTCGTATTTATAAATTGGAAGGGCCATCAGGACATCTGCTAACAAGCTTTCCTCCAGAGTCTGTTTGCTGCTCACGGTGGTTCACAGGCAACAATAAACATGAGCATGGATCATGTGCATGGCCTGCCGTTCCTTTGAGTACCTGAAGGAACACATGCTCTGGTTAAACATAAATGCTCTGTTTTCACAGCACGGAAATGCAAAAGTTTGCAAACCTCACAGCAAAGTTCTTGTATACCAGAACTCATAGGGATCCGTGCCTGGATTGGGCTAAAAAGAGCCTGCAAAAAATCTTTGCATTTACACAGAGAGAGTCAAGCCCACTTAGTAGCAACCTGTTCAAAAGAAAATCCCACATTTTTCTCCAGACGTTTTTTATGTAAGGGTCCAATCCTGGGCCCCAAACTCCCATGATCTCCAATGGAGTTTGGAGTATGTATCCTGTGTCTAGCTCAATTGTGACCAAAAGATCAAACATTAAAAAGTATGTATGCAAAATCAAATTTCTTTTCCATTTATAGTACAGGCATCTTTCCTCCAACAGGTGCCAGCAAGGGGTACCTTACAAGCCCCCGAAAAAAAGTAACACAACATTTAACAATAAATAAATAAATAAATAATGAGAGAGGATTCTGCTAATTGGTCCTCTGTTCTAGGTACCTGTAGGACACTGTTCACAGACATCAAGGCCCAGATCCTTAGATTATCTACAGTGTGTAGAGTACCTACACTGCAGGCTGGAGGCATGATTGCAACATGTGTACACATACCCGAGTTAGCTCTGAACCACTGGGTGAGGGGCTGTACGTACACTTAGTCTCTTCCCCAAACAGTTCGCTGCCCCAAAGCCCCAATCCTTCAAAAGCTTCTACACGTGCTTAACCTTTTTGTACTGAAGTCAGTGGGACTATTCCCAGTGGATAAAGCTAAGTCCTCGTGTAAGTCTTTGCAGGATCAGGGCCTGGATGAACAAGACAGAAAGAGGGTGGGAGAAAGAGATACAAAATACAAACAAAAGATGGGGAGCGGAGGCACAGAGAAATGAAACATTTTGCCAAGGACACAGAATAAATCCAGCTGAGTCAAGACCTGAGCCCAGCTGCCAGTCCAATGATTCAACCTCAAGACCATCCATCCTCCTGTAAGCAGAATGCTACCATGCAGTATGAGGGCACGCATACCCGCTAATTTAGTGTAAGTGTAATTGGCAGCTGCCAGTTCTTATAACCAAATCCGAACCGAACACTTTATACCATGTCAGACAGACCTGACATGGTTTAACAAAACATGGTTGCAGCAGGGTTATACTTCTTCCAGCAATGAAACCCTTAACATTATGTATACATATCATTCATCCTCTTAAACACTAGATGCCATGCAAGTACTAGAAAACAGAAATGAAAGAGATATTTCTGTATAGGATCCATACTAAATCTTGTGTCTGGATTTACATTCCTATTAGCACACCGAGAAGGAAGGAAGGGAAAATGTTTTCGGATTCCTAAGTAGAGAGTAACTATGCGTACAAAAATCTTTGCAACTTTGGCCTCTAGTTTGGTTAGTTTCACTCATTCACCCAGTTGGAAATATTTAACCAGTAACAAATGCAGAATTTTGATTCATAGACTGTTCAAAATCCTCTATCAGCAAGATATAAACATTCTATTTTATGTGTTTATTTGCCTCATTTTGCAGAAAAAAAGCTTTGCGTAAGGTAGTTTATTGCTGAAAGCAGTGGTGAGAATACAAACTGTGTTGCCCATTTCTTCATGCTCCTGAAAGCCAGACAGTTGTACAGGCTAATTTCTGCCCTCAAACAGATATGCAGAAAGGCCAGTCAAGTGAGTGACAGTTCTGTAGACAGATCTGAAAGCACAATTTGTGCACACTTGACCAACATAAAATAAAAAGTTGCAGTGTTTTAGAGTGCTAACATGGATATGCAAAATCATCCATGGATTTTTGGAGAATTATTTTTTTTGGAAATTTGTACTTCTGTAGCCTGCCCAATTTCCTACTGGAGAACCATAAAATGTCCTTTTTGATTGAAGGTACATTTTATAAAATCTGCTTGATATCATCCCTTATAAGTGCCCACTGTACACAGAAGTGACATCTAATGGTTAGAGTGAGAGACTGGGAATTGGACCTTTTGGGTTCTATTCCTGCCTCTGATTCATGCACCTTGTAACCTTGGGCAAGTTACTTAGGACCATATTGTGCCTTCAAGGAACAGCTCTGCCCGAGGGTGATACAGCCTGTCTCCCCCTCACCCACAACACTCAATTGGTTGATGTGGGGTGGGGGACATGAGGTCATACCCCCTGATTCTTTGGACAGATGTGCATGCTATAAGAAAGAAAGGAAGAAAGGAAGAAAGAAAGAAAGACTTTGTCTCTAAGTGTAGACACTGCACCATATACTCCATGATTATCAAAGTGATGTATATCTCTTAAATGATGGCAAATAAAAACCAATGAGACTTTTCTTTAGATTTTTTTGGAAAATAAAAAGTTGATAGCTTGGCATATTTCTTTGATCACATTTCAACAATGCAAGTTTCTCAGGAACATTAGGAAACTTAAGCCTCGTGAAACTAACAGAATGAACAAAAGGTAGCTTTGGACCCTAGCCTGTTTATCATATGAAATCATGGCTGTGCATCCCTTTAGATGTGTCTGGGGAATAACAAATGAACCTTGTAGTTTTATAAGGTGAAAGACGTTATCACCCCTAGCAGGCTGCCAAATTTGGTGTATTCGCATGATCATACTTGAGTTTAAGACACGTGTCAGAGTTTTCCATTTCTTTTTGTGATGCATGACAGAATTCTAAACTGAACACGTTTCACTGTCTTAATTAATACATGGTGTGCACTTTGACCAACCTGCTAATCCAAGAAGCACTAACAAAAACCAGGAAAGAAACTATGTCAGCACCTTATCACAGGCTACAGGAAAAAGATTTGCCTCTTATTCATATTGCTCTGAGTTATACTGTGCCATTATTCAATTTCTGCAAAGATTCTATACACGCATCACTTTTACCAGGATACAGTAGACGTCAAAGCACAGATATAGGGCCCAATCCTACTTTAAGTTATGCCCATGCAACTTCATTGACTTGTCCCATTTTATACTTAAATGGTACTCTCCCTGTGACATAGATTGTCTTTTTGCACTCTGTTTGTACAGCACCTAGGACACCGCAGGGGGGTGGGTTCTAGATCCATGACTACAGCTCCTAGGCACTCTGATGATGATAATAATAGTGGGATTGCATCCTGGTAACTGAGACAAGAATGTGTTCCTTTGACAACAGTCTCCATGACGAAATACAGCACAGACAAGTGCAAAGTGTTTAAGGAAAACTCCAGCGCACAGCTACACAATGGGGAACAACTAGCTAGGTGGCCGAACTGCTGAAAAGGATTTGGGGGTTATAATGGACCACAGACTGAATATGATCAATACTGTGATGCAGCTGAGAAAGACTAATATCAATCTGGGGTGTATTAACAGAAGCATTGTATGCAAGACACAGGAGGTTGATGTCCTGCTCTACTCGGCACACGGGTAGCCTCAGCTGGAGTATTGTGTCCAATTCAGGGCACCACACTTTAGGAAAGATGAAGACTAGAGAAAACAAAGGAGAGCAAACAAAAAGAGATAAAATGTACAGAAAACCTAACCTCTGAGGAAAGGTTAATAAAACTGGGCATGTTTAGGCTTGAGAAAAGAAGTCTGAGGATGAACCTGATAACATTCTTCAAATGTGCTGTTACAAAGAGGACTGTGATCATTTTTTCTCTTTGTCTACCGAAGGAAGGACAAGAAGTAAAAGGCTTAATCTGGAGCAAGGAAGATTTAGGTTAGATATTAGGAAACACATTTTAACTCGAAGGGCAGTTAAGCTGTGGAACAGGCTTCCAAGAGAGGTCAGAATCGCCATCACTGGAGGTTTTTAAGAACAAGCTGGACAAGCACCTGTCAGGATGGTTTAGGTTTACCTGGTTCTGCCTCATCACAGCAGGCTGGGCTTGATGACTTCTTAAGGCCCCTTCTAGCCCGACTTTTCTATTAATCTATGATAAAAGGCTCTTGACTTAAGGTTGCCAACTCATCTGATTTTAGGGTGAGTCTCCTGATATTTGACGTAAAGTCTCAGTGCCAAGAAGTCAGGTGGTCACATGAGAATTTATCTATTCTTGACTCAAGAAAAAGAAAAAAGAGGCTCAAAATTATTCATGAATAACGTTGTGAGTCTGTCACAGAGGTCACAGATTCTGTGACTTTCTGGGACATCCATGACTTCTACAGCAGATGGTTCGACTGACTCCAGGGCCACCTAAGCACCTCGGGTAGCCTCCGGGCCAGCCACTCCAGCTGCTGCTGGGGCAGTCTCGGGCCACCGCGTGCCCCCCCACCTTACCTCCCAGCAGCAGTGATGGTCCCGAGCCATGCTTCTCCTGCCCCGGAGCACCAGACAATGTCCCAGAACACGTGCCGTTGCTCCCCATCCCAGCAGTCCCAGGCCGTGCACTGCCACCCCCGCCCCTTGGAGCACTAAGTGCCTCTTTATGATGCTCTAGAGGTGCAAAGGGGATATCAACTATGTGGACATGACCACCAGAGAACTCCCTCAGTGGAGATGGAATTTCCAGGTGGTGCAGGGTCAGGGTAGCAGCCCTATATCCCCATCCTTCAGTTCCTTAGTGTAGGGGCTCTGAGGGAGGCATGGACCAGAAAGGCAGGCATTGTAAAGCCCTGTGAGTCTAGCACTGGGAAGCTGGAGTCTCCATGCTGTAACCAGCTTGTGCTCCACTGCCCATGACCTGCTGTGGACGCAGACCCTGGGAAGTCCTGCCTCACGGGCTCTGACAGGCACCAGCCCCATGGCTTCTGATTGGCTCCCCACACTATATAAACCTAAAGGGTATTCCAGGAAGCATCCAGGCAACAGTGTGGATTCCCTGTTGCTGCCGCAACCATTCCTTGTTCCTGAACTCGTGGCTTTGACCTCAGCTTGATTTGGACTTCACGTTGTTATTCAGATCCTGAAATATGACCCTTGTTATTGGCCCTGGCCTGGAACCTGACTGTGCACTCCTCTGCTACTCCCTGCCTCTGGGTTGTCCCTGCTCTGACCCTTGTCCTGATGGCCTGTGCTGGGTTCCTGACGGCCTGTGTCGGGTTCCTGACAGGTCTGGCTTAAGCCTCTTTGTTCCTGGCTGCTGCAACAGCTCATTGGAGTCATAGGTAACTGGTCTCAAGTTAGAGAAGTCCCAAGGCTACACTCTAGCCTATGTTGGGGTCTAGACAGGGCTCCAGCCAATCTGACAACAGGGAAAACACAAACTCTAGAGCCACCATTACCCCCTCTCCATTTCCTGTGTTGACCGTAGATTGGCTGGAACAGAGAATGGAGCCCACAGAGTGTCCATCAGTGGCTATGTATCCTCTTAGCCTTCACTACACTACACAGAGAGACTGATCAAATATTTTGAACAAATAAAACCCCAGTGACGGAAATTTCAATCTCAAAGCCACCATATAGAAGAAAGTCATCTGACCACAATTTACCTCTTAGACTTCAAAGGTGTCTTGGTCCCCTAAAAAGAAAAGCAGCCTTCTCTTTAACAAAACTAAGGACTCTGTTTCAGCCGTGTGTGTTGTGAAAAGGAAACAATTTGGATTCATTTACTGAAATTTACCTTTCAGAGGCAGTTAAGCAGAATTAAAAGTTTGTACAAACTGACAGCATTCTGGTTTCCATCACTACATTGTCTTGAAGGAAAGGATAACAGACTAACTGGCTTAAATTCCAGCCCAATTGATAAGGTTCACTATATAGAGACATGATTAGGGTAGTTTATTGCACATTGTCACTCTTCATTCATCACTGACTTAAAGTTTTTAGGCTGAAATAGCTGTCACTTGGAAAAGAAATGGAGGTTTGTAATGTTACTGCATTCATCTGGGATTGACCATTCACCAATGGGCAATCAAGGAAATGCCATTCCCATTTACAGTGGGATTTTATTTCATTTTCAGCCAAAAATAGACCTGCAGTTCCATGGCTACATTAGACACACATAGACCTTTCCTTCTCCTCTGACCCAGCCTCCTCCCGCTCCTTGACATTTTCTACATATGCTCCCATTTTTCATTCTGTATGAAACTGAAGCTTCTACCCACCTTCAATGCACTCTGTAACTCTGCCCCATTAACAGGTCTTGCCCAAGGCTCAGCAAGGCTGTGGATCACTGATTTGCCCCTCATTCTCATTCTGCTCTACCCAATCCTTCCATCTCACCATCTCTTTTGCCCCTTTCACTTCCTCCAGACTCTCTGCCTGCTTCCAAATTATCTCAGCTCCTGAAATAGTCCTCCATTCATCAGCCTCCCCGCCTTGTTACCTGTAAAGAATTTCTAAAGACCCTTCTAGTCTATGAAGCACTCAAATGACAATGTCAACAACCGATGGTGTATATATTCTCTACTGTCTTGCAGTATTTTTTGCTTGCTAGACTGTAAACCCTTAAGGGCAAGGACCTTGTCTGTTTGTCACTCAGATGTCTACGGTATAGTGCCATGTACATTTATTTATTCTTTCAATTTATTTTAATTGTCCCATGCATACAATCAGTAAATAACTATTTATAGTAGAAGAGGAAACTGAGTTGACAGTGTCAGCTGAAACAGAAAAACTCTCCCCATCCTAAGGAAGCTGTGACCCTCTCAGTGCAATCCATCCACGCCCCTGCCCCTGATACCTCCTCCCTCTCCCCGCAAAATCCCTGCTCAGATAGCTGAACTGCTCAACATTTCTTCATCAAAAAATGTAGTTTGTGGAAATCAAAACGTTTCATGCAAGCAAACAAATTTAAAACAAAATTTATTTCTGACAACCAACATTGCCACTAGAAAGGGAAATTTTAATTTTGTTTAAGGATTTTTTTTTGTTTGTTTAAAAAAATAATCAGAATTGGTCCGGACACATTTTTGAATGAAACTGTTACATGTGACATTTTTTTCCGTGGAAATAAAATTGTATTTTTCAACCTCCACATATGAAATAGTTCAGCTTTGTAACAAATCTTGGCTTTGTCAGAGCAACAGGGGGAGGTGAATTCCAGATCTAGAAACCTTCTACCAGAACACCCTGATGTTATACAAATCTAGAGAATATCAGTTTGTGTGTGACAGCTGGTCCCAGGTCTCAGGATAGAATAAAAGGAGAGAGACAATCTCTAAAATAAATAATAATAATGTATGATGTTAAATGATGACTCATTTTTATTAGACTATTTCAGATGGTGGCTATAACCCCAGAGCAGACTAGAAATACTGCATGAGTTAAGGCCCGAGTGGACCCATTAATTATGGATTTCCTGGCTTTTATAGGTTGGATTCAGACCTTTGATGTTCCTTTAACATTGTTCTCATTTGCTCATTTCCTTTGTTTCTGTATTGGAAGCTTAAAAAAACACCCTAAGATTTCCATGGAGGTGTAGGAGATGGACTTTTAATCCACAGTCCATAAAAGCCCTGCAATTCATGGCTCATAAAGTCCTCTAATCCATGGTCAATAAAGCTTTGGAAAAGAGCTCTGAAACATAGTGATTTCATAGTTCAGTGGGGTTCAGACAAGAACTTTTAATCTGGTTTAAATTTGTATGCGTACTCCCCCACTCACACATTTGGCTTTGAAACTCAACTGAAAATATTGAAGTTTGAAGGCTTTGGATGGAAACCGACTGAGTTTTACATGATTTTCACCTGAAATAAAAATGACACAGGTTCCCCTCCGGCCTCTATTTATCCCAGTTTTGTGCACCTTTTCCTCTTACCAATTTTCCAGTATATAACTTAACCTGATAATAGGGAAGCTAGGAAACAGCCATGAACTGGAAGAACATTCTTGGTATGCTGGGCCAGAGCCAAGATGGTGTAAAATCAGCATAGCTCAGCTATGGATTTACCCCATTTAATTTATCTTCACTTAAGAAAGGTCCAGGAGCCAAGTTGGCCTCCAAATTATTGTATTGCACCCATTCAGGGAATAATCATACTATGAACTCCAACAACTCACACAGTCTTATGCTCTACTATGGCCAATGTGAATGGAACCATTTAAAAAACAGCACCCTGTGCAATGCATAGCGCTAGCCCCAACGGGCAGTGGATGCTGATGAAACAGAACTGCCAAAAGCACAATATGCAGCAGCTGTTTTGTAAATTTCAATACCACATCCATTTTATTGGGAAACCAAAGCTTCCCATGAGCCTCTGATTTTGGATTAACAGTTTGTAACTTTTTTTTAAAACGGAAGTTGCTTTAGAATTGTAGCAGCACCCCCCGTCACCCCCCCCCACACACAAAAAAAAACATCTGAAAGCACTAAAGCTGATTTTTTTTCCCCTTTCTTCATTTTAGGTCTTTGGTCTCCCACCCAACCACACATTTGCCTCCTTAGATACACTGCCTCAAAGCACATGTCATGCAAAGTCCTGTTCGTCATAGGCTCCATGAGCCAGAAAAATGATATTTTACCATCTCCTCAGTCCTCATTGAATGGAAAGGAATAAAAGGTTCAGATTCAGATGAGATCCTGTAGGGATAGTAAAAGCATCATTGCAACACTAAGCTGGGGAACCATCCTTTTCAAAACTATTTCTGGAAGCAAAAATGAACAGCCAATTCCACCCAGCTGCTTGAACTCACAGCTACATAGCATAGCAGGTATCCTGCCCTTTGGCCTGAATGTAGAGATAATTCAGGGAGTGCGGCTAACACCCATGTTCCAACCAGATCTGAGCCTTTAACACACCCTTTTGTCTCACATGATGTTGAACTGGGACAGGTGTCCTATGGAATGCTGGGACACTGGAGGACTTGGAACTGTTCAAACGGAAAACAAAGGTGTTGCCCTCCTCTGGGATAACTCAGATCACCACAGCCAGGACTGAGTGCATGAGAGCTGGGGACAAAGCAGCTCCGTCTGTGGAACAAACTTCCAAATGAGACCAGGAGAATCCAGACTCTGACCGTCCTTAAGAGACACTGCAAAACTTCCCCCTTCCAAAGAGCCTTTCCACCATAGCCCAGGTCAAACTCAGAACAGTGACACCCTTACCTGCCCATACACCCACCTGAGATAGGAAATAAAACCTGCAACACAAGTAAATCAACCAATCACAACATAAAAGACTTTGAAAAAACCCTATAAAATACACAAATGAAAAGAAATACCCCAAGCACAGTTTTCACCCCAACATGGGAGAAGTACTAGAGGCTCCATGCTATTGCTATCAATTTCAGATGGAAGGCAGTCAGATACTAGTGTGATGGGCACCAGTATGTAATCCTAAGATGGACAGCTATATTGATAGATAGGAAGCCAGTTCCAAATAATGCTTGTTTCATTTTCTTTGGTGTGTTAGCTGGGCTGTATAAACCTGTATTTTAAACCTCATCATGCCAACCTCTCTCTTTTCCTTTCCAGTTGTGCTCCAATGTATCTATAACATCATAGCCTTCATCCCAACTTCCATATTCCCCCCCATACCTGAAATATATCATCACATATCCCAGCCCCCACACCTTACCCCCAGAGTCTCCTCATAACTCTTGGTTTGTTACTTCGGCCAATCAGGGGGTCAGGAGTCGAGTCTTGAGACAATGAAGAGGAAAAAGATGCTGAGGTAATCACAATGACTCACCTATCTTCTATTCGAACCCACAGGTCATTGAACTGTCTTTGGCGATGGTGTTTGTGCTGCTTCTTATGCCATTTCTTCTGACGGCCAAACTCTTCCAGCTGGCTGATGCTGTCTGGTAGCAGGAGGTGAGGTGGAAGGCTGTCCTCTTCATTTGATTGAAGAGGCATCGAAGAGGGAGAAGACACTGGTACATGCTCAAAAATATGGACAGCAGGTGCAGCTGTTCCTAAGGACTCCCCGGCGGAAGGGCTTGTGTTCTTTGTTCTTGAGCTGCAAAACACATACAAAAGTAATATGTGAATGGGTGACCATCCTAACAAAAGCCTGATAGAAAGAACTATACCAGCCACTGTGAAGGTACATGAGGAGGTGAAGGGCTTTTCCTCCAGCAGGTTGAGAATTTGTTGATGAGTTCTTTTTTTCCCCTGAGAAAACACCAATTTGTCGAAACAGAAATTTTTTATGGGAAAGGGTCAGTTTTGACACATTTTTTCAATGTGAAGAATTTTTGGAAAGAAGTTTTGAAATCGTCTAAGCATTTTATTTCAATATTTTAGAAAGGAAAAGATTTCTGGCTCAAAACATCTTTTTGGTTAAAAAACAAAGGTGACTAGAGTACAAAATTAAATGTAAATGGTCAAAATCAAAACAAAAGATTTTGAAATGATCTAAATGAAATAATTCAACTGTTAACTTTCCCCTCATCTTCTAGGTTTTCATTTTACAGAAAAAGTCAAGATTTTCACTTTGCATTCCTGTTTGGGACAGGAAAATAAAATTGAAATCTCAAAAATTTTCAAGGGATGGGAAAACCTTTTCCCTCTCAGATCTAGCTTTTACCTCTATGCAGGGGCCAGGCACAACTGTGGTACTTCTCATGCCTGATGATATAAGATACCTTTAATAATAAGCTCTTCAATCTAGCAGAAAAAGGTATAATGTGATCCAATGATTGGAAGTTGAAGCTAGACATAAGATCATAAGAACGGCTATACTGGGTCAGACCAAAGGTCCATCTAGTCCAGTATCCTGTCTTCAGACAGTGGCCAAGGCCAGGTGTCCCAGAGGAAATGAACAGAACAGGTAATCATCAAGTGATCCGTCCCCTGTTGCCCATCCCCAGCTTCTGGTAAACCAAGGCTAGGGACAGCATTGCTGCCCATCCTGGCTAATAGCCATTGATAGACCTGTCCTCTATGAATTGATCTAGTTCTTTTTTGAACCCTAAACTGAGTTCTTACCAAGGGAAATCACAGTATTGTTAGCGAGTGGTTACCATTGTTGGGGTTAAGCTGTACATAGTGTGGAAAGATATTTTTCTCCTTTCTTTCACTTTTAGAAGAAAATACATATTGTAGCAAACAATCATTTTCCTGACTGTTATGGTCATTATATTTGGGCAGCCAAATTTGGATTAACAATGGGGGAACCTTATTACATTTGAGCAAGGATGATCCAGTAGTTAGAACCATAGACTGGGATGTGGAAGAACCAGGTTCAAGTATTATTAATTATTATTATCCCCCTTTTATGCATACAGCAAAGAGAGGTTAGGTGAATTGCCCCAGGTTATACAAGAAGTGTACCGTAGTGTTGGGATTTGAACCCAGGTTAACTGAGTCCCTTCACTACCTCCATCTGAAGTACTTCCACCTCTTGCATCTGTACGCTTTGGCTGGAACTGCTATGAGAAATTGTTGTTGTTGTGTGCGTGTTTGGTTTGTGTTTTGCTAACATTTCAATAATTCTTGCTTATGGTCAGGTTAGAAAGACAATACAACAGTCTCTCTCATGGGAATACTAAGGTGTCCAAAACAAAGGCACAAAAATAATACAAAACCAAAGGGACACTTTTCCTAACTTAAAGAAAAGTTCATGTTAGATTTGCGCGAAGATTCAATTGGGGCGAGAGCGAATCTTCACCTATTCCAAGAATGGTCCAAAGGGTTACAGCTAGAAAAATGTGGCACAAAATGCATAGTCGACGTGGCCTGCAAAACTATTTGTATTACACTGGAGCTCTGCCTTGTCTGACAGAAACAGTTAAAGCCCGGTTAAAAGTTTTGCCTCTTGAATGAAACCAGTGAGTAACAAAAAATTCTTAACTTCACTGGTGACAATTTACAAAATGTGCTTCAAAGTGAAACCACATGTTTTGTTATGGAACATTTTGTTCTAATCCAAAAAAGATTCATATCTATTACTATTAGTAGCTAATTTGTTCTTAAATCCATTAAGACAGCACTCAGAACAGTCAAAGTCACTTTCCACTATCTCACATTGCCCCTAAAAATCTTTCCAATGTCACACATCTGGATTCTCACTGCTACTGGGCATTCATTGTTGTTTACAGAAGACTTGTTACTAAAGACACAGTAACTTTGTCATTCAAAGGTAACAATAATGAGACTCTTCAAAGCTCAATAATGCTCTGATATCTAACCAAGTGGCTGCTCTTTCTAAACTCTCTAGGTTTGTTATGAATTCTAAAAAGATCTGATATTTTTTGACATTTCAAAATTTCAAGGAGCCAAATTCTGACACATTTACTGACATCGAGTAGTACTTTACTCCACGGAGTAAAGTATTAGTTAGTATAAGGGCATCAGAACTTGTCCCAATGAGATTCTGCTGCATGACTCATGTTGAAAACACTAATATTTTGTACTTCTGTGGGGTCTTTCATTGAAGAAGCTCAAAGGTCTTCAAAAACATGTATTAAGTTACCCAAACCCATGCAAGACTGTAAGAGAGAGAGAGAGAGAGAGAGAGAGAGAGGCATCCCTCTACTCATTGTTAAAGGAAAGCTACTCCCAGAAGGGTAGGAGGTACTGTAAATGTCTAACAACATTTCAAATATGAAATGGCAGAACTGCTAAATACGGTATTGGATGACAGGAGAATAGTTAATAGAACTCCACTTTTTAAAAGATTCCAGAGATGATCTGGACAATTACAGGATGATGTGCCTAAATTCATTATCAGGTAAACTGGTTGAAACTGTAGTAAAGAACAGAATTATCAGACACATAGATGAACACAATATGTTTGGGAAGTCAGCACAGCTTTTGCAAAGGGAAATCGTGCCTGACCAATCTATAAGAATTCTTTGAGGATGTCAACTAGCATGTGGACAAGGGTGATCCAGCTGATTCAGTGTACTTGGACTTTCAGACAGCCTTCATCAAGCACCCTCAACAAAGGCTCTTAAGCAAAGTAAGCAGTCATGGGATAAGAGAGAAGTTCCTCTCATGGATCAGTAACTGGTTAAAAGATAGGAAACCAAAGGGAGGAAAAAGTGGTTAGTCTTCACAATGGAGAGTGGTGTGCCCCAAGGATCTGTACTAGGACCAACCAATGCTCTTTAATATATTCACAAATGATCTGGAAAAAGGGATGAACAGGGAGCTGCCCAAATTCACAAAAGATACAAAATTGCTCCAAAGCAGATTTAGAAGAGTTACAAAGTTGTTCCAATAAAAGATATGACCCCACCAACCTTTTCTCTCTAATGGGCTATGGATCAATCCCTAAATCCTCAGTGTGCCACTTTGAGTATTTATGCCCATTTTACTGTGATAGTAACAGGGATAAAATAGTAACATACCAGCTTGTCTATATAGTCACTAAGCATAGAAAGCACAGTTATATTAAGAAGATACCACAGAGATACCTGGGATGCAAAGGGCTAGACAGAGAAGATGGACTCAAGTAGGGTGAAGGCAGGATGCCAAGAAGAAATGCAAATGTACCTAACGAGGTGTGAGGTTGTCAGATACAGTGGTGAGGACACTAGCCTAAGACTAGAGAGACCTGGGTTCAGTTTTCTGCTGCACCACAGACTTCCTGTGGGATCTTAGTTTCTCTTGTGCCTCAGGTCCCCATCTATGAAATGGCTCTATCTCCCAGGGCTGTTGTGAGGACAAATACATTAAATGTGAGGAGCTCAGTTACTTAAATGATATTTTTGTGGAACTTTTCTATTGATGGTTACTTCCACATCTCCCAAAATGTTTCCAGTGTTCTGAACAATCTGCAAAAAGGTCACCACAATAATCTCTTAATCCAACACCTGGCCAGTGCACGCCAAACAAACTACCATATACGTTCATTTCTACAAGGAGAAGATTTGGAAGTCCAGCTCATGCATGGGGAAGTTCTCTGGCCTGTGTTATGCAGGAGGTCAGACTAGGTGATCATAATGGTCCCCTTTCACCTTGGAATCTATGGATGGTTTCTCAAAGATGCATTGAGCTATCAGAACCCAGCATTGCCAGATTTTGTCACCTTTTCCCTTGTTTCAAGAGCTCATAATGTTCTGAATTCCTAGAAGATTGGAGCTGGTAGAGAGGAAACTTTATAGGCTGAAATTCTGGAAGCCCTTTTCAAAGAATTGGATGACCTATCCCTGTTAAAATTAATGGGGCAACCAAATCCCTTTGGTAGCTTTGAAACTCTCAATCGTAATTCCTTCCACCACTGTTATACAACCCATGGGTTGTAAACTCGATATTTTGGAACATTCTTCAGCAAGAGGATAAATAAATAGTGGAGCAATTACAAAATTTTGTAACCTAAAGAGGGTCATAAACCTAACCACTCTCATTTTTAGTGTCTGGTGTATTGGGACCAGCTGAGTTGTGAGTGCCGTATATTACATTTGGTTAATATTTGTTCCATTACTTTTGTATCTGTAGTCATCTCACTAAGACCTATTAGATCAGTGTGTGCTTTGCACAGTTAGATCTGTGACGTATGCCCCTTCAAATACCACTGGAAAATGGCTCCCAGGAATGACAATGCTAGAAAATAAAATATTGGGAATCTGAGGTGGAACTCTCTCTCTAGGAAAAATGGCCACAAACTCAATTATTTGTCATGGCTCTCACTTAGAAGTGGAAATATAAACAGGAGACCAATCAGGAAAAAAAAAAAAATCCCTAAAAATTCAATACAACCACCACAGAAAGCTAGTTCAGCAAGTTTTAATAGCATAAGAGTGAAACTATTTTGAAATTGATTTAATAAATTCTAGAGATCATGTGGTTTTTTTCCAAAATCTGGTTATTATCTCAAACATATTTAATCAAAAACGTAAACAAAAAATGTAATCTAACAAAATATGGAATATTAATCCAACCAACTATATATTATATGAACATTTGTAAGCTATTTTGTCAAACCATGGTAACACTCATGTCAATCAATGGGAGTCTTCCTGTTGATTTCAATAGGCTTTGGCCCTACATGGAGGGTTTGAACATTTATTTTCTGATTTTACAAACAATTTATTGTTCAAAAGAACTGGGCTACAATTAGGTTACAAGGTGTGAGTCTGCCATTAGATTCACTGACTATTGGACTGGCTCTTTTCCTATTATTCTGGTTTCTCTTGGTTCTTATCTTCGTTCACTATCATTAGTAGACCCATGAATGTAGTAGGTAACCCCAATTGTAGATTTTTTTTTCTTTCTTTCACCATTATTAACCAGGCAATTTTTCAAGATTACTTTTAGAGACAGGGAACAGAACAAGGATATTTTTTGATTTTCTGAGACCATGAGGTATTTTCCCTAAGAACAATCAGAGAATTCCACACCTACACACCCACAGGTCTCATGGGGTTTCCATTAGGAACTTGACACACCTTCAGGTTTGAAGGGCCCACTTTTCCCAGACCTGACTCTCCCTTTGGGATGATCTGCAGGAAATTCTGAAAATTGAAACTCATGGATCTTCTTGGACCACGGATGAGTTTTCCATACCAAGAGCACAACCTGACCTTACACAATGATTCTGTAAAGCAAGGCCTGAGGAATCATGAAATCAAGGTGATAGAAGGTGGAAGCCTACAATTACATTGTGTTTGTAGTTTAGCTCCTTGGATATGAGAAACATTGATTCTTCTGGGCTTGATTCTTCTGGGAAGAATCAGTCCTTTTAGTTCTATAAAACTCTTGGTCCAGTCAAAGACAGAGGCTCCAGTGTCGCATTTTTCTCCTGGTAACTTTACAGCTCTCAACATTGTACAAGAATTGATCTAAAACTGCCATGCTGCTATTTCAGGTTAAGATTAATCTGCTTCATTGCTGTGCTTTCACAGTTCTTGCTCCTATTTTTTGGGCTTTTTGCTTGTTATTCACCTTTGAGGTTTAAATCCTCATCAGGCCATACTAAACACCTAGTTCAGCTGTAGACAGAAAAGTAGGTCTATAAAAGCAATATCCTGATGTTCCATATATAACCTCTCTCAATCATTCCAGATCTAATTTGCTTGCTTTGCTTCTTTTCTAACTGCTGGTGCTACAAACTCAACCAGAGGCCTTAAAATCCAGTTGGGTTCTTTCTGCCTGCCACATGGCCAGCACCGGAAAAGATTCTGCAGTTAGAAATTAGCCAACAATTGTGTTAAGGAAGCGTCAGGCTAGAGTAGACTACCACTCACTGTCCCAGTGCTATTTTGGATTCCTCAGGGTTAACGGTAATAGAAACCGCAGGTGAAATTCTAGCCCTATTAAAGATAATAGTAAAACCTCCACTGATTTCAGTGGAGCCAAGATTTTTGTCCTGGTTTTGCTTGTAAGTGAGAAAATATGACTTAGAGAAGCAGATGGCAAAATTCACCCCGGCCTATGCAATTGCTAGTAAGTTACGAATGGAAGCAGGTACGCTCAGCAAAATGACACTTTTACACATTGTTCTGGACATAAACACACTTTAAACTTCAACACAACCAAAACCCAAGACCAGTTTTCCCTTATTTCACTGAAGTATTTATATTCCCTAAGATGCACGGAGAACCTTTTAAAACACAGCTTGCCAATTAGCTGTATGTGTCTCTTCTTTTTTAGCTTGGGCGAAGGAAACTTCTGACTTGCAAAGCTGCCATATTCTCCCTAGTCCTCCCAAGTCTAGTGATTTTCCTCTTTTTTTTATTTCATAGATTAACCAACAAGATGAAAGAATTCATTTCCTCAACAGGGAAGCTGTGGTAAAAGCAAGGAATGTGTGATGTGGCAGCTTCATCTCCGTGCCATCATTCCATTGCTGCGCAGAGTACAGCCAAATTCTAGAGAATATCATTTTATTGTATCTGGATTCTCATAAATTCCAGTTTGGGAGTGTTTGTCAAGTCAAGAATTCTTTGCTCACTTACACATGTCCTTCATCTTCTGTCCGCACGCCACGGAGGCATCAGAATTTTCTCAATTTTTCCTTCCGCTCTGCTCTGTGTTCAGCCTAATGATTCTGCGATTAAAAATTAGCTGACAACTGTGTTAAAGCAGCATCAGGCCGAGTAGATGGGCACAACAATGTCAAAATAAAACATTCTGAGATTGTTGGGTTTTCTCTCCTTGCCCCCCGCAAACAAAACCAGACACTTTGGATAAACCTACATGAACTTGGGAAATGCTCAAATTGCATTTTTTGCTGAAAAATGTTTTGGTCATAAAACTTCCCCCCACCTCTAGTTGTGGCGTAAATAAGGCCTACCCAGTATTTAGTGATTTCTTAGGACTTCTGTACTCCTAGGCCTGAATTCTCACATACGGCCCCTTTCCACTGCTCTGGAAACTGTTATTGAAATATACACCCCGCTTAAGGCCCTCTTTCCAGAGTATGCCAGAGCTGCATACTCCATGGGTGAATCCGGGGCTAGAGCACCCATGGAAAAAAAAATCAGCATCCACCAGCCACCCGTCAATCAGCTGCTTGGCAGGCCCAGGCAACCAGCTGCTGAGTGGGCTCCATCTATCAGCTGTTTGGTGGCAGGAGTGAGGTGCTGCGAGGAGGGGTCTGGCTACAGAACATCGATGACACAAAGAAGTTTCTCTGAGTGGTGTGCTGGATCATGGGAGTCACATGACTGCATGTGCATCATAGGAGATATAATCCAGCCAGGGAGCCCAGTCCACAGTGGAAGCTTGGCAGCATCAGATCCAATCTATAGCTCCCATGAGGCAACTCACCACCACAGGGGGAAACAGTTCGAAGTTGAGCTGACAAACTGAAATATTTAATCATTTCTCAAATTTTTTCAGAACATTTTATTCCATGAACAATGCTGATATTCCAGGTTTTTGTTCTGATTTGATACAAAAACAAATGCTGAAATATGAGAATTTTCCATGAGCTGTATTTCACTCAGAGCTCTCTATGAACATGGAGGACTGGAGAACATTATTATGTAAAGTTGAAGATTTTAGTTTTACATTTTATTAAACAAGAACATTCCTCTCAAACTTTATTTCAGCCATTTTGCTCTGTTTTGGCTTGAAAAAGATGAGTAGCAGCAGAGAATATACAACTTCTTTCCTTTTAAGATGGGTTTTTAATACTCACACATATCACTTTAACAAAGAAGAATGGTGAATTTATTGTTGAGTTATGTGATCACTACTTCTTCTCCCTCTGAGCGCTCAGAGCACTAACTTTCAGTGTTCGTGAGGATGATGTCATATTAGATAGCAGAATTTTTCTGATGCTGGATAATACCATTCATAGCCCAGAGTTCACTATGTTTTAAAAGTCATATAATTCACACTCATAATGGCCTAGTCTGCCAAACTGAGGTCCCCCAGATTCAGAGTTAAAGTTTCAGGCTGTGAGTTTGGTTCTGTTCCATCTCTAATTTCTTGACATTTTGATAGCAGGTTAGGCATTTCTGAGGAACTACAAATGGTGACCAAAGTGCCATTATTTTGTTTTAATGATTCTGCTCTTGAATCTTAGAGAACTGAGAGCAGGACAAGTATTCAGCTAACCCTTTCCCTCTCCTTAAGTGCTAAAGACAATCTAAAAATACTAAGCAAGATTTTCCTCTCTTTCACTCCAATTCTATACCAATATAACTCCACTGACTTCCTTGCACTGTACTCCAAGTACGTAGGGGTAGCCAGACTACCTTTGGGAAATCAGTGGTTCGTAAGGCAGGTTTGGGACTCTCCTGTCTGCCCCTTCCACCATTGCATGCTGAGTACAGGAAGCCCATTTCTCCAGATTACCACTGTGCATGTTAATGGACCCAGGACCATCTTTAGTTTTGTTGCCCAGTTTCCTCATCTGTGAGCTGTTTGCTTTAATACTCTGATGGGTACTCTTGAGAGGGAAATACCTGCATGAGCATAAATTTACCTTCCCATCTGAAAAAGAAACTCCAGATTTAGGCCCTGATTCGGCAAGGTACTGAAGCACATGACTAATTTGAAGCAGACAAGTTATCCCATTGACTTCAAGTTTAGGTTGAGGGCAGATGATTCCACATCTGCCTCCAGTGGCCAGATGTTTCTGGCACTTGCCACTGTTGGACACAAGACACTAGATCAGTGATACTCAGATGAAGGCTGAAGAGCCGCAAGTGGCTCTTTAATGTGTCTCCTGAGGCTCTTTGCAGCACATGATATTAAAACAATGCCAATTTAATTATTAACCAGTCTAAGTTATTAACCAGTCACTACTATGTTATTAACCAATTGTAACAATACTTGGTCAGTCATTTGCCTGTGAGAATAATATATACCTAAATATTTCCCCTGTCATACTGTTTAATTCACACTCCTGAGGCTCTTTTGGGTAATGTTGCTCACTAATTTGGCTGCTGAACCACTGAGATCTGAGTAGCACTGCACTAGAGGGATCACAGATCTGATCCAATGTAATAATTTCTGTGTTAAGTATCTTGGTGAATCCAGGTCTTTAAACTCCTGGCATGAAAGATGAGCAGCTTTCAGCTCTGGAAGAAGAGAGACAGGGATCATTAAAAAGAACGAGGAATACCTGTGGTGCCTTAGAGACTAACAAATTTATTTGGGCATAAGCTTTCGTAGGCTAAATCCCACTTCATCAGATAGGAGTGGGTTTTAGCCCATGAAAACTTATGCCCAGATAAATTTGTTAGTCTCTAAGACTCATAGAATATCAGAGTTGGAAGGGACCTCATAAGGTCATCTAGTCCCATCCCCTTCACAATCCCCAATTAAATCATCCAACAGATTTTTGCCCCAGATCCCTAAATGGCCCCCTCAAGAATTAGACTCACAACCCTGGCTTTAGAAGGCCAATGCTCAAACCACTGAGTTATCCCTCCCACCAGTGCCACAAGTACTCCTCGTTCTTTTTATGGATAAGACTAACATGGCTACCACTCTGAAACCAGGAACCATTAAGATTACCTAGTAGGCAGCAGGGTGGAATCAGATTCCTGTCAGAAGATCCTGATGTCTGAGTTACGCTAATCCACTTTTACAGCCCATAAGGAAAAAGACTGTCACACAGTGAAACATCCTATCTGCTGAGCTAAAATTAGGGATGAAGTGAATCCCGCCAGAAATGTTGCTGAAGCCCATCTACATCTTTTTATCGCAGGACCCGAGAGACTCAGAAAAGAACAAGACAGTTATCAAAAATCCCAGACAAGTGTAAGAAGATGACACTTCAAAGTGTCTGCAGGCAACTCCACTTTAGAACTCATTCTTGAAACACGGGATCACAGTGCGCTGCCTTGCAGTATGTTGTCTAAGCCAGCAGCTGTCAAACTTCATTCGTTCACCTATCACCATATTAAAAAATCGTTGCAAGGTGAATGGATGGAACTTCAAGCTCATGTACCATCAGTGGTGCAGGTACCACAGTTTGGGAACCCCCAACCTAAACTCCCTTTGCCTTAAGGTCAAGGCTATTTTAGCAAACCTAAAGCATATTGATTTTAAATACTATATACTGCACAGGCTCCCTTTCTGTGTTAACACAAACTTGCTAAATTGCACAGTGTAGTCACACAACACACAAACATCTTTCTGAAGGAAAAAAAAATCCATTCTTCATTAAAATTCCTGCAAGAAAAAGTATATTCATTTCTGCCAAGTCCTTGAGAAAAATCCTGCTTTATTCTCCTCTTTAATTAGAAATACAAATCTACCCGAATAGAGCTTAATACACAACTTGAGTGGCTGGAAAACATTTTAGGTCATGGTCAGAGCTATCGGCAATGGAAGACTAATTTTTAATGATGGTGATGAAATCAGATTTTATAACCATGCTGTGAAGCAGAGGCTCTCAAACTGGGGGTGTTTGCCATCCCAAATGGGGTCGTACCATCAGCAGATGGGGTTGAGGTGTTCCCTTGTGCATGGAGGATGCCATTTTGCTCTGCCCAGTGTAACCTCACCTGTACTGTGCCTGTGAGGTCACAATGCATGGAGGACGCCATTTTGCTCTACAAAATGGCATCCTCTGCAGAGCATGACCTTGCCCGCCCTGTACATATAAGGTCACACTGTGGAGAGGATGCCATTTTGTAGAGCAAAATGGCGCCCTCCATGCAGCATGACATTGCACACGCAATGCGTGTAAGGTCACGCTGTGCGGTGGATGCGATTTTGCTCTTTGATGTCTGGGGACCTGGCAGGAAATACTTCATTAAAATTGAGTCGTGCCAGCAAAACAGAAGGAACCCCTTCTGTAAAGTTATGTGGTGTCCCCATGTGTCCCTTTGCAACGTAGTGCGTTCTTCCCTTAATTTCCCACAATTGGGATAGTAATGGGTTTGTTTTAACAGCCTGGGACAAGGAGGAGCCAACACACATTAACAAAATAGCACATCCCTTTTTAATAAGGTTTCAGGACAGAAGCAATTACAATAAGCAGTTAATTAGGACCCTGGTGCAGAACTCCCAAACTTCAACTCCACAAAACAACATTTCAAAATCAGGTTACACTGGTCTCCTGGAGTCTGGGAGAAAAAAACTACCATCCCCTGCAGCCTTCACAGCATCTATGCCCCTCTCCTCCTACTCAGCTGCCTGTTCCTGTTTAAAAAAACTCAGTCCCAGGGCAGGACAGGTCTTCCTTGATTTACCCCCAGGCTGCCAGCCACAGCCTGACCCTTAAAGGGGTACTACACTGCTTCACACTTGCTTACAGCATACCCCATTACACGAGCTCAGGTAACATGGCCCTGATCTTGCTTCCATTGATGTCAATGGCAAAGCTCCATATTGACCACGATTGATACAGGATAGCACCCAATGATGGTGCTTTTGACTGAGGGCCTGACGCTGTAAGGTCCTAAGGGGCCTTTCAGGAGTTCTCTAAACTCCCATTGACTTGTGTGATCTGACTGGGAGTTGAGTGTGCTCAGCACCTTGCCAGAGGGACTCAGAGCCTAAAAGGATCACATCTTGTTTAATTAACTCCCTTACACATGCTGTTTGGCTTTTCACCAGAAGCAGGTCAGACGCTTTCAAGAAGTGGGTACCTCAAGACACCTCTAAGGTGCTGACTAACACTGTAGCTTAGCATCACACCATATTCCAGCAACTCATAGGGCTCTGCTTCATGTATCTGCAAGCAAAAATGCTTTTCCTTGTCACTGGCACTGACCCTCTTCTCACTCCCACAAGTTTTACATCCACATACCTCCTGCCAAGGGGCACCAAGGACAGCCCAGAGCCAGGCAAAGGGAGGCTGTGCAAAGATGACTCTAAGCTAATCCCCTGATTCTAGGACCAGCTGAGCACCAGGCTGACCACCACAGAGCTGCTGTAACTCGAGCCAGCCAGCAACAGCAGCCAGAGATCTCTGCAATCCCATCGTATTTCCCCTGCTCACACCCTCAGCTGCAGACTGCTGGGTGGAAGAGGGAGGTTGGAGCTATGATGGTATTACAAGATAATATTTTTGTACTGGGTGGACCTGCTATGGCTGGCCCTGGGACAGTGTTGTGCTGGTAAAGCATTGCAAAGCTGCCAAGATTCAGGGGAGGATCAGGAGGATTTACTGGTGCCAGTCTGGATTAGGGTGACCAGATGTCCTGATTTTATAAGGACAGTGGGGCTTTTTCTTATTAACGCCCCACATCCTGATTTTTCAGGCTTGCTATCTGGTCATCCTACTGTGGGTTCACACCAGCACCATCCAAGGACCTGTCATAGAATCCTAGAATATCAGGGTTGGAAGGGACTTCAGGAGATCATCTAGTCTGCCCCCCTGCTTAAAGCAGGATCAATCCCCAATTAAATCATCTAACAGATTTTTGCCCCAGATCCCTAAATGGCCCCCTCAAGGATTGAACTCACAACCTGGGTTTAGCAGGCCAATGTTCAAACTACCAAGCTACCCCTCCCCTCCTTGTGTGTACTCTGATGATAGCATTCGCCGAGGAAAAGAATTTAATCAAACAGGAGATGAGAGGGGATGGTGGAGTCGTCACTGAAGCTGTTAGACAAGAACGAAAGGCACCCAGCTCTTGACGTGTTTTTGAACAAAAACAACATCTCATTATCTTTGCTCAGAGATGGAAGCAAGTTTAGCTTTCTTCCTGTGAGGAAATCCCCAGACCCCAATAAATGAAACATCGGGGAAATGAGAACCACTTGTGGTGTCATTCCCTGGAGCCTATGATATCATTTTGGAAGCATCCTCCTTGTAGTGCGTGTGCTTTTTAGGAGATGTATGTTTGGTTGAAAATGCTTTATCCAAGTGCCAGTTATCTGAGCAGGTGTCTTGGCATCTCATTCACGCCACTACTTAGCTGCTGAAAAGCTGAGTAATGTCACTCCCAACAAGTCTAATGAACACCATGGTCTAGTACTGAAAGTATGGCTAGCATACGGCTTTGTTTCTAGCAGTCACGCTAGAGCTATCGTACTGCAGTACAATGCCAGGGCTATTTGGAAGCTTTCTAGCTCAGATTTCTCTTCCAACAGTGCCCGGTGTTGCATCTTGCATCTGCTAATCTGTTTACATAACATCGAAAATGACCTTTGTTTGGTGATGAAGGGCTTTTCATGTGGAATTTTCTCTCTGATTTCCAGCTAGACCTCTATGTTTCACAGGGTTTTCTTAAAGTAAATGGTTGCAATAAACTGGCATCCCTGTCCCTGTTGGACAGAATTAACTCAGTGTCCCCAGCCCTATATTGTTACCCAATGAGGGAGATTCTCTTGTAGTTCAAGCAATAGTAGCATGAGGGATCTGAATTCAATATTTACCACTGGAATCTACTGTTCAATGTTTGCTATGCTTTCTCAGTCCACACAGGATGTGATTCGGCAACATCTGTCAGCTTGGGGATTTAGGTCCAGATGTTTAAAGGCATTTAGATGCCCAACTCCCAGTGCCTCAATAACTGTAAAAATCTGGCCCTTAGTCCTTTAACTCAAGATGTAGAAGCTAACAATTGGCACTTTCCCTCTATTTGAGCCGCTCCTTCCATCCTTGGTGTTAATCCCCATTGGGCTGAGAGAGGACATTAGGGCCTCAAGGTTTCTCCAGTTCCTCCACTGTCATCCAGAAGGTAGAGGTGAGATCACTCAGGTTTCAGATACACAAAGCCCCAGCTCCAATTTGGACATGTAGGTGTTGGGATGGGAATAAGCAAATGGTTGTGTGCGCAAAAACTGCCTATGGAAATGTAAAGGGCTAGACTGAATACGTATCCTTCCGTTGAATATTTCAATGAGTGGAGTTTGATTGTCAGATCAGAGGTGAGTTCCCCATCATGGGAAGTAACAGACACCTCTACTTTCACCAGTGTTGAACTCAGGAAGGCGGAGAGGGTTAGGTTGCGGGGGTGCCCATTTTTCCAGGGGCCCACAAGTGGCCGGGGCTCCTGGGCACGGGCCCCACTGGCTAATCTGCTACTATCCTGAAAGCTTCTGCTTCCCAGAAGAGTGCGACCATATCTCAAGTAGGAATGGGGCCTGTCAGTGATGCTTCTTGTGTACAGAATTCAGCGAGGAGGACAATACGGCGAAACAAAGGCAGGCCCGCATGAGACCATCTCAGCCACCTGGATTGTGCTTTATATTCCAAGTGTGTAATAAAAACAGAGCCACAAAGATGTGGCTATAGAAAACGATTATCCTCCAGAAGGATAGTTCAGTTTCACTGAATAAAGCTAACTCACTCTGAATGCTGCTGGCGTGCACATATGCTCTAGGGTTAAATATATCTCAATGCCCACCAAAACCAGCATCTTCATAAAGGCGAAGGAGCAGCCCCACTTAGTCTCTTGCGATTATATTCCATACAAAAGTATCATTTTTCCTCAGTGGAAGGGGAGACTGTTTATCTGGGAAGCATTTCACATCAAGCACAATAGGAAACTGTTTAGATTTCCACAACTAGGCTAGCGGACGACTTCCAAGCTGTCTATCAGGAATATTTCAGAGCAGAAACATGGCTTTGCAGTGGGGTTCCATGGAAAGTAGTCAATACCCTGAATCTTTCAGCCTGATTTGATTCACTGTTCATCTTCGTTTCAAAGTACTGCACTCACTTCAAACACAACAGGGCCCACCGCTGGGAATATGCTCTCTGAGGACAACAGACTCCAGACTCGTATCGGCAAGTCCAAATTAAATGGAGATGAGTTGTCTCTACAAAGGTATTTTCGTGACTGGCCTTATTTTTGCATAAATAATTCTGAAATATAAAGTTGGGGCTGAAACTGATGAGGAACGTAATCTAGTTGTCAGAACAGGGCTCGGTCTGCAGGACCTCCTGGGCCCTACCCATAACTTTGTCACGAGCAAACTGCACGATCACAGGCAAGTCATAATGCTGCTGTGGTTGTATAAATTTCATGGGGGACAAAGGGGACAGAATTCAGGATTTTCTGCTCCAGAAAACAACAGCTTTTAATAAAAGAGCTATACTCTTCAGCAGCGTCTATAACGGAGGTGGGCAAACTAAGGCCCGCAGGCCATATCCGGCCTGCAGGACCATCCTGCCCAGCCCTTGAGCTCCTAGCTGGGCGGCGTGGCTAGGTGGTGTGGCTGCAAGCTCCTGCTGCTCTGAGCGGCATGGTAAGGGGCCAGGGAATGGTTGGATTGGTGTGGGAATCCCGGGGGCCGTCAGGGGGTGGGGGTGTGGATAGGTTTGGGGCTGCAGTCAGGAGACAGGGAGCAGAGGAGATTGGAGTGGGTTTGGGGTGAGCTCCTGGGGTGGGGGGCTAGGGGCTGGAGGTTCCAGGAAGGTGGCAGTCAGGGGACAAGGAGCGGGGGGGTTTGGATGGGTTGGGAATCCTGCAGGGGGCAGTCAGGGGATGGGGAACAGCCTCACCCCCTATATCCAGAGGCCCCCTGCACTAACACTCCCCACTGAGCCCCATGGCCCCTTCACCTTGAACACCCCAATGGATCCCTTGCACCTGGACCACCACCCCACCGAGTCCCAACCAGTTGCACCCATACTCCCCCCAGCAGCCACACTCCTGCAGCACCCAGAGCATCCCTGCTGAACCCCGCCCACCCAGACCCTCTCTGCTGAGCTCCAACCACCTTGACCTGGACCCCTCCTGCAGAATCCCATTGCCCCTGCACCCGGAACCCTCCCAACGAGCCCTTGTGCATCCAGATCCCCCCAGCACCCGAATCCCCCACTGAGCTGCCCACACCCAAATTGCCCTAAACAGAACCCTCTCACCTCACACCTGGATCTCCCCACACCGGGATCCTGCAGGGCTGAGCCTGCTTGCACATACCTGCTGCTCCTGGTGTGGAGGGGCAGGGCACCAGGGTGTTTCTGGATCAGGCCCAGCCCTTGCACTGTGTAAGGGTCAGGTGCAGCCTCACTGCAAAACCTATATCCTGGGGGAGTACGGTCTTCGGGGAGATCTCCCACCTCCATGCAGCCAGTGGCCTGTGTTTCCCCCTCCCATATGGGAGCTTCCACATTTATTTATTGACAAATAAAATTTGCAGAATTTTACAGAATTTTAAAATATTGTGAACAGAATTTTTAGGGGGTTTTTTGGTGCAGAATTTTAAATTTTTTGTTGTAGAACTCTCTCAGGAGTAGCTGGGACTGTCTCTCAAGCTCAGTGGTTTGAGCACTGGCCTGCTAAACCCAGAGTTGTGAGTTCAGTCCTTGAGGGGGACATTTAGGGACAGGGGCAAAAATATGTTGGGGATGATCTTGCTTTGAGCAGCGGGTTGGACTAGATGATCTCCTGAGGTCCCTTCCAACCCTGATATTCTATGAACTGAAGTCAGTAGGATTATGAACAATGAGGATTCCAGGACAAGGCCTAACCAGACCAATTCAGTTCCCATCTGGATTTCCCACCTGTTGCTCTGTCCCTTTACTGAAAATGTGCATGTGCCAATCCTAAAGTTGGATTTTTGTATCGGGACACTGCACTGGAAAATCTCTCTCCTTGAAAGAACCTCTCCATATTGGATCCATCGATGGCTGTTAGTCATGTGTTTCCCAGACATATCTACCTGATGGCTTTTGCCAACTATTTTCTTACAGACCTCCTCATTCCTCATTCTCCTTGCAACGTAGCACATCAGGGAGTGCGAGGGGAAAAAGTCAGTGTCTTTCAGAATGGATTAATGTTAATTAAGTTTGCAGAGGGAAAGAAAAGAGCTGAACTTGTGCTCTCTGTAGTTCAGGAAGCATGAAGTATTGCCATGTGCATCAATACACAGGAGGCTTCCCCTGACACACACAGAAAGTGGAGGAGTTGCTTTGCTGGGAAGTTCTGACTAAGCTAAAATGATGTCAAACACAGGAATTTAATCTCCAGGAAATGGAAAACAGATTGGTGTGATCCTCACTTGTAAGTAGCATGAACTGTAGTGAAGGGTGAACCACAAAGATTAGTTTGGCTCACAGAGAGATGAACAAGTCTGGATACTTCTCTAACATATATCAGAAGTGGGGTTAGGTAATCTATTTGCAGCGAACCATTTACTGGATGAATTTAGCTCTTTTCAGGTGATCAGGAATGGTACTTTGATTGTTAATCAAAATCATTTAATGGGTATTATATGCAAGCATATTTCAGCTTGTAAATTTCTTGCCGACTGGTTCTTCAAATAGTTGCTATTCTTCATTTGTTTGTTCTGCTACAGGCAAGTTTGAGGAGTGCTTGCTTGTACTGGTGAGCACTTACTCCCATAAGTAGCTCCACTGAAGTGAATGTACTCAACAAAATAAGTACTCCACAATCTAGCCCTGTGCGACTGGTCACCTAAATCACATGGTTTTGTTTCTGGATGACTTCCAAATCACCTGGGACTTTCAAGATGGCCATGTGACCACCTCAGCACTACTACAGGTGTGAAAAAGGTGTTTGCAAGTGTGTTCATGTGTGGAAACATGAATATTCTCAGCACTTTCCTTTTCAGCAAGCATTCTTTTGAACCGAATTTTACTTGCAGAAATGTTGGCCAGAAGGATAATGTGGAGAAAAGACCTTGGAACTTATTTCTCCCACCATGTTTGTAGGAAATCAGCCATATTAAATACTTTGCTTCTACATAGTATGCAGAATTACTTGCAGTTCTGCTGACAACCAAGCGAGCTGTTCTAATGATTACAACACATCCCACAAACTCCACTGCTAAGAGAGATGGCGCTGGAAGTAGAAAAAGCTATCAGGTCAAATGTGTGAGGCCTCTTTGCATGACAGTGTGATAACGAAGGAAGAGAAAGTTGACACTGGATAGACTGAGTGACTGCAAACATACTGCAGGATTACTTAGATAAATGGACAGTCCTTCAAACCACATGATGCCACTTCATACCGTTGTACCACTTGAGCTGGTACAAAGTGTAGCAGCACTTTAGTCCAGATTGGTATCGCCGAGGAATGAATGAGTCCAAGGACAAGTGCAACACTGACAGGACAATCTTCTTTGTAATCCTGTTTGAGCCAGAACGGGCCAACTTCTTTGCTGGTGTAAACTGGCACAGCTACATCGTCTGAATTTGGTGCAATATCTCCAAGGCTAGAGGGTCATTCTGTCTCCCTTCTGATTCATTCTGTAGGCTCTCGGAGAGGACACCAACAAAGCTACCATATTATTGCCAATTCTGGCACTGGTTCCTGCCCTGTGGAGACCAGTCCCAGGGGAGAGATGCCAGGAAAAGCAGCACATTTCCTATAGGTCACCAAACAACCCTAATAGGCCAGACCCAAAGAGCATGAAAGTTCAGCAGGGTCTTTTTACTGCCTTCAATGGACTTTGAATCAGCTCTGTGGAACTGAGCTGTGGCTTCCTCGGCCAAGGAACTAGGAACCACCCACCCCTGCTCCGAGGCAGTCCATGCGACAGGCAGCCTAGGAGTTGGGGAGCCTGGTAGCTCGGGTTCCCCAGCAGAGGTAGCAGCAGAACTGGGAATAATTTCAATTTTTTCTGGCAAAACTAATCTTTTCTGTCAGATATCTGACAGGTGGCATAAACAACATGAACAGACATTGGCCATAACTAAAGCCTTGCTATGGTCTGAGAGGGTCTTTACATTTTCATTGACAAGTTAACTCTGCTTCCCTACCCCTGATTTTGAAACTTTTCCCTATTTCCTCTTCTCACCTCTACCATACCTACCTTGAGTGACTCAGCCCCTGAGATAACTGTGGAGACAGGGGAGATAAAATCACAAAGGATGATATTTTAGGGCCATATAGGAATCCCTCCATATTTCCATGGCTAAATTTCAGAAGCACTAAACAATCCTATTCCCCAACTTTAGGTTAGGCAACACATTCACATAAACATGGACAGGATCCCTATTTAATCCCCATCTCCTTCTCTTTGGAACCATTGCAAATTATATTGTCATGTGAAAAACAATGAATTATGGCTTTGATTCCCTTCTGTCCTGACTGTGATGGAGCTAGTGAAGGGAGGATGATCTAGAGGCTTGGATTAAATCCCAAAAGTTCACAGTAGAACTGACGGACTGTTCCAGCACTACCACCTGGAAACCATTCAGGTGGGGAAAAGATATCCAACTTTTTTGCCATCTCAGAAGAGATTTGGTTCAGGGTAGGTTAAAGTTTCAGGTGAAGTTTCATGCCAGTTCTTACTCAATCAGAACCAGTTCACCCATCCTCAGACAAAGGTGCCATTTTACATTACATGCTATTTCTTTATCCTTCTCTTTTCTAGCAAAACTCTCATTTGACCTCAACCATTCCACTCCGAGAATGAAATCCTGGCCCCAAATGAAGTCAAGAGTTCAATGTATAGATCTCCCTTTTCCCCCTTTCTCTCAATCTACCTTCACAATGTTCTTTGTCTTACCCCATCTTCTGTAAACATGGACCTATGCATCGTTTGCCTTCTTTGTTGGTAGACCATCCCTGCTGACTCATCTTGTTCTTTTCCACCCGCCAAAAGAAGCCATTTCAAAGTTCATTTCAGAGACAGGCCAGAGATGCAAATTTGACATCTGGATGTGGATCCAAGCTTCGCCAACATGTGCAGCTCTTCGGATCCAAAAGAACGGAAGGTCGCTGCAAAGCTGATATCCGCATTCAGACTTGAATTTCTCTGATTTGTGGAAGGGCTCAATTCTGGAATTTTGGTTTGGGATCATGGCCAGTTAATTGGCAGTTTGCTGTTCTGGGAAAGATCTTGGAATGATGGGCGTGATGGCTCCATATAGCTCAGAGCACAGAGATGAATGATGGCTACTGGCATGTGAGAAGGGAGATTTCCAACCAACAGGAAGGTCGTCAGCATTATTTGTCTTTTTGAAGCTGATCCTTCTCATCTGTAATATCAGACTGTGGTATACTACAAACACGGATTTATTTCTAAAATTAATTAAACATATTGTTTCTTCTATGACTTAGGCCCAGATCCTCAATGGGAGATAGGCACCTAAATCCCTTTGAGGATTTGGGCCTTAAGCCTAGTGATAATTAGAGAGAATTAAGTTATGCGAAAACTTATATCCATACCAACTTTGGGCCTGATCTTGAAACGGGATCTTTGTCCTGGGTGCCAATTTCCAGGGGGCGCTGTACTGTTTAGCCATTTTTTATTTCCCTGATTGACTGGTCCCATTTTTCTTTGCTTGTTTCTTTTTGGCTCAGTTCTCAGGAGATGGGGGAGGGGTGGCACGGAAAACGTTTTCCACCCTGGGCCGCAGAATGCTTGGAAACGTTCCTGCTCACACCCACGCAGATACCTAGAAATAAGAGTAATGCCTATATTCTGTGCAGCTTTTTCCCCCGTGCCCAGCATCTATTCTTCCTGTTCACACAGCAAGTCTTAGGTGCAGCAGATTCCATGCTCATAGCTAAAACAGCAGCATATAAAAATAACCACTGAGCGAATTTGTTTGCTGCTGCACCTCTAGGTTACCTTCTGTGCGATCAGTGCACCATTAATATTTCTTTAACATCAATTGAATGTCAGGGGACATTCAGATGCATTCCAGGTGTGGAGTGCTGGCTCCATCCTGTACATTCAGCAGCTCCATGTGTGTGCTGCTCACCCCGGCTGTAGCACGTATATTGAGGGGCAAAATATACACCTGCATTTGCCTGCATTACACCTATTACTCTTTATATGCAGATCACATGCATTCTTGAACGTACTTGGGACATACCACAGCAGTGAAGGGGATTTTTAATAAGGTAAATTGATAGGAGGAATCCCAGGGGTTTTCTGGGATTTCCTCATGACTGATACAGTACAACCCAGTTTCATCATGGGGTTTCATCCTGACTGATACAGTACAACCCTTAAGAAAGTAATAAAGTGGAGGCCATCGCATTTTGGTTTAGGGTGTCACACCCAAAAGTGTCTAAGGGCTAGATTTACAAAGGCATTTGGGCACCTAAAGATGCAGATATGTGTCTAGTACAGGGGTGGGCAAACTACGGCCCGCGGGCCGGCCCCGGCCCGCAGGACCGTCCCATCCGGTCCCCCGGCCAGTGAGGCTGCCCCCGCCCCTCCCCCGGAACCGCACCGCATAGCGCTGCGGCCGGGGCTGCGCGCTCCCCGCTCCCCTGAGCCGCGCCATGTGGGCAGCACTCTGGGGACTGGGGGCTGTGTCCTCAGCCCCTCCCCGGAGCCGCGCCGCATAGGCGGGATTCTGAGCCACTCCCCCGGAGCAGCGCCGCGGGGGCAGCACTCCGGCGGCCGGCCGGAGCTGCGCGCTCAGCCCCTCCCTGGAGCCGCGCCACGTGGGCGGCACTCCAGGGGCTGGCTAGGGCTGCGCCCTCAGCCCGTCCCCCGGAGCCACGTCGTCGAGGCAGCGCTCCGGGGGGCTGGGGCTGCGGCTGCGTGCTGAGCCCCTCTTCTGGAGCCGCGCCGCATGGGCGGCAGTCCGGGGACCGGGGATGTGCGCTCAGCCCCTCCCCCGGAGCCACGCCACTGGGGCAGCACTGCGGAGCTGTGCGCTCCTTGGAGCCGCGCCACGCGGGCAGCACTCCGGGGGGGCCGGGGCTGTGCGCTCCCCTTCTTCCCCCAGAACTGGGCCAGCAGTCATGGTAAGGGGGCGGAGGGGGATTGGGGGGTTCCAGGGTGGTGGTTGTGGGGGTAGTCTGGAGGGGGCGGTCAGTGAGCAGGATGGGTTGGATAGGGGGTAGGGTTCTGGGGTGGTGGTTAGGGGGTGGGGTGGTGGTTAGGAGTCGGAGCAGTCAGGGGACAGGGAGCAGGGGAATTGGGTGGGGTCCTGGGGGTAGTTAGGGGTCTCTGGAAGGGACAGTCAAGGGATGGGAGGGGATTGGATGGGGATTCTGAGGGGGCAGTCAGGGGCGGGAAGTGGGAGGGGGCCGGCTTGGGGCCAGAAGTGGGAGGGTGTCAGATTGGGGACAGGGCCTTCCATTACCCGGCCCTGCATATAATTTTGTAGACCCAACGTGGCCCTCGGGCCAAAAAATTTGGCCACCCCTGGTCTAGTGAATATACAAAAGTGCTGAAGCAGGTTAGATGATTTGACTGTTGTAGAATTTAGTCGCTTGGACTGCCAAGGCATTTTCTAAATTCCTTGAGGTGCCTATCTTTATCTTTACCTGCCTAATTACCTTGATCAAGCTGAGCATTAGGCACTTTTGAAAACATCCCCCTTAGGTTCTGGTCCTCTCCATCAACAAGATCAAAATGTGCGTTGAGTGGATTGTGATGAAATAAATACTTTTGAAATCGGATCTATTTTTTTTTACTCGAAAAAAATATGTTCTCAAAATGTATTTGCTCCGGTGAGCTGGAACAATGTTTGGATTTTATTTTTCTCTTGTGGATCCCATCGCGGCCCCTAAATAGAGGTTTCAGACAAGGAATGGCTAAACATACATCTCAGGGCCTCAAGATAACAGCAAACATTCTTGTCTTGTGCCTCTTTCACTGAGGAAGGGAACACATTCCACAGCAAATCAATCTTCTCTCTCTCTGTTCCTTCAGAAAACAGGGAGGGGGAAAATTTTGCCTCATATAGATTCCAATGGCTTGAGCAGATCAGTTGCCGCAGCTGCTGCAAATTTAATTTGAAACAGCAGAACTAAAAGATCAGTTCAGGAAGCACCTGCGGCCAATGATGATTCTCTGTTGTTCAAGAATTCTCAGAATCTACTCCATCCTTCAGCTGTGTGCCAAAGCTTTACGTACTGAATACAGTCTGATAGGCCAACAAAATGCACGGTAGTACTACTTTCCATCAAACCACACTGTTGGGTGCTATATTTAATGATATGTCCTTGCTAATGGAAGAATATAAGCTGTGCTTTTATTTCCGTCCTTAGCCTCTTGGGACTACACAGCAGAAATTAATTACCATCCTTCTACAGAGGCCTCTCATTCCAGTGGAAGCAGCAAGAGGCAAGCTGCAGCTGATACCTGGCTACCAAAGAAAGGTACAGCATTCTCTCTCCTCCATGACTTGCCAGCAGGTGAGGAGCATGGTCTTTGGATGGCTTGTCCTATAGTCCTTATGCACAGGAAAGCTTGGATACCACAGTTGTCCCTATCACAAGAGCACACAAAGGTCAGAAATCTACTCAAGTCCTCCTCCATGGATCCCTGCAAAAGTCTGCTCGCAATCTGGCCCTTCACTTTCATGGGCTCAGGAAGATGTTCATCTCTGCTCTTCTTAGCTAGGTTTTATTTTTGGTTGACTGTATATAATTAAGATTTCAAGGTAGAACACTTCAGATTTTGTTCTTTGGATTCTGCCTTTGTGCTATTTGAGTCTTGCACTTCCAACACACATGATGAAAACCCGTAGGTATTTCTGGAGAGAATCTGAATATATTCTTATACTTTCTGAAACTCAAATAGATTTCAGAGCCTAGATAAAATGACCTAAGGTGACATCGCTAAGCTATGAAGCCATTCACAGCTTTCTTTAATTTTCATTTAGACTAATGAAATAAAAACTATTTATGGGATCCCAGGATCTGAGACATCAAAGACAAATGTGGCTTATTGGTCCATCTCCCTGCCAAGGTGGGATTATTCCCTAAACATGGAACAGCATGTAGTGATTTGTCAAAGCTAGCTTAAAAGTTCCAAACGATGGGTCTTCTGACTTTTCTTTAGAAAGACTGTCCTGCAGCCTAATATACCCTACTATCAAGAAACTTCTCTTGATGTCTAGACTAAACCTTCCCTTCCTTAATTTCACCCCTTTACACCTACATAAGCCCCCATGTGCTCCCTAAATGATTCCTCTCCATCAATACTCCCACCATTCAAATATTGTGACTGCCCTAGTTAGCATTCCCTTGGCCAAGCTATAGACATTTAGCCATTTTATTTTTTTCTTGCAAATCAGTCCATCTATTCGGCCCATGCCCTCAACCAAACAAGTGTCCAGCCAATCTTCTCTGAACTCCTTTCAGTTTCTCAACTGCCTTTTGCCAATGTGGTGACCCAGAATCACAGTGGAACTGGTTCCCTTTTCTTTTATGTCACTGTAGCTCCATTAACCTCAGCAGAGTTACTTCTGTTCTATGCTGGCATAATGAGAGGAGACCCAGACTCATTATTTCACATACAAAGATCATGCAGAAAGCAACCATGCTGCATAAAGTGATGCCCCCCTGCATGCAACTTAAAACTGTATGGACCTTTTTATTCTAGCCTAACTCATATTTAATTTGCTGTCCATTATCACTGCAAAGTGTCTCTTTTGGCAGTAGGGCTTTCCAGGTCTTCCCTTCCCTTTTTGTGTACTGGTACTTATTTTGATTTAAACTAGAGACATCTATACGAGGGTCTAGATGCCCTATCGCTCTATGAATATTACAACATACACTCAACACCATTAAACAGTCAGTCATAGAATCATAGACTATCAGGGTTGGAAGGGACCGCAGGAGGTCATCTAGTCCAACCCCCTGCTCAAAGCAGGACCAATCCCCAACTAAATCATCCCAGCCAGGGCTTTGTCAAGCCTGACCTTAAAAACCTCTAAGGAAAAAGATTCCACCACCTCCTTAGGTAACAGTTATGAATTTGTAATGCATGAGATAAACCCAGAGGTGGGATTTGAAGGACTGACACATACCAGAGCCTGAGGTTGGAGTTGGGGTGATTTCAGGTAAGCCTCTTAGCATGCACATAGGTTCTTTTATTGTTTTAAATATGTTTTCTTTCTGATTATTTTACACCTTAACAATAAATGTTCTTGCTTATACAGAGTGTGTACAAACTTATAGCTGTGGGCCATTACGTTGTTCACAGCCTCTGGAGAGCCAGGGTAGTGGAACAATTTGTATAGTGGAGATGCTGAGGGACATTGAATCAAATGGTAAACCCTTTATTTGATGTAAACCACTTCTAGCTCGGGGGTGCTGTAGCACCCCCAAGCCTCTACTTTGAACCCCTATACTGGAGAGAAAGTAAAACTCAGATTCTGGCCAGTTTAGGCCATCTAGATGGCTGGGAATAGCACAGTGTAGGTAGGGAGCCTAGTGCAGCCAGGAAAAACCCTCGTCAGAAGGAATGAGATGTGGGTCTCTGCCCAAGAGAGGTGATGGCCAAGGAGCTGGGAGCCTAGAGTGGGTGCCTTGGCTGGACCATAGAGGGAAACTCAAGTGTGATTGCTCAGAACTGTGGCACTAGCACTTATTCCTAGCACGGGATTGTTAACAATCTTATGAAGAAACAACTTCAGCCAATGTTCTCTCCAGGGTGAACAGGAGAGGATGACAGTGCAAAGATAAAGCATTTCCTTGTGTCACAGTAGGATTTTATGTCTGTATTTTGTATAATTTAGAACAAAGGCTAAAGAATAATGAGATAATAATATAGCCTGTATTAAATGTATTGGTGTATGATTTGATCATATCCTGCCAGCCATCCTTTTAGAATAGGGGAAAGGAATGGCTTAATGGGCCACTTGGTAAGGATGCATCGGCCAGAATCTGACAGTAACAGACTTTTTAAGATCACTACTTTGTTGTAGGTTTAGCCTTTTAAAATAAGTAAAAGAATGCCGTGATTGTTTTTTTGTGCATTGCAACTTAATGTTCCTGCTTAAAATGTTCTGTGTAAATTAATTGTTTTGTGTGTGAACGAGGAGTGTGTGTAAAGAGATAAGTGTGATGGCCATCGCTGAGCCAGATGTACGAGGGAGGAACCAGAGACAGATGCAAGGGCGCCAGGAGGCCGCAACATGTCCCTACTGAGATGTCAGAGGAGAGCAGATTGATGACTCTAAAGATGAGACAGGCACCTATCAATGGGGACAAGATAGTGTGATAAAGAATGAGGACAATTTAAGACAACAAGCATTCATCAAACAGCAACTGATTACAGAATGACGGTGGAAAACGTATTGGCCCCAGTGAAGGAAAATCACTATATTAATAGGGTGTCTTGCCGTGAAACTTTGTGTTCATCCTGCCAAGACTTCCCGGGATCATCCTGTCGCAACCGACGGAATCCAGTTTCTCCCTACAAGTGATCAACCTATCTGGCCACTAGATTGATCCGGACTCTAGATTGATAACGATAACATTGAGAGAGAGACAGCGTGTGGTGTGATTGAATGCATATGCTAATTGTTGTATCTTCAACAAACGCGGTGTAGTGCCTTTTCCCCTGAAAAAGATCCCGTGTGCTTCTTATAAGCATAACCCTTGGATACTAATAGAGAGGAGAAGATCGTTACAAAGCACTCCTCTCAGGATGTGTGCTTTGTCTGGTACGCAGATGCACAAAAGGGCCCTTAAGGGGAAAATCGATATCCCTGTGGAGGAAAAAGGAGCCTGACACAAAGAAGCATCAACAGTAGTTCAAGGGGCAGCAGCATTTCCAGCGGTGCACCATAGCCCTGCACTATTGACTTGACTACTGCCCCAGGGAGAGGGGAAGATACAGCGGGAAAGCTTCCAGGCGTGAAGCTAACAAGGACAATGGCATTTCTTAGTGAGTAAAATAACTGAACAGAACGGCACCACCTCTCAGTACATTGACCTGTTCTTGTTTTCACCACGGTGCTTCTGATCTGGTCTGAATCATAGGTGCTGGGGGTGTTGCCACACCCCCTGGCTTGAAGTGATTTCCAGGGTATACAGGGTTTACAGTTTAGCTCAATGGCTAACTGTTGTATTTCCAATAAATGTGGTGTATTGCTTTTCCCCCTGAAAAAAATCCCTTGTGCTTCTTATAAGCATAACATCAGCACCCCCCACTATACACATAGTTCCAGCATCCCTGGTGTAAATAAGCAGTTTCCATGTCATCTAAACCTACAGGGAGCTACCTCCTGCCACAGTATCACACATTCGATGTACATTAGCTGACATGTCAGATGCCTTCCACTGAAATGAGTACCTGTAACTTTGTAGGGAAGAAGGTAACTCACCCTCTTCGCTCACCAAAATAATCTTGCTCATTCGCAGAAAGAAAGAGAGAGCGAGAGGGTAAAGGATCTACAGGCAGCTGCTTACTTCCCAGTTGGTTGTCCAGCAGGTGTATGCTCCACTTCAAATCCTGCTTGTCTCAGCACATCAATCACAGTGTTGTTACCCAGGAAGTGACCTAAAACATGGACAGAAAAACAGCAGCGTCACTCAAACTGCTCCTTGAGGGTATTCCCTCCTTTCGACCCATGCTCGAAGGAGGAGTAGGTTATCAAAGACAGGGCTGGCTCCAAGGGAAAGCAAGTCAAGTCAAGTAACTGGATGGGGCCTAGAATCCTGAATGAGACTCAGCAACTCACAGCCTGGTGCACTACTGCTCTTTGGGCCGTAGGAAGGAGACTCGCCAACTCACAGCCTGACACGCGGCCCCCTGTGGGACAGAGGTTGAGCAAATGGGTACGTAACTCAAAGACCAGTTCTTCTACGGTAACTTAGAGCCTGCAAGTTGTTGTGGTAGTTCTGTATAGCTGCCATTTTAAACACAAGCTCACACTCTAAATCAGCCCCTCACCTGGGTTTTACAATTATTAGTCACCCGAATCATATTCAGGTTGGGCTTCTATTCAGGAGTAAGACGGGGCAGAATGCAGGACTAGATGACTTCCTCAGGTGTCTTCCAACCCTGATCTTCTATGATTCTATGACACAAATCCTCTGCCAAATACCACAGTTCCATCAGGCCATGTTTCTATCCCTTGTTATCTAGAGTTCCTAACATTTGTGTGAAGGGGTTAGGCTTGTGTAATTGTTTAGGGCACAGCTGTTTCTCTAGGATAATTGGCTTAAGCGGGACTCAGAATGGATAGATCTTATGCTGGTTCTCTGCACATTGGTGAATTTCAGCACTGATTGCTAACCCTAAGTATTAAAAAAAATCATGAGATAAGCTTAAAAATCAGGAGATTAATAAGCATGAATTTTGGATTATTTTCACTGGTCTGTGAGATTTTTAGCCTTTGGGATTTGTCATAAGGGTGCCTTTACCCCACACTGCCCTGTTGGCTGAGTGTACTATAGCGGGCACCCCCTGCCTTAGTTTCCCTTTCCGAGGTTGGTCTTCTCAGCTTCCTAGACACAGATCTGTGTGGGAGATGTGGCTTAGCTCTCCAGCCAAGTCACAACAAATGGAATCCCTTCTGTGGTACCAAGAGTCCAAACTGAAAAGTTCCAAGCAAACAGAAATGTTCTTCTACCCTACAGACTTTCTCTTCAGCCCACCCGCCTGGCCTTGTTTGCAGCCCCTTTCTGAAGCCCAACCCCCTCCCTGGGCTTCAGAGCCTGAGCTGCTGCCGAAACTATTTTTAGTGCCATAATGCAAGCCCGAGCATGTCAAAGTGGCTGAGGAAACTGGGGTTGTTTAGTCTGCAGAAGAGAAGAGTGAGGGGGGGATTTGATAGCAGCCTACAACTACCTGAAGAGAGGTTCCAAGGAAGATGGAGTTAGGCTGTTCTCAGTGGTGGCAGATGACAGAACAAGGAGCAATGGTCTCAACTTGCAGTGAGGGAGGTTTAGGTTGGATATTAGGAAACACTATTTCACTAGGAGGGTGGTGAAGCACTGGAATGGGTTGCCTAGGGAGATGGTGGAATCTCCTTCTTCAGAGGTTTTTAAGGCCTGGTTTGACAAAACCCTGGCTGGGATGATTTAGTTGGTCTTGGTCCTGCTTTGAGCAGGGGGTTGGACTAGATGACCTCCTGAGGTCTCCTCCAAACCTAATCTTCTATGATTCTATGATTCTAACCAGGGGTCTGAGACTTGCTGCTATGGGCAACTACTTGTGCGTAGACACAGCCTAAGGAGTCAAGGGTAATTCAGTCTCCAGTCCCTTTTAAGCCTCAGTCTCCTTGCCTAAACTGCCAGCCAACATGCTAATTAGTATCAGTTGTGAGGATGATCTGATTATAGGGGTTTTAGTGCAACCCTCAAGCATCATAAATAGTTTTTAGCCAAAAAACATTTCTTTAAACTATTCAAATCACATTTGCAGGCCCTAACATGTTCCAAGATTCCACTGCCTCCTTTTCAGAAACTATAAAAATTTGATTTCCCCCCGACTAACTTGCTTATAACTAAAGCCAAAGGAGCAGTCCCAAAAATACATTCCACGCCCTCAGAGAGGAGAGCTACATGACATTTGTGGGAGCTTTATTTGATTTGATCATAACTAGATTTTTTTAAGCAATGCCAAAGCAAACAACGGCCCAATCCTGCAGTTGATTGAACAGAGGGCTGAAAGTGGAATTGGGAACTAAGATGTTTCTAGTCCATACCCCAACGTCCTAGTTTTTCTTGACTTGGAATACGAGTTGCCAACAATTGTATTTGTAGGAACAAGGGTCCTGAATCTTATTAACCTTTGAGCTTTACGTTGTAATACGAAATGAAACCCCAATTATAATTCTTCATAGCTCTTAATTCCTTTAGTCCTGGCAAAAAGTAGCATAATGACAACCCTAAATCCTCATCTATTGAACAGTCATGACCAGGGCAGTAGGGTGGACAGCTTCCCAACTACGCACTGTAAATACATTCAGGGGTGCGAGATATTTTGTTCTTCTGATTCTTTGGCTTTTCTGTTAAGACTGCCAACCAGGATACCACCTGTGGATCTGGTTGGCCATTGTTGAGTACTTAAGTTATTTAGGTTGAGGAAAGTATGGGATGGTGGCAGTTTTGTTCTCACTGCCTTCCAAATTTGGACACACTTGTTTTCTGTCTTCCGGCATTTGTAGTGGATTGAAATATCACAGGGTTGGGGATAACTTGTATTAATTAACAATTTTTGTCATGCAGACACCTGTCCACCAGAATGTAGGCAAAGACCATTAATGATTTCACCCAACATTTTTTGGATCCTATCAACATTTGTTCATTATTTACCTGGAAGGAGTCAAACCAGACGTAAATGTGAAAAGGTCTGTAATCCATCACTGTGCCTTGAGCCCTCCAGTCTTCTGCCTTAATTATTCATTAGGAAAATATCCCAATGGCATCATTGGGGTGCTTAAGATTTGCCCAGAAATTGCAGTTGATAAGAGAAGTTCCTGCTTAGTGTCAGAACAAAAGATAGTTCTTGAGATCAATATTTTTCAAAGCAGATAGTCCGTACTAGACAAAAGTTGGTGCCCACTTGCTCCAAGGTCCAACAGACTCTCTTGAAGGAACTAATCGTTCCCTGAAGATCACTGTAGAAGCAGCAGATCTGGTTTTGAAGATGTGACTGAAGAGAAACTGGCCAGACAGCATAAGAATCTAACTACAAACGCCTTATTAACACAGACCGTGTAGGGTCAGACGTTTGTCTCTCTTGGGGTACCCATGTATTTTCAAAAAGTACCTGCCCGGATGAGCAAAGTCCAGAGAGATTCAATCAATAATACCAGCATGTAAAGCCAAGCAATAGGCCAGTCATCTCATCTCTTTGGTCATAGCCCTAAGCCCACTGAAATCAACTGGAGTTTTTACATTGACATCAGTGGCTTTTTGGGCCATGCCCTAATTCATAACTAAACAGAATAATTTATCCTTTCCTCTTTGCTGTGTCTCGTTTGCAATGATACTTGAATGTTGACCAGTTTTGCCTTGCTGCTCACTTTATTTCTCCTCTTCCCAATATTCATTTATTTCCCTCCCCCTTTTTGGAATAAAAGTTGCTGAGCCCAACTTATTATCTCTCCATGAATAAATCAGAGGATCTGAAGACATGCTTTAGATCAACCGGAAGTCATAGGGTTGATTCAGAAAGCACTGGATGAAATTTTGTGGCCTGTGTTAAGCAAGAGGTCGGACTAAATGATTATAATGGTTCCCCCTAGCCTTGAAATCAATGAAAATTGCACACACACTGTGACCTTCCTGGGTGGCACATACCCTGAGTTTAGCAGTATCTTTGTTAACTATTTACAGCAGCGTATGATTTTCAATGGATCAGTCAGCCAAATGAATGCCAATTTCACCAGCACAAAGGCATGTCAGTGCATTGTGAACTAATTCCCCACTTTTCCTACTTCCTCCCACTTTATCACTAAAGCTGTTTAAAAAATAAGAATAAAGATTTTATTTTTATAATGGCTTGGGTATATTTCATTCTCTCTCCACCAACTGAAAAATAGCAATACCATTTTTGCTAAAACTTTCCAAATTAATTCCCTTTGTGTCACAGGAGAAACCTGGAAAATATCTCTCTAAAAAGTAAAAAAAAAAATATATTGAAACCTTTGTGCATGTGGAAATAGATAGATTAGATAGATGGATGGATGGATGTCAGGTCTTCTGAGCTGCTACTCACTATTTATCCTGAACCTGGATGAAAAATCCCTTTAGTATTATCCTGATTTATTGTGACAGTTGATGAGTGCTAGGGCTAAAAAGGTCAGAATATCTACTGCCCTAGGAATGCCAAGTAAATATGTAAAGAAAAGCAGCTGAAAGGAGAAATTAAAGACCTGCTACATAGAGATTTATGCCATAATTCCAGTATCAGGCACAAAGATGAATACTACAAAATCTCCACTAACAATTTAAGTTAAAATAAGTTTAATTTTTGCAAATAAACTATGGTAATAAAACACTGGGTATTATATTTCTAGGCTTGCAAGGATTTGATTTTTATTAGTAAATGTTAATTTCACCGTATACACACAGACCAAGAAAAATATTTCCCTCTATAATAATCAAAATCTACAGACAGGGAAAGTAAGAAAAAATACTGCTTAAGAGCTTATCACAGTCTGATATAAGGATATTTACTTTGTATATTTTGACATGCAGTGTTGACAACTTGTGTTTTAATGGTTATAAAGCTTTAACATTGTTTAATCTCAATGCCTAGGGGGTCATTGAATAATTATTGTCTGACACTCGCATAATTTCCTGAAATTGTTAAAATTAAAAACAGATAAGTATACAAAAAAATACTTTAAGCCCATAATTTTGCACAATTGCAAATCTTTAAGTAAATAAAAAATACAAAAAAATAACCAATATTCTGTCAAAATTACAAAAAAAAATAGAATTCTCCCAAGCCTATAAATATATCTGTATATATGATATTCAGGGCAATACAGGGCAAGACTGTTCAGATGATAAATGGGTACTCTAATAGGTACTGTACAAAGCTAAAATTTGAGCCATCTCTTTAAAAACTCTGCCACTCTACATTTCTAACAGGTCTTGGATTGATGCGTATTTAGAGTCAACTTCTGCCCTTTTTTACTAAACTTAATTCACCAGTAGAAAATTAGGATGAGATCCAGGACAGGAATGTGGAGTAAAGGTGGTCTGTCGGCTTCCTAAAGAAGACTTGATACCAATGACTTTTGCAAGAGGGTAATTTTCAATGCTAAATATACAGTGAACTCAAAGTTTGGCCACAATTTACTTTAATAAACTGACTACTTTGTAAGAAGGATCTCTTTGTGTAACTCGGTGGCCCAGCTGAAGTCAATAGTTTTGCCACTGACTTAATTAGGACCAGGATTTCACCCCTTTAGCTCAAGTGATATGAGCCTGTGTTTTTGGGTCAGAAGATCTGAATTTCTCAGTGAATGTGTTGTACAGTACAATGCCTAGGGCTGGTCAAAATTTTCCCATTTCACCTTGTTTTTCTGATAGAAAACTGCTGTTTTCACTAAATGGAAATTTTCAAGGCATGTGTCTGCTTTCCTAAAATAAAATTGGGATTTTTCATTGCAAAGCTGAAAATCAGTGCAGGGGTACAGGGATGCATATGTGGCAGGACAGAGAGGGGATGGCAATTTTTTAACTAAAAGACAAAACTACCTTTGATCTTCATTTTTTTGCCACAAGTCCAGTTTTTCCACTGAAAATGACAATGAAAATTATTGTCGTTTTCATTTTGGGCAAAATATTCTGGGTGGGACCCGGAGGGACATTTTTCAACCACCTCTGAGAGGGGAACCAGGTAGTCCTGGGTATTAAAAATCTGCTTGCTATCTTAGACATGCAATGCCATCAACATTGTATCTAAGAATTAGCATCAAGTCATAGCCCTAAGAAGTTAAATAAGCCCACGAGTTCTTACAGGCAAAAATATTATCGTGTTTTGGTGAAAGGAGCAAGAAGAATGCTTCTAAGCAAATGTTATGTGCTTTATCTGGATTTGAAGATCTACTACAAATTACTTTGTCTGCTCGCTTGAAGATTCATTGTTCTGGGGCTTAGAGGGATAAAGTGGTACAAAGGAGCAAGAGATAATTCCTGCACAAAAGGCCTCCATGGCAGAACCTTTGAAGTCACACTAAGAAAGGCTTGCGAGGCCATTAGCTGACACACAGCAGAAACCTGAACTGTTTCCATGCACACAACAAGCAGAGCTATTTTCTGCACAATTAGTCATAAAAAGGGCCAATGTAAACTGTGTCGGGAGGTCTCAATTCTTTACATTCTCCATGCCGTGAATCAGATGTTATGTATAACATTTTGTTGCCATTTAGCCCTCGGGCTGCTTTGCAATGAGCAGCCAGCAGTCTCTATTCCTCGTTTTCTCTGACTCTGATTTTCAATGCATTTGGCACAACTTGAGTGTTTATTGTAGTTAAACTTCACAAGAATTAAGCAATCAGCTGAGATACAAAATCAGTTGCTGTATATTCACCGTTGCAGCAAATATTTACTGGCTCCTTTACTACTTCTCCAAACTGTGTATTTTTTGAGACAGGTCTAACTTAACATTTGTAAGGCTGAGCGATTAGTGCATCAGAAAGACGCCATGCTATTTTAGTAAGCAGTCAACATGTATTGCCCTCTGGATTTTGTAACCTCTCCATTGTGTCAACCCACTCTTCCTCGGTGACCTCAGATACACTCTTCTGCCAGCAAACTCCACTCCTTAAAATGTGGTGCTCCTATCTTTTCATCATTATGCTCCATATTTGAGATCTCTTAATGCCCTGGAGTTGTCCCATTGCTTAGAGGTTCTTTCATCCTTCTGAATCACTCTCTTGAAATCTCATTTTACAATTAAAGATGGTCCTGAACCGAACACCTAGAACAATTCCTGGAGTCTGGAGTGTAGAACATTGGAGCTAAAGGCAGATCCAGTCTTTGCAATCTGGGCCCATGTCTATCTAAAAATGTCCTTTCCTACCTTTTGCTGCAAAGTGTGTTGTCATCGTATGAACACACAACATGTTAAAATTAAATGAATTGAGTGTGTTGAGCCAGGATTAATAGATTTCAGGGCTGGATGAGAATTCCTTTGTGCGATGCAAAATATTGCCAATGAAATCTAAAATCTTACAAAGTTCACCTCATTTGGATCCATAACAAACTAGAAGGAAACGCAGACTAGGTTGGTCAAAAGCTTCATTGAGGCTGCTGCTTTTTTTAAAAAGGAAGCTGGGCCCAGTTTCAAGCAAACCAGGATGGATTTAAACTGTTTGAACTAAAGGTACAAAGAACAAATGGGTAAAGCGGCCATAAATACACAAGTCAGAAATGGGAGGAATGGTTCTGTCTGTCACAGCGAGGTTCTGGAACAGCCTTCCAATAGGAGGCATGGCAGCAAGCAACCTACTTAGTTTGAAGATGGAGTTTGGTAAGGTGATGAATGGGTTTAAATGATGGAATTGCCTGAGTAGCAGGAAATTGGACTTGAGGACCCAAGAGGTCCCATCCTAAGTCCTATATCCTAGTTCTTATGGATTTATGGTTTAATGTCAAAACCCTGCAATATTTGTGATTCCACATGGTTCCTATGTGAAATGCTGCAGTTCTTCTCTCCTTTTGCTCTGGGATTTCGAGTTTCAAACTCAGGGAGTATCAGCCACCTCAAAACCTGCTCCCTGAAGCAGAAGTGTCATGACAGCACTACCCCTCAGATACCTAGGGAAGACATTCCTTCTTCTAACACAGCTCCCTGTTACATTCAGTTAAGTCCAATCCAACACTAATAGAGCTGTTGGGAAAAGGCAGAAACCTTTTGGTAATACATTTTACAATTTTGCGCCATCATGTGTTTGTTCAAAATTTCAAACGTTGGAAAAAATATTGAAAAAAACATTCCAAATAAATTCTCAGAAGTGTTTGCAATCCCCCGCCCCAAAACTTTGAATATTCTAAAAATTTCAACATGCTCCAAATAAAAGAAAGCGATATTCTCCACCATCTTTTCTTTTCTTTTCTTTTCTCTTTTCATTCATAGTGTAAGTTAATTCAGGGTTTGTGACAATATTAACTCACAATATGCTTCTCCAAACTGTCACCTTCGGTGGTGGGCATTGATCCTGACTAGGGGTGACTGGGGACAATCATAACAGAAACATTTAAGAAGAAAAACATCAAGTAGCAACAAAATTAACAGAGGTGAGTTTCTTTAACACAGTACCTTACTTCTGATTTTCAACACCTCTGCCATTCCAGTCTTCCCTTTCTCCGTGGGCACATTCATCTACACCCAGACAGACACATCCACTTAGTACACCCAATCTAGACCTTCACCATCCCCTGCTGGTCTTGCCTGCCTCTTTCCCAGATGGAGCCTCCATCCACATATGCACGCCTCCCCTATGAATCTGTTTAAGGAACCTCAATCGTAAATTCTCTTTTGCTCTTTTATGCTAGGTAACAGGGCTGGAGTGGCATAAATTGGCCCTAAAAGGGCAGTTCACACCAGGGGAAGACTTCCCCAGCACATGCACTGTGGAAGACATTCTGAAGGCTGCCCTCTGCATCCCCCCTCCCCATCACAAACCATAGCATGTGGCTAGGGCCCTACCAAATTCATGGCCATGAAAAACACATCACGGACCATGAAATCTGGGCTCCCCCTGTGAAATCCAGTCTGCTGTGTGTTTTTACCCTAAACTATACAGATTTCACGGGGGAGGCCAGCATTTCTCAAATTGGGAGTCCTGACCCAAAAGAGAGTTGCAAAGGTGTCACAAAGTTATTTTGGGTGGGGTCGCTGTGTGCCACCCTTACTTCTGTGCTGGCTTCAGAGCCGGGTGGCCGGAGAGCAGTGGCTGTTAGCCGGTTGCTCAGTTCTGAAGGCAGCACCATACCAGGCCATCCTTCCTTCTGAGATGCTGCTGGCGGTGGCTCTGCCTTCAGAGCTGGGCTCTCGGTCAGCAGCCGCTGCTCTCTCGTTGCCCAGCTCTGATGGCAGCACCACCACCAGCAGCAGCACAGAAGGAAGGGTAGCAGAACCACAGCTGCCCCCCCCAATAAACTTATGACCCCCAACTCCTTTTTGGGTCAGGACCCTACAATTACAGCATGGTGACAGCTCAGATTTAAATAGCTGAAATCACAAAATTGACGATTTTTAAAATCTGATGACTGTGAAATTGACCAAAATGGAAGCAGGGCCCTACATATGGCACAGAGGGCTTGATGGAGGCAGGTCTGGGGATGAGAGGGAGCACTGCAGAGATACCAGGCAGCCTGAAGAGGCTGCTGTAATTTAGAGAGGCCCCTACACAGTATCTTAGCTACGTTGGGAGCTGCCTCAGCCCCTGAAAGAGGCCAAGATCAGAAAGGAGCAAAGTTCACTTAGAGCTGCAATAACCCTGCCTCTGCCGGGTTCTGTGCTGCACCTCTTAAATGGGCAACACAAAATTGCACCAGTGGTGTCCGTCCTTTTCAGAAAAGCTGATTGTAGGAGTAGGGTAATGGGAGTCACAAACAATATTTTGCACTTAAAAGTATTATATGAATGGGTGAGGGGGGAGGAGGGGAAGGGCGTTCTGATTCCTTATCTTGGGTTGCGGGGATTGAGACCAAAGTGCGCATTCAAATACCTCTGTGCAAACAATGTGCGATGATTTTGTAAAGCAGGCCCGCACGAACATGACGTAGCCCCATTTTAGATGCAGCTGAAGAAATCTCTTCCCCTTTCTATTTGATGTGGTTATTCTCGGCAGTGCAAAGCACTGACTCACAGCTGCTTTCAGACACTTTCCTTGCAATTAAGAAATAAAACATAAAAGGAACAAAAGGGCAGCCCTTTGAACCCCACGGGGGCCACACCCGCCACTTCACTCCTTCCTTACACGTCATCACCTTTCCCACTACAATTGTTATCGGAGCGTGACCTAAAGCCCAAAATTAATGAGGTTACTCCAGACTAGGGTGACCAGACAGCAAATGTGAAAAATTGGGTCAGGGCCTGGGGGGTAATTGGAACCTATAAAAGAAAAAGACCCCAAAATCAGGACTGTCCCTATAAAATCGGGACATGTGGTCACCCTACTCCAGATGGATGCCCGTGTAACTGTGAGCAGATTTTGGTCCCCCGTGTCTCATTAAAGCTGCAGTGCCGTGTTGTACATAGAGAATCAAGCCCCCAAAGCTGCACAGACTCACAGAGACTTTGTCCAAGTTGTTTCTCGCTGTCCCCAGAGGCAGCGAAAACTCATCCTTTCAGCACATCTCTGTTCTCATGTCTTCCCTTCTCAGCTCTTTCATTTTGCTTAGTTCTCCTGACTATGTGTCTGTGTCCTTCTCCCATTGCGTCATCTTCGTCTCCTCTCTCATGCTGTCACTGCTCTGTTTTTCAAACTGTTTTTCTACAGAAAATAGGTTTTGACAACAAAAAATTTGACAGAAAGTATCTGGTTTCTGAGGGGAAAAAATGGATTTTTCACCAAAAAAAGAAAACAAAACTAAAAAGCTTTCATTTTTGGCCAATCATCCCCCCACCCCCGCAATTCAATTAAAAATGCCATCACAGTTCCTGACGTTAATTATAGTTTGGCTGTGTCATACCCCCATTCTCCTCTATGGGCTGGGTCTCTCCCCGGACTACATTTCGCATTATGCACCACGGCTAAGGACTCCTAGAATGCATCACAGCAGCTCTGCAAGAGGGTTCAGAAAACAAAGGCATCATAGTTTCATGCACATACACCTCACAGTGGAATTTTCCCACTGAGAGAGAGCACAACAAAGGATGACCACTACATTTTACTGTAAATACATTAACTATTAATTGGGCATTGGGGTTTGATTCTGAAGAGAAAAGAAAGACAACATAGGAAGTGTCCACCTTTTACATAAGTATCAGTTCATGATCTTATTATCTTAGTCCTGTTTCTTCAGGAACTCAGCTTACTCCTCTTTCTGATGCTAGATGAGGCTTCAAAGAATGCATTTAAAATGCAAACAGGGTCTTTTTGCAGAGCAACTTAAAGAGACAGCATTTTGTAATATGTATTTTTTTTTTGCTTGTGATTACAACCATGAGGGAACTGGCATTTCCATTTTGTGAGAAATTCCATTATTTTAAACTTTTTTCCAAACTGGAATGAAAACAAAGACTAGAAATTCCCCACAAAACAAAATCAAAATTATCATTTTGAGTCTGATGAAAAAAGCTTCTTTTTTTTTTTTGGCTTTTTCTTCTTTTTTTTTTTTCATGTTTATAATATGAAATAAAATAAATTTTGAAATGAAAAGTCATTTCCAAACGGGAAATTGAGACCTTCTGTTTGGAAAGTGTCAAAACAGAACATTTCGCCCTGCTCATATTTTTTTAATCTCTATTCCCAAACAAAAGTTAGTTGAAACTGATGTTTCCGTGGAAAATTTTGATTTAAACTAAACGACATTTTCTGATGAAAACATGGTTGGTTGGAAAACATTCAGTCAGCTTTACTTGTGACAGGAGCTGGAATGCTATCAACAGGAAATGAAACCCATGGGAAAAGTACAGGGTGGGCAGTAGCTTCACACTGCCCTGCCTTTTCCAGGGCTGTGCGAACAGCTCACGTCTGTGACACACTCAGTCCTGAATAGTGTGACCAGACAGCAAGTGAAAAATCAGAATGGGGGTGGAGGGTAATAGGAGCCTATATAAGAAAAAGACTCCAAATCGGGACTGTCCCTATGAAATCAGGCCATCTGATCACCCTAGTCCTGAGCCTCTGCTGAGACTATGGGCATCAGTGTTTATCCCTTTTACAAAAGATGGTTGTAACATGGAGGAAAGGAAAGTTTTTGTCCTTTTGATGGAAACAGATGCTTTTCACCGCTATTTATAGGCTGCTACAATAGCACGGTAAGAAATGCAACCACCATTATTCACATTAGTATTTACTGAGCACCATCAACAGACTGGCAGTGTTGACAGTGTGGAAGAGGATACAACCTCTCTCCCATGTGTGTCAATGACTGGGATTGTGGCTTTGGTAAAGTAGGCAGTCTCTTGCTATCTACATGAGATCACCAACTCATATTACATACGCCACTCAAAAGCCCTAGACTAGGAACTACTCTCCACTCACGACAGCTGGAGTCAGGCAGGTAACCTACGAGTGAAGTGTTTCATATCCCATCGCAAATCCTCCAAGCCATTTTGGAATGTATAAGGTCTTTCTTGCCAAAAACAGGGGTGGGAACTGTTTCTAGAGCTCACAACTCTGGCTCCAGGCTCGGCGAAGAAGATAACTAAAGTGATGGGAACATGTTACTAAAACAAACACAACGATAAACCCGAGCCTGACCTCAGCAGAGTGCAAGGCTGAGGAAAGCTCCTGACAGTCAGGGAAAAACTGTTCTTGAACTCTGAACATTTCAGCCAGTTTTCTAAACTATTTCTGTCTCTCCCTCAGCCAGGACCCAGTCCTGCAGGATTGGGATCTGATTCTGGGTACTGCCCATGCTGAAAAACAAAATGTGTATGGCCTTCTTTACAGAAAAGACTTTTGGAATTTAATAAAGATGCAATCAATAGGCTTTTACAGAAAATCAATAGGGTTGAATAGATATTACTCTAAAGATCTAGTGAACTGAATATAAAAATGATCATCTTTCTAGAAGGGGTTTTGAATCATCCAATAGAATACTTTGGTACAGTTATAATTCTCTATTAAATTCTACAAGATAGTTTAAAAAAACCTACAGAAAGGTTAGAGAGACAAGGTGGATGAGGTAATATCTTTTTATTAGACCAACAATAAATCAAGAACTGACATAGTTACCATCACACTGCATATAGAAACGTTATCGTTTTCTATTAAATTCTGTGCCCCTTTTCTAAAAGTCTGGACTGAAAACAACAAACAAAACCTTGCAATGCACGGGATAGGTCTCAGATTCTGATTTGTATTTTTCAGCTGATCTTGAGTGGTTAAATTGATGCCCTTCACCTCTTAGAGGAATCAGTTTCTATAGGTTCATTTGGATCGTGACTGCAAAACTTTAAACTCAAATGGAGTGTTTCATAAGAGACAAAATGTGTATTTGAACAATATCACAGGCACCCACTCACTCAGATGTTGACCACTTTGTACATTTGGAGATAATATACCTCCACATTGACACAGAGCATGTTGAATGTTTTCTAGGTCAGTGTTCTTCATGTGGACAACAGCTGGTAGGAAGTAAACCTCCATTAAAATTCCTTTTAAAAGAACAATGCCATGTTCCATTTTACCAGGCTCTTAAAAACAAACAAACCCTGGTTATTAAAACACCGGAATCCCTAGTTACTGACACTTCAATAACCATGGGCTCCATCACCTAGGCTACGGATGCTTCGTGCTTTTTCCTAGAATAACTTAGCTGGCCGCTGGGTGTCATTGTTGCAGAAACCTGCAGAAGGAAGTTTACAAATCAGGCTGCGAATAAAGAGAGGTGAAGTCACCCAAGTCTGAAAATGGCTATTTATCATAGGTTGCCAATATCACTTATTTCTGCCTGTGACTAGGGTCATTTGGTGTCAGAGCATAAATGTACAGAACCTGGTGGCAACATATAATGAATATGGCAGGCAAATGCATAGGACTTTCTGCACAATGTATGCACCAACAAATTGCCCTGTCTGGTTGGATGAATTGTTCTCTCCTTTCTATTTCTGCCCCTCTTGTTAAATCTCAATGAGATGTAGCCTTCAGAACCTACAGGAACCATTAATATGGGACTGTTAGAAACCGTCAGCAAATATTTTTATTCTTTATTTTCTTTTTCTTTCAATGAAAAACAAAAGAAGAAAATTAGATTTGAGGGAAGAAGGGTCATATGATTAAGGGTCGTACTTGAGAGACAAGAAAGTTAGGTTCTTTTCCCACCTGTGGGACAGATTTCCTCTCTGACCTTGGCCAATTAACCTCTCAGCATGCCTGTCTTCCTATCTGTAAAATGGGGATAGTAATATAGTAACTCGCAGGAAGGGTGTGTAGTGTTCCTAAGATGATTTGAGATCCCTGGATAGAAGGCACACCATAATCACAAATCCTCATAATTATTAAATGCAAAAACTACATACGTCTTATTCTAAATATAATATAAAAGCTATGAGCATAATCCGGCAGTCACTTATACACATGCTTTCATTTACACATGTGAACAATCTTGTTGTGAACTCAGTGGGAATATTGTGCATAAAATTAACTCGTGCATAAATGATTGCAGGACTGGGCCTATATTAATTTAATATTTGGGTTATGAATGTAAATGTAGAAAAGTCAGGTAATAGAAAGTCATGCTTCTCAGAGTACTATTAATTTACACAAATTGGGCCTACAGAATATTTGTTACTACTCAATTATTGTTAATTAGACCATCAAATGTACACCTACATTTTATTCTCTTCATGTTCTTATAGCGTACGCATGGACTAAATTCTGTTCTCAGTTACATGACTATCAATCTCGAGGAATTCCACTGTAGTCTCAGTGTTTTGTGTGTATAAATGCACAGATATACTGGTTTTCCATACATGTATAAATTGATGGGGGGATGGGGAGAAACTTGACCTGATTCACCAGTGCATTATTCTGGTTTCCACTGGCATAAACTCTGTTGGTTGTCACTAGAGTGACCAGAGAGCAAATGTGAAAAAGTGGGACGGCGGTGGAGAAAAAGACCCAAAATTGAGACTGTCCCTAATAAAATCAGGATATTTGGTCACCCTAGTTTTCACGATTACCTTTTGTTGCCAAGGCATGAAAGAGGAAAAAATTAATAATGAAGAAGGGCACCATTTATTTGAAAACTCAAATATGTATATTTCCTCATTACCACTTTTATGAATTTGGCCCAGTTGGTAGCCATGAACCTAAAGATTCACATACAGATTTTGTCAATTTCACAAGAAATGGCTGTCCACTATGATACTTGGTCAGTTTCAATAGTTTAGTGGTTTGGGTAAGTTATTACAGAAGTTTTGGAAACCTCAAAATATACACAACATGTTTCAGAAAGCCTTGTGGTTATGTGGACCCAAGTGTACTTGAGTTGTATGTTAAAATTCAAGCAAGCAAGCAAAATCTTGTTGCTCAGTCCCCTTTAAATCACACTCAACACACACAAGTAAGTTTGCACTCCAATTTTTAGCTCTACTTATTCATACCAGTCATTACAGAATAACAGCCCCTGTTTAAATATCACTGAGCAAATATCACTGAGCAAAATTGTTCACACATGCGGACCAAAGAGATACAGCCCCACTGCAGCCTTATGGTTTCTGAGTGACAGCATTAATAAGATTATGCTTGATATTTCTTTTAGCAAAGCTGGACAACATTCAAGCAAAGCCTGGATTTTGTTTTAACAGTATGTTAAGAGAGCCCTGAGTTTGGCACAGCTGGAAACCCACACTGCTGAACAAAACTCAGCACTGCCAGCATTTCTCCTGGTCCCCAGCCTCCCAGGACAGATATAATGAATGTTTATGTATATATCATTTTAAATATCTATTATTAGCTTGGTCAAGGTTAGAGCTCTGGGTAACGGAGCTGGAGGGAATGTGAAGAATGATTTTCTTCAAAATGAATTGCACAAATTGAGCAAGCCGCAGTTTATACAGTGTCTGGAGGTATAGACCGTAGTTAAAACACACATACCAAAAGAAAGGAGAATGAATCCAAGAGATAAGAAAACCAAAGGAGTTGTCATCGCCTTAGTGTTTAATGCCCCAATTCAGCAAAGCATTTAAGCACATGCTTAACTTTAAAAGCACGTGAGCTGTCTCATTGACTTCTCTTTCATTTAAAATTAATTACATGTTTTACGGCGGGATGGCCTAACAGCAGACAGCCACAACTGATGTAAATCAAGGAATATCAGTGTACACCATCTAGAGAACAGGCCCAAAGACTTTCAAGATAAAGAAAGGAAGAAATAACCAAGGACAGAGGGGAAGATTTAATGCTTAATTTTTCCTCTGAAAAATTGAAAACTTGCCACATGCACAAACATAGACACACCAGAATTAACTTCTGCACGATAAAAGTTTCCTTACGGATAAACCCTCCAAATGCCCTTTGACTGTTCTCTGTGTTTCTTATTTACAAACGTACAACAATACTTACTCTCTCTCTCTTTTACACACACACACACACTCTGACTTGCCATCATCAAAATATTCCATTTCAATTCAACGGAATCCTCCCATATTCCAGCTGAAGATTGTTCCTCTGTGCCCACTGCTGACATTTCTGATTCTACTCCCTCACGAGCTCCAGAAAATGTCATGTTGCGATGTTTGATTTGGAGGATCATCCCTTCAGATTATCTGTGAGTGTAGAAAATCCTCCCATCCCTGATCTTCAGTTTCCACAGCATTGTGGAAGGGGGATGGCAAGGACATGTTGGGAATGGGGCCAGTAATGAGGGATTGCTCCTCCACCCTGAAAAATACAGGCATCTCTGGATTGCCATACCAGATCACCCAGGATCCATCTAGTCTAGTATGTGTCAGACACTGGTTAGTACCAGATCCACAGGAAGGTCCAAGTAACCCCATCCCATCCCCCAAAGCTGACAGTTACAGAATAATCTGCCCTTGGAGGAAGCTTCTGGTTCACCCCCATCAGCTAGTGAGGCTTATGTCTTGCTGGCCTTGCAGGCTTGCCCACTCTCCTTAAAGATATCACAAATTGTGTGATTTACTGGAGAGACTTCATGCCAAGCCCAACTCTTACTTGACATCCAGAAACTCTCTCGTCCCTCCTAAATTGATGACCTAGAGAGATCCCATCCCTCAACAAGCCAACCAACCAACAAAACCCCTTGATATGGGAATTCACATAGGCAGGAGGGGCAGTCACAGCACCCCAGGAGTCACAAAACCTCCAAGGTCCTACATTGCTACATGGTGTTTGCTGTAGAGATGGGAGAGACTCAACAGAGGTTGAAGACTCTTTAGACAAACAGCCAAAAGCCTAGAATTCTTGCTGGAAATCTTCAAGGTCAGGCTTCCTTATTGTTATTATTTATTTGCATTGCAGTAGTGCCTAGGGGCCTCCACCAGTGATCGAGGCCCCACTGTGATAGGCCAAGTGAATGTACATTTCATCAGGCCTGGAGATACTGTAAGATCGGCTTCTCTCAGAGGATTTTTATATTCATGCTATTGGGTCATGCTGAGGAATGCCAAAGTTGAGAAGAGTGAATAAATAAATGCCAACCAAGCTTTCAGAACCTCAGAAAGGGTTCTGTTTAGTTTGTGTTTTGGAGGCGCGTGTACCAAGTCAGAATTTTTCTAGTCCTAAATTACCAACCAAATGTCCATTCATCCCGTCTCTCCATCGAATACTCCCACAATAACGGATCAGCAGCCAATCCTGGTCTGTTCGGCCTCAAACAACTTGCTTTAAACACTGATTTGGGGCTCCAGGCTTGCCAATCTGTACCAAGGCGGTAAGGAACTTTGGAGCGTTGTACAGGAATCTGAAGATGTCAGGCTGGATCCTGGGTAGTGTCAGAAAACCACTCCAGAGGGAGGCTCCTAACAAACAAGTGGCAGAATGGCCCTCGAGATACATTTATGTATTCTATGTGACATATTCAGATTATGCAGAACTGAGGCTTTCATTTTTTTGTAAATAAATACGTTTCTAGCCTTCCTGTAGGCAGAGATAATCTTCCAAATATGAACCGAAGGTAAATTGATGCCGTCTGTGTGAGTCTGCAGACAGCCTGAATCAGGGACTCAGAGGTGCAAACTCCTTTGCCCCATATTAGTCTGATTCAAGAGTCAACTCTAAAGCCCAATGAGGACATTTCATTGTCCGAGTCAACTATTCCATTGCTGATCAACTGAGCAAGTGGAAAGTGGGTACAGGGTGGTCGTGAAGTGCCTGGGGTTGGAAATCAAGAGTTGCTATTGGGAAAGAAAAGCAGATGCAACAGAAAGGCAGAGAGGACAGAAAGACACAGATTATGGCAGGTGGGGAAGGAAGAAAAGCAAAGAGCAGAAGTTGCTCTGACCTAACGGGGAGCAGATTTTCCAGTGCAGAGATGAAATATGACAATAAGGTGCTGAATAAATAACGAATACACGTTTAATTATTGCCCAGAAGCTGTGTTCTCCCCTTGATCTCTGTGCAAACCTCCTACTGACATCAGGGATAGGCTGGAGTACCAAGTCTGGAATTTATATCCCAGCCCACACAGAATCATTTAACATGGAGTCCAGCCTCCTCCTCCCCGTGGGCTTGACACCCCTACTAAACAAGCAGCTGTTGTTCCAAATGGAAGTTCCAGCAGAGGATTAAATACATATTTATCGCAGAAGAAGGGGAGGCTGGTCTTGCAAAATCTACAACAGACTGGACTGCCAGTCCTTTGTCTTTGTGCAATTTCCCAGCACTGATAGGGGATAATTTGTGGGCAAAACGATCCCTTTGATCAAATTTGGATTTATTAACATGAAAAAGCTGAAAACAAACACTTCCCCTCTCCCATAAAGGCCCATTTTCCATTTTATTATGTCACAGGGCTTTGCAAAACATTGAAGGACATACATATAAACAGGCATGTGAGTGGAGAGGGAAAAGAGAACTTACAGACCTTCTCCCCAGAACTGAAATCTTCCAGTGCCTTAGCTGATGGTTCACAACATGCACCCAAACAATTGAGTAGTTTCTTGTCTCATACAGCCGACTGAAGGAATGAAAATCTACTTTCCGTTAAATAGCAACTATTCATTACCGCCATAAAGAACTCATCCAGCATTTATGCATTTACAGCAATATCCTAATGGAATTAGAGCACAGACTAGGGTTTTCTTTTTCATCCTCACCTAGCCATGAAACACAATCTGCAGCTATTCATCAGTGTGGCTCTGGTAGCTATTTACAGGAGGACCTCTCCTTACCCATAAAATTGTACTCATGGAGAGAACAGTTTCAGCACAGAAAGAAGCCACCTCAGCAATAGTAGGGGTGGGTTGGAAAGTTTCTGTGACATTGTAATTTAGATTGAGCTAGATAGTTTTCTCCCATTTGGCAGAGAAGCTAATAGCCATATGAGTATTTACATAATTATCCAGGCCTTTCAGATGCATGTACAATGTTTTTTAACCACAAATACAGTCTGCCAATAAAAAGAGACAGATGGACAGATTTGGAAAGTATTAATGGATATTGCACATTAATAGGGAGGCCGCAAAGAAGCTCACTGGAAAATAAGTTTAATTCAGAAGCTCGAAAACCCTGAGGGTTCCTTGTGGTTTATGTCTTATGTTCCTAAGAGCTAATGTTTTGAGTCATTTCAGGGGTCAGGAAGGGATTTCTTTTCCCTATTCATCATCAGAGATGGCCACAGCTGGAGATGGGACATTGGACAGGGAGGGACAATGCTCTGAAGTGGCACCGAGCATTCTCTCTCTCAGGTGCTTGACTGGTTGCTTCTTGCTCAGATTCTAACTGATCATCCTGCCTGAGGTGAGGAAGGAATTGGCCCATCCCTGTCAGATTGGCATTGACAGGGAAGGGGGGTTCTCACCTTCCACTGAAGCATGGCATGTGGATCACTTGCCCAGATTACCTGGGTATATCTCAACCAACTCCTTGTTGGGCAAGGGTCTCCAGCATTGGTGAATCTTGGTCCCTTCTAGCCTTTGGCACATACATGGTTAGTCTCCTGAGGGCTATAATGCTTTGGTTTAATTTTAACTGTTAGGTTTAGTGTAAAGGCGCGGGGTGGAGTTCATGGCCTGTGATATATAGATGAGACTAGATAATCTGCTAGGCCCTTCCAGCCTTTAATTCTCTACTTCAGGCCCCTATGAATAAACAATAACAGCCATCAAGTACAAAGTACTACAGCTGCACTATCCATATGAAGTTATGGACCCTCCCATTGTAGCAAATGGATGGCACCACATTAAAGGAGAGTGACCCATGCATACATGGGGGTTTATTATTTAGCTGGATTTAAAAATATGAAAGACACCAAAGCTAGAGCCAGTTGAGAATTTTTCAACAAAACATTTTTTAATTTAAAAATGCCAGTTCATCAGAACCAACACTGTTTACCAGGAAGGGTCAGTTTCAATCAATTTCCTGTTTTAAACAATTTCAGGAAAAAATGTTTGGAAATTGTCAAAATAACCCATTTTGCCATTTTCTAAATGACCATTTTCATTCTTCTGGGTTAAATGACTTTTTGTTTCAAAATTTAAGTGAATTGATCGTACAAAAAAAATTAAAAGGTCGCAATCAAAATGAAACATTTCAATTGAACCATTCTGATTTTTTTTTGTGTATTTTCAGATCGAGAAAATTTCCAGGATTCTGACTTTTTATCCCATTTCGGGAAAATTTCAAAAATTCTTGCAGGATGGGAAACCGTTTCCTGCCCAACTCTAGCCAACGCACAAATTCAAGCTGAGCTGACAACAAAGTTCATATTCAGATGATATTACCCCACAGCATAACACAGAAAGGTTTACGAATGGATACAGCAGCAAAACACAGCCCCCATTCCATTCTTCCCAAACAACCGAGGATCTAGGCCCATCCCAGAAAGTTCCCCCATAAAGATGACCATTGCAGCAGCATACCATAAAGGTCCATAAATCTGGGCTATTGACCCAGGACCGAAGTGTAGGGGCCAAAAGAAAAATGGAATTGTTGCTGTTCAGTATTTCCCATTTCCATCTATTATAGTTATATGATCCCAATTAATGTAATGTCTAAGCCCCTCACAATTCTTAATGTGTTTAGCCTCACAGTACTCCTGTGAAGTAAGGATGCCCTATAATTCACAATGGGGAACTGAAGCACAAAGAGATGAAGGGCCAGATTTCTAACAGTATTTAGGCACCTAAAGATATAAATAGGCACATAATGGGATTTTTCTAAAGTGTCTAGTGCCAAACACCCACTTCTAAAAATCCCACTTGGGTGCCAATCTGCGACTTTAGGTACCTAAATACCTTTTTAAAACTGACCCTAAATGACTTGTCCAAGGTGACATAGGAATTCTGTGGTGGATCTGGAAGTTAAAGTCAAGTCTCAAGTTAGAACCTTAGTATCACAGAACCATCCTTCCTCTCCCATTAAAGCAGAGATGCAGCAAGAATTCTAGATGGTGCATGGTCAGGGCAACATGAGATTTCTTCCTGCTATGGGTTAAGTGGCCACCTTTTGGGGTGACCTTTTTCATTCCTCAGGCCCTTTCAATACTTGGCCACTGCCAAGAAGTCCCGCAGAGATGGGAGATGGAGCCAAAATCCTTATAAAGTCCTGCTGGCTTCAAAGGAACTAATCCGGGAATAAATCGACAGTATTTAAGAAAATAACATTTCCTTCCCAGCTGGATTCAAACTGCTCCTCTTTGTTTTCAGTACTCCACATGGTTCTGGCCTGGCCCTCTATTCAAAGGTCCAGAGGCCCAAAATCCCTGTCTGGTGGTACTCAGGGTACCCAGGACTCTGACTCACCTTGTTATCCACAGCCACTAGTGAGAAGTAGCCTTGCCCACAGTAGCTCAGTTTTAGCACCCGAACCCCACCAGCCTGTTGGCCGCTCAAGCAATCTCCTTTGGGCTATACCGCTTTGACTTTGCCTTTCAGGATAACAAGAGGTACATCTCAGTCCCCGAGTCCCTTTGAAAGGTTCTCATCTGATATCCAGCCCCTGACACTGGCTACTCACAGAAATCCCAAATCTTCTGCCTCCAAAAGAGCAGCGTGCCCCGGTTTTACCTTAAACCCTCCGCTCCGGTATAGCGCAGCACTTGTAATAAACAAAAGAAGGTTTATTTAAGAAAGGACAGAGGTCCTACTAGAAACAAGTGAGAGTGATGGACACAAATGATCACATTACAAAACAGAACCATAAAATGTGAATCTGGAACAAGTATTTATTGTTACCTTTCTTGTCTAATAAAGCAGATTCCTCCCCCGCCCTCAAAGTTCAGTCTGTTACAGAGCTAGCTGGCTTCATAGGAACTAGTATCCTGGTTTTCATCAGAATACCATCCCCCCCACCCTGCAAGATGTCTCCTCAGTGAATGGATACAGAGTGCCTTCCTCACTCTGTGTTATGATGTAACAGTCTTTTGTCTTCAGTCATAGGCAGGTTGATTTCCCATCCGTTACAATATTTCTTTTTATGTCCAAGTAGTTTGGATTGTTTGCAATTGTCGCAGATGGTTTTCTATTGAAAATCTTGGGATGGAGCAAGGCTGGACAACTGAACCTTGCATCACATCACCAGCTGATCAGGGCGGGATGACATCTCCCTCCTGACTGGGCCATCATCAAGACACATTATCCCCTGGTGACTCATTTTTACTCCAAGTTCATAAAGGATGCATTCAATATAGTTGCCTTGCTCCTTAAATATTACCTGAACATACATCTCACAGTGACCGTGAGCCTTGGTAAGTTATGAGCTTCCTGGTAATACCTCAACATGTTACTCTTTATGAAGAGCTATCCTGCAACATGTGTTTGGTGTAATGAGTTTGTCAAGTTTGAGGTGAGAGTGGTTTGCAAAGAACAGGGAACCCTTTTCCAAGGAGCCGCTGGTGTCACACACTGAACATGGGGTCAGATCCACAGTCCACTAGTGTCAATAGAAAAATTCCCACTAACTTGAATGGCGTGAGACAGTCACTGGGCAGCATATGGGCTTGGTCTTCACTGGCCGTAAATTGGCCTAGCTCCATGAATTTTACACCAGCTAGGGCCCAGCTACATAGATTGGAACCATAAACACTGATGGACGGTATACTGCAGCCCTGGAGCCTGCATTCAGCTTGAGCGGGAACAGATTCTGGGACCTCGCTGGTTTACGTGATTTTCACCCATGCTGTGCATGGTTCATCTTCTGCATTAAGGCCCCAGTTTAGGAATGCAGGAGGTCTGAGAAGATGGACAGAATGCTCCCATCCGGCCCTAAAAATCTATGAATGAAGTCAATGGTTTCCACTGCCCTTCATGGTGCGAGACCAGGGTCTAAGTTCATTCTTAAAGTTGACACGGATGATTTCCTGCACTGGGTCCCAAGTCAAGAACCAAAAGTAAAATGAGGATACATGTTTCTACAGTCTTTTGGATGAACAGTTTCTTTTGTCCTTTGAAAAAGCTTGCTGCCTTCAGTGATGAAACTCAGATAACCCTGGACTGAAGGAAAAAAAATTCAATGCCCACCTTACCCTAGTTTCTATGTCCTATTCCCAAAGCAGATTCTTCCCCCCGCCTGCAATCCCACATGCAAAACCCATGCACTATATTTTGGCTGGCTGTTCTCTTCTATTATATAAGTCCTTTGGCATCAGCCTGGTAGATTTCTCCCTGCCTCCAGGCTTTTTTCCTCACATTCAAGTTTCTGCAGGAAATAAAACACTTTTCATTGTAGCCAATTAACTGAAGAACATAAAAAAAAATCATGAAAGCTTTGGGTTAGTGACAAAAGCAATACAAAACCCACAAAAATGAAAAGAGCTTATGCTGAAAATGTCTTTTTTTTCCATGCCAGAGCTGATGTCTTATGGAGTGAGACAAGAAAAATGTTCCTGGAGGGATCTAAGATGCACTGTGACTTTCCAAGTCCAATCAAGAAGTCACATCCACTCTCCCTTTCTGTCTCATTCTACCTGTCCTCTGAAGAGTCCTTTCAGGTCTGTTCCTGGTGGGTCTACATGAGGAGGATGAACTGAGGGAGCAAAAGAGCATTACAACAGCCTTGGCCATTCAAAATGTCAATGGACAAACTGGTTTGGAAAACATACTGCACTTCCCTACACACAATGCTCAGAACTATCCCCCATTTCCCCATGGGATTGCTTCTCGGGAGAGCTGGTTTTAAGCCCCTGCACTGAGGAAGAAGGAAGCCCCGGCTCAGAAGTATTCTCCATTTCCCCATATGACTGGGCAAATCACTTATATTTCTGCGTGCCTTGGTTCTCTGTTTGTTAAATGATTTGTTAATGATTCTTCCTTTCTTCTGCCTTCTGTCTGTCGTGTCTCTCTAGTTTGTAAACTCTTTGGAAGAGGGACTGTATCTCACTATGTGTCTGTATAGCACCTTGCCCAACAAGTCCCTGATCTAAGTTGGGCCATCAAGATGCCAATGTAAAAACAAACAAATAATGGGGTTTATTCCCCCATTTTTGCACATTTGCACTTGTAGGTTCCAGCAACCAAAGTAGAAATCTCTGGAAAGAGCCCTATTCTCTCCCCATTTTGTGGGTTTCAAAACACTTTGGTTGTTTGTCAGACTCCAATCTCACATGCCAAACCTTCTGCAACATTAATTCCATGGATTGCAAATGTCACCTTAAAAAGACCCCAGGCAGCTGAGAGCAGGAGGGAACCATCCCACAAAGCAGCAGCAGAGATCTGTTTAATGAGGGACTTTACAGTTTCCAATCTCTCTGGAAAATAATTGCCACACGGCATCATAACATACTGAACAAGCTCCAAGCTAATAACTCACAGCGACATTATATGCATTAACTTTTATGACAGTCTTAGTTGGACAACACCATACGTCAATCTTGAACACTTCACTGTGAAAGTTAGATATTCTTCCTGACATATAGCTCTGTATTTGTGGGTTCCTCTTCCTGATGATTAATTGTGAGTTCATACAGAGTGTGCTCAAGATTATAGGGATTCATATGCAGTTGACCATATCTCAGTGGATTAATTTTTGTGTGCCCTGGTTTATGGCCCATGAAACATGATCCATCCTCCTTCTCTTACTGCCTTCAGCACTGTATTAACAAGCAGTGCTGGGTGCCCATAGCATTAGCACAGTGTAGGAGAGAACTTATTTTTCTCCATGGAATAAAGTCCTCTCTTCACTTTCTATCCTCACTCTGACCAGCACACAAATGAGTCCAGGTGCTCAAACATTTTCAGTCAAAATGTTTTTAGAAAAATTGGCAAATTGAAATTTGTGAGGCATTTCTCTCTTTTTTTTAAATTAATTGTTGTTTTTAGGTTTGGGTTGGTTGTGGTCAGTTAGGGCTGAGGAAAACCCAAACACCAAAGAAAATATTTGATGAAAACCACAATAGTGTGGAAGAAAACTGTTGACCAAAAACAGAAAAAAACCCAGTTTTTACTGAATTTTTTCAGGGGAAAAAAATACTTATTTCTGTACAGGGCTATACATGAATATAATGGATGAGTCTTTGTCCCACCATTTTGTACCAGCAAGTTGCCATTTTCTCCCACAGAATACAAACTATAAATAAACATTTGTAAACATTGAAACCTCTTTCTCAGAACTGATCAAATGTTATTTTAAATATTCAGTTCTTATTTTTATTTTCCATTCATTTAAAATTAAATTATAGACCTAAATTAATTATGGTAATGAAGACATCAAAACTGAACTGAAAAGAGCATAAGATTTAGGCTGGACATTAGGAAACATATTTCTCTAACTATAAGGCTAGTTAAACACTGGCATAGTTTACTTAGAGAGGTTGTGGAATCCCCATTACTGAAGGTGTTTAAGAATTAGATAAAACTGTCAGTGATAATCCAGGTATAATTAATCCTGCCTCAGCATGGGAAATAGACTAGATGACGTCTTGAGGTCTCTTCCAGCCCACCTGTTAGGTCTTTTCTGTCTCTTACTTCAGCCTTGTGCTCTCACTTCATTTTAACTACTGCTGGTGTCTGTGACATGAGATAAAACCATAAGACTCATCATTAATTGCACATTTCAGGCTGTACCCAAAATGCGATCTTTGTGCTCCACTACTAGGATTGCACATTAGACTGACAAAGGGGATTGGGCAGTTTCAAACACTCTTACGAAATGGGAGACACCGCCATCAATCAGGACGGCAATTATGACCCACTGAGATTGAATGCGTGGGTCTTTACTAGGGGAAAAAAAAGGTGCTTCCTTAAATTGTGTCAGAGAGCTAACAAGATGCTCCTGAGGTCTCTTCCAACCCTAATCTTCTATGGTCCTATGCTCAAAACCTGACCTGGGTGCATTCAGAGACACCTGAAAGGAGACAGCTAGCCCTGTAACTGACATGTGGAATTTAGGCCGACGTTTTCAAACCTAAGGGATTTTTAGGCATAGTTCTCATTACAATTAATGGGGAATGGGCATTTAAATCCTTTAAGCAACTTTCAAAATCTGAGCCTTATTGCTCAGGAAAATATTTGACTCATAGCATAGTCCTGACCAGCAAACCTTCAGGCATCTCTTCACAGCTTTGCCAAGATACTGCTGCTACACCTCTCTTGGAACTCTCTTGAGCCAGCTCTCAGATGCACTGAATAATGCCTGATGTATGATGTGCAGAGACTGAGATTTAAGGTGAGAGCACCATGCTAACTTTAATTAACAACAGATGAATAACTCCATGTAAGCTCAAAAGCTTGTCTCTCTCACCAACAGAAGCTGGTCCAATAGAAGATATGACCTCCCACATCTCGTCCCCTTCGCAATCTCAGACTGATAATTCGGTTACCTTGGAGGAACTAGGATTTAACTATTGCGCCCACTTTATAGACAACAAAACAGAGACATATTGTTAGAGAGGCCAAGTGACTGACAAAATTCACACAGCTCACTTCTTCAGAGCTCTGTGTAGCTCAAAAGCGTGTCTCTCTCACCAACAGAAGTTGGTCCAAAAAAAGATGTTACCTCAGCCACCTCATGTCTCTAATATCCTAAGACTAGCAGAGCTATAGCCCTGCGTTCAGCGTTTGTGTTAAAGACAGCTGAGGTCCCCTTGGACAATTCATGGCAGTACACTGAAGGTAATGTCACAGGAGGAAGAGGGTTCCCAATGAACTGTGCATAATCATTTATCGTTGCTATTATTTCTTGGAAGAAAAAACTTCTCTGCAACTACCCTTCTCAAGCAGGGTCTAGTGCAGGGGTAGCCAACCTGGGCCTGAAAAGAAGCCAGAATGTACCAATGTACACTGCCAAAGAGCCACAGTAATATGTCAGCAGCTCCCCGATCAGCTCCCCAACCCCATTCCCAGTGCATCCCGCCTACTGGCAGCTCCGCCAATCAGCGCCTCTCCCTCCCTCCCTGCACCTCCTAATCAGCTGTTTTGTGGCGTGCAGGAGGCTCTGGAAGGGCGGGGGAGGAGGGAGGGCACGGCAGGCTCAGGGAGGGGGCGCAAAGGGTGGATGGGGGCTGAGCCTGTGCAGCTCCCGGCATATTGGAAAGTTGGCGCCTGTAGCTCCAGCCCTGGAGTCGGTGCCTATACAAGGAGCCGCAGATTAACTTCTGAAGAGCCGCATGGCCACCCCGGTCTACTGGATTACACACCTTTCATTTGCCAGGAGGAGCTGGGCTGTGTTTTCTGCAGCATGCCTTTCTGTCGATGTACAGCGAGAAGAGAGGAATTTGGGATTCTCCCCGGGGTTACTAAAAAAATCAGAGAGTTTTTTGGAGAGCCAAGAGATATCCGGATCACTGCGCAAACAGCCATTATGCAATGAAAGCCAGTTTCCATTTTTCCCCTCAATATAAAAAAATTGTACCTATTCATAATATCAAGTGGGGAATCTCCTCATGTACCATTGAAAATGTAGTCACTAAACCACGGCACGGCAAGGCTAGGTGACAGGCTGGGGAGGAAGCAAAGGGGCTTAGTGCATGCATTTGAAACGGCAGGGGGGATTTATGCAGAAACAGAATGAACTTTTTGTTTTTGGTTTGTGAAAGATGCCACAGAATCTTTATTGCCCACATGTGGTGCCTGAGTTTGACATCTCAAAGAGTGCCTCAGTTTCCCCTGACACCATGCTGTGGTATTCATCAGCACAAACTCAGAAGGAAGCCTGTGTTCTATAGAATCACTCATGCAACTTCTTCAAGTGTGCGTTTCTTTTTCTTTACTATGGACAACGCTGTTATTCTGACACTGATCAGCTGGTGGACCAGACTGGAGATTACAGCTTATGGTAGCATGGCTGCATTCTATGAACAGATATGAGATCTAAGGGCAGGTTGGCACCAAGAGCTCATGCTTGCTTACATCAATGAATCACTTGCCTACAATGTCACCTTGCTGCTAAAATAGCAGTCTACATCTTCCCAGCACCCTCCAGCACTGTCTAGGATGATTCCTAAGGGTTTGACAATAGCCACGTGCATGATAGCCCATCTAGGCAAGTCATCAGGTGGTCACCAAAAACTTCAGTGGCACGATAAGATTGCCAGTGATGGACATAAACTGAATATCCAGTCAGACAGTCTGAAGGACCTAGTGAGAGGTTAATATGGGTGGTGACCGATTTGCAAGGAGACTATGTTCCTTTGGGATTTTCCATGATGATGATGAACTTGCAGTATCCAATATCTGGTTACTGAAAGTTCACTGATGTACATACACATTATATATAGCTACATATGTAGGTATGCATTTAGCTGTAAAGGAAAAATGAGATTTATACTTCACAAGATGAGCAAGGAGAATGGAAAGCCAAGAAGTCTGGGCTACTGCCCAAACCCCATGGCTTTGAAATCAGCAGTGTGCTTACATATTTTTTTTTTTAATCCATGCTTCCTTCCAAGAAAAGAGCATCTAAGTTTTCTCATCTGTTTACAACTGATGTCTACCCACAAGAGACTAGATTCTGGGCTGGACAAGACCGATGGCGTGCAAGACTGGGGGAACAATAGGGGAAAGTGTCTGTACGTGGAGGCAGATCCATAGTTACTCAACTTGTCGCCCTTCCCCCCCGCCCCGAAATGTCAGAATCTGCTTCTAATTATTGAGGAATCAAGGAACTCGTCTGCTAGCTGCTGCTCATCCCCTTCTCACTCTTTTTGCTTTGGGAGCTCTGATATCTTTCTGAAACACCTGCTCCCTAATGCACATGAAATATGGTTCAAAAGTATTCAAGCAGTGTTATTTCTGTGTGAGCCAGCACTCTGCCTCTGATCAAGTAGTTTTATCTGTGCTTATGGAAACAGGTGAGCAGGGAAAAAAGGAGCAGCAAAGCATTTCTAAGCAGTCTCTAGCTACCTAAGAGGGGAAGGGAGACTCCATACTAACCAGTGGAGGGTGGTGATATCTGAAAATGGTTATATGGACATATATGCTTGGAGGCAATGTAGAGATCAGACAATTGCAAAAATAATAAATCTGTATCTAACCCAAACCATGTTAGAAAACACCTAAGTCGAGGAACATCCACAGGCGTTAGCATCACTATTGTGAAAGATTCACTTTGCTGTCCTCCTTCCTGGAAATATTCCTGAATATCAGCCAGGCATGAACAAAGCCCCCGTTTTGGCACCTGACTCATGAAGAATTGGGAGAATTGTCGATGTCTGACTGTCCGCGCAGTCCAATTGGGTACTTGGAAGTGGACAAACATTGCAACTGCGGTGCTTTCTCCCTGCAAACCGCATGCGTGGAACAGATGTTGAGGTTTGCAAAATTTATTATTAGCATTATGGGAACACCAAGGGCCTCACTGAGATCAGAACCCCCCTTCCCCAGAGCTGGGTGTTGTACAGATGCCTAGTATGAGACAGTCCCCCCCATCGAATTGCTGACAACCTAAAGAGACAAGACAGATGAAGGGTCAGAGGGCAAACAGAGGCCGAGAGAGTATCTGAGTCTCGCGATGCTTTGTGGCTTTTACAATTCCAGGTGCTGCAATCAAGAAGCTGAATGAGAATCTTTGCTTGCCTTTTTTAAAGTAAGTTTCTAGCCCTCATGCTCGCAGAGAAAAGCTTTAAAATATCACCGACTCAGGGTCAAAAGACCTGAATGGAAACCAGCCAGGTGCTTCTCGGTACATGCTCATTTTGCTAGCCCACAAGATAGCTACCGGAGCTGCAATCAGACCTGTGAGGCAGATATACCTTGAGTCCAGTCACCTACTCACTGGACCCCACACTGTAACTTTAGTTTCCTCTGTTAACCAAATCCAAAGGCCATTTCTTTATTTTTCTTTATTTTTCCTTTCTTATGATTTCAGGTTCCTGGGGCTGGATGGAGCAGTGTGTTCCTGGGGGCACGAGCCTTTCACCAGCAGAGACTTTAAAACCTTCATCTCCCACAGGTAACAACTGAAAATGGTCTGTGTATTTATCTGTAAACATTGTGATAAAACTACCCCACTGTGCACCAGAAGACGTAAAGCTAGGCGGAGGCTGCTGTCCTATGCTTGATTCATGACCCTCCTTTAAATATTGCTTCACTTAGCACCACTTTCAATGCACCAAAACCCTGACGTGTAACATTTGCCAGCCCTGGACTCTTTAGGCCTGAATAACCATCCTATGAAGACCCCCAGAGCAGGTCCCATGGGTGCAGACAGCGACAACTAACAACTTCATAGATGCTTTTACCTTATTCATATAGGAGAAAATCTTAGCTTACCTCATTTTCACTTGTGGCAGGACTTGAACTTGGTTTTCGAGCAAAGAATTGCTGGGGGAACTAACTCTACAGCACCACCCATCATTTAGATACTTCTGTAGAAAGGCAGTGTTGCCTTTTGGTGAGAGCATGGAAGGAAGAGTCAGGAGATATTGGTTCTAGCTCTGACTCCACCACTGGTTTGCTGTGAGACCCTGGGGAAGCCATTTAACTTTTGTGTGCCTCATTTTCCCCAGAGGGAACAGCAGTTCTTTAATATTTGCCTATAGTGCCATGTTGGAGATGCTTATCTACAGACAAAGGACAAGAGACCTGCCTTGAAGAACTTACAGTCTGGCTAGTTAAGGATGATCTTACTTATTTACCTTTCTATCTGCATGAGGTTCATATATGGTCCCCAGTAACATAGAATCTGACATTGCAACACCTCTGTAAGGTAGGGCAATGATGCAATTCCCATTTTAGGTATGGGAAACTGAGTCACAGAAAGGCTAGGTGACTTTCACAAGGTCGCACAGGAAATATGTGGCAGAGCAGGGACTTGACCCTACATCTCCCAGGTGAATGTTCCCACCACCTGTGTGCAGCACGTTGTGATGTCCAGGTGAAAAGTCATATTGATTGCATTACCTATGGAATATTATTATTTGCCGAGTAACATTGGTGTTTTACATCCTGGGAGGCCTCCCAGTTCTCACTGTCCAGTGTTTAACCTTGGACTGGGCAGATCATTTCTTAGCGGAGTGATTAAAAAAAAAAAAGCTCAGATGTTATATTTAAAGCAGCACTTGGCGAGACAACTCGTGTTCTCTCCGCAACTGCTTTGTGGTGAAGCCCAAATCCAGTTCCCAAGATACAGGACATTTGGCACGGTTCCCTGCCATGCACAAAGTTGTCAGATTTAACGGAATTTGACGCATTCTTACACACTGCTTTCCCAGCAAGATTTTAGAGCAGAGGTGGGCAAACTACAGCCTCTGAACTCCCAGCTGGGGAGGCTAGTCCCTGGCGCCTCTCCTGCTGCTCCTTTCCCCTTCAAGCATTCCACTACATGGGCAGCACTCTGAGGGGTGGGGGTGCATGCTTCTGCAGGGACAGGGAGCAAGGGGCAGTTGAATGTGGTCAGGGGACATGGAACCGGGGTGTGTGTGCTTGGATAAGCATGGGAGTCCCAAGTTGCCTATCAAGGGGCAGAGGTGTGGATAGGGGTCAGGGCAGTCAGGGGACAGGGAGCAGGAGGGGTGGATGGGGGGGTTCTGGTGCGCAGTTAGGGGTGGGAAGACATGGGAGGGGGCGGTCAGGGGACAAGGAGCGGTGGGTGGGGAGTTGGATGGGTCAGGATTTTGAGGGGGGCAGTCAGGGGGTAAGAAACGGTAGGGGGCAGATAGGAGGCGGGGCCCAAGCTGTTTGGGGAGGCACAGCCTTCCCTACATGGCCCTCCATACAGTTTTGCAACCCCGTTGTGGCCCTTGGGCCAAAAAGTTTGCCCATCCCGTTTTAGAGCCTCACCACAGCATTCAGCCATAGCTCTGGCCCTTCCAACAGCAGGGAGAGCAAGAGGCCAAGTTACAGACTACAGCTGGTGACCTTGATCAGAAAGAGCCTGACACAAAGGTCAAGTCAGTGGGATTCTTTCTACTGGCTAATGGGTGATCTGGTTGAAGAGTCTCTTGTGCTCTTATTTTATTTTTTGGATGGGGAGTAATAATTAAGGTTCTGTGGGCTCTCTCTAGAGATGCCCTTGAGCACTAGTGTTTGGAACCAGACCAGCATCCAACATTCACAATGTTCTGGGATGTTTGGATCTGGGGCGGTGACTCAGTCCATTAGAGATGAGAGAGCTACAAAGATCATTTGAATTTACGCCCACTCCTGGGGTGTCTTCTATGTGTAAGCTGGACTCCGCCGAGTCCCATGGCCCCTAGTGGTGGCCAGCAGCACTGCAGCCCATTTTGGTGGGAGAAAGGAAATTCTGCGTGCACAATATTAATTTCTGCAAAATTCTGCATTGCGCAATGGCGCAGAATTCCCCCAGGAGTAATATTCATGAATCGGGCTTTTATTTTATACTACTCAGCCCAAACAAAAACCCTTCAAGAGAGACCTTCCATCACAATAAAATAACAATTCTCACACAAAGGAGAAGAACTGCTGATATCCAGGTGCAGTGTTACTGAGTCGCCACCTCTCCCACTAATGAATAGAATAGTCTATGCCATTAAGCCAAAGATACAGGCCCATATAGTTGGGTTGCTGTAGCCCCTTCTACTCTATCCACCATGCCCCTGAGTTTGAAAACAAGCCCTTTTCCCACATCTTACCCTAGCAGTTCAACATCCTCACTTGCACTTGTCTATATAGACAGAGGTTTTCTCTGTTATATATCTGCCTCCAGCTCTCTTATAGAAAAAGAATGACTTCTCAAAAATCCATTAACATGCTTTGGCTAAAATCCAACACTTCAGCTACCAAGAATGTTAAATCCTCCATCTGTTTGCTAGTTAGATAATGTTACCTTTGAGCTTTCCTTTGGCTGCTAAAGACACTTTATCTGCCTTAAATGTGCAGAAAATTACACTTTAGGTCAAAGCCTGCATGCTATTAAATAAGGGGGGGGGGAACCTCCTGTTGCCATAAATCCCCGTTTTAGCTCTTCCGCGCTGTTGGTATGTTGAGACACAGCAATGATCAGAGTTGAGAGCATAAGCACATTAATAACCCAGGTAACCAATGACAAAAGATGGAGAATACCAAGCTAGATTCTAATGCACTATTAAATATTAGCCCGGCTTTTTAAAATCAAGGGAATATAGTAAAGGGTAAAAGCTAGACTTCGGAGCAGCAACGCAGCTCTTGTGTGTTGCGTCTGGTGGACTTTGCCACCTCATCCTATTCCCTACCTGAGTCTGAAGTTATTCTGTATCTCTGGTAGGGAATGGAATGGACACCAAAACCAGTGGTGTTATTTATTACTAGACTGTTTCTGTTGTGAGATCCGTCAGGCATGCCACATGAGAGGTAATTCCAATCCTTGTAATGGTATAATTCATGTGGCATAGATCAGACAGGTGAATTTGCAGAGTCCCTCCCAGATTATGCCACATTTAATGATCTTCTGCTGAAACAGACTGGACACCCAAACAGCTGTCTTCAACTGAGGGAAAAATATCTGACGAGGCCTGCACGGAGCACAACTTAAAAGTTCAGAGGAGAGGGACGTAACTACCCGGGCGTCGCCTTTGGCCCCTTTCCCGTTCCCCCCGCACCATCCACACCCGCTCCAAACCAGCACCACCTTGCCCCCACTCTTCTCACGGTTCCTTCCCATTTACTTCTCCCATCACCTACGGGGATCCGGACACCTACTGCCGAGAAGGTAACTGTGGCTGCAGGTGAGGAAGGGACAGGACTCAGAGGGCTGCCAGCCCCATCTCTCTTTCTTGCTCTGGGAGCCCTCTAGTGGGGATTAGCGGTAGCGCTTGGTGGCGGTGCCTTTCCCAGGCATGTCCTGCTTAGCCACACTCAGCCCGGCGCCCACCCTGGCAGAAACCTGGGGGGGACTGATTATAACCCCAGGTGCCCCCTCCAGCTTCTTCCCCATCCCAGCAGAATAGCTGAGTTGTCACTGGGCAGGGTGGGGATGGTGCCAGCAGGTGGCACAGCAGGGTTTGCATCTCCGGTGTGCCAAGCAGTCCAGCCCCGCCAGACTCTCAGCACAGCCACGGCAAGTGGAACGTGGGACTCGTAGCCTGGAGTAGCAGCTCGGTTCTCACTCCACAGTTGGAAGAGGAGACTTTCCATCCGGCCCTGCTATGGCAGAGAGTTTTCCACCACTCACTCCAGTCTCTCTGGCTGGGGCCCAGAGAGAGGAGTTTAGGTCTGGTGTCCCAGAAAAGGCTTAACCAGCCACTGAAATTGCAGGTAGTTAATGCTGCAGTGAAAACACACTGAACCGAACAGAAACTGCAGGGAAGTCAAGAGAAAAACCTGTAATGAAATCTTAGACTTGCCACTTCATCTGGGAACAGAGAATGTGTTGAACGTAAGGATAGAAGGAATGGGGGCAGAGGGAAAGGGATGGGACTGGATAAATACCGTACTAAGAGAAGGACTCTGTCACCTCTAAGTCACAGATTCAAATCTGGCCCAATGCAGCATGGCCAAAAGAGCTCAGCTTGTATTGTGATGGGTCTCAGACTCCTAGATTTTTAAGGCCTAAAGGGACCATCTAGTCTGACCTCCCACACATCACAGGCCACAGAACTTCACCCACCCACTCCTGTAATAGACCCCAACCTCTGTCTGAGTTACTGAAGTCCTCAGCCCTTGATCTGAAGACTTCAAGTTACAGATAATCCACTGCTCACTGTAGCTCAAATTAACAAGTGACCCATGCCCCACGCTGCAGAGCCAGGTGATACCCCCGCAGGATCTCTCTCAATATGACCCGGGGGAAAATCCTTCCTAATTTGGGATGTGGTGACCAGTTAGACTCTGAGCATCTGCGCAAGACCCACTGGACCAGTTCCTAATGGACTAGGTCCCGCATTGGCATGGGACTTTGAAGGTGCTGACACTGCATAGCATTCCCAGAGTATACAGAGGGACGTTCATTTCCACACCAGCACATACCCAGGACATTAAAAGAAGAGGGATGCAAAGAGCACATACCACGTGCATCTCCGACACACGTCAATGCCGTTGCCAGGTTAATGCTGGTCTCTTTTGATCAAGCAGCCCCGCTCCCGGGAAAAAACTTGCTATCAGTCTTGCTCAATCCACAGAGAAACAAGGCATCCTTGGGCCCAGTGACCTAACAAGTGAGAATGAATCATTTGTTTGGACCCAGATGAAAGGAAGCGCACAACTGAAGCTCTTCTCCGTCACCACAACAGATTCACTTCTTCAAGTGACTTCAAGTAGCTCTGGAAAGGAAGTCTGGAATGTCTGTAAATATTTGCAAGTTCTGGCTTATTTTGAAAACAGGCAGAAATCCTTTGAGAAAGAAGGTGCTACCAAATCCAACAGTAATTTCGCTAAGAGGCCACGAGCTGTGGAGCTTCGCTTTTGGGAGGTTGGGGGTGGGGGTTAGAGGGTTCGGTGTATATGGTAAATTGCAGTGATGGGCCTACCCCAAACCCTTGAGGGGTTCGAAAGCAGAACAGACCTAGTGCTGAAGTTTGCAAATGAGCCAGTAACCACCTCACCCACACCCTTAACTTTACAATGGGCTGAACCCATCATTTCTCTTACTGTTGGCTACCCCACACTGATAAAGATCATGTTGCACATGATTATTATTTGCATGGCAGTAGCTCCTGACTGCTCTCTCTATCTCTATAGGAAAACACAGTCTGTGCCTGAAGTAGTTTGCAATCTAAAGACAAGCAACAAAAACATGTAAAGACTGAGGGATAAAACATATGATCTAAAGGTTTTGTCCTATAGTTAATATCAGCATTATCAGCTATCCATTCCAGAGCCATTATTAACTGGCTAATTCAACAGCAGCTAAAGGAGTTATTACTTCACCTTGAGTGGCAAGGGCTTGTCTTTAGAGTTCAGAACATTCTGGCTCTGAAACTCATTAACTTGATGCCTACATGAGTACACTGACTTGGTTTATTAAAAGGAGAATCCCAGATGGGCCTTGAAAACCTATGGATCTCAGACACATGGGGCTAGCTTGCTCAGGACAGAGTACGTAATAGATTGACTAAGTGTTTGTGACCATGTTGCCTTCTAGAAGCTCATTCAAAGAGCGTGCCACATTCTGACAGAGTTACTCCTTTAGCTCAAGTGGTGGAGTTAGTGATTTGGTCCGGAAGGTCCAGCAAGTCAGTCATCAATGAAGAATGTGGTGTGGGCATAGACCTGGCCATGATTCATTACATTAAATCTCCTCTGAACGTTACACAGTCAAAATATCAATCTAAATCACGTGCCTTCAACCCAATCTCAAATAAGATGTCAAACATCTTCACCACCTTGTGGACAGCTTTCTTAAGGGATGCATGACAGGCTGGACTAGCACTGATTAGAACATCAGAATGACCATACTGAATCAGACCAATGATCCATCTAGCTCACTATCCTGTCTTCCCACAGTGGCTGGTGTCAGATGCTTCAGAGGAAATTAACAGAACAGAATTGAGCGATTCCTCCTCTGTCGTCCAGTTCCAGCTTCTGGCAGTCAAAGGGTTAGGGATACCCAGAGCATGAGGTTGCATCTCTGACTGTCTTGGCTAATAGCCATTGATGGACCTGTCCTCCGGGAACTGGTTCTTTTTTCAACCCAGTTATACTTTTGGCCCTCACAAAATCTCCTGGCAATGAGTTCTACAGGTTGACTGTGCACTGTGTGAAGTAGTCCACTATGTTCGTTTTAAACCTGCTGCCTGTTCGTTTTGTTGGGTGACCCCTGGTTCTTGTGTTATGTGAAGGGGTAAATAACATTTCCTGATTCATTTTCTCCACACCAGTCATGATTTTATAGACTTCTATCAGATTCCCCCCTTACTTGGCTCTTTTCAAAGCTGAATAGCCCATGTCTTTTAAATTTCCCCTTATATGGAAGCTGGCCATATTCCTAATCGTTTTTGTGGCCCTTCTCTGCCCCTTTTCCAATTCTAATATATCTTCTTCTTTTTTTTTTCTTTGGTTTTTTTTTGGAAATAGGTTGACCAGAACTTCATGCTGAACTCCAGGTGTGGGTGTACCATGGTTTTATATAGTAACATTATGATATTTTGTCTGAGTTTCTATTCCTTTCCTAATGGTTCCTAACATTGTTAGATGTTTTAAATGTCACTGCACCTTGAGCAGATGTTTTCAGAGAACTAACCACAAAGACCCCAAGATCTTTTTCTTGAGTGGTAACAGCTAATTTAGACCCCATACTTTTGTATGTATAATTTGGGTTATGTTGTCTAATGTGCATTACTTTCCATGTATCAATACTGAATTTCATCTGCCATTTTGTTGCCCAATCACTCAGTTTTGAGATCTCTTTTTATCTCTTCACAGTCAGCTTTAGACTTAACTATCTTGGGTAACTCTGTATCATCTGCAAATTTTGCCACCTCACTGTTCATCATGTTCTCCAGGTCATTGACTAATATGTTGAACAGAATTGGTCCCAATACAGATCCTTGTGGAACTCCACTATTTACCTCTCTCCTTTGTACAAACTGACTATTTATTCCTAATCCTTGTTTCCTATCTTTTAACCAGCTACTGATCCATAAGAGGACCTTCCCTTTTATCCCACAATGGCTTACTTTGCTTAAGCCTTTTGTGAGGAACATTTTCAAAGACTTTCTGAAAGTTCAAGTACACTATATCACCTGATTCAGCTTTGTCCCCATGCTTTTTGACACCCTCTAAGAATTTTAATAGATTGGCGAGGCATGGTTTTCCTTTACAAAAGCTGTGTTGACTCTGCCCCAACATATTGTGTTCTTCGGTGTGTCTGATAATTCTGTTCTTATAGTTTCAACCAATTTGCTTGGAACTAAAGTTAGGCTTACTGATCTGTGATTGGCAGGATCATCTCTAAAGCCTGTTTAAAAAAAAGGCATTACATTAGCTACCCTCCAGTCATCTGGTACAGAGACTGATTTAAGTGATAGGTTGCATACCCCGTTTGGTAGGGCTGCAATTTCACATTTGAGTTCCTTCAGAAATCTTGGGTGATATCATCTGGTCCTGGTGACTTATTACTCTTTAATGTATCAATTTGTTCTCAAACCTCCTCTACTAATACCTCCATCCGGACAGTTCTTCAGATTTGCCACCCACACAGAACAGCTCAGGCGTGGGAGCCTCCCTTACATCCTTTGCAGCGAAGATGGATACAAAGAATTCATTTGGCTTCTCTGCAATAGCCCCGTCTTCTCTGAGTGCCTCTTCAGCGCCTTGATTGTCCAGTGACCCCACTGATTGCTTGGCCGGCTTCCTGCTTCTGATGTACTTAAACATTTTTTTGCTGTTAGTTTGTGCGTCTTTTGCTAGTTGCTCTTTAAATTCTCTTTCAGCCTATTTAGTCTTTATATTTGATTAGCTGGAGCTTATGCTCCTTTCTATTTTCCTCAGTAGGATTGGACTTGTAATTTTTAAAAGATGTCTTTTTGTCTCTAAATGTCTCTTTTACTCTGTTGTTTAGCTACAGTGGCATTTTTTGGTCATCTTTATGGGGTTTTTTTTCCAAATTTGAGTCTCTATTATGGTATTTTTAAAAAAGTTTCCATGCAGCTCTCAGACATTTCACTCTTGTGGCTGTTCCTTTTAATTTCTATTTAACTAGCTTCCTCATGTTTGTATAGATTATACAGTTGTCCCAGATTTCTACCAGTTATTCAGATTTTCCATCCAGAAAGCAATGAAATTTGGGAGGAGACAGAAAAAAGGGAATGGCATTTTAAAATTTACAATGCAGTGTGAAGCCTTCCTGTTTGCCTCTAAATAAACTACTTAGCTCCTAGCTATGCTGACATCACAAACTCAAGTTATACGAGAATAAAGGATTTTGTTTTTCAAGACCATGGCATCCAAAAATGCATACACCATATGAAATGCTTCCACATCTTCTAGTCTTTAAATTAATTTGAAACTAACAAGACATACATCACTCAGTTGATGAAAGGTCCTAATTCCCATTTCTCAATTGACAAGGAATTTGGTTTGAATCCATTAGAGAATTCTCACATCAGTTCGTCCTCATTCTGTGGTACTTTCTCTGCCAGCCATCATCAGAATGCTGTAACCTGAACCACTGTGTTCAGTCCCATTATTCTAATATCACCCTAGGTGATAAACAGTCATTAAAATTCCATTACTCCAGCATCTGGATCAAGCGGTATGTACAAATATTAGCAAATCCTAAATTGCCTTCCACATACCTACAGAACAATTCATGAACAGATTTCTGGGTCAAACCTTCCAAAAAATTCTTTCGGACTATATCTTATATGTGTACGTACAGTGCCTAGGATAACAGGGTGTCCTCAATTTATATATTGGGATAGATCCAGACAACCTAACATATCTCTGATAGAACTAGTCAGGAATTTTTGCCAAATCATTTTTTCATCAAAAAAATGCCAGTTCATTGAAAACAAAAATATTTGCGAAACAGGGTCAGTTTAACTGACTCTCTCAACTCAATTTTTTTTTTCAAATAAAAGGTTTCATATTTTCATTTTGAAAAGATTTTTCATTTCAAAATTTAACATAATTTAACCTTTTTCAGCGTAAAAAATGGGGGGGGGGGTGAGTTCAAAATCAGAACAAGATGTTTCAACATTATGTAAATGAATCATTTCATGTGACCCAAATTGAAACTGTGTTCACATTTTTGATTATCTCAGAAATCATCTTTTTGTCCCAATTCGGGATGGGAAGATGTTTTGATATCTTGAAGTTTTCAAGGGATGGGAAAACCATTCCCTGTCCAGTTGCGTCCCTAGTATATTTCCAGTAAAGTCACTGGAAAGAGTTTAAGTGACTCTTTTAAGTGTAAGAACATCAACAATACACGTGGCTCAATACACTTGCCACCCGAATCAAGAGTATAGTACTGTTCTTCAGTATGGAATGGACTATGACTATGGAATGTCAATGATTTGAAGACAATGCTTGGAAAAATATGTAGTTACACTACAAGCCAGAAAAGTCTTCCTATGCTGAAAATTTGGGGGGGTTGTTCATTTGGGAGTCAGGCACTGTTTTTGCATTCAGTATGAGATTAATGCAGCAAAGACTTTTAAATGCTAATGCTTTTGCAAAGAAGCAACATGTGCAGGAAGTATGAACTGCATGTTAGTTTGCTTTGGGAATATTGATAAGGGCAAAAAAAAACTAGTGGGACAGTCAATTGTTATGCTTTATGCTTGGTTTTTTATGTGGTGGAAGGGTCTTGAGGTTGGGTGTGGTTTTTGGTCCATCAAGATGTGAACAGTGCAGATTTGAATTCTAACATCCTTTAAGCAGCTGTTATTCAAATACCTTCAATTCCTGAGGAAGTTTACATTGAGGGAATGGACACCCTAAATCATCTCCCTTGTGTTTCTTCACTTCCTATGCAACCAGGCATCAGAGAGGGACGGGCAGGATGTTGGAGAAGGAACGAGAAAAGGAGGCACTAGTGGTGAATGAAAGGTCACAGAATCATGCACAGGGCTTGTGTGTGAACAGGAAAACCTTTCTGACAATAGTCCATCACTATATGAGAATTCGTAATATCAAACGTTTGCTGCCAAACACCTTTCCGAATTAATGGTCCATGAGGATATGATTGTTGATGCCTGGGATTTGCAGGATCAGGAGGGAACTACCTAGCTCATTGAAACCATAGTATGTCTTTCCTCTTGGTTTGAAAAGGACCATGGAATTAGCCTTCCTAAGCATTTCATTCAGAGGTGGGTCAGGATCTGGTAAAGGATCAAAATATTGAGACCCTACTGGAAATTCCAGCAGATTCCATTAGAATCTTTCCTCTGGTCTCTGCTGCTTTCTACTGGTCCCTGTCGGTAGCTCCAGTAATCAGTCCAGCAACTGACCCAAATCTGTCCATCAAATGGAAGCAGATGAAAACGGCTCAAATGGAATTTCCCCTGGAGTTCTTTGAGCACAAAGATCACATCTGGTGAGTTGTGCAACTTGCCCACCACCTTTTGCACCAGCATCCCTGCTAGCGGCACAGAGCTGCCTCCTGCCGTGTTCCTGCTGGCAGGCACAAATGAAGCTCTCGCTCTTGGCCGGGCAGTGCAGACGCGAATGCCGACAGTGTGTCAGTAGTTCATCGGGAGCCCCTGGGCCACCTGCCTGCCTATCTTCTACAGCTCTGCATTGTCACCTCTTCTCCCAGTGCACCAGAACACTCTCTCTCTCTCTCTCACCCACCCGCGCCCTTCTCCTAGCTCTCACTCCTTATTTCCCTGTCCCCCTTTATGCCTAAAAATCTCAGTCCAGGAAAGCAGAGATTTTTCGCACTTTTTTTATTTCTGTTGCCCAACACATGGAGATTATTAATGGATTGATTTCAACTATGTTTTAACTTTGCCAGTTCTTAGGGCACGTCTACAGAGTGTTTCGACACCCGTGGCAGCAAATCTCAGAGCCTGGGACCTCAGCTTGCAGGGCTCACGCTACAGTGCTAAAAACAACAGTGCAGATGTTTGGGCTAGGGCTTTGAAGCCTGGGGAGACGACAGGCATCAGAGTCTGAGCTCCTGCAACATCTGTCCAGCTGTTTTTAGCGCTGCAGTGCAAGCCTGAGTCTATAGGCTGGGGTCTGAAATTCGCTGCCACAGGTTTTTAAAAAACAGAGTAGACGTTCTCTGTGTCTTTTCATTTGTATCCGCTTCACTGCAAAGTGCTGAGGATGTTTTTGTAAGTGGGCATGTACAAATAAAATGCATTATTATTGTCATCAGAACAGAAGACGTCCGGGCATGTGATACTGATTTACAGGTACACATCTGTCCTTTCCAAGGACACAAGCTCCTTTTAGAACTAGAAAAATGAATCCATCACAAAAATCCATGCTCTCCGTTTTCAATAGCCAAAACTAATCCCAAGTTACTTTTCTAAGGGTCTGAGATGAACAGTGAGAATGGCTCAGGTGTTTTCTGCTCCAAAAACCTTCAGCAAATTTGTTCTGCATCTCTAACTTCAGCCATTTATAACTCTCTGCATTATCATTTTGGGCCTTATCCTCAACTAAATACAAATCATTATCCCTCCATCGACTCCTAGAGAGCTTGGCCAGCCTATAGCAGCTGAAGGCCTGATACATTGTTTCTTATTAACTGAAGAAGAGAACGTACTGAAGATTTATAAATAATGAGGTCTAAATCAGACCATACAGTAAATTTCAAATGAGATTAAAGAAAGTTGGCTCATTAACTAGATTTTGGGGGGAAACCTGAATGATTAATCAACTGAAAACAAAAAGGGAAATCAGCATATAGCTCTGAAACATGTAAGTAGCCTGAAAGCATATGCTCTCTCACTTAAGTTACCAAACACTTGCACTTTAATTGAATGGAAGAGAGATTCTGCAATAACTCAGGCCTAGGATCTGAGATGGAGATTAAACCTTGATCTGAAAAAAGGAAATACATTAAGTCTCCATTTTCCTGCTCTTTATAAGTATTTGGTGTCAAAAATCCTCTCATTTTCAATGGCATCTGTTGCATTACACAGTACAGACAGGCCAATAGTATATGATGACAAGGGAAACTAAAAACCCAACCCTGCCAATTGTAACAATTCAGCTAAATTTGCCTTCTGAATCAGTTTAGCCGGTAAGCCTGACATCAGTTCCAGGAAAAATAAGGGAAAAGATTATATGGGATTCAGTGAAGAAGGACTCAAAGGATAAAATGAAATTAATGCCAGCCAGGATGGTTTTATGGAAATTAAGTCTTGTCGAACAAACCTGATTTAATTATTTTGATGAAATTGCAAGTTTGGTTGACAAAAGTCTGTTTAAACACCCTGTTACTTATATTGGCTGTCGTTCTTGTTAATTTCACAGCTCTGGGCAGGAGCTGTGAATTTGACAAGAAAGGCTGTTAGGTTCCCTGCTGTGTCCCACTAGGAGTCCAGATAGTGCCTCAGTTCTGGGCTTCCTGAAGGGAGCTCCACGCCCCGACTCTGGGCTGCTGCAGGGAGTGAGAAGTCAAGAGCCCAGGGGGGCAGCTGGGTTCCCAGCAGGGAGCTCCACACGGAGCTGAGAGCCATGGTAATACCCATGGAAGCACTCCTGGTGAGGCCAGGCACCACGGACAGAAGGAGGGCAGTGAGGACATGAAATGCCCCAGTCATTACTGTGGTAGCCATAAGTCAACCTCACGTTGGTCGACTGCATTGTGTAGTGTAGATAGGCCCTTAGACTTTTGTAAGGCATTTGATTTAGTACTGCACAATATTCTGATTTTTAAAAATGTTACCACTATCCACTGGCTAACCAACAGATCTCCAAAAGCAATTGTCAATGGCGAGTCGTCATGAAATGGGGGTGTTTCTAGTGGAGTTCCCCGTTGACTGGTACTAAGCCTGATGCAAGTCAAAATTTTCATCACTGATCTGGAAGTAACTATAAAAACACTGCTCATAAAATTGGTGCATGATACAACAATGGGCAGAGTGGTAAACGACAATGAAGACAGGGCCGTTAAGGAGTGACCTGGATTGCTTGGTAAGATGGAAAATGTGTTTTAATACAGCCAAATGCAAAGTTATATATGTAGGAACAAGGAATACAGGCCGCACCTACCGAATGGGGAATTAATCCTGGAAAGCAGAGCCTCTGGATTTAGGGGTCACAGTGGACATGTAACTCAACAATGATCTCCCGGTGCAATGCTGTGGCAAAAAGGGCTAATGCGACCCTTGGGTGTATAAACAGGGGACTAACAAGTAGCAGGAGAGAGGTGTCTTTATTTCTGCATATGGCATGGTGAGACTGATGTTGGAATATTGGAGAGAGAAGGCGGGTGAGGTAATATATTTTATTGGACCAACTTCTGGCCAATAAACAGAAGTTGGTCCAATAAAAGAGATCACGTTACCCACCTTGTCTCTCTAATATCCCAGGACCAACAAAGCTACAACAATACTGCCTACTGGAATGGAGGGTCCAGTCCCGGTGTCCACATTTTAAAAAGGCTATTGGAAATTTGTAGAGGTGACAGAAAAGAGCGACAAAAATTATTTAAGGGACAGTGTCCTACAGTGAGAGATTTAAAGAACTCAATCTGTTTAGCTTCTCAATGGGACGTGACTTGATTACAGTGTATAAGTACCTTCATGTGGAGAAAGAGAAAATACCTGGTACTAAAAAGTTCTTTAATCTAGTGGAGAAAGGCATAAAAAGAACCAATAGCTGGAAGCTGAAGGCAGACAAAGTCAAATTAGAAATAGGCACATATTTTTAACAGTGATGGTGATTAACCAATAGAATAAACTACCAAGGGAAGTGGCTGAGTCTCCATCTCTGGGTGTCTTCAGAGCAAGACTAGATGCCTTTCTGCATTAGCCAAATGCAAGTTATTGGGCTCTGTACAGGGGAAACGGGGGGCAATTTAATGGCCTGTGATATACAGGTCAGACTAAATGATCTAATGGTCCCTCTGGCCTTGACTCAGTGTGTCATGTTTCGATGCACCTTGGACACAAAACACACGGGCCTCTCCTCGACTTCAGTTTGAGTTCCCCACATGTTCTGGGGGCAGAATTTGGCTTTGAACATTGAAAATAGAGCTAAGCCATGTTATTTCTTTCTGAACAGAGAATTTGGCCTGGTGAGGTACTGAGCACCCTCAGCTCCTGCTGGCTTCCAAAGGACTTGAGGACACACATTTCCATTCAGGAGAGGCCCTGAGCACCATGCAGGGTCAGGCCCCCGAGGTCCCCCGAAAACTCAGTAAGGGAAGTGGCTCAACAGAATTGGGCCCCATTCCCATATGACATCTGTAAGGGTTCAACTCTATTCCCACTGGTATCAATGGCAGTTTTACTAATGACATCTTTGATCAGCCTCTTAAAGCTCTCACAGAGCAACACTGTGGAAAAAACGGTTTCACTAAAGAATGGGTTTGATTTGTCAGATGAGGCATTTCTCTGATCTATAAAATGAATATTTATGTTTGATTTATGTGGTGGGCGAGGGCAGGTGTTTTCTGCTCCAAAAACCTTTAGCAAATTTGTTCTACAGTCAGCTAATTTTATTACTGTACATAAATGTCCTTTACCCTACGGCTCTTGTGGTATTTTCATGATTCTATCCTGGGAATTGCAAATCAACTTTCTTTTTGATAAAGGAACGTGCAGTATTTTATTTAGTTATTTTACATTTATGTTCCAAACAGCTGAAAAAGTATGGCATCCCATAAAATGTCTGGGTTAAGCCTTTGGGCCTTTGCATATGTGTCTTTTAAAAAGTGTTTTAGCATCTGAACTGAGAAACACAATCCTATGGTTGGAGTCTATTAAGTAAAAAGGGGGAAGGGACACCTTGAAAACCAATACTTACCATGTCTTTAAAGTCACCTTTTTGCATTCCATAGGGACCCACCTTCCATTTAATTAATTTTTTTTCTTTACGTCGGGAACCTGAATTAACTTTATTTATTTCTATATTTTTTGCAGATGCTTACACTGAATTATATAGGTGAACGATCCCCACAGGGAATGCATACTTAAGTAATGAAGTATTTTACTACAGAAACTGAAAACTGGCCTCAGAGACCTACTCACAACTTCATTTACAGGGCAACAGCTGAATTGAGAGGAAAAAGCCCCAAACACTCAAGTAAATCAGATTTTTCAGGCCCCCAGCTGTGTGGGCTGGTCCCCAGAGCCGCTCCCCAAATCAGTTACAAGGGCATTCTGAACGTTTTCCGGGGTGCATTTGCCATGGGAACTTGGCTGGCTTTTATGAGGCTAATTTTAAAACAGACACTCCTCGCAGCTCAGGGAGTGGTTTTGATCAGCTGTAGAGAGGACTGCAAAAAACTAAATGACAGCAATGGGAAACCTATTTGTTTGCGGACACGGGGAGCTACAATATAGAACCCTAGTGACAGCTGGACATTACATAGGATGTGGTAAATAGTTGTTATTTTATTACATTTCCAGAACAGGAATAAAAGTCACATTAAAACCGTCTTAGATCAACTAAGCCCTTTTCTCCCCTGACTCAGCTAATTAATAATAATTTAAACAATGGGAAATGTAGCACCCAGAGGCCTCAACTGAGAACAGGGCCCCACTGTGCTAAACGCTGTACAAACTCAGGGAAAGAGTCAGTCCCTGCCCTGAGAAGCTGAAGTCGAAATAGGCCAGAAAGACCAGAAGTGGAAGGGGAAACCGAGAGGGGAAGGGACTTGTTCAAGATCACATAGGATAATAGTGAACAGAATGCAAGTCTCCTGAGTTCCAGTCCAGCACCTGGCCTACTAGATCATGCTGCCACACCAATGGAGTACTGTTTTCCAACCATATGTTTTAGTGCTTTGTGAAGTCCTGTTTAAGGGGACTCATGGGATGGGCCTTCCACCACTTTCCTTGGGAGATTACTCCACAGATGCAGCTCTTGGTGTTTAGGGTGCTCCGAACCACACAGGATCCGGCCTAGTAGGCCACACTAAGATGAACAGCTTCATGATGTTCACCCTAAGTTTCTGATGTTTTAAATTTAATTCCGTTACTCCTATTCCCTCAGTCAGCACCCTAAGCAAGCACTGTAAAGGCACACTCCTGAGCAGGTCCCATTAACCCAAGTGAGATCATTTCAAACCCCTTTTAAATGCCTGGGACCCCAATTTAATCATGGGACCCGCCTTTAGGAAAGGCTTTGTATTCGGCAAGACTGGATCTGCTAATGTGGACCAAGCCTTCAATAAAAAGTATGGTGTCAAATACCATTCCATGAAGTCAATGGGATTACTCACATACTTAGAGTTTGGCATGTGATTAAGTGTTTTGTTGCTGGCTCATGGCTAGTGGAAAGCACAGAAGAAATAGAACTAAAGGAATACATTTTTTTAGGTAAAGCTCTCAACATTTTTACTGGATTTCCAGCAGCACCTTATGATATTATACTGCGGATCGTCGCACTGTTTATATATAAAACACAAGGACTCTGTGAAATGCACTATTATGGCTTTTTCAACCATGATTTCTGTTCAGAAAAGTGACTCTCAAAGAGCTCCATATCTAAGAGCTCCATTGTCAGAGCCTGCTTGCGACTACCTTCACGTTGCATTGCAAACCCCGAAATATGCAGTTTCAGTGTCACACTAGCACGCCAGGGCGTTAGAATCAGCACCTCCAAAAGGCACCAGGCACAAATTCTAATATTTGAATTGTTTGCAGCTGTTTGGACTAGGCTCTTTTGAAAATATACCCCTTAGCATTTTTTTTCCTGCCCTGATTTTACTTCACACCCGCTCAGATTAACAGTTGAACGATGGCGTGTGACCTGCAAACACCACATGGTAATCAAGCAGTTTTCTTCATGCTTCCTCCTCTCATCACCAGCAATAAAGATGCTGCAATTATAACATGACTGATAATTTTCTTGATATCAAATGAAACAGAAGGGAATCTCCCTCACCCTCCACCAGCTGCCTGGGCAGTATGAAAAGGAGACAAGCTTCTTTATTTCAGTAAAATGAGCCAACAGGTTGAGTAAAGAGAGAGTATCCCAACATTTAAAGGATTCAAAAACATGCCTTATAGTGAGTGAGCTCCTTGAATCTGTCTCTTTAACTTACCAAAGAGAAAGTTAAGGGGTTGATTACAGTCTAGAATGTCCTACATGGGGAACAAATATTTAATAATGGGCTCTTCAATCTAGCAGGGAAAGGTAAAAGACGGTGTCATGGAAATTGAAGCTAGACAAATTCAGACTGGAAATAAGACACACATTTTTAATGGGGAGAGTTTTTAACCATTGGAACAGTTTACCAAGGTCGTGGTGGATTCTCCATCACAGACAAATTTAAATGAAGAATGGATACTTTTCCAAAACATCTGCTCTAGGAATTATTTGGGGGAAGTCCCATGGCCTGTGTTTATGTAGGAGGTCAGACTAGATGATCACAATGGGTTCTTCTGACGTTGGAATCTATGAAACAAGTGAGTCATTGATCCAAAGAGAATCACAGACCTCCTGAAAGTTAATGGATTTTCGGAATCAATGGAAAGAAAAAATAAGCTTCCTTGAGTATTAGGCCAGGTTTACACGGCGGGATGGGGGGTGTCGACCTAAGATATGCAACTTCAGCTGCCGCTCCCCCATCGACTCCGCTTCCACCTCTCATGGCGGTGGAGTTCCGGAGTCGCTGGGGAGAGTGCTTGGGGATCGATTTATCGCGTCTACACTAGATGCAATAAATCGCTTCCCAAAAGATCAATCACTACTGGCTGATCTGGCGGGTAATGTAGACATGGCCTTAGAGACAGTTACAAACAACACAGAGACTGCCCAAGGCACAGTGCAGGTTAGCACTAAGGTGTGTGGGCGGAAGGTTTTCCCTGACTGCAAACACAGGGGCTAAGATAGTTCTTTTGCAGCCTGCATTAACTGCATGCAGAAAGCCAGAGGGGAAGCTGTGACCAGTGACTCTGAGAGGAACTAGAGAGACAGAGCTTTTGGACACAGAGCTTGCTGGAGTGACAGACTTGGGAATTTAGAGCAAAGAACTGCCTGGCGTTGTCTGTTTCTACTTTGTGTCTGTGTGCATTTGTAAATAAATAAAACCAATCTCTTCTGAGGTGCAAGATTGCTCCAAAGACTATACCTGATTCTTATCATCCATTTCCCAACTTAACAAAAACAACAGTGCAAGATCCCAGTTATTGGATCAAAGGGGCAACCATGTTTACTCAGCAATTTTTCTGGCTGTACCCAAGTCTTGTGTCCCTGTAGTGCAATGTACATCAATGGGAATGGAGGGTCCTCGGTACATTGCAGGACTGGACACTGTAAGGGCTAACCTAACCCGACCCTGGGGTGAGTGACTCTCTCAGAGATTCCATTCAGGACTTGTTAAAGCTTCACTGTATATCATTCTAAAGAATCTAATTCTTTTCTTTAAGCATTTGTTTCGATTTATGAGGCTCTGCTGCTTGAGAATTTGAAATAGATATAATGCCCTCCTTGGAAGTGCAAGAATGATTTATGTTGCCAGGCATACCGCTGGCAATAAGCCAGAACAGATCTATCAGGTACAATTAGCAAACCCTGTAAATCCACCCAGAAAACCGAATGGAACAGGCATATCAATTCTGGGTATTCAGTTGCCCTGATGGTCAGCAACAGGTGCATAAGATATCTGTGCACCTGCACACAAATACACAGAGTTGTGAATCGTCTACATAAATCACCTTGACAACCAGGGGAAGAAGAAAAAAAAGAAGGAAGATAAGTACTTGAAGAAATGTAGCAGCAGATTGAACAACGGAATTGGAAGCAGCCGCGTTAATTCCCCAGGGGCCATCTCTCCATAATTATTATTTATTCCCTGCAAATGGGAATTGTAATCTGCTGATTTTGTGGTTGCATTTTTGTGGCTTAAAATTCCACATATCACAAGAAACATCAGCCTCGCCACCCACAGGCCTGGCTAATGCTAGCACATGTGTGGCAGACGGGGGCCACACAATAGCATCTCTCCGCCCTGTTTAGTGTTAAAACAATGACAATGATCATAACATCATCATCTTAATGCCTGCAGAACATCTTTCTTCCTGGAGGCACCCAAAGTACTGGTTGGAATCACTTTTTGTTCGCCACTGAAATGCAGCTCTGTAGCGAAACCCTGCTGCATCCAGATGAAAGGATGGGGGAATTCAGAAGCAGAATTTACTCACCCTAATTAGAATTAGGGCAGATGACAGGACTCAAGCCAAGCCCATGTCCTGTGAAAAATACAAAGGGTTTGAGGATGATGACTGACGTTAGTCATCTCCATGAGCTCACTTTCGACCAAACTAACTGCATAGTGTCTGTTAAAACCACCTGGGGGCATTTATTCAGCACTAACTCAAGGTTAGTGATCCACCAACACTGCTTCCTGCAGGGCCTCTGATTTTGCACAGAGGTTTCTCATGCCTGGACTGACCAGAGCTTGACCTTAAGACTAAATTTCGTCCCGGTCAATGCTAGCCATGACACGAGCAGATAAGTCCTCTGTAGTATTAGAGGGACTGTGCTTTTAAAGGCTGAGCTTCCCAGAGAGAGAGTCTGCCTGGAGCACTGGCAAGCTCTTGTTACTGTTATGCTCATTGTAAATGAGAAGGCACCCCGGAAGCAGCTGCCCGTGGCGGTATAAATAGCTCTTTGCAGGGTTAATGTACTACAAAAGCCCCACAGCCATAATCCACAGTCCAAACACTCCCTTCACTCTTTGAAGTCCCAACAGTCCATCAACACACCTACTACAGCTCTGGTCTCTCTCAGCGTGGTCAGACGCCCAGTACCATCTCAGCCTCTCTTCCCCTATTCAGACTCTCAGGTACAGCTCTGACGTCCCTCATCACCCCCCGCCCCAGCTGCTCTAGCTGGGGAAGCTTCTCTGCCCTCTTTCATGCTCAGGGCTTGTCCTAAGGTCTCGCCTGCTCAGATCTCCATAATTCCCAGCCTTCCACCCTTGCTGGCCTTCTGACTTCAGCTCTCCAGCCCAGAGAACCAGCAGGCACCTCTCTCTGCTGCTCTTGGCCTTCAGTCCCATCTAGCCCTTTCTGGCCATGGCTCCCTGACCCAGGGAAGTTTGCTGGTGAGCCCTTCTGACTGCCTTTTGCTTTCACCAGCCTGATCTGGCTCCTCTGCTCAGCTAAGGACCTGTCACCATTCCCTCATCCAGGGCTTCCCTTCCCTGAAGTTCTCTGCCCAGCTCTGCTGTTCTTCTGAGCTGTCTCTGCATCTCTGAACACCTTCAGCTCTTCTGTCCCACTCCAGAATCTCCCTTCTCTTTGTGCTTTCTCTCCCTTGTAACTCCCAGCGGCAGTCTCACCCTTCTCATTACACCACCAAGCTAGAATGTGCCTGGGACTACTGCAGGAGAGCTGGGCCCGACTGATTTTAAAGGGACCAGCATGTCCTGTGACACACAGCCCATTGGAATACAACTCAGAACAAAGCAGAGCCCTTGGCAAGCCCCCATTACCCTAAGCACTGCGTGATCACTGAACAACATATCCCTTTTTTCTAGGGAACCCCGCTTGCCAGGCAAAGGGTTTCCACAAGATGGGTCTGGCGGATGCACAGCTATGCCATGCTTTGATGCACCCTGACCCAGAGCAGCAAGCACGCCCAGCTGCTGCATGCTGCTGATGACAAAAACTTGCTAGCAGGGTAGACATGTCCCCTTGGGGATGAGAGGTAGGGGGTGACCCAGTAGCCAGGCCCACGTCCAAGAACTCTCTGGAGCACAGAGGAACAATTTGATGCATACAGCGCTAGCAAAACAGCACCACGGCACTTTAGCGGAGCAACGCCAATTTACACCACATGAGACCTGGCTTCTTGGCTTGCAAGCGCTGATGGTGAGATTACTGCTAATGAGGTGGAGCGGCGGGATACGCCACCAGTAAAGAATATGAATCATGATATTTCACATAATGATGGCAAGGCTGTGCCAAATGTCTATCTGCAGCCTTCATTTATAATAACGAGACATAGTGAAGCTAAATTAGAAGCCACATATTGGATTAAATAATAGACGATCGCCATATGCATTAAATTTGATCTTTTACTGCAGCAGGATGTTAGTAATAAAAACAATACCAATAGCTAGTTAACATCATAAATCCAGAACATATTCATGAGATCTTTCTTCTCCTAGCAGCTAGAGGGAGGCCTGTAGCAGGAAGCCATATGATGAATATGAGAGTGAAGATGAAGGTGGGTCAAAGAGGATAGAAATGCTACCAGATCAGACTTCTCCATTCCCATAGATAAATGGGAACATTTTATACCCAGCTTGCACTCAACTACTGGACAACGTGGAAACCCCTGGAGAGAATTAGGCCCATAATCATTGCTTGGTTAAAGGACAAACATTAAAACATCCTGCTACTAAATAAAAAAAATATTTTACTTTTATAAATGAATACTTGAATTAAAACAACTCGACTGATTGCCTGATGTGCCATAGAGCTAGTCAAAATTCTTGCCACAGAACTCTTTTCCATTAGCACAAGCAGCTGCACTGAAACTGAAATATTTCACAGGAACACATTGATTTTTTGGGAAAAGGAAATTTCCAAATGAATTGTTTCGACTTTCTCTCTTGATCTTGATCACAGAAAAACATTTAATTTCAATAACATCCATTCAATTAATTTTGTTTCAACTTTTATGTTATACTGAAATATCAATTTTAATATTATATGGTTTGTATATCACATTAAATATTAGGTACTCATTACATATGGCATTTTCTATTATAATGCTTTGGCATAATCAAAATGAAATCTATTTCAATGTTTCCAAATGGAGATTTTTATTTACTTATTTTTGGAAATCCCATTCCGTGAGAGATTTTGAAATGTGGGCTTCTCACTCTGATTTGGAATGAAAACAAGGTTCAAAATGTTGGCATTTCCCCAGAGCATAAATTTCTGCAGCACCTTCTTGGAAAGTGTTTGGAAGAACTTTAGGAGACCTTCTCAGCCTTGGCAGCTGCGAGACTGGTCCAGGGTGGAGACAACAGCGGAGAAGAACACTGCAGCTGGAGAAAGTTACCTGATTCCTGATCTTCCCTCCTTCTCCAAAACAAATGGACTCAGGTACAAGCCATTGCCACCCAATAAAACTGGACCAGAAGAGCAGCCCCAGCCCTGAATTTCCAGCTCTTTTCTACTTGACAGTTGACATTAGATGGTGGAGGGTCAAAGTCATCCAGTGAAGGCAATCAAAACAAAACAGACCAGTGATGAATTTCGACTAGAGACTGAAAAAGGCTTAAGATCTTGCAGTTAGGCATATGATTGAGACATACAATAAAAGACATTCCACTGAAGGGAACAGGAACCAACTGCATGATAATCTTGTACTAACACTGGAGACACCATGGGCAGTGTGGTTTAGTGGTTAGTTCAGGGCCTGACAGCCAGGGCTCCTGGGTCCTGTTCCAAACTCTGCTGCTGACTTTTCATAAGACTTTGTGCCAATCAGCCCTGAGCATGGAGCTTGCATGAATTCCCAGGTACCACTGAAACCCCACCTCGTGTATGCCTGCTGAGCTCGGGTGATGTCTACCTTTAGTCTCTGTGCCTCCGTTTACTCATTTGCAAGATGTATAGAGAATATTTGCCTATGGCTCGTGTAACCCCTTTAATGTTTGTAAAACCCATTGGAGTCTCTGGCGAAAGAGGCTATGGAAATAGGAGGTTTTATTATATTTTTTTAAAATCATTTAGGCATCAAACTGTGAGCTGGACACTGCTTCCCTACACAGAATACCTGCATCATGGATCTCAAAACAGATAAATCATCAACAGATTGCTCGTCTGCCTCCTTCATGGGTGCGTAGGCAGAGAGGAGGAGTTTGGGGACCCTTGAACAGCTAGCACAAAGGGAGAAGTAATTTGTGTCCAGAAAAGAGCTAGTGAACCCTACGCCCCCTATGGAGTCACAGCTCTTTGAATCACAATTGAGCGCTTTCCCTGGGGCTGTATAACAACATGCTGTCCCTTGTCGGAGACAGATTGCCAGACTCATCTTTAGCGCTTATAAAGTGCAGATCACCGAGAGCTCTGTGCGTAAAGTATTATTGCAAAGCCTCCTTTTCCGCAAAGGTGTGTCCAAAACAGCACTGAGTTCAAAGTCACACCATACAGAAGCTGTGCAAAGAGCCGTGCCTTTCTTATTGGGTCAAGGAGGCAGAACAGAGCATCAGGCTTTTTGACTATCACATCCCACTGCAGTAAGATGGAAAATATGTTCCCATATCACTATGGCCACAGATATTTTTACTTGAACTGTACCACCCCCTCCCAGTTTTTCCCAGTGCTTTACTTCCCCATCCGTTAAATGAGGATAAAACTTGTGTGTTACGCAGCAGGTCAGATTGCATGATCAAATAGGTTCCTTCAGGCTTTGTAACCTATGTGTTGGACAGATAGTCATCATCCTTTTGAGAAAAAAACAACTTGATATTTACAGGGGTGGGAAAGAGAGCACGACAAATTCAAAAATACTTTAACAAATGTAGCTTGCTGGGTTTTCAAATCTGTTAACTCCACAAGTTTTGCCCACTCCTGTTCCGTAAAGTGAAGAACGGTAAAAAATAATCAAGAATTTTATTAACATGCAAATGTCCATAAGCTAATTACATTCCAAAACTACCTCTTTCCCAGTCAGAAATGATCCAAATCAGGTCAATTTGAATATTAATGAGATTGACATTTCCTACATTGGAGGTCAGATCCAAAGGGCAGGCTGCCCCCAAAGCCCTCTTGGCTGAATGACCATATCAACCTAATAAACTTCTGTTACATCAATATTGTTCCTGTCTCAGCACTTAGCATAATTAATGCAGATGCAATCAGTGTGAAGAGGAAAACACTCTTTGAAAGTGTTCAGAGTGTTGCAGCTCCGATGGTATTTTAAAAGTGGACTAATCAAATGCTAATCAGTTGAGAGAGAGTTCAGGCAGGTGGAGAGGCAAATAATCTAACACGATTAGGATGCCGCCGCAGCTGATTATCCTGTAGCCCTGGAAATGCACAGCCTGATAAGGGCAGCCATTTGTTTCCATCTGGTCTTTTAACAAGAGTCATTTTAATTGTCTGAAAATTTGTTTTTCCAACTGGGAGCACTTGAAACCTTTTGCAGCCCGCAATCCGTCACCTCTCTCCTCCCTATCTGCAGCAAAACAACGCCAAGTGGAAGTGACACGGTCAAATAGTTTGGATGCAAAAGTTACTTTTTTATTATTTATTTCCCGCTCTAAGAGGAAAAACCCCTCCACCCCTACTGTTATCTGAGTTACAGTAACATCAAGAGGCTTCAACCAAGATGAAGGCCTTCGCCACTCTGAACAGTTTGCAGTCTCAATAGACGAGACAGACCAAGGGGAATAGAGGCAAAATGACTTGCCCAAGATCTCCCAGCAGCTGGGAATAGATTCCAGGCCTTTTAAACCTCCCAGCCACTATCCTAGCCACTGGAGTACACCCACTCTCCAAGCGGCTGTTGTGTGAGGAGCTGGAAGATGCTGGAACAACATTCTGGTCCATGAAACCGCTGTGCCCCACCTGCAACAGCATGTATGTGGGGGAGGCTAGGACAGGGTGGGACCAGGTTAGAACAGTGTGGGTGCATAGGTGCTGGAACAAGGGGGCTGCATCCCTGAAGTGAAGTGGTTTCCATCATATCCAGGATTTACAGTTTGGTTCATGGCTCTCAGCACCCGCATTATAAAAACTGGCTCATTCTTTGGCAACCCTAACAAAGCAACACTGCGCTAGAGCATGAAAATCAGCAGGCAACATTCATTTTAAACAGAGAGTGAATTGGACCAAACCATCTGCACTCTCCGAAATGAGCAAAGTGCAAAAAAGTAAACAAAAACTACAAAGGACAAAAAGTATGCTAGATTGTTTACATTGTTTCAGCCCCAATAATTGAAAGCAATAATACAGGGAAGGAGAAATTAGCTTTAATGTTATGTCTACTCTCCTTGCTTTTTTCTGTCTGGATGGCACCACTTGAAAATCTTTGGAGGAAATAAAAATACAACACCAAACTCATCCTGTGTTCTGCAGGCAGTCAGATTAGACGGACATCATGGTCCCTTCTGGCCTTAAAATCTATGCATCTCTGATGGTTTACAGCTAGTCTACACTTTAAAAGTTTTACTGGTATAACTGTGTTGGTTATGAGTGTGATTTTGTTGGTTGTAGTGGAAAACACTCTAGATGCAATTATAAAGTAGTGCGTGTGTTTGTGGGCATTCACGTGCATGTGTGAAGCTATAAAAATACTTTATATGGTACAGCTTATTTCAGTTCCCAACTCAGGGAAAGTTAGACTGGTATAAGGACTTTTATACCAGAACAACTGTGTCCGCACTGGAGAGCAGGGAAAGCAATTTAACTACGCTGGTAACTTTTAAATATAGACAAGCTCCGAGCTTCCTAGGAGAATAGCAGTTGGCACAGGACAGAGATTGTCATTCTGGCCTGGGGGCTGCATGTGGGTTCCGACTCAGAAAGTTAATCTGCTGTGTGAACCAGAGCTCAGGGACTTTTTAGCTTTGCGGCACTATTAAAACCTGCCTATGTCACCACGTTTACAGCCTATTCATTAAACTCATTATTGGTCAAAGAGGGAACGGCCATTGGAATGACTCCCAGTAAGAAAGACTCATTTAGCAAAAGCATGGGGGCGGGGAAGCGTTCAGACAAGTGTTTCCATTCAGAGGCCAAAACCCTTGTGAAGAGACAATTTATTTACATTAAACACTTTTTGGAAGAAGAAGAAGAAATGGTGGGGGAGGGAGAGGGGAGCTGCGTCCATTGGGGACTGTCACGTTCTGTTTCAGCAGATGTGAGTTTTTGGGTCTAATCGGTCTGGCACTGGCACCATGCCATGGGCTGCCGGCTTGGGCCCAGTGGATGCTGCAAGCAATCTTAGAACTATACTGTCATTCCATTGCTGTCTGTCTGTCTGTCCACTGACATTTGTCTCCTTCTGCTCTGTATCCCATCATCTGTACCTTCATGGAAGATCTATTCTAGGGTCTATGGACTACCACTAACCCAGGTCAGGTTGGTTTACTGGATAGAGTTTATGTTGCAGAGGTTTCTGATATGTTGCTACCAGCCTTCTTACCTTAGCTCCACATGGAAGGGATTTTAAATGCTCTTTGCGCCCCTGTCCAGCAAGGCACATGCTGGGTAGCCACGTGGAGTGAGATGTGGGATCGGAGACTACAGCACGTTCCCCGGAGTGTAAAAACAAACAAGTAACAGGCCTCTGAAGTCAAGAACAGCCACTAATGTCACAGAGAGCACAAGGCTAGTATATCCAGACAGGCCTGAGTCCCTAAATTCACACCTGGGCCTCGATTTCAGACACCACCATTGAAAATAAAATGGATGGTGTTTAGGCCTCGAGTTCTGGATTGGCCCATGATGGGGATAGAGTTCAGCTGCCAAGTTCAGCTCTGGCTACAGATTATGATTCTAAACCTCTCCCAGTTTGGGGGTGCTCAGATTTGGGGGTGTGGTTTGGGGCTGTCTGCCAAAAAAAACCAAAGCTAAATATCCCCTGCCCCCAACCACACATGAAAACAAGACCCTGGAAGAGGGATGTAGAAGATTCTGCCAAAAGGCCAGATTGCACCCAGTCTTTATGAGAAGCTGGGGTGGTACATAAAGATCATTGCAGTATCCTTTCAGTTTGCAAGGGCTCCCAGGTTTGCAAGGGCTCCTTCCAGGGGTGTCTAGCCCTCCCAAAAGGGCTTGGGGAGGGGCAAGATCACGACTCCACCTCCCAAGCACACCAGAGGAGCAAGCCACATCTAAAATAATAGAATCACATAAATGGAGGGTTGGCAGGGAACTCAAGAGGTCACCTAGTGCAGTCTCCTGCATGGAGGTAGGACCAAGGAAACAGACCATTCTTAAGAGGTGTTTGTCCAACTTGTTCTTAAAACCTCCAGTGCTGGGGATTCCACAACTTCCCTTCGATGGCTGTTTCACAGGTGAACTACTCTTATCATTAGCAAGTTTGTCCTAATATCTAACCCCAGTTTCCCTTGCTGCAGATTAAGCCTGTTACTTCTTGTCCTACCTTCGGTGGACTTGGGAGAACAACTAATCACTGTCCTCTTTATAACAGTCCTTAACACCTTTGAAGATGGTTATTGGTCCCCATTCAGGCTATGTCTACACTGTCATTTATGTCGGTATAAATTATGTTGCTCAGGGATGTGAATAAGCCACTCCCCCGAGTGAAGTAAATTACACCAACCTAAGTGCTGATGTGCACAGTGCTATGTCGGTGGGAGAGTTTCTCCTGCCAACATAGCTACTGCTGCTCATTGAGGGATGGATTAATTAAGTCTACAGGAGAGCTCTCTCTTCTCAGCTTAGAGCAGCTTTACTAGAGAGTTTTCAGCAGCAGCTGTCCTGCTGTAAGATGTCTAGCATAGCAATAGCTCAGCTTTTCTAAATCCTTTGCCATTTGTATTGCTCTCCTTTATACTCTCTCTATTTGACCCACATCTTTCCTAAAGTTTGGTGCCCAGACCTGGACACAGTCCTCCAAACAGAGGCTTCTTCGGTGCTGAGTATCACCGGACAATTACCTCCCATGTCTTACATACGACACTCTTGTTAATACATCCCAGAACAATGTTAGACTTTTTTTTGCAACTGCATCACCTTGTTGACGCCTATTTAATTTATAACACCCAGATCTTTTGCAGCAATACTACCTACCACCACCTAGACAGTTTTGGAGCCCCATTTTGTAGTTATGTATTTTGGATAGACAATGGGATCTGGGCAGTCCTCCTTGTGCATTGGGTTGCTCCACCAGATGCAATCCTTCCTGGAGTGACCCTGGGGCAGAATAGCTCCTCACTGCTCCCTACTCAGGTCAGTGGGTCAATGCTGCATTTAGCCCAACCAGTGCTCACATTCAGCTCAGGTCCCAAAGCTCCTTGGTAAAGACATTTGTGCCCAACCTCCAATCCAGGCCACACCTGGAGCATCATGTCTGGAAGTGACATTGTGATTAAGGCTAGTGAATTTTTTTTTCTTTCCAAATTTATTTTGATGGGGAAATTGGGCTTTTGACCAAACGATTTTTTTTTGTGGGTGGTGTCTGCTTTTCCTGAAGAAAAGAAAAAGATTTTTGTGGGGGAGGGAGGCAGAAAAATGTGTTGGTTTTCTGAAGTTTTCAGCCAGAAATGCTTGAATGCAACTAAGAATTTCCACTCCATGGGAAATTCTGACATTTTAAAATGTGTTTTTTGTTCTGAACTGCAAGGAAACCAAAAATATGTAGACATTTCCTATGAAATGAAATTTTTGAGATTTTTTTTGGTTTTGGGTCAACTGAAATGTTTCATTCCTCTTTTGACTTGCTATTTTATATTATTATAATTTGTAATATCAAATACATTTCAAAATGAAAAGGCAAAACACTCTTTTCAATAAGGTTGAAATAGAACGGAAACTGTTGCTTGCAATTCTCCCTTCTCCCCAAAATAGACACTTGGAGGGAAAAGTTTCAGTTTGAAGAAAATGGTATTTTCTGGTGGAAAATGTACCATCAGAAATTTTTAACCAGCTCTTGGTTTGGAGAGTTTTGGTTTTCCAGCTAAAAGGAGAACATTTTCTGTGGGGGAAAAAAAATCACCATTTCCAAACCAGTTCTAATTATGATTCCTGAAATTAATTGCAGAGTAATTGTCTTGCAAGATGCTCTTGAAAGATTCAGGACAGAGCCATATGGAACTCAAGAATACCTCACCAGTTTCAGAACAACTAGGAAACTGGGAATGGGTGACTGGTTTGGATCAAACCAGAACCTCCTCAAACTTTCTGCTAAAGTTGAAATTGAACCTTTCTTGATGCCTGAAAGTTCAACAAACATCTAAGGTTTTCTTTTCATTTTTCTGGGGGTGGCGGGGGGGAGGACTAGAAGCAAAGGTACCAACATATCACCAGGTTTTTCTTGTTTTTCTTGTTCACCAAGGCTTTTCTTGTGGCATTTCAGACCCAGTCTGAAGCAGGAAGAGTCAAGAGCACCTGTTCTCTGGAGATTGCCTGCTGAATTCTGAAGACCCAGCAGAGATTTGGATCATTGTTTGGCTAAATAACCAAACCTCTGGGTGTTTCTCCAAATGCAACCCAAACTCCAAACCCTTTGACTCACCCCTCCCTAGTGACTATCCTGACCTGATTATTGAGGGCTCTCCAACAGCTGCAGGTGTTGTGAGTGCTTACAAGGTCCATTACATGCCCGTAGCAAAACCTGGTCAGGTAAAACATGAGAATCCACATCTACTAGCTAAGAAATTGGATTCCTGGAATTAATCATCCTATGTGTAAAATATTCAATATGGGCACAATCTTGTGAGGTGTTTAGTGTCCGTAATTCCCATAACATGTGCCAAGGACTCTCAGTACACACCAGGAGTCACTCAGACTATAAGATCAGGCCCTGCGTAAGAAGCAGTCTGAACTAGTTCCAGGACTAAGTACTTGAGGCACATATTTAACTTCAAGCACATTTCATGTCTCATTAAATCAAGGCCTCACGGCCTCAAATTAAGCAGGTGCTTAGGTTAGGCGCTATGCTGAATAGGGATTGTCTGCTGTCTCAGAGTCTGGGGAAATTCGTTTCATCTTTGAGAGTCCCAGCGGACCCCATGTTGGAGGTTCTAGCCTTTGACAGATGGATTTTTACCTACTCCTCAGCTACAGTTCATAAATTAATAACTACTCGTAAAAGAAAACTGTTTAAGTGAGTTTGTTTTCCAACAGCTGCATCTATTACCCAAATATACAAATGCTGCATTACCCGGACTGTCTGACACTCGTAACTGCTTTTTATTCACAAGAAACGTGTTACAAGGCTATAATCAGAACCGGGCAGCAGCATATGATTAGTGGGGCTCTGGTGGATTCCTACTAAAAATAACTTAAACTTTAATTTTAGCAGCAGAACTGTATCCAGGAGGTTGCAAACAGGAGGAAATTTCAGCTGCATTCATAGTGCCTTAGTCATTCAAAGGTTTAAGCAAAGGCTGGATTTCACACCACACCTTTCTAGTTGCACTGGAAGTTTGTCTGCAGTTTCCTTTCTGTTTTTCTAAAGCTTCAGTGTCAGTGTACCCCGGCAAAAAGTAGCTTGACAGCCATTCTCTGTTCACAAAACAAATACAACACAGGCAGCTATTGTGCAAGATACTCACCCTCCCCCCGCAAAAAACCCTGTCCCACCAACATCTCTGACCCATTATCTGCCAGGGCCACATATAGAGGTGAATTCATTCTCCATTGCCAACTCAAGGCTTGATCTTGCGCTGATAATGTCAAGGCGAGTTTTGCCATTTACTTCAGTGGCTCCATCTGTTGGCTGCTCTGCAAATTTTTAAACCAAGATGGGTGTTTTTCTAGAAGACCTGCTCTAGGAACGATCTCGGGGCAGTGTTATGCAGGAGGTCAGACTAGATGATCACGAGAGTCCCTTTTGGCCTTGGAATCTATGAATCTTGGTTAAGGTCTCTTGGCACTATTGGAACACAAATAACAACAACAAGAAGTAACTGTGACCCACCCGCTGAACAGCAGACCTGGGCCACCATAGCTCTGATATGTATTAGGGGAACTCTCAAGGGGCAACTGAAAAGGGCTGGTTCAGCAGTTAGGGCACAAGCCTAAGGCATGGGAGCTATGGGTTCAATTCTCTGCTCCACTGCAGACTTCCTGCATGACCTTGGGCAAGTCACTTAGCCTCAGCGTGCCTCAGTTTCCCATCTGCCCAATGGAGATAACAGCCTTGCCCTACATTGGAAGGATGCTGTGAGTATGAAAGCAGTAAAGACTGTGAGGTACTCAGGAACTGTGTTAATCGGTATCCTATACATACCACACACAGAATCATAACACGAGTCAAATGTGTGTACACACACTGACCCCTTAAGTTACATTAGTCATTTATTTGACCACTTTGTCTTTTTGCATTGATATTTCTGTCCAGTGTTCACTTCTTAGGCTATAGCTACTGATGCAGCTGGGCCGCTGACAGTTCTCTAGCGGAGCCTCTCTAAGCCGATGGGAGAAAGCTCTCCCATTGACTTAATTAATCAACCCCCAACAAGTGGTGGTAGCCATGTTGGCGGGAGAAGCTCTCCTGCCAAACAGAGCTGTCCACAGTGGTGCTGAGGTCTGTGTAACTTATGTCACTCAGGAGGGTGGTTTACTTGCACTTCTCAGCAACATGAGTTATATCAACGCAAGGGCTAGAGAGGACATAACCTTGGATATTTGGCCCAAAGACTATAGCTTTAAAAGTAACATCATCCATTTTATTTTTGTTAAGCCTTTAAAAATTTCATCAGTTTTCCATTACTTATTGTTATAAACTTTGGCATAGCTTTGATTCCTTTCATCTTACATACTTACCATACTTCTGTGTTTGGCATTTCTTTTATTTCCAGCCATTGAAATTGAACTTTTGGGAACCGTGTGTGCGCGTTTGATAGGGCCCATTGGCTGTTTATTTTAACATCCTCCATGAAATGTAATAGATCATTAGTATGATTGAAATCAGATTTCCTCTTCAGCAAAAAAAATAATCCAAATCCAAAATTCAGCCTTGCCAATATTTTTTCTCTCAGTTCAGGTCTTTTATAATGTGGAAACACCACATTATAAAAGATATGGGGCCAACTCACTAGGGCTTCATCCCATGGCACAGAGTGGAATTTGGCCCACTGCCTTTGGCTAAAACTCAGACAGTGTAAGATACCAGTAAGAGTAGAGTGGTCACTGGCAGAGACAGGACACCTGACTAGTTGGCCCTTCAATCTCTTCCAGTCTAGTTTGTTTCTTCCTATCTCTTGGCCCACCCTTGCCCCTCCCTTAACACAAGAATCTCTGAGAGCTTTGTACGTATTGATAACATTAACAAATCTCTCTCTTGCCCTTGTGTTACCTTCCCAGGCTGATGGAGAAATCGTTTGATCAATTGGTGTTCACATGTGTGTATGAAGAGTACACGGGAAGAGTCACATGGGAAAGTCAAGTCATAGAGTGAAGCATTTGCATTTAGTTCTGAATGCACGATGGGCCTCTAAGATTCTTATTTCTAGTGGGGAGCAGGTTCCATAGTTATGGAACTGTAGCTGCGGAGTTAGCTAGGTTGATACAGATACACTGTCCAAATCCCTAGTGCACATGTAAACCTTATAGTAGTATAGCACTTTCCCCAGGTCTGAGCCACTGAAATTCTCCTACACTATGGGTTTGCACTGGTGTAGTTATCTGGATGACTACCAGCTGCAGGACAAGACCTTAGGTCTGATCCTGTGAGCATTCTGTCTCCTACACTCACCAGTCTCCCTCAGTGGTCAGCAGTGTCACTGTTCCAGTGGAAGGTAGCTGGTGTGGTAGAACATCATGATAACAGGAGAGGCCAGCCATCAGGTATCTAGAGCCAGTCCCATGGAAGGCTTTGTCTATCAGGACAAGAGCCTGGAACTAGATTCTGGGGCTGTATGGGGAACCAGTTCGGAAAGTGGAGCCCTGAGGTTAATGTGTACACAGCAATCTTTGTTGTTAAGAAGGACTGCCATGTTTTTGGACCAACTGGCTCTTTGTTGGCGGTATGTGGGTTTCATTCCTGGATATGGATGAGCTGCAGTAATCAAACTGAGCCATCACAAACACATGGATTAGCGTGGCTGGATCTGCATGCAGTAGGACAGGTGAAGTCCTCTGGCCACCTGTTGGTGGAAGTGGGTAGTTCCCTCCCTCCCACCCCATTAGGGCTGTTTGGCTATTCAGCAGCACTGAGGAGTGCAAAAAGACCCCAGGCTGTAGATCAACATAACCATCCAAGATCAGATGCCCTCAGGGAGATACAGGAAGCAAGTTCATCCAAACATTTCCCTCTTTCTACCAGCATTGATGCAGTCCTGCGCCTGGCTTCTCTTATTTATGATGAGAGTCTGGGGGAGATCTCTAGCTTGATTATGAAGACCCAAGAGGCTCCATTAAAGGCCTAAGCCCTGCACCCAATGACATCAATGGGACCTTTGGCTTTGACTTTAGAGAGAGCATATCATGAGGTTTGACCAGTGTGCAAACTAATCAGTGCTTAGCCAGGCTCCAAGTGCACCCTCTGAACTTTCTGTGATTTATCACCACTTAGGCAGGAGTAGAGTTGACCCACGGTATCGTAAGCCTCATCGTAAATAAGTGGGAATTAAAAAAAAATTAACATCCACTTGATATTTTCCAGATCTTTTCTTTTGGTTCTTTGTCCACATGCTCACTTGCTGAATGTCACCGTGTAAATGGGAATCATTTGTTTTGAAACCAAGAGAGGCAAAAGTGGATGTGTGCCCATGTGTATGTGCTGGATGAGGGTGCGGGGAGAGAAATGGGTCCACAGTTACCGTTCCAGGTTAGCTCAATTCAAGTGAGATTTGACATTGATTATGACCATGTCACTTTCACAATCGCATTGAACGGCAACCTTGTCAGTGGAATTCTGCCATTCTGACTGTAAGTGGGGTATTGTACACAGCCAGCGGCTGTGCCGCAGGTCAGCCTGGCAAATCTCACACTGTATTAGGAATTCTCCAGGTCTGATTCTGATCTCAAATAGGGTAAATCAGGAGTAACTTCACTGAATTGCACTGGAAAATATTAGGTGGAAAAGATCAGAATCAGGCCTTCCACCTCTTTTAGCAGGAGGCGGAAAATAGACAATTATTCCAGCCATCAGAATGGCTAGACTGTTGCCCAATTTCTTCTCAACAAGGTCTATAACTAAACCAACAAGTCTGCTTTACTGTTTCTGCTCTATTGCTCACCTCTAGCTTAAATTGACTTACTCCAAACAGATGCTTTACTTAAGCCATAAGTCACTGACTTCATCAACACCCAACCCAGGAGATGCTTGGATTGGGAGGCATGGCAAACAGCAGCCCTCTGGCACTGGTCCCAGTGCTATTCTGGCTGAGCAGCTCTGCTCTTTGGTGGCCACTTACAGTTGCGTGTACTTTATTTATTTAGTGATGCTAACCCTCCTCTTTGTTTGCTCATGTAAATTGCCAGAGTGACCCTTTAGCTGGAAAGGAAACACATTTTTCTTTCCTAACAAAGAAACAGATGATCTCATTGGCAAATTAGATACATACCATCTTGTGTTTACTTTAGTGAACGTTCACTTATAAATCAAGCTACTTGACTCATCAAGTGGGTTTTGGTTCTATTATAGAGAACCCCCTAATAATGAAGATGCTCCCGCGGAGCCCTGCCCGACGGCTCGTTATTTTACTAGTAAGGCCTTTGAATCCTAGCCATGGTGAGGATTTAAGCCTGGTGCTAACAGGACACACATTCACAGATCTGACCCCGTGATAGCTCCTGGTGAAGTCTGGAAGTCAGTGTGTCTCAGCATGAGTCCTTTTGAAAATATGTGCACATGAGACAGTCTGTCCCATTGTGCTAAATGACCATAAAAAGGGTTACAGTGTATTTGTAACTCTACGTTAATTGAGGGGCAGGTTTTGCTCCCATTTAGGCACCAAAATACGGGACTATATTTTCAGAGCCGGGCAAATAGAGTGCTTAATTCTTTTGAAAATCTAGCTGTGTCACAGTGGGTGCCGAACACTTTGGAAAATCTGGCTCTTAGTTAGGTGCTGACTGGAGTTAAGCATTTTAGAAAATAAGGTCCCAGCTGCTGATATTGAGCCCTTGAAAACTGAGCTCTGGGATCACAGGGTGAGGGGACTGACCAGGGGCAAAATAGCATAATATCTGCTTGTCTACGCTGGGGAAATATATCAAAAAGTGAAGCTGGTCAAAGTTATTCCACCATAACTACCCTGGAATAGATCCCTGCATGAATGTTATTCAAGAATAAATGTGACTTTGTTAGGGAAGAATTACTCTGTTCACAAAGTGGAGTCATTATTCTGGAATCAAAGTGATTTGATTCCAGAACAGAGTGGGAGGCTATTTAGACTAGCTATTGTGGAACAGCTTATTTCACAATAGCTATTCTGGTCAATTTCCCCATGTAGACAAGGCCTAAAAAAGGGTAGAGTGTGCACCCAACATCCCTTCTTGATGCCTGTTTTATATCTGTTCAGATAACAAGATCTTCATGGCAAAGTCATCTGTCTTGTATGGTTCAGACACAACAAATCCTGCATCTTGGCAGGGGTGGGGAGGTTTAGACTAGATGACCCTTGCAGTCCCTTCTAACTCTATGGTTGTACGGCAGGGCCCTGCTTTCTTATGTGTTTGAGAGTCACCTAGCCTACTTTTGGGTACTAGATGAGAAGCCAGTCCCATGGGACTTCTGTCCCACCTGACCCCTTGAGCCCACGAAACGAATTTACCTTCCAAATCCCTCCTCACTAAACCTTCTCACTATTGGGCCCCATGTTCCTCTTCCTTACAGTGGTGTCATTCAGGAATAACCCCCATTTAAATCAATGGATCCATGCATCATGAAAAAAAAAATCATCTGTTAACTGAACGAAATAGTCCGTATTCTCCCCTTACCTGCTCTACTGTAACTCTACTCATTTAAATTGGGTTCAGCCAATCTGGTCTTTTCCTTAGACTGTAAGTTCTTTCAGGCCAGGGACTGTCTTTTTGTTCTGTGTTTGTACAGCCCCTAGCACAATGGCATCTGGTGTCCACGGCTAGGGCTCCTAGGCCCTATGGTAATACAAACAATACATGCTTATAATAATTGCTGTTTTCTTTAAAAGCTCACAAGCCTAGGTTGAGATTAATAAAGACAGATCAAGAACTCTTCCCCATATCCCCTCAGACACACACCAGACAACTCCGTACACAAAACAGCAACAACCAGAAAAACACTCAGTTGTGTTGTTTCTCTTCTGGGTTGCTAAATACATCTCCTTTTCCTGACTGATCTCACACTCAAGAGGGAAAAAAAACAACAACAAAACCCCAACAACATCTGAATCAAATACAGAACCCTTGGCTGCTTTCAGCTTTGCATTTCACCCTGAGCTGTACCTGGCAGGAGGCAGCGAATTCACAAGTTTTTTCCAGTGGAGTCCTGGATGGGGAGGGAGTCCAACTGACAAAGTCATATCCCTGGTGAGGAGCAGCTTTCTGCAGTGCTAATAATCACTTTCACTGAAGACGCTGCATCGTGGCTCATAATTTGCCCCTTTTGTGCAATAAACACAGGACAATTGAATCCGGGCCTTTTAGGTCTTACCAGTAAAACCCGGAGACAATCCATCACTGTCTGTTTAAGCATGACTGAGCAGAATTAACACAAAAAAAGCAGATGTGCTTGGTTACACTGTCTCATCGTATTTCCCCACAGCTAGAATGATGCAAGCCTAGACCCAGATAGCACTTAAAATGCCTCACCCCCCTCACTCCCATTTTTAAGCCCCAAGTTTCACTTTCCTGGTTTTCACTGGCCTTTGTCGCCTGGTAGGAAGAGACTGTGAAACAACAAAGTTTAAATTTTCAGTGATGTAAGATCCACCAACACTACAATAGTTTCTCTCACCAGAGGTTGTTTCTCCCAACCCACCGCCATCACACCTCTGTCTTTTCTGGGCGTGTTTCATCCAATTAATTCCCCTCCAGGTGCCAGGCTTGGCTAGACTCTGGCAAAGCCACAATTGATCAAATACGTGGGTCATCTGGGGTGCAGCAGCAGAGCTGCATGTTTGCAGTGGATTGATGGCCTAAGTTGGTTACATTATTTTTAAAAAAAATCATGAAATTTATATGAAATTTCATTCCTCTCCCAACTCCCCTGATTTCCAGACTTTTCACCTGGCCCCACTGATTTTCTCTGTGTCCTCCATATGGCTCATCATCTTCCCTTAGACACATGAGGGGACAAATGAGAACACTCTGGTACCTCATGCAAGAGAACTCTTGTTACAGAAGAGCAATCACTCGCAGGGGTCCATGCAGAGAGAATTGACTTAAGCCAATCCAAAGCAGTGATCTTTATCCCTGCTGATGCCTGTAGCCATATCAGCAGCACCTCTTGGTTCACATTATCAAAGGACGCGGGAGGATCTAAAAGAATCAGCACTGACACTCGATCTTTGCCCATCCCCAGCAGGAGAACATCAAAGAACCAGGCCAGAAAAGTCTCTATGCCACAGGTAGAACTAAAACCAGCCAGACAGGCGTCAACTCTGAAGATTTTGGACAGTGATAGAAATGATCCCGATTCATTGTTTGCAATCATTTGCCAAATAGTTTATGCAAGCAAATTTCAGCCTATGGGCTTTCTGGAGGCTCTTCATACCAACTTTATGCTATTTGTTATTCTTGAAGTGTGACTGATGATGTGTCACATGGTATTGTTTCGGATTCCTGACTGGAAGATTGAAACATTTTTTAAAAAAAATAGAACAGCAATTGGTGATTGAAAACTCTAGCTCCTACACTAGAACCTTTGTTCACACAAGAATACGCATGGCCATTCCTCAAAGTCTGTGCATATAAATATTCTCAAAGAGCAAGTAATATGGAATTTCACCCCACATGTTTCTTAAGCATGGACCATCCTCCCAGAATTAATCTGTCACCCACTGCCTCCTCCTCCAGATCTTTTTATAGGATTCATTGCCATTTATCATTTACAGGAAACCAGCCAACCAATGGAGGGGGCTCAGCCTGGGATAACTGGATTTATTTAAAATTCAAACATAAAACAAATAATCCCGGGCACTTGGAACCTTCCATCTTGGCATTAACTAAATGATAGAACCATGCAATCTTGGTTTTGGTGCCCTGTTCCTCTCTCTCCTGCCCCGGCTTCTGTATCCCTGTGTCTTGGCTCAAACTGGCATCTGATCCTAAACTGAAGGGCCTGTTTGCATGGAGTGCAGAGAAGAAATGGGGTCTCAGTGCTGATCTTTCAAACACTGATGCCTAGTCCCTCATAGATATTTAATTGTCTAACCCTCATTGAAATCAAAGGGTGCTAGGTGCCTAAATATCTTTGAGGATCTGGGCCTTAGACACAAGTTTAACTTTAAGCACATGAGCAGCTCTATTGCTGTCCATGAGGATGCACATAGGTGTTAAGGAAGCATATGTGCAAATGTTTGCAAAAAAATCAGAGCCTAAAATCAAATTTTGCACTGAGCTCCATGGGGCTAGACTCTTCAGTTGGGGACTGGGCGCCCTGGAGTATAAACTCTCCTAGACATGCACTGATACAATGTATTTTTACAGTGCCTAACACAACGGGGCCTCAATACTGGATGGGGCTTTTAAAGATTAGGGTCGTACAAATAACAACAACTAGGAGCTGAAAGCCCGTGCTTTGGCATGAGTGTGGCAATCGGGCCAAGTAATCCACAATCTGTGTGATCTCCTTCCTATAACCAATGAAATTGTTGCATGTAAATAAGTTGTAAAGGTAGAGATTGGTTGAGCCACTTGTAATGTCATAATGTCCTAGGGCTCTTGACATAGAATAGATACATGCCTACCTCTAGCTGAAAACCCAGGCTATCACCCAGGTATAATTCATAAAGACAAAATGGCCGAGAACTTAAAAACTGCATCGTAAGACTGTGAATACAATGATGGCTGAACCTGGGGATATTCTGAAAAAAAGGGAGCTCTCAGCCACGTTTGCAGCTTCATACTGACTCAGCAGATATTCCAGGCATCAGAGTGATACACAGAGTGACAATCCTGAAGTCTGATCCTATAGCTAACTAGAGCCACGCAACATATATTCAGTAAATAATAAACTCGATTAAAATGCATTTTGGGGGGCATGTGACAGAGTGCTGGGCAACAGCCGCTGAGACAGTACTCTGGTCACTGCAGTTCCAATTAAACACTGCAGCACAGATCTGGTTAAGAAGAGCTGTACTTCACTGGTGCGCAGAGGAGAGCTGGAATGCTAGGTAAGCCATTAGACAGAGGATACAAAAAGGCACAGAAAGGAAGTAAAAGGGGGAAGCAGACAGAGAGATTACTCTTCCCTGTTTGCCTGAGGAGCTGAAGAATCCCTAAGCCTGAAGGAGTAAGGCTGCTTGATATACAAGGGTTATTGGAATCAACATTGTAAATATACCACACCCAGTGAAAAGGTCTCTCTGAGCTGTTCATGGTCTTGAGCAGAGGCAGGATAGAGTGGGCCGTGCCACAGGGCACCAAAACTATTTGGGAAATTGAGTCAAATTCAGCAAATAGCTTCAACTGAAAAAAGAAAAGTTGAAATGGTTCATTCTTGTGATTTCCAAACATTTGTTTTAACTTTTTGTTCCAAAATGTTTCATTTTGAGAATTTTGAAAAATAAACACTTTGACTTTTCATTTCAAAAGGGTATTTTGTTTAGAAATTTAGCTATTAAAAAAATCAAACACAAAACAGGTAACACTCAAAAATAACCCAAAATAAAATGGAAAAATAATTATTTTGGGTCCAACACAATATTTCATTCAAACCAAATCAATTTCTGTCTCCTCCCCACCAGTTCTTCGGTTTAGCCCCAAATTAAAAAATCTATTATTTGCTCAGTTCTAATGATTACAGAATGCAAATACAGCTGAACTGAACAGAATTCCTACAAACATTCACCATCACATTTTTGCAGAATTCCGCAAGACATCCCTGCAAAGTGAGCTTCAGATGAAATCTTCAGATTAAGACTGAATGCCTTTGTGGAAGGTGTGCGTTATCTAAACAAGACCTTTGGCTCAATACACTAACTGTATGAAATTCTATGGCCTGTGATATACAGCAGGTCATTCCAGATGATCTAATGATCCCTTCTGGCCTTAGAAACTATGAATCTATGAAATGACCTCCTGTTTTTAATGGATTGAAAGAATCTTTTGTCAAATGTTTATAACCATCTGAAGTATTATTAATGATTATTACTACAAAATATATTTAGAATCCAGTAAGCATAAAAGTGAAAAGGTAAGGGAAATTGATCCTGGAATCTGAAAAGCTATAAAGGGGAAACTGACGAAACGCCATTCTTCTTTAGCGGAGTGTATTTTTTTAAGACATTTTGGTTAGCAGCAGAGGGAGGAGGCAATGTTCAGGCTAGAAGTTTTACAAATATTTTAAGTAGACTTTTAATTGACCCAGTTTGACATTAAAAGCACTTTTTAAACTCTTGATATTGTAGCCATTTAAGATAAGTGGTAATAAATACAGATTAATTGTAACCCATGAAATGAAATATTCGAGCTCTGGCGGGCTTCTGAAAAGCCCCTTTGTGCTCTGGTGAGGTGCCAGCTCACATGTAAGGGTTAGGTTAACAGAATCTCCTGTCAAGCTCAGCGAGTTTTTTGGTAGCTCATGCTGTGACCAACTGCAAAGACAACAAACTTTGGGTGAAGGCAAACAGCATGATTGGCAGGTTTAAAGAAAAACAAAACTGTTTTAAGGAAGGGCTCCCATTTGACATGCAGGCTGTAGGAATAAAATGCAGGGCAATACTCAGTCTTCTCTTGCGCAGGCTGAAAGGTCTCTAAAAACATAAGTTCAGGAAGATGCTGTGTAAGATGCACAAAAATGCTACAGGCTTAACACAATCTGTGAAGTGGGATCCTGTCTAGTGGTTCCATTCGGAGCCCTTTTCTCTGCTACTGTTTTTAACCCTACTTTTCCCCCCTCAAAGTCTTACGTACAATAAAACAAATTGCCTCCAAAAACTGCAAAGAAACTGTGGACCTGATTCTCTTCTCATTTACACGGCTGGATCCAATGGAGTCACTCCTGATTTTCACTTCACTAACCTCACTATTTGCAATATTCAAATTGTTTAATGCTTCCGCCAAATGGAATAACCTGTCTCCACCCAGCTCTAATTCAGACCCAGGTTTTGCGGTGGGTCCATCACATCCAGAGGAGGCAGAGCTGAGAGGCAGAAATGGGCCTGAACTTCTCCCAAGTTTGGATTGGGGATTTGTATCTTTAGTTTTCACCAGGAGGATTTCATACAACAGGCCTTAGCACTTGTACACAGGCCTCAGCATAACTGGTGAACAGTGGCAGAAGTTCACTTTTTTTTAATATCTACGGGCCATTAGGAGCTAGAATTTCTGACATTTCTTCTTGCTACAGCTGGCTGATGTTGTAATTATTTCCCTGCTGCCTCTTTAAGTAATTCTACCCTTGCTTTATATTTTGACATTTAAATATTTGGGGAGAGGGGGCAGTGGTGTATTACATACATATTTTCTTTTCCTTTTTTAAAATTCTTGACAATTCGCTTCTCATTTAATAGAGGAAATAATGCCCGAGGGCAGAGTCAAGAGACTTATAAAGAGAAGGAAGGTGGTGTTCCTTTTCAGCAATGTCAGAGAAATGATCTAGATCAGGGAATCTTACCCACAAGTCAGAATTGAACTCAATAGCAAAACTACCCTGGATTTCAATAGGAAGATTTGGTCCCATATCTATAAGCACTTTTCACCAAGGTTTCTCATGTTATTTCTGGCCCAGTCATAGCCAGGAAATACCAGAACTCTCACAAGAATTCCAGTTTTAATGAGATTTACAGTCAAAATTTCTGGACCCAGCAATGTTTCCCTAACAATCCATCCAACATAGAAGCAAACTTCTTGAGGTTCTCCCTACTGCTACCCGTGTTCACAAATCACCCACCTCCAATAACCAATGCGTCCCATCTAAGTGATCAAGGAGGCCTTTAGGACATCTCCATGGTTCACACAGTAAGGTTAGGGCTTGATTCTGAACCAGATGGAGCCTTAAACTCACACAGCAACAGTCCACAACAATTTAGGACTGGAAATGAAGAATGTTGTATCCTGTTGAAATTAAAAGGGGGAATTTCAGTGTGTAGAATGTATTCAGGACACTGGGGCTAACCCCTTCTCTTGTGAAATGGGCCACTCGCTGTTTATTGCCCACAACTTCTCCGGCCCTTGGTTTAATATCTCAGGAAACCAAGCTTAGTTGTTTAGATTGTTAAATATAAATATTGGAGATGGATCAAAATAATATTCACGAATAATTTTCCTGTTGAAAGGGGAGCAAATTATCTGCTGTTGCAGTGTGGCCCGGTGGATCACACACTAGATGACAGATAAGGAGCTTTCAGTTGCATTCCTAGCTCTGGCCTGCTGTGTGACTTTGACCAAGTCATGTCACCTCTCTGTGCCTCAATTTCCCCATCTGTAAAATGCGGCTGATGATATGGGCTTCCTTTTTAAAGCATTCTGCGATCTAAAGATGAAAAGTGCTATATGGCCCTGTGTTACAATTTGGCCAGTTGCCCTGTGGGTGTTGTAAGGGTACCTAACTGCTGGGTACAACATGCCTCAAAACAACTGGGTCTGGGCTGAGTCTAGTCACTGTGTCTAGATCTGGGCCTCTAGGGTGAACTTCCAGCCTCTGTTGTTTGAGCTTTTCCTGAGAGTACGGGTCTCCACGGTGCAGCTACCATAGCCCTCAAAACCAGTGACTTATTTTTGCCGGTGATGCTGTTGAAGAGGTGTGTGTGTGTTTGGGGAGGCTATTTTCAGCATATTTATACACTTCTTTCATATTCTAGTTATGGAATTTTGTCCTTCACTGGAATCTTTACTATTTTAACAATGATTAAATGGTTATAAACTAGGTAATTACATTATCATGAATTACAGCATATTAAAATCATTGCAATCACCTACAAGCTGCCTTCATGAACATCCCAGTATAAAGACATCATGTCTCACTGGAGCTTTCTGGATGAAACTGCCAGCAAACTTACTTCCATCTAGTTCCATCGGTACTGTCTTGATGCATGTTAAAGGCTGCTACATTACTCAGTTGTGTCTGTCCCGCTGATGAGTGGAGATAATTTTTAAGTCTTCTGAAGCTGGAGAATGTGTTCAGGATGATAGAGGCACAGTGAGAAGGATTCTTATACATTTGCAGCACTCTGGAAACATAGTGCTTCCAGAGTACAGCAAATGACTCCGATTTCACTAGGAGGGTGGTGAAGCACTGGAATAGGTTACCTAGGGAGGTGGTGGGATCTCCATCCTCAGAGGTTTTTAAGGCCTGGCTTGACAAAGCCCTGGCTGGGATGATTTAGTTGGGGATTGGCCCTGGTTTAAGCAGGGGGTTGGACTAGATGACCTCCTGATGTCCCTTCCAACCCTATTTTTCTATGATTCTCTCTCTTTCTTGATGGGTAACAGATAACTTAGGCACCATCCTTTTTATGTATAATTGGGATTATATTTTGTCATGTGCACTAATTTTGCATTTAACATTGAATTTCATCTGCCATTGTGTTTCCATGCCACCAGTTTCGTGAGATCCCTTTGTAACTCTTTGCAGTCTGTTTTGTACTTAACTATCCCAAATTATTTTGTATCATCTGCAGACTTTACAACCTCACTATTTACCCCTTTTTGCAGATCACTGATGAATATGTTGAACGGCATTGACCCCAGTACTAGCCCCTCAGGGACACCATTATTTACTTCTCTCCATTCTGAAAACAGACTGTTTACTCCTAACCCTTTGTTTCCTAGCTTTTAACTGGAGTGCATGGGAATGTTTTCAGGATCATCTCTCCTTAATTTAATGTAATGACAAGCCTTTTGTTCTCTTAATCGCCCCGCCCCTGTTTATAAACAAACTCCCTGCCCCGAGAGGTGAATTGTTAGCAGCACAGAACTCATCACATTCCACACTCAAGCACTGACCCCTGGGTGCTGAGAACCCACTATTTTTTCCCCTGGGTGCTTGAGTCCCAGAGCCCCCATGGAGTCAGCGCTTATGGTGCCTCAAATCCCTCAAACTCCCTAGATGCTGCCACATACTCCTCCCAAGTTCCACATAGTTGTGGACAACGTGGCTTCTAGCAAAGGAAGTTTTTAACCACAGTCACTTTACTGAAACAGCCCCAGTAAGCTGCAAATCTTTGTAAAACAACAAGAGTCCTGAGACACCCCCAACCTCCCATGTCTGATCTCACTCCTGTTAATCTGAGGTCTATTAGCATTTCAGCTACTCAAATAAGGGGAAAAAAGATCTTTAATCATGAAGAATTCATTTAAAAATTACTGGAAAAAATGTGTCAAACCAACTACTCATCTGTATTATTAAACCCACTAAAATGAACACATTGTACACGCCTTGAAGACTAATATCGAAAAGAGAACTATAGGAGCAAGTATAAATCTTGTGAGATTTTCTGCAAGGAGACCATAGGCTCTGCTATAGGTAGGCACAAAGAGGCAAAGTTAAAGGGATAATAGGTCTTTCAAGTCAGAACTGCTTCCGGCTGAAGAAAGCCTTAACATTATCTATTTTTCTAATTCATATCTCTGAGAATGATCAACTCTTGTTTCTATAGTCATAGAATCACGGAAGATTAAGGTTGGAAAAGATCTCAGGAGATCACCTGGTCCAATCCCCTGCTCAAATCACATCCAATCTCAACTAAATCATCCCAGCCAGGGCTTTGTCAAGCTATGTTAGCAACAAAGAGGTCGGGGAACCTGTGGGACCCTTACTGAATGGGGGAGGCAACCTAGTGACAGATGATATGGAAAAAACTGAGGTACTCAATGCTTTTTTTGACTCAGTCTTCACAGACAAGGTCAGCTCCCTGACTGCTGCATTGGGCAGCACAGTGTGAGGAGGAGGTAAGAAGCAGGTGAGAAGTCAAACTAGGCCTATGGTCCTGAATGACGACATCTGCTGCTGAAGTAAGCAAGCTGCGTTCTGGCACCCTTACTCATGTAAGGTGTGACTCTGCCCTGTCCCTCCCAGCAGTGCAGCACAAACCTCGCCGCCCGGGGGAGGGCAGCCAGTCTCCATGGCCGGCTTCTGATTCTCAGCTGCTGTGGGAGCTTGGGGAGGTGTCCAGCATAACAGACCCCACTGGGAGGCTGCCTAACAACTTTCAGCCTGTCACCAGCTGCCTCTGGGCGGCAGCACCACCTAAAATGCCCGCAGCCATGCGCCCTACCCTGGAGCTTGCAGCATTGCTCTCAGCACCTCAGCTGTGGAGCCGCTACTGGCCTTTCATGATACCTCAACAGCCTGTAAGGACCACAGTGGAGGGCAGAATCCCTCCCACCAGCAGTACCTTAATATTGGTCAAGTCAATAAGGCCGCCAATGTGGGCCCCTCCCTTCTTTACACCAGTCAGCACTCATTCGCACAAGTGTATGCCCCCTGACTCCAATGGAACTCTCATAGGAGCCAAGAAAGGGGCCGCAATTGATCCCTTAACATCTTGTGCCTCAATTTTTCCATCTGTGAAGCAATGGGTCTAAAAGTATTGCCCATTTCATAGATCTGTGAGACTATTCATTTAATACTTGTAAAGTGCTTTGAGATCCCCACAGCCGAAGTCTGTAAACTGTACGACAGAGTGGGGTAATGTAGATGATGCTTCTTTCAGAACAGGTAGTGGTCAGAATTAGAGTCGTACAATAAATGTGGCACAGACGTAACAATAAATTTGATGCGATATGATTCTATCAGGGATCTCAAGGAGCTGACATTAATGTATGAGTTTTTAAAAGCAAAGATTCCCCCAAAGACAGACAGACTCTCTTCTTCATCATGCAGAACATTAAACTGTGTCATGCGAAATATGTGCGGTGTGGTTTGTAAGGGATTTCTTAAAGGAAAATGGCAATGCGATGTAGAAGTTATTCAGGTCAATACTTCTAATTCCAAGGAATGTGACATGGCTACTCAGGGAGCCCAAAGGAGGCAGCTTCTGGGCATAGCTGGCCAGCAAAGAATTCTCTGGATGGACAGAAATTCTCAACTGGCATAAAACCGGCAGACCCAATTCTTGTGCCAGTTTTTTCCCGACCAATCCCGGTGTAAGTGGCATGTTGTGGGGAAGGAGCACTGCAGGAAACATCCTTAGGTGTAATTAATCATTGCAGTTTTCCTTTAACAAATGAGGTACTGTAGCTAGATTTCTTCTACTACTTAGTCTCTCCGGCTCAGGCTTGCTCTCTGTGCAGATGCAGCTTCAGAGGAATATATATATATATATTCGGAGGTTTCCAAATGTCCCTATGATATAAGATCAATGTATAATAAAAGTTCCTTGTATTTTTAAAAGGCTGAATTTATACTTAAGATGAGTTATGCCTGATTTACACCAGAATATCTGAGAGGCAAATCAGACCCTTCATTTTTAACAAGGACCTTTAAATGTAACTTACAAGATTTCAGACAAAATTAGCATTTGTTTTTTAAAGGTAAATGAAATTTTGCCTTAAAAAAACAATAGCTCAACTTTACTACAAGCATCCGCATGCCCAAAGAAGCGCGCACACAGGGAATTCCAGCATCTGCAAACCATTCATTCATCCTTTTCTTCTCGTTTGTAGGTTTGCCAAGCTCAGACCCATAGTCGCCAGTTTCTTGCTCTGTAGAGACAACTCTGTAATGAGCTGGGTTGGTGATGTCAGTAGTACAACTAATACGAGTTGGAGCAGGGAGCTGTACTCTAGGGATAGAGTCTCTTTATTTTCTGGTATTTGGTGGTTTTCTTTTTATATTTTTCTTACCTTTTTTATTTTTCTTTTCTTTTTTTTTTTTAAAAAAAATATTCTGCAGTGGATAAAAACAGGATAATGAAAATCGGAAAGAACTGTGGAGCTCTCAAAGGAAAGGCCCAGATTTCCAGCAAGTCTGATTCCTCCTGCACACAAATGTGAATGCAATTTTATGCCTAACTTTCATGAAAACTTACATCAGTTGTGACTGCCAATCACCCATCTGGTCATTTGCATGTACAATGGTTGTACAACTACAATATTGCATGTATATTTGGATGTGTGTCCCTTTTGAAAAATCAGTCCCAAAATAAATCTATTTTAACCCCATTGCCAAATTCCATATGGGTGCCAGGTGCTAATAACTTCCTAAAATTCTCCCTCTTTTTTTCCCCCATTGGATACATCATCCTTCATTTCCTTTCCGAACTATTGACTATTGCCACTGTTTGTTGTAAAATAGCTGTCATGTGTTTGACCTCAGAGATGGCTGTTTCTTTAGCAGTGGGGGAAATGCTTTCTATACGAGGTTTGGAAGGCACTCGGAGAGTCTGTGAATTGAAGGAGGCAATGTGAACCAGTGGGTAGAGCACTTAACTCAGACTCGGGGGACTGGATTTGATTCGTTGCTCTGCCTCTGGACTGCTGGATGAATTTAAGTAAATGTAGACAAGGGCCTAGACAAGCTTTTAAAATCTAGATCTCAATCTTCCCAGCAGTAAAACAGAGATGATAATATTTATCTACCTTATATTGCTGTTGTAAGGATGAATCAGCTACTGTTGCCAAAGGTCTTTGAAGATGACAAATGATAAATTCTATTAACGTAACTGTAAAAATTATGACGACCATTGTTATTAATGATGCCACCAGTTCAATTCATGCTGGAACAATTTCGGTAGAATGAGAGGATGATGACAGTAGGATTTCAATTTTGTGGATATATGGAAAATACAGAGTAGATTAACAATATCCTTACCGTGTGCTGAAATTCCCTGCAGTCATTTGGGCACACAGATCTCTAGAGTAAAGCTGGGCTCTTTTGTCTTATTTAACAGACATGCAGGCCAAAGTCTCAAACCTGGGTGACTAAGGTTAGCCACCTAAGCCAAGAGCGAAGCAGCTAATTCAAAATGGCCTGATTTTCAGCACTTGCAACATCCACATACTTCAGTAGGAGCTGTGGTTATTCGGTCTGAAAACCAAGTCACTTTTCATAGCTGCCTAGTTGTGGATGCTTCCCTTTGACTTGAGGTCAGCCACTGGCTTCAGCAGAACATCCTTCTTGTAGGCAGCAAAACCCTGTCTTGTATTCTGAGGATATGGCTGTTATTAAACACTGTGAGCTGGAACTGTGTCTGAACTTCAGAGGTGATAAATATAGCTATCAACTCCCCAACCCGACAGAGCTCCATTTAAATAAAAAGAGGCAGAAATGAACACGAGAAAGTAAAACATCCTAAGGAAAATATCACTCAAGTTAACTGCAGACATAAATTTATCCATCTGTTATCATAAGTGTTACTTGAAAATTACTTGTCCATAAAAATGAAATAAACCAGAAGTGATTTTTTCTTAAACATTGATTTTATGTGTGTATTCTTAGTTGCCAAAATATTAACTCTTTTTAACAGCCCATGTGCTCTTGGCTGCTTCTCTATTTCTTGACTGTAAAAGGCCCTTCAAAAATTCCCCATGCATTTTAGCTCTTAGGGGCTTTGCTGTTGCACTACATCAGTCATCTCCAGCTCCTGAGGGTGGGACTTTCAAGCAAACACTAGCTTGGCTTCAGCGTTCTTCCTTTGATTTCACCACAAAAGCAAGTGATCAAGGCTGTGATTTGGAACAATGAATACCGTATCATATGCTGGAGAACACTTACAATGAACGTAAATACAGCAAGACTCATTGGGTAGATTAAGCCCTTGGAAGGACAGGTTTTGATTTTGCAGATTTTAGCATGTTTCAAAGCTTGGTCCCATTTTCTCCAAATCCACAGTGCTATCTTTTTCATGGGGAGGGCAAGGAATAGAAAGAAGAATGGGGGAGTTGCATAAATCTTCAATTGCAACAGGTGTGTGTTTTATAAAAATGGAGAATGAAAGTCCTAACCTGTTCCAAGGCATTGCAAACACAAGAAATGCACATAGAGTAGGTTGAAAATTTTATTTTTCCCAGGGAAAATGGTCAAACCCCCCATATTTTGACAGTGTATCGAAAATGCCAATTCAGACACGCCAAAATGTGTCAATTCAACATTTCTTATCAACACACAATGTTTGGATAGCATTGCTGGACAAATTGAGACCACTTCTGCAAACATGGATCTAAGCAGCTCACTCAGGGTCAGTGGCAAAGTTGGGAAGAACCCCCAGCAGGAATCCTAATTCTCAGTCATCTGTGCTTGTCAATTTCTGTTCACCAGAGATTTTCCTGCTTTCACCACTGTGTACCTGGGCATTTTCAGGAACCTGAGTCTTTATCAGGGGGTCTGAATTTAGAACATTTTCCCCCAGTGGATTTTCATTAGAGCTGCCCTCATCAGGATTTTACTTTTAGACTGTGGAGCATCCTGGGGAAATGCCGTGCATTATATCGTGGAGAAAGTTATAAGCTAGCGGATGGATTGAGAATGAATGAAATGGTATATCAGCCCAAAGGAGGTTGTAATAGTGCAACTCCATAATATTGAAGAGTGGCTGACATATGCATGTAGGCCAGGTTGAAGTAGTTAATTACTGTTCTGTATTGACAGTAATGAACAGCTACACTGACCTTGTGAGAGACACAATGCCTCTGACATGAGCTAAACAAGTTGTAGGGGAGCGATCTCTTGACACCACCCTTTAAGAAGGTGTAGGGTGCACGTCTCTCCATGGCTGGCCAGCTGTGACTGCCATTTCATGGGCCAACGAGGGCAATGGCTGTATCAACCACATTTGGGATGGTTTGCACCCCAATCAGTGCTAAGTCTACACTGGAGCTGGGGGCATAACTTAGCTATAACTTATAAAATAGCAGGGTAGGCAGAGCTACATGGATGAGCCAGATGGGTAAATGCCCTGAGTTCAATCCCATCTGAAACCCTCGGTATGTACTCAGGATGGTTAGCTCTTGCCTCCACTCGCCCCACTGGGGCTATCCTGCTATTGTTAACACTAGAAATTACACCTTCCAGCTCCCATGAAGACACGACCCAATAATAGTCAGCAACCCCTGCACCAAGGAGAGAGTAGGGAACGAAACAGGGGTGAGCCCAGGCACAAAGGATGAAAGGTTGATGGAAAGAAAGACTTCTTTGTGCTTTCCTGCACCTGCGCACCCAAGCAAGTACTAATCACGATCTGGCCCATAGTAACTTTATGCCACAGGTTGTGGTCTATATTTTTTAGTGATAAGGGAAATTCCATATTTAGAAGATTGGGCCCTACTCTGCCATGAGGTTTTATCCTAGTAGGAATTTCAGCCAGTCTAAACCCACAACATTCACTAATCAAACCCTTTGCTGCCAGCAACTGGGATTTTCCAGAACTAACCGCTAGCTCCGTCATGCTGGGACTCTGCATTAGTGGTTAGCCAGCATAATGTCTCCCTGTGTGATAGCTACAGTCAACATGGCCCTCAGCCTGTCAACTCCATAACATTTATGGTCACCATGACCCTTCCCCCATCATATTTTTATTCTAAACAATGATATCTTTTCTTATAGGGACCAAAAAAAAATCTTGCTGTCGTAATCACTGAAAGGATACGCTGAACTTGACCCGACTGTAATTTACGAGGACATCTGCTTACTGTGCTAGTATAGTCATGCACATTATGCAAATCTACTGCTCTGCAAGAGAAACTGTCCTTACACTCTATCAAGATATTAAGTTAGGCTCAGAAATGGGCATGCAACCGAGAGGCTGCTGGAACTTCAAAAACTACATTTAGCAAAACTCACTAGGTCCCTAAGCAAAATGGCATCAGTTAACTTTGTGCAACATTGTTAAAACAAATCAAATGCCAGGCCTTGTGATTTTTATAACGCTTCTCATGCTATATGGCATGTTTCTTAAAGCCTGAGCTTCTGGAGTAATGGGAAAATGTGAAAAATTCATTTTTTTAAAAAAAAAAAAAAGATACATTTTCTAGTTTTCATGAGTATAGCGAAAAGGTTGAAAACATGACCTGCATGCACCTTAAAACTCAGGAATCAAAAGGCAAATAAAAAGAACTCAAGATGTATTTAGAAAAACAAACCCTGATTTTTAAGCCAAGCTCAAGATTTTTTGGGAGTTGGCAATATTGCAAACACAACTATACTTGAATCATAAAGGAAAATGAACTCAAATGTGTCTAAACCACAGCAATATTCTGGCATGGAAGAATCAATCATCTCCTGACCACTTACAGCATAAAGATGGAATAGACCAGGGAATAGTGAAGACTCTGGGCTATCTTTAAAAACAGAGATCTCAGGAACATGAGAGACTATTTAATATTTACTTTGGCACTGAGATCTTTAAGTCCAAGGGGGTGAAAATGATCAAAAGAAAAATGCAGGCCAAATATAAGGGAGAAGAATGTTCACAGGGATGCCTGTGAGCCTGTTGGATTGTAAAATAGTCTCTCTGAGGGAAACTGCACTGGCTGAATCACTAAAAACTAGATTGGATAGAAGATGAAGAGTTGATGAGCTACAGTGGCTTACTAACGAGGGATGGACAAAATGGCTGGATAAGGTAGATCTCTTACAATCTTGCTTTCTACAATTCAATGGTATACGATTAGAAGCTGGGATGGGACGCGCCATAGCCACCTGGAAACCCCATTGTGAGATTATCAGAATTTCTGAACTGAAGCCACATGGCTTCACCATTACTCCACAAACGTAAGAGCTGACCATGCATTTTTCTGGCAGGTCAATAGTGGTTGGGAAATAATCTGGTGCCAGAATAGCCAGAGTGTCCTGATAATCCATTCAGAGTGCCTCCACCTCTACCTTCAACAAGACATGAAGAAAGTGAATTTATTTCATGGGCAAGAAATTCAGAAAGACACATAGGCTGAGCACCACAATGTTGCCCAACATGTTCAGGATAAGGTCAGTCTTTGTTTCATTTTAAAAACTCAAGATCAGTCAAAAACAGAACCTCAAACAGAGCCCTCCAGGAATTTCAGGAAGGACGTGCGTTGATTTAGACCCAGCTCATGGATCTGAACTCACCGGTAGTGTTTTATTTTCAGATAGTATACAAAACTGAAAGGGGACTACTTGTCCATTTGGGTTCAGACATGGATTAAATCTCATGAGAAGAATTCCAGAACAACTCGGCTGAAGTCTCCTGAGAAGAGCTGATCTCTTGAGATTTCCATCATTTGGGGTCAAAAGCTCAAGAGAACAGTTTTTGAGATGTCACCCCCGCACTGAATCTGAACCTCAGTTATAGACTCTTGTCTGTATTCTACCACATGTCTGATCTGATCATACCTAGTTCATATAATCTAACTACAGAATATAAGAACATAAGAATGGCCATACTGGGTCAGACCAAAGGTCCATCCATCGCAGTATCCTGTCTACTGACAGTGGCCAATGCCAGGCGCCCCAGAGGGAGTGAACCTAACAAGTAAGGATCAAGTGATCTCTCTTTTGCCATCCATCATCCCCCTCTGACAAACAGAGGCTAGGGACACAATTCCTTATCCATCCTGGCTAATAGACACTAATGAACTTAACTTCCATGAATTTATCCATAATGAATAACCTAATTACTTAATCTGGTTCCAGATTCCAATCTAAGACCATCCCCAAGTACCGTCCATATTGAAAATGTTTGTTCTTGCAGCTTCTCATTTCCTCTTTAGAGGATAATTAAACTCTAGCAATCTCACAAGTAGGATGGTGGCATTTCCATGTATTATTGGCCTAACGCCAGAAGTGACATATCTTTGCCATTAGCTACTAAATACTTCCATACTACTTCTATCATATCTGAATCATCTTCATTGTCAGAACTGCAGCATCTTTGTAACAAGAGACAATAGTAATGTCTTTTATCTTCTCTTTGCCATATCTTAGATTATCTACAACAAACTCCTTGGAGGCCAGTTCATTGGTCGCCCTATTGAAAAGATGCTGTTCAACAAACAGCATCTGTTTTCCACTTAGGGAGACAGATGGGCTTCCTTGTGATTGTGGTCCACTTATGCTCCCAGAGCCGAGCAGATCAGACTCATCACACCCTATACAGAAGTACACAAGTTAGGCCATTTCTAACAGAGAAACATATTGGCTCAGTGGGTGACAGACAAGGAGAGTCGGTCCGTAATTTTCCACAGTAAAATTTGATTTGAACAATGTTTTAAATAGTATTAATGTATTTTCCACTGGGACAAACTGACCCAAATATTTTAAGTCATTTTGACACCAACCTGCACCTACCTAGGGCGAGTCAGGTTATAGTTGCAATTCAGGTGCTCCATGCCCCATTATCTCCTATGGGCAGACTGGCCTACACCTCCCATAATACATGGTGACCTCTGACCAAGCCACATGGTGCATCACGGGAGTTGTACATCAGCCCTGAGCCACGCCCATAGAAAGAATAAGGAGTTGCAGCATCAGAATGAAAACTCCCAAGAGGCACCTTGGGACCTTAGTGAGATATAGTTTAACAGTGAAATTGAAACAAAAAATGTTTCCATTTGGTCATGCATACCAAAACAAGCATTTCCCAAACAAAAATTTTCAAAACTTTTTGTTCTGAAGAAAAAAAAATCAACAAAATATAAGTTGACATACTGAACTTTCCCATAGGGAAAAAAAAATCCAATTTTCATTCAGTTCTGTGAATAATCAATCAAGTGCTGATTAAAGTTACCAGAAGCTATGAGCACAGAAGTTGGGAAGATCCTCTTTTGGGATGGAACAACTTATCTTTTGCAGCTTAATAAAGGCTGTTTCAGCAAGGAGCTAATGTGTTTCCTCTAAAGGAATTGCAAAAATAGAAGCTGACACTTGAGTTAAATTAAAAAAAAAAATCAACCAGAAATTTTCCTCAAACCTTTGTATGTATCTGTTCTTTCTGGCTGTAGACAGAACTGGACACACAAGCCCAATGAGATAGGCTAATTCTTAAACAGTCAAAATCAGGCAGTAGTCAAAATTTCATGGGGAAACCTTTCTCCTTGCAGTTTTTAGCCCAGTTTCTGCAATTAAAGTAGTTTGAATAACATTCAGATTGTCAGTTTTGGAAGTTAAACAAAAGCCCTGAACTTCCACAGTTCAGCCATGACTATTGGGAAGAGATGTGTGGCAAGTACCTGCTTGTGTAGTTTTATTTCAACCACTTTTGCTCTGTTAAACATCTGACACATCCCTTTTCCATCTATCGCTCTCTCTTCCTAAAAAAATTGCATTTTCCTACTGCAAAAAGAGCTAGGCAAAACTGATTTCTAAAGACACTGAAACATCAAGGAATGGGAGAGTAACAGTGCCAGAGAAAATTCAGTCTAGATGCACTGAGAAAAAAAAAATCAAAACGTGTCCATGCCATAATAAGGAATAACTGAAGGTCTGGACCAAATCTTGAAGTCTTTCTCAAGCAAAATTTCCACTGAGGTTAATGAAAGCTTTGCCTGAGTAGGGATTGCAAGAATGGCCTTTACCAACATCCTTTGCAAGAGTCACGGGGTGAGAGGCCAAGTTCTGTCATGGATTACAAACTGACTAAGGGCAAGAAAACAAAGAGTAGGATTCAATTATTGGTTTTCAATATGGCAATCGCTAACTGCCTTGAAATCAATGGACTTAAGCACTGGCTTAACTTTAAATACATGCTTAATTGGGACCTAAGAAGTTAGAAAGATAAATGCTTTCACCTCAGAAAAGTTTCTACTATGTTCAAAAAAGAAAGGGGGCAATGATGTATATTGTAGTGATCTATTACAGGCATCTTTACTGCACAGAGTCCCTTTCGGGAGCAAACAGGAACACTGAAGATATTCTGCGATGATTTGAAAGGCCACTAAGTAGCCTGGCATGTATCAAATCTACTAGTAAAGTCCAAGAATGTCCTGACTGTCTAAGAAATGGGCAGATTTACAATAAAAGGGAAAAATAGTGAACATATGTTGGCATTTAAAATAAATTGTGTAAGTGCAAAGAGTTTATGTTTCAATCCACATCACTGCCAGGTCCTGAAATAGGTCAGGGAGCAAGGACTTTCTGCTTCAAAGGAAATTCCCAAGAGGAAGATTTTCATACTTCCATCCAAGGCCATACTTCCATACAAGGCCAAGTTTTACAATGACAGACCCCCTTCCCCACCAATTGATTTCAATTACATTGTCCACACAAGTAAACAAATCAGGGTATTTTGTTCCATACCTGCCCCAAAGGCAAAGAAGAAGCTCTTGTCTGTGTTCTGCTTTAAAAGGGCCATCACTCTTTTCCCCATCCTCTCGTTCCTCTTGTAAATGAGCTCCTGTCGGAAGTAACTGTCTATCTCCTGCGCCGTCACTTGCTCATGTGGAGGGAGTGTTGTGTTGATGAAGTTAGGGAGCTGCAAAGGAAAGAAATATGGCAGTTCAGATACAAAGGCAGACAGAGAGAAACCAGGGGGCTTGGGATGGGAGAACATGAAATAAAGGTTGGGCTAGTTCAATTAAACATCTGAGCATTCAACACCCTACTTTATTCCAGATTTTGTCTTTCACAGGTACGTAACACCCCCCCACCCATGAAAGACAAAAGTTTTGCCGACGCAGGTGGCAGTGTGAACACGGCTTTGTCGGCAGGAGCGCTCTCCCACCGACAAAGCTAGCAACGCTCGCAGGGCTGGAAGTATTTTCTCAGCAAAAGTGCCGACAAAATACCGATAGAGAGCGTTTACATACGCGGACTTGTTGCAAAAAGCTACGTAGCGTGGACAAGCCCTAACTGAAATTAACATTGGAAGCTTAATTCAAGTTTGTCTAAGCCACCCAAACTTCCTGGCACTGCAAACAAGGTGTGCAAACCATGTCAGATTGTAGGAAATTCCACAGGAACACACCCTTTTTTTAATACTGACATTTTTATCGGTTTGGGACTGAACTGGGAAGTGCAGAGGAGAACATGAAACCGGGAAATAAAGAGAAGGACAAAAAATTAACAGAACTGGATTTCAAAACTGGACTGATTTTGTATTTGATTTGAGAAACTGTCTGAGGATGTTGGAGAGGCAAAAATAAAAAGTTACTGGCTACAAGAGCGAAAGGCACAGCAGCTTCAAATCTCAAGGAAGGGGCAAAGGCAGTCAAAGATTCCTATCCCCTGGACTGGGTTTGAGTAAATAATGGCCATTCTGCACTTGGCTCTCTGTGCAATATCCGCTGTAAAGGAAAGCCATAAATCAACTGGTTCTACATAAATACTACAAGCCTTTGTATTTCCTTGTACACCAAGATTCCATATTTAATGGATATCAGAAAATGCAGTTTAGCCAGTGGTGCGGGAGCCTTTAGAAGTTGAATTGGATGACAAAATTATTTCTCGGCGGGTCTAAGAATGTCTGAAGGCACAAAACCTAGAAGTGGAAAAATCTCTTTTCTCCACCCATTGCCCAAAGGAAGCGAAGGCTGTATCTAAGCATTCAGATCTTGATCTGGAATTAACTAAGATGCCTTCAGAGCAGGTCCATCGGTGCCATATGCAAAATATCCAAGCAGGATCAGCTATGTCGTATGGTGAACCCCCATCACTCCATCCTCTTAGCAAGTCTAGCATTGATGCTGGAGCTAACCTTCCCCACCTGCCAGGAAATACAAGGACTATGATTATATGAAGCTCTGGCCTAAGCAGAAAGTTAGCTGCATCATATTTCCCCACCACCTGCATAGACCCTCCTATAATCCAGCCTAGTAGAATCAAGATACACCTTGCCTTGTTAATTGTATTGAATTTTTTGCTCTTGGCTTGTCATTAAACTATTCTTTGCTCATCTGATCCAAGATGCCCGCTTGGCATAACAATGAATGCGTCGAACAGCATATGCCAAAGGGATCGAGATTTTCACCTCCTAAGCTGGAAAGGGTTTGTTGAAGCCAGAGCAGTCATTTAAAACCAGGCATTGGGTTTCCTATTCATTTTCCATTCTCCTCCCAAAGAACAAGAGGAAGGGACACATTTAAGAGTCATCACTGACAACATCACACCAGGTCTTTAAGCACATTGTCAGTTATTCTATTTTTAATGGCACCACACTTAACATGACTGCCCCATCCCTCGGGAAGCAGGGGAGGAGGGCAAAGATCGAAGATAAATGATTGAAGTATGCACAGCTATACACAGTAGTGCAAGCACTCTCCCAGCCTTAACGTCTGCTCCATTAATCATCTCCACTTCTTCCAATATCTCAGTTCTTTTCTATAGTTTGTGACATATGCCATGCCTGGCTCGAAGGAGGCAGCGGCTCCTGCTGATTTATGGAGACTTTTGCCTCCTTAACCACCAGACAGGGCTCAGGAACTCAAGAAACAGTTGCATGCAATTAGCAAGCTGTTAATCGTCATCAGGAGTTCATTTTTTCCCCGAATTGTTATTGTAAAAGCGCAATCTCAAGAATTCAGCAAGGGGATTGGATGCCCCCACATTAAGTGTTCCCTGGAAGGCCCAATGTTTTTATTTTCCCTCCCCATTCCATGAAGACTTTTTGTTTGGATTCAAGTATATATAGCTCCACCTAGAGGTGCATGCATGTATAGTCTGCTGCCAACCCCTCTACTGGCTGAGCTGCTAAAAGGGAACAGCCTACTAATGCTACTAGCTAAGCAAGTTGCTTCTGTAGCTTTAAACAGTAGTTACTGGTGCTGAGAGTCCTGGGTTCAAACTCTGATGTTGATCTACACAAGCACTATTTAGATATTCCGGAAACCCACTGCCAAAAATTGTGTGGTGAGAGCGCTCTTTGCAGGAGACAAGTAGGATTGAGTGTGAAGTCTTTGCAAAGCGTTCAGCCTCCTGACAGTCCTATTGATCTGGAGTGAGCACCAGCATGGATACAGCCCAAGAGTAGTATGGTATGACAGCAATAATTGTGGAACCTGTGAGCACACTGTTTTTTCTGGCCAGCTGAATACAAAGCTGGTACTAAAGGGGAATAAAACCCTTGTCTTCCAGAGTCAGAACATCCACACGTGGAGTAGTTAATTCACTTTAAATTCACTCCCTACTTGATTCCAGAATCCAAATTAACTTTCATGTGTAGATGAGCCCTTCCCTAGATGTGTAGCTCTACCTGGGGGAGCATGTCCAGGAGGTATGCAAATAAAATTATGCATGTACATAAGAATTTGCAGTACTGGGATTCTGCAGCCATGATTCTGCAACACTGAAGTCACTGGGAGCTTTAGAAAGGATGGCCCAATGGTTAGGACACAAGCCACGTCTACACTCACAAGCTTACAGAGGCATTACTGCCGTGCTACTGCTTAAGAGCTCAGGTAGCGTCTCCCACCAACGTAGCACTGTGCGCATGAGCGCTTATGCTGGCAGAACTTATGTCGCACAAGGGGGTTTTATTTCCACCTCCCTTTAGGTGACCTGCACTCAAATCCCTTCTCCACCACAGACTTCCTGTGTGGTTTTGGACAAGTCACTTAGTCTTTCCATGACTAATTTACCTCTCTGTACAATGGGAACAATAGAGCCAGCCTGCCTCACAGACGTGTTGGGAGGATAAATGTTATGCAGCAAGATTTAGCTAGAGCCTGGATGTGAGAAACTAGAGATAGAGAGGTCCAAGTCAAGAAGATCCCCAGGTTATGGCCTCAGTGACAATAAATGTTATCTGGAAATGGTGCTGGGTTCTACCACAGCAGTCAGGATAAAAGCTCTCGCGTAAAGCTTCAGAATGCCACAGCTTAGCAAATCATGCCAGCTCTGTCCCCTTAATGTGCAATTAGCTCTGTCTACAGAGAGAGAGAAAACATAGTATGTTAGCACTACGTCCTGCAGTATCACTAATGGGAAGCAAAACACAGAGAGGGATAATGGCCTAGCTCCTGCCATGACGGAACTGAGAGGTTATAAACACTGAAGTAATCTTTTTCACGGGGGTGGTTGGTTTTTTTTTTTTCAATATATATATACATTTAGAGGAGTTTGGGGACTGACACAAAGAATCAGAGATTTACCAAATCTGCCTGAAAACAATTACCTCAGACACGTCAAGCCAAGTTCACTGGTGAATAAAACAAAGCAGGCCCAATCTATACAGTACTTCTAGTCCTTTTACAGTCTCCAGTTAGTTGGGGTTTTTTTCTGCCACAATAGAAATTACTGCTCCTGATCTCATCTACCTGTGTAGAACACCACTGACCACAATGGAGCTTTTCTTGATTCACACCAGTGTGAAATCAAAATCAGGCCCAGCAAACACCAGAATGGCGCAATTTTCACTATGGAGACAAGCTACACATAGCTCTATTTCCCAAACTACTAACACCCTATTTGGCCCCTGCTCTAGTTACTCTAGGTGGACTGACCCCATTCAAGTCAGTAGCCTTGCACCAGTACGAATGAAACCAGAATCAGACCTTTTTAAAGTCACAGATGAGTTTGGCCCAAAGGCTTTCATGGGAATTGGGCCTCTCTATATCTGTCAAGTGCAAAGAGTGCAGGCTCCCATTAGATGTTAATGCAGGAACATTTCTGACCAGGCTTGAGCTGTGGGTGAGACTGGCAGGGTGATGGTGAGGAGCGAGTCAGTGTTATTGCCCTCCAAGCTTTATTCCATCTGTGACTCAGGAGGACGAGCCTCGGAAACGAAAATGGGACAGGGACCCCAAATTTTTTCTCAGTTACTCCCATGCCAAGACAGAAAAACCCTACTGAAGACATCCCAGTGTCTACCCAAGTGTCATTGCTGCCAATGTATGCACTATAGAGACCAAACATTCCCTTTGCTAGGGTGGGCATTAGAGGTAAGACAGTCACAGACAGACTTCAAACCAAGCAGTCTCCCCAGGTGGTCCTTAGGGTTTTCCCTGAAGAACATCTGCCCCAGACTCTAGTTCCCTCTCTCAGCCTAAGAGAGGTTTCTCCAACCCCCTTTATATCTTGGTTGAAAGCTAACTGAATTCACCTATACTATGGTTCAGCAATAGCCCCACTTCACCTACATGTGGGGTTCAAATGCCTGATTCCTATCATTTGAGTACTGTACACACACAATAAGGTACACATACCTGCCCCAAACATTTCACGATCTAAACAGAGAACTCACGTGGCATCCCCATTTTAAACTCATGGAACCGAGGCAGAGAGCAAGAGAGATAAGGTGACATGCCCTAAAGTCAGAGAAAGATTGTGGCAGAATAGGGAATTGATCTCCTGAGACCCAGTCTGGGGGTCTTAACCACAAGACCATCCTTCCTCAATTAACAGAGGACTGGGGTCAGAGGACTCCTGCATCCATGAGCAATACTGCCAAGCCAGCAAGATATAAAAAATCATGAATCAAGCCCTCCAAAATCATATAGATTGGCTTAAAAAGCAGGAAATATTTTTTTAAAAAAAGATGATCACTTTTTATTGTCCTTCTGGATTTCAGGCCTTTAGACTCCACATGTCCTAGCTTTTCTCTACAATCATAGAGGCAAGAACTTTGCTATATTGAAATCCAGGGCCTTAAAAATCACACGAATTGACAATGCTTCTCAAACAGGATTCTAAAGACCCTAAGGAGAGTTCTAAAGGCTGCCAACCTATCACAGTATGTAAGATTCAAGTTGAGCCCAGCTGAGCTGCTCTCAACTTTTACAGTGTTTTTCAGCAAGAGGCGGACATTTAAGTACTGGTTATCATGGCCTATACAGGGAAGGGACTCTACTGCAAACAAAGGTCAACCGGGCATTGCATTTTCACTCCAGTACTACAAAATATACTACTTGGAAGACACCTGTTCTCCTCTGATTTATGGACACTTCTAACATCTGGCTGAACAATCTATGGTTACTTTAGCCTGTAATGTGAAGAATTCCAATAGCGCACGCCGAATGGACTGTGAGCACAGAAGTAGCCAAAAGAAGGATAAAGCCGACATGGGATTGTGGTTGCTGAAACGACCACTGCTGCTGACTCAACCGTTTCTGCTCCAGGAGCCTGAGTTTCTTTCCGAAAGGGTCCTCAATAGCCAAGAAAAGAGGCGGCTAATTAATTTAGTATGGCCCAAAGTTGGCAGCTTCCAAAAAGATCAACTCCAGAGTCATTATGCCAAATGGAGAAAGAGGAAACTGTAAAGGTGCTATGCACAGTGGTGTGCTACCCAGGGCACTGATGCTGATTAATGCCATTCCACCAGCCAAATAAATCCTCCATTTATTAGTAAATAAAAATAAAATAAAATACCAGAAACCTGACGGGCGTGTAAAAGGATTTTCTATGCAAAGTGAGAGACATCAACTCCGTTACCCCTTCATCTCACTCAGGACAAAATCTGCTCTCCCTTAAGCAGAATGGGGTCCATTATCCCACATCTGCCTGGCAGGGGGTTCTTACCTCTCAGGCATCTGGTACGGGCCACCATTTAGATACTGGACTATTTACACTGGAGGTGGCTTTTCATGCCCACTTTGCACAGTGGTAAATGGTTAAGCCAGGTCCAAGGCTGTGTAGAACTGGGGAAAGGCCTGAGGAAGCAGCGGGCGAGGTGCCTAAGGCGTATCCAGGACACGCTGGAGGTAGAAGAAGGCATAGCCAGAACCGGTAAGCCAGGCTTGATCCCACCAGGGGGATTTTCTGTCATACACGTTGCTGGAGAGGTTTCTAGGAGCCTTAACATGACACATAAATCTAGCCGGGTACTTGCATTGACCAGAAATCTCAACATAGTCACGATTCTGCTCATCGGGTTTCATTCCCACAGACCCAGCCAGCACAGAACAACGTTTCTGGGCAGACCCTTCATTCCATTCAGTCAGAAAGTTGCAATTTTCAGCAGGAGAAGTGTCAGTAAAACCAACACAATCTCTCCCAGGCACATCCACCCACTCCCCAGCTAAGGTGCTGTGCTGCCCCTAGCCTCCCTCCAGAGAGCGCTGAGGGAAGCGGAGGTCCAGTTTTGACTAAGTCACCATTTCCAGCCCTGTGATGGCTTTTCCATCCTGCCCGTGGCTGGAACTCAGTAGGAGTCGACCTTTCGAAGGCAAGAAGCGACAGGGTCATACCGCAAAGTACAGGGGACACCTGCCCGCCGCTCTGCTGACAAAATGGCCTAGTCAGTCGGGAACTGAAGGGGGAGTCAGACGGCCTGGGTCTGTTCCTAGCTCCGCTACTGAGATCTTGGGCAGCTCACGTCTCTCAGAGCCGCTATTGAGACCTTGTGTTTCAAATCTGTTGTGCGGTGCAGGCTGACAAACGTTTTCATGGGGCCGAGGGGAATAAATTCCACTAGCAAGGGGAAGATTTTCAGTCTTCTCTGCCTCTTCGGCAAAGTCAGCTCTTCCTCCCATACCCCTTCAGCTGACAAGGAGGCCAGGCTGGGTGGTAGTGACAGCAATGGCAGCAGTAGTAAGTCTGTGTCCCGTTTCCCTGGAGACAGCAGTAGCAGGAAAAAACAAGGGATAAGGAGAAGGAGAAGGCCCTGCTCCGATGATCCTGGTGTTGCAAGGCTCAGGAGCAGCACCGGGAACCCTGTGGAAGGGAGGATACAGAGGTGGAAGGAGGGAGAAAGAGAGAAAGATGAGAGAAAGTGGGAAAAGGAGTGAGAGAGGAAGGAAGCAGCAGCTGTTGTGGGGAAAAGGGGAACTCTCGGACCATAGGAATCTGTCCGTAGCCGGCTCAGAGCTCAGGAGTGCCTGACTCCCAGGCCTGTATGCCAGCCACTAGCCCACACTGCTCTCATCCCATTTGGCCTTTTAGTGGCACTGAAACATCTAGATTTATAAACCTCTAACACATTCCAGAATGCTGATGGCAGCAAGAGCTAGGAGGGAACTCAAGGCTCAATTGCCCCTTCTCCAGGACCAGAACATGACAGATCTCATGGACTAATTAACCCCTCTGCCGGTGGGTCCAGAGAGGAGCAGGGCAGTTCTTGGACTGATCCCCGATCCCCAATCCCCACCAGGCTCTGGTCTTAGGAGGAACCCTGTATGCATAGAGCCCAAGACCTCCACCAAGCATCAGCGATGTAAATGGTGTTCCACCTCAGCAGAAGTATCCAGAGTGGAGCAGTTGGCTTGTTGAGGGTTGGAGTTGTGACCTTACAGGCATTCGACTTTCTGCAGTCCCATTTCTGCTCAAACTGGGCACCGGAACCAACCCCCTTGTCCTCCTCCCCACTGTCATGAATTAAGCTTAACGAGGGGGAAAAATGGCTGCAAACATTGGCCATGTGTCCCACAAACATCTTGAGGGGAGCATGTTTATCCCTGTTAAAAGACTTTCAATGAATCCCGGAGAAGTCATGACCTCTGTGTATGTTTTCTATTTATTTTTCCACACCAGTTAAATAGTCACTTTCCAAGCACTTAAAGGAAAAAGAAATCAACATCAGCCCCCTCCCCCTTTTGGTAGAGATGCCAAAATATGCAGCCGGGCCTCCCTATCTGAATGAGTGTTTTGATTAAAGAAGTCTTAACAAAACAGAGTCAGAACAACGAGCGTAGCCTCTTTCTGCAAGCTTCACCCAAGTATGCAGTGTATACTTAGCGCTGGATTACTGGGATTCATGTATTAATTGAATAAGGATGACAAGCCTCCAGCATATGCAAATAGAGGGTTAGGTTTCAGTTTTGAGGGTAACCCCTAATGCTTACTAATATCCCCTCAAAACACCCAAAGTTGGGACCGTTGAGGCAAACCCTCGCAAGCTGCAAACATATGGAAAAGTTCATTCTTTTCTATTTTTCTTCAAAACCCTTTGTTTCTTTTGACAAAAAGTTTCTGCTATTCTGACACTAAAACCATCACCTCTGAGCTGCCAAGACTCCCGAGTGAGGATCCTGATCAAAGGAAAGAGTGTGGCAATAAAGCAAGGAACCTGTGGCCAGGATTCTTTTTGTGTGTGTGTGTGTTATATTAAAACATTTCATTCTCTTTTCCAAAGGTATTTTTCACATCACCCTCTGCTACAAACTGGTAGAACAGCTGGTTGATAGAGGATACAGGCAAGGGCTCAGGCTAGGATAGTTTTTCATTAGTAGGTGTTGTCTGGGCTTGAGGGAAAATGGCTGTGTGGTTTTTTTTCATATCTGTTTTATACAGGTAGTTAGTTTATAAACAAAAGGAAAAACTTCTTCACACAATGCTCAGTCAACCTGTGGAATTCATTGCCTGGTGATGTTGTGAAGGCCAAAAATGCAACCTGTTCAAAAAAGGATTAAGTAAATTCATGGAGGATAGGTCCATCAATGGCCTTTAGCCAAGATGGTCAGAGACGTAGCCCCATACTCTGGATGTCCCTAACCTTCCAACTGTGAGAAACTGGGACTGGATGACAGCGGATGGACCACATTAAATTGCCCTGCTCTGTTCTTTCCTTCTGAAGCATTTGGTCTTAGCCATTGTCAGAGAGAGGGATACTGGCTCCATGGGCCATTAGTCTGACCCAGTATGGCCATTCTTATATTATTACAATGTTTATGAACAGACTGGATGTTTATATAGAGTTTGCAACATGATTTTAAACAAAGAAACAAAAAAAGTGTAATCTAAAAGATCCAGTTTATGAGAGGTCTGTCGAAGTCCACAAAAAGCAAAGATCAAAATGCAGGGTAGGAGGAATTATAGATCAGTGCAACAGCAGATCTGAAAACACATACAGACACTCATGTCATCCAGCCAAAGTGAGATTACTCAGATCTGGTGCGTTGGTATAATCCGTTATGAAAGTTACAGGCTTTTTGCAAATGTCAGTTCCTGATCTGGGTTTTTGTTCCAAATTCCAACAAAGCTGGAGGATTTGAGGACCTGAAGTTTTGATTCAAGTCCTGGAAGAGTAGAATTTATGACCCCACCAGAGCATGGGATCTGAATTGACAGATGGCAGAGTTGCCCAGAAGTGTCTGGCCCTAGAGTGCAGCAATGACAAGATGATTGGCCTCATTTACTCACTTCCAGGAGCCTCTGCAGCTTGATAATGTTTTGAGAGTTTTGGTATCCTGAACTGTTCTAATAAAACTCAGGACATTGCACCAACTCAACTAGAATCAGCTGGGCAGCCAAGCAAACATTTGCCTACACCCTGGAAGATATATCTTCCAAGAGATAAGACTGGCAAGAACTTTTTCAGGCCCTAGAATTTTGCCCTAGAATTTCAAGATGGGGAATGAAGGAAGGAAAGAGTCACAAAAACTCCCTTTCCCCAAAGAGAAATGCTCAAAATGCCCTCCCCCCCAACCAAAACGGACTGATTCTCCTCCAGTTCTACTGGTGGAAATCAAAAGAAACAATTGAAATCAATAGTATGACCCCAGGGTAGATCTGAGTGACCAGTTTCTGGGCAGACAGAGTGCACAGGATTCGACCGTAATTTATAAACAGCTGTCCCAAAGGTGATGAAAATCTAGGCACCAGATTCTCAGTTGATGTAAGTCAGCATAGCATCAGTGATTACAACTGAGCTACGCTGATTTACACCAGCTGAGGATCTGGCCTGCGATGTTCAAAGAACATGTGGAACTCTGGTCATTCCTGTGGAATGCTTGAGTCCTAATCCTGCCAAGTCAGTGCAGTCAAATGCCTTTTTTTAATATAGATAATGAGGTGACAAAAATGTCCGCTGGCTCCAATACAAAAGAGAAACAGCATCTCCCATAGTCAAGCTGCAACGTAGTTCAAAAACAAATAAGTCCTTCCCATTTCACTTGAACAAGTAGGATTAAATAAGTCCTTCCAAGGCCAACTTCATAAAACCAGCTCCTTAAAAACAAGGAACTGTTCAAATGCTTTATAGGAATTTATACAGGGCTGACAGGTACTCTTGAATTCCAAAGACTTCTTGCACTAAATCTTGGTCTATTCTAAAAAGTTGGGCCCGCATGGCTACGTTGGGCTGAAGTGTGGAAAAAAACCCTCATGCACCCCGCAAAATACCACACATGTGCCCCAACCAACAGAGTTACACTGGCCAAAAAAAACCCCATGAAGATGCAGCTTATACTAGCAAAAGACTCATTTTGCTGAGATAGCTCGTCGTTCGTGGAAGTGGTTTAACATTACAAGCAGAAGAACTCCACTAGTTATGTCAGTATAGATATATTGGCAAACCCACTGCAGTGTAGGCAAGCCTTCTCTCTCTCTTTAGAGCACCTCTTTAAAGTTTGGTCCCATATTACTGGGTAGATCTGGCCAAAATTTCTCAAAACAAATAAATACTGAATGTACAAATACACTCTGAACTTTGAAAGGTTTAAAATAAACATACACATTTAGTTTTCAAAAATATATAGGATGAAAATTTTGAAATTTTATTTTGTTCCCATGAAAAAAAAATATATATATATTTTTGGATCAGTGCTATTAAGAAGAGATGGGCCCCAAGCTCCAAATTTTGGATATGGATCTAAATGTGCAAAAACCCCACATGCGTGGCCCTGTGCCAGAGTTTGAGATTGTTCAGATCTGGTATTTTGGTTTGACCCATTATAAAAATTTGAGGCCTTTTGCATATTTTGGCTCTGGATCGGGGTTCTTGGCCCTGGACAATCATGTCACAATTCAGCTTTTCTGGTCACCAGACATAATGGCCCAATCATGAGAGATCTACTGGCTTCAATAGGAGCAAATGCGTACACAAAGGATGCAAGACTGATCCTTTGTCTAGAACCCGAACCAGAGCTCCTTTGGGTCAGCACTCGTGACGCTCAGTACTCTGGGCAGAGCTTCGTTGGAAAGAATAATCCCTGTTGAAGGAAAGACACGATGCTGTGCCAGCTCGTGTAAGCTGTTTATGTCTGAAGGTGATAAGATGTTTCCAAACGGTCCCGTTTCAATAGCTGCACATTTGATGTGCAGATTTATTTTCTTTTACCTTGATAAAACTCCATTCCACGGACAAATCAGGGGCCTGCTTATCAGTCAACACTCCACCTAATGGTTTCAGCTGTACAGTTTGTATTTATTGTAGCTGGGGCATTCCACAGATAGTTTTCATTGACTAGCTTTGGAAGCGAGACAGATACTCAGTTGCATTTATCCAGCACTGGAACGGAGGCAAATTAATGACGTGTTTCGAATGATCAGGACTTTTCCATGTTAACGGACAGGTTTACGCGCAGGATGCGCTGATAACATTTTTCAAGGGTTATGTAACACAGCCAAGTGATTTATAGACCGCAAGCGAGTTGTACAGTGACACAGAGCAGCTTTTCTCTTCACGGGTAGAGAGGGCAGGCTCCTTTGATGTGACATAAATTTATACATCTTCAGTTTCATAAGATCAGAAGCCTGGTGCGCATTGCATGCTGCCCTAGGATTTAGTGCCAGCTGCACAATTTGCTGGGCCAGATTGGAGGGAAATCTAATGGGAGGGCTGTGACACCTAGTGGAGACAGCCCGGGACTCAGGATATCTATTCCTGCCACTGCCCTGCAGGGTGACACTGGGCAAGTCACCTCATGCCTCTGTGCTTCATTTTCCCTATCTGTGAAATGGGGATAAGTCTACCAACCTCTTTCATAAAGCACTTGGAGATCTGCTGATGAAAGTGCTATATACGCTGTGAATTATTATTGTTCAGGCGAGTGCAGAGTCTGAAATTGGGCCCAGCCACTACACAAGGGGGAGGGAGACTTCTCCCACTGAGTGGCTGCACGACACAGGCCCAATCCTAAACCCATTCGAATCTATGGAAAGGCATCCCATTCAGTTCAATGGGCTTTGGACCAGGCCCAATAAGGCCTGCAGTTTGTAAAGGCACGTCTGTGTGAAAGGTACTACATAGACATAAATGATGATCATTGCATTACCATCATAATAAAACAGCACAGGCACTTTATTCAGTGAGATCTAGTTCAACCGAAATTGACTCCAAAATGCAGTGTAGAAGAGGGGACTTAGGAAGGTGCCTTGCTCCACAGGAGAGGACAGAAGAGAAGGCTGAGAATGGAGGAGGATAACAGGACAGGAGATGTGTGGGGTGGAACTATATGATGTTGAAATGGAGTCAGGGGAAAAGAAGAAGCCAGTAATAACGGGGGCAGGATGGAAAGGCAGACAGAAAGAAAAGTAAACTCTCCTACTTAGTCTCTCTCAATACAAGAGCAAAGAGAAATCCAATTACCTTGAGAGGCAAGACATTTCAAATGGACAAAAGGAATTCTTTGATACACAAATCCACATATAATAAGATAACACACTGGCCATTAACACATAACTAAATTCATATATAATTCACCGGCGGAATTCCCTATGTCATAAGATATTAGTGAAGCCAAAGAGTTTGTTGGTATTAAAAATAACCTGTGTTATTCCATTTATATGAACAGGGAGAAAATCCACACTTACATCAGATTGGGAGAGAAATAACATAAGGGATAAAACCCCTGAGATCTTTCGATCTTAAAGCAACATACTAACTGACTGAGGGTGGGAAGAAATGCCTCTAGAGGCTATTCAAAATTTTACCCTAGAAGATTTCTTGCACCTTCCTTTTGTTGATCCGGCCTGGTAGGGCAAACCCCCTTCAATCTTATAGTCCTCCTACACAAAGGGAAAGGAAACTTTTTTTTCAAAGTCTAGCACAAAAGCAGAACATTCCTACCCCATCTCTGATTTTATAGTATTTTCATTTCAGTATCATTTTGACTCTGTGCCCAGAAAGTCCAGCATAAATCTTTTAACTGAAAGAGTCACCGAAAGATCAAGTGTTAAAAGAAAGGGGACACAAGGAGGAGATATGTTTCCTTCTCCACTTCTGTGTCTTAACCTAACTGAGTAAGCTTGGTCCAGTTACATTTTATTAAGGTTAACGAAGGATTTATGAAACTTGGAGCAATGGTGCTTGCAAGTACAGAGAGCAGCATCACGGAACCGCAGGGAGGGCTGACTTTGGGGTTCTTCCCTCTTTAAAAAATAGATTCTTTAAAAAAAATGATGGCGGATTTATTTAGGGCTTGGGAATGCAAGGGTCTCATCTGAATTTCCTGGGACACGCCATAGCAATGAGTAGTACTCTGTACATGTTCTCTCCCTCAGCTCTGTCAAAGCAACCCGACTCCCCAGTGGTGACTTTGATCTAGCATTCTAGCACAGCAGGTACCACACTGCCTGGCCAATGCACCTCAGTGCCAACATGGAATACTCTCTGCTCTTCCATTCCTGAGGGCAGCAGTGTCTGCTGGTACAGACAAACCGCAGGGTGCTTTTGTGATGTGGATGCCTCATTTTATTCCAGACCCTGCACAGTAATCCACGTACGAAGCCAGGCTTCCAAAGGAGACAGGTTGTTTGTCTATCATCTACTTATGCTTCAATAATTGCCATAATATTGGAACACCTTATGGTTTCTAGGAGACAGCTTCTACTATCCCTGCAAATAGGGCTTTGGAGGACATTACCCTCAGCATTGCTCTCTTCATCCAAACCATTCCCTATCCAAAAAGTACATCAGCATGAGTTTCAGCAACCAAAGACAGCAGCAATCAGGCAAGAGGGAACACTACCTGCCCAGAACCCTTAACATCCTGAGCCAGTGTATCCTATGGCCACATGTGAACTAAGCCCTGGCTGATGTACACCGGTATAGCGCCACTGACTTCAGTACAGCTTTGCCAGTTTACACCATCTGATAATCTGGCCCATATCCACGTGAGGCACGTGAGGCACTTGTGGCACGCACCACCTTTAATGGCTTTATCCTCACAACATCCCCGAGAGGTAGCAAAGTACTATCACCCCATTTTATAGATGGGGAACTGAGACACTGAATGACTTGCTCAAGGAAGTGTGAGATGGATCAGGAAATTGAACCCATATTTCCACTGTCCCAACCACTGTCCCACCCTTCCTCTGTAGGACAGATCTCTCTCTAAAGAAACCCAACTGCATCTTTCAGGTGGTAATTAAATCTTGGGTAAATTATTACTCTGCATGGCAGCATGACTTGCAAACGTTAAGTAGTTGAATTACTGCCCTGGGATATTAATGTACAACTAGTGCCTTACAAAAAACCCATTTTCTCCTGTACTGCTTTTTTTCCAGGTGACATTTCACAGTGCACTTAGTCTAGCACCAGCTGTCAGATGTTACAAGAGAATAGTACCATCCTCCAAAAATGCTGACAATTCTACCACCAGGATTAGCAAATATTGCATTTACCCAGAAATTTAAGTAATAATATTTGTGCTTTTGGAATGTAGAATCTTTTTTTCTACTTGCTGGCCTATCATCTTCTGTACATAACATCCTGGGGAGGGTTGCAAACTTATCAGGCCATCAGAAACCACACTGCTTAAATTCAAGTCAAGAATCCTGTGTACTCCAGTAAAAGGATATGTTTTATACATACTTCACAAAGGCTAATCTAATTTGGTAGCCAGATCACATAGGCATCTCCATTCGTATTTGGGTGGAAAAAGCACCCAACTAGAACATAAGCTTTGGAGCTACCCTGAGTAGTTCAAAGTGCATCCTTTTGTCATTTATGAAACACTTGAAATCTAAAGCTGCCTTTAAAAAAAAACAAAAAACAAAAACACAACTACAAGAGAGAAGTATTGGGCCCGATTCTGTTCCCGGTTAAGTCAACAAGAGTTTTGCCACTGACAACATTTTGCTATGTGGCCCAAAATATTCTATGGTATTTTAATTTTCCCTGGCTCATAAATGTTCTGTCTGCTCTGTGGGACTCTGGCTAGAGATGTTGCTTGGAACCTTTTTTTATTTCCCCTGATGCGGAATGGCATGTTTTTAATACAGTATTTGATCCTAGAGTTTGCAAGAAGAAGAGCTTTCTAAAAAAAACCATTCTCTTCCCCACTAGTCTAAAATGCAGGTCTGTTACAGTCATCTGTGATTTATTGACACATAGTTCCTATGTGTCACTGCAATCTATGGGAACAGCTGCAAATTGTTCTAGGGAACATGGATATATTGCTGGAGAGATTGTATTGTTTTATAGGGGTTAAAAGACAAGACAGGACAGCCGGACACCTAGGTTTTACGCCTGATTCTGCTACTTGCTTTTTGACCTTGACCAGCTTCTCTCTTAGCTGCCAAGGTCTTCATCTGTAAAATGGTTATGTATTTACCTCAAACACCTTTGAGAGTCTCTCTTTGCAGCCCTCAACTGGTACCCTCTTCTCTAACACATCAACACATAAAAGGATCCTTGCGGTCCCTTCTAACCCTACAGTTCTAAACATAAGCTACTTGTTTTCTTTTTCAAAGCCCTTCATGGCCTATCATCTCTCACTCAGAATCAAAGGATCGACTCCCACCTCAGATTGAAAAAGTGACAAGTGGGTGACGGAAGGCTAAACAAGCCCCTTCATGCTTTCTTCCATCTTGTCCCTCGTGATTCAGAGGAACTCCCCATTAACATCCAGAAAGTCACTTCATTGTACTCCTTCAAATCCCTTGGACATGATGTCTCCAGAAACACTAGACAATAACTAGGCAGCTGCTGTGCTGGTACCTCAGCCTAACATGCTGACTTAAATTGCCTCCTTGTTTCTTTTAACTCCCACATAGAGCTGTCTATATCCTACATCATATCTTGTATTCTGTTTAGACTGTAAGCTCTTTGGGGCAGGGGCCATCTTTGTTCTATATTTGTACAGAGCCTAGTACAGTGGTATACTGGTCCATGACTTAGACTCCTAGGTGCTATGATAAACCAAACAAACAACATAACTAGTAATTATGGTTGCCTTCATAGGTGTGAACTCCATGGGCGATTTGGGGCTGGAGGAAGGGGTGGAGTGGGGGCGGGGTCTAGCGCAGAGTGAGTTGAGCACCCCCCAGCAACTTAGAAAGATGGCGCCTCTGGTTGTCTTCTCAATGGTACACAGCATCTATGGTTCTCCAGCTCCTTCATTCTGCATACCATGTCCTTAGAGAAATGTTCCCATCTGGACCACTTCTTTTAAAGCCTCCCACTGCATGGCTCTCCACCAGGGGCTCCTGGTAGTCCATAGAACACAGTCTTACAACTGCTGCATTAATACCCAGTACTGCCGCATCTACGCATGCTGAGTAGCACTTTCCAGTGCCCATAGTTCCACTGAGAAACAGTGACTCCCCACACAGTATGGCGCTACTTAAGAGGAGTAGACGTATCAGAATCAGGCCCTGAAAGGATGACAGGTTCTCTGATGCCTCTGTTTAGACTGACAAAAGGATTTGTGTTTCTTAGCTCATTTTATCAATGTATGGTCCTCCCTTGAAGTCATGCTGACTTTGACATCATACGTGGTTGCCATGGAGATGACTGAATTGCATCCCAATGGAACTCAAATGGCATGATAAGCTATACAAGTGTTGCTAAGGTGTAAGAAAGAGATAGACCCTTCAGCTACCCCGCAGGTGCAGGTAAGACCCAGCCAAGATGGGGGTCACACACTGTTGGAATTACAATAATACATAGCTCTTCTATGGTGATTTTCATTCATAGATCTCAAAGCACCTTACCAAGGAGGTCCATCCCATTATTGCCATTGTGCAGGTGGGGAAACTGAGGCACAAGTTCACCCAGCCAGTGGCAGAGCCAGGACTAAAAGGTCCTCTTCAATCCCAGTCCAGTACCCGATTTTCTAAGTCACCCTGCATCAGAGCAGCAGTAGACGGTGTCCTAAGAAACATCCTGTCTCCACGCAGTTAACAGAGAGAAAGAAATTAACATATACATATAAAACCAGCACACTCTCTCAGAGTTTGCCACAAGCCATCAGTTGGTCTGCAAAGGAGGATCCAGCTACACTGAAAGTCTCTGTTAGCACCAGATAACTAAGATCAACACAGACTGAAGGGCTGCAACAGACACATATAATATTATTGGATTGTGGCATGTTTGAGAAGTTTTTTAGCCTTGTAGCCTATTTACATAAGTTTCACTCCATCTTTTGTTTGGACACATTCCTAGCAAAGCTTTTCAGCTGTCGTCCCCACCTCCGCCAAGCAGGCATAAAGCACCTCAAAGTAAAACCCAAAAAAGGAGCAAGAGGCATAGGAAAAGAGAGAAGGGCAGGGCGAGGAAAGATGAGGTTATGCTCAAGGGGCTGGAGTGGGACTCTCAAAATCAGGATTCTGTTCCTTGCTGTACTATAGGCTCCCTATGAGGCCTAGGGCAAGTATTGCTGGATACCTCAGTTTCCCCCTGTACAATGGAATCCTTCTCTACCTTACAAGGGTGTGGTGAGGATGGGCACATAACTACCCTGAGAGGGTGCAAAACCCTTTCTTGAACACAGCTGGCATGCTTTCACCCTTCGATGGGGAGAGGATGTGAAATTGAAAACTAGATATAGACTTTAAGTTCAGGGGATGTTTGACCTGTCCCCTTATAGAGACAGGGACTATTTCAAAAATGAGACTAACCTGGAAATTGATTTCAAACACGCCACAGTATAGGGAGCGTTTGGATCAAGGGTTCTCGTGGGGTAGCACCTCTACTTAAAATCTTAAGGCTGGGCATTGTATGACACGGGCATCAACATCATCATAGTTACTGATACCTCTTAGTCAGTTTGTCCATCCCTATCCTTCAGCGGCAGCTGTGAAATGGCCTTACCTGAGAAGTATCATGATTGAATATGACAGCGTTCAGGTCTCCACAGTTATAATGCTTGATGAGATCTTCAGTGGTATACGGGGCCTGCAAGCTGCCTGCTCGTAGACTTTCATGTTGTAGCAAGGTTTGGTTCAAAGCAAACAGCACCTGCACAAACATACACAATAGATATATATTGGTTGACTGAGGTCATAAGAGCACAAATGATCAGCAGAACGCAGGGGCACTGCAGATGAGATTTGTGCTTCTTGCTGCTCTCTGTTGACCCCTTCTGGCCAACCAAGGGAGTGGCTCAGGAAGGAGCCACATTTATCCTTCCCCAAAATGGAAGGAGAGTCATGTGGATGCAGAGAAAAGAAAACTGGGAAGGGTTGGGAATATGCCAACTTCCTCATCAAGGTAATAAAATATAGGCCTGCATTCAGGCATAATTTCAGTGGGGCTGCGGGACACGTGAAAAATCAAGGTGAGCCAGAGAGTTTTAGACTGCATCTGCAGTTCACTTTACTGCAAAAGTGAGGGCCTGAAAATAAGGGATGTTCCATCATCTCTGCAAAGGGACAGGACTGAGCTGGGAGGAGCTACGACTTCACCACCAGCTGTTTAAAATCCAAAGCCCAAGCAAAATGGGAAACTTCTCAGTAGATGCAGTTCAGATGCTTCCCAACATCATTAGGGGTAAAATACCGGTGTGTTCAGGGGCATCTCTGCTGTCATTTAATAAGTAACATGCAGGAACCTTCAGCATCCCTGGGGAATTGGCACTTGTGAAATAGTCAGAATATAAGATTGCGATCTCTCCCTTTCCCCCGCCACTTTTCATCTTCCCCCTCTGGCAAAATAAATGGTTGTGTCAAATTGTTACACTGTCCCAGAGGGCTAATCGAGCTCTCATCCCAGATCTGGAAATACTACAGGAATGCATTAGCAGAGAAACCTAAGCAACCAGAAGCATTCACTGCTTTTGATCTTTAAATGCACAAGTATCCAAGCTGCCACGAAATAAAACACTTCCTTAAAAAATGTAATTGTATACTTCTCTCTCTCTCTCATAAAAGGCAGTCAAGTTTAAATGAGTGATCATGTACCTATGCTCATTAGCAATAGACTTGGGGGTGATTTATACTGATTATAGAACCGCTGAGCAGTTTTCAAAGATCAGTTTTCAAAGATCCGTTTAGGAGAGCCTGTTCTAGAGAAGGTCTATGAATGGTTGGAAGAACAACAACATTTGAGTAGGTGGGACTAATAGAACTTTTATTATTTATTTGTATTATCAGCGTTCTTAGGCATCCTGGTCATGGATGAGGACCCTAATCTAGGGTGATTTTACAGGATGGTTTCCAAAGGAATAATTTGGCTTTATCATGCTGGTGGTTATTTTATTAAAAGTCACAGCCCCTTCAGCTCTGTGTTTCCTTGCAGCTTCTTCCTCTCTCATTTACAGCACCAAGGGTACTCTTAATGGCACACACCGCCACTTGGGTCAGTTCTGTGGGATCTTCCCCATGTTTTTCTTTCATTACCAGGACATCGTTTGTATCAAGTCACAGAGCAGCATCACATTTTCAGATTGTGCTTTGATTATTTATGCTACATAATTCAACAAGGTGGCTGATGAAGGCATCGTTCTGAGTCCAAAAACAGGCCACCTTGTTCACAGTCAGATGGTTCTATAGATAACAGAGAGGAAATCCTTTTAACTCTTTGCAGCCGACTTGGAACTTTCCGATCTTGAAAAAATTTATAGTGTCTGCAAACTTTGCCACCTCCGTGTATCCCTTTTTACAGATCATTTATAAACATGTTGAATAACACTGGCCCTGGTACAGATCCCTGGGAGACACCACTATTTACCTATCTCCACTGTGAAATCTAACCATTTATTCCCACCCTTTGTTTCCTGTCTTTTAACCAATTACCAATCCATGAGAGGACCTTCACCTCTTATCCCATGACCCTGTATTTTGTTTAAGAGCCTTTGGTGAATGACCTTGTTAAAGGCCTTCTGAAAGTCCAAGTACACTATATCCACTGAGTGGATCACCCTGCTCCACATGCTTCTTGACCCTCCCAAAGAACTCTCATAGATTGAGGAAGCACGATTTCCCTTTACAAAAGCTGTGTTGACTCTTCCCCAACATACTGTATTCATCTGAGTGTCTGATAATTGTGCTTTAGAGTTTCAACCTATTCACCTGGAACTGAAGTAAGGCTTACCAGCTTGTAATTTGCCAGGATCACCTCTGGAGCCTTATTTTCAAAAACTGGCATTACATTAGCTACCCTCCAGTCATCTGGTACAGAGTCTGATCTAAGTGGTAGGTTACATTCCACAATTAGTTCTGCCATTTGAAGCCTGAGTGCCCACAGAACTGTTGAGTGAATATCATTTAGTCCTGGGGATTTCTTAATCTTTAATTTATCAATTTGCTCCAAAACCACTTCATTGTGGGACAGTTCTCCAGGTTCTCCACCTAAACAGGACAGCTTAAGTATGGGAATCTCCCTCACATTCTCTTCAGTGAAGACCGATGCAAAAATTAATCTAGCTTCGCCACAATGGTTTGGCTCCGTTGAGTGCTTCTTTAGCACCTTGATGGTCCAATGGTCACACTGATCGTTTCGTCAGCTTCCTGCTTCTGATGCACTTGAACAGCAATTTTTGTTTGCTTGTATCTTTTGCTAGTTGCTCTTCAAAATCATTTTAGGCTCCTTTCTATTTTCCTCAGAAGGATTGGATTTCCAATTTTTAAAAGATGCCTTTTTTTGGTCTCTAAGTGCCTCTTTTTTGTTTAGCTATGGTGGGATTTTTTTGGTTCTCGGGTTTTTTTTTTAATCATTATTTTATTTGGAGGTATACATTTAGTTTAAGCCTCTTTCTGGTGTTTTTAAAAAATGTTTCCATGTAGTTAACAGGCATTTCCCTCTTATGTTCCTTTGAATTTCCATTTAACTTGCCATGAGAACCAGCTCCTCCTTTCCAGCACTGCCTGAAAGTCTATCTACATGTCTTGAGAAGTCTGAAAGCTTTGCAGCTGGCAGACACTTCACCATGAGATTCTCCTGACCATCACACATCCAGTATTTCTAATAGTCGAATCCCCCATTACCGTTATCCGTCTCTTCCTAATAACAGGGTTCCCTTCCCCTAGAGCAGTATCCTGAGTGCGAGAGGACACCCTGACATTATTCTGAAGGAGGGTCCAAACTATGGGATCATTTCCCCCCACTCCAGCTTGATGTTCTCCTTCCCCAAGACTTTCATCCTCAACAACAGCACATAGGCTGTTAGATGAGATGTTCCAGGACAGGGTAGTGCAGTCCCACCCCCAGACTGTGCACCTCTCTCTCTCTCTGTGCTCCTCCAGTTTAGCCACTCTGCTCTCAAGAACCCAGACTCTGTCTCTGAGGACCATGAGTTGCCTGCGCTAAATGCACATATATGCCACTTCCCCACAACGGCGGTAATTGCACATGCTGCATTCAGTGCAATAAACTGAGTAACCTTCACTCTGCTGCTGCACTTCTGCCTGCATTATTTTTTCTCTTGTAGGATTTTTGTTTGCGTTCTTTCTGGGGCGGGGGTAGAGTTATTGGGCTAAGTTTAGAGAATATTTATTAGGTGTTTCTAGCTCTCACGCTCCCTCTCTACATTCCCCTGCCAAACTCCTCTGGTTGCTAGCTCTTCTCTGGTTGTGTAGGAGTTTAAAAACCCCTGTTCTCCCACAGTTAGCCCTGCCCCCTGCTCAAGGAATCCTAAAGGGACGAGGGATCAAAGGATAGCAGGTTGCAGCTTTGTTAGGAAGCTCTCAGCCTGGCCCAACAGACCCTTGGCTCAGCACATCGCCCCCTCAAGCACACCATCAGTTTCAGGTCAATTTCATTTTCTGGTTCTCCTGAACTCACCCAGAAACTGCAGAAGGGTATTTGGACCTGACCAGAGCCGGCTCTAGGCACCAGCAAAGCAAGCACATGCTTGGGGCGGCACATTTCCAGGGGTGGCATTCCAGTGCGAGCCATCATTTTCTTTCAGAAAGATCCACCAATGTACAAGAAAAAAAATACATGAGGATCAAAAATATCTCCAGTAGTGCGATAGGAGTATGACATGAAAAGTATTGTGTCACGTTGTGATGTGGTCACTCATATATAATGTGAATGTGTGTAAATGCTTTAACGTTAACGGTTATTGATTAATTAAATCAGGAATCACGATTACTTGTGTATACTGTGCCGCACTATTGGTGCCATTTGCGCCAATTTCCGTGTTGCGTCAGTGCCAGTGGTTTAGTGTGTGGTATTGAATATTTTGCTTGTTTGAACTTGTTTTAAATTGTTTCAACTTTCAAAGTAATCAAACCTTGGTAAACGTGAATAAAGCTTTTATTTATTTACTTATTCTAGCCGACGACAAACATTGGCTATGCAGCGAGAGCAGAGCATTAAATATAAACTTGAAACTTAAGTTTTGCATGACAAGAGGAAGAACTGATTAGATTTTGAGCAAAATCGCTCAAGGGAAGAGGGAGTTTACTTGAAGCACCTTTGCCTTTATGGAAAAAAATAATTAAAATGATATTTTCTATAAATTCTATTTATCGGGCTAAAATGCCAGGACAAAAATGAAAACGACTTTTTGTCACTGCCTACCGGCAACAAAAAAAGAAACAGCAAAAAGAAATTAGACTTCACTGAATTATTAAAAGACTGCACAAGTATAAAAACAAAAAAAAATCAATTCATATAAATTCTTTTAATGTATGAGAAACTGGGCACACCGGAAGACACTAACATTTTTCATTACAGAGTATAGTTGAACCCAAATTCTTTGTAATTGTGATTTTGTTAAAATTAAATGAGTACACTAGTAGGAAATTGTTTTATTTCACTAACTACAAATTCTCTGTTTTCATTTTTTAAAAAAAATTTAAACAGTCAAAACAAACCAAAACCAAACCAAAACAAATATTGCAAAGTGCAAATGTGTAAAAGCCAAAAAAAGGGGTGTGTGTGGTTTTTTTTTGCTTGGGGTGGCAAAAAACCTAAAGCCGGCCCTGGAACTGACCCTGCAAATCCTGACCCACTCCCTCAAATAAACCCATTGATTTGAAAGGAATTACTTATGTATGAGTAGGCCTAAGGATTGCATGATTGGGTTTATTGACCCAGATTTAGTCACATGCTTAAAACATGGAAGTCCATCCCAGTGAACACAGCAGGTGCGCCAAAGTGCTTAAAACCAAACATGCATAAATGTTCACACGACTGAGTTCTTTATTTGTTTAAAAAACTGTTGCTAGTTTAAAACTTGCTTTAATTAATGGAAGCATTCTTTTGGTCTTAGATTTTGAAAAACTGTCTCTCTACACAACATAAGTTGTGTATAAAATTTGATCTGGCAACATCCTTTTAGATAATCATTAAAAAACTTGAAACTACTTATATGGCGCCTTAGCAGAATTTGAATTTTTAAATATATAATTTTGACAGATATCAATGTTTATTTTTAAGCTTTTTCAATGTAAATAGTTGGCAAAATTACGGGTTTTAAGCATTTTTTTTTATTGTCATCCATTTCCACAGTTGAGATAAGTTGCTGGTGGCTCAGACAATGGGAAGGGAGGTCAGACAAATATTTCATGATAGTAGATGCTGAGATTCAATAAGCTAAAGTTTTATAGCTCTGTTAAAAACCAAATTGTCGTCACATGTCAAAATATACAAAGCAGCTATCCTTAAACCAAACTCTAATAAGTTCTCAAGGAACATTTTCTTACTTGTGTCCATCTGTACATTTCTATTATCATCATTGGAAATATTCTGACAGTTTGGGTGTTCGGTGAAATAGAAATCCACACACCTTTACCAATAAAAATCTTATCCTGCCTAGCCTAAATATAACAAAATGTGAGCAAAAGAAGTTATAGGACTATGTTACCCATCCCCATGCGGGAAGTACTCTAGTCCACGCCTGGGCAGTGTTGTTAAAAATCATCAGCCTGCAAGAAGGTTTTCAGTGAAAGCATGTTGGGAAAACCTCCACTTTTGCTTCCCCATTAACATTTTTCTAAAGCTTTCATTTTTATTAGTTAAATGTTTAGAATCCCCAGGAAATCCTAGGATGAGCCATTTCCTCCTTTGGCTATAGCCCTTGGGGGAAAGCACAAAGGCTTTCAAAGGTTAAAAATCCTTTAAACCATGATTTTTGCAGCTTTTTCAAATTATGAATATGCTCAGCTTGGATTTTATGGGGCATGAAAGATGGTGAAAGTTAGTCCGCGGGTGGGGGAAGGATTGGACTTTTTGTAGAAGAGCCTGCAGAGACGTTGAAGGCCGTGCGGGAGGCTAAAATGGGATATTAGGCCCTTGTTCTGCAACAGGACCGACAACAGGATATATCCCCGGCAGCTTCACAAAATACACAGACAGTTGTAAAATCAAAACAAATATAAGGAAGTAAGAGCTCCAATGTTCTTACATTTTTCTGATGTGTTGGCTATTGTGTAGTAGGATGTTGTTAACATCTAAGGAGACTTAGAACAGTGGTCCTCAAACTTCTGAGCATTGCATACCTCTTTGCTCTTGTCCGCTCCCCCTCAAGCAGGGGCTGCAGCTTTGGAGGGGGATGCTGAGACAGGGAACAGGGCCAAGGATGGGGACACAGCTGGGGGAGGACATAGAGGGGAGAGGGGAGGCAAGGCCACGGCCAGGGGTCAAGGCTGGGGTGGAGCTGCAGCCATGTTGCGGTGAGGGCCAGCAGCTGGGAGCGATGTCATGTCCAGTAGCTGGTCGGGGCTGGAAGCGGAGCTGTGCTGAGGGTTGGGATGGGACCAGGCGTGGGGCTGGGAGCCAGGGACATGTCTAGGGATGGGACTGGAGCAGAGCTGGGGAGGGGAGGAGTGGGTGGCACTCCCTCCCAACCTCCCTCCCCGATGTTCCTCCACACCTTGCTAGTAGGGTTGCCAACCTTCTAATTGCACAAAACTGAACACGTTTGCCCTGCTCCTATCCCAGCCCTTCCTGCGGCCCCGCTCCTGTCCCGCCCATTCTCTGAGGCCCCACCCCACTCAACCCAGCCCTCCTCCCTCAGTCACTCTCTCCCCAACCTCCCCCCGCCACTCACTTCAGCTGGGAGTGCAGGCTCCAGACTGGGGCCAGAAATGTGGGGTTCAGGGTGTGGGAGGGGGTTCTGGTGCTGCGGGGGGCAGGAGGGTAGAACGTGGAGCTTCCCTGATTACCCTTCTGCTTAGAGGCCGCAGGGACATGCTGGCTGCTTCCAGGGGCCTGTCTTAGCCCCACTGTGCCGCTGACCGGAGCAGGCAGGGTCCCTTTTCGACTGGGCGTTCCGGTCGAAAATCGGACACCTGGCAAACCTACCCACTAGGGTTGCACGTCCCTCACTTTGCAGACCTCTGGCTTAGAAGGATTAGATTTTTATCTGTAATGTTGGTAAATGTTGATTTCACTATACACACAGAAACCAACAGGAAAAATATTTCCATCAGTAATAATGGAAATGTACAGATAGGCCAAAAACAAGAGTTCGATTTAAGGACACTTGCTTTGTATATTTTGACATGGGATATTGACAATTTGGTTTTATAATTATAAATCTTTAATTTTGAACTGGCGATCATGAAATTAGTGTCTGATCTCCCCTCCCATTGTCTGATCCACTTGTAATTTCCCACAACGGTATACATTTTTTGATAAAAATAAAGTAATGCTTAAAATCCATATTTTTTCCAAAATTTTAACTGAAAAAAAGTTTAAAAATAAACATTGATATCTGTCAAAAATTATAAAAAAATAAAGTTTAATTCTGCCAAGCCTAGTTCTTTTTATACACCTACAATTATTATTTTTCTTTTCTGGAAACACTGTATTGTTTTTATAATAAAATATAATGGAACTCTTTTTAACGACTCTTCAGTGCATTGTAAATTGTGCTTTTGTTCTTTGTAATTTGGTTATGATCCTTGAAATTCCACAGCAATTCATTTAACCAGAACTCAAAACTAGAAACTGTGCTCATCCCTTTAATAGTAGAATTCTTTTCTGATCCTGAAGTCCAGCTAGTAGCAGGCAGATAAACATAATGCAATAAAATATTTGACACTGCCCTAGTACCAAGGATCTCAAAGTGCTTTCCAGACAATGAACTAACTGCACCATGGCTCTGTAAGCTCTTGTACTATTTTCCCATTTTGCAGATGGGAAAACGGACTGAAAAGTTAAGTGACTCACTTCAAGTCACAGACAGAATCAGGAACAACCATGAACCTCACCCTTCAGAGTGTGTCTTCTCCTTTGCTTTAGGCAGTAGACCAAGCAGCCTCTCAACAACCGAGGTCTTAATTCAGTAAAACACTGAAATACATGCTCAGTTTTAGGCACATGTGGTTTTGCTGAATCAGGGCCTGAGGGACCTGGATTTTCAATGGTGCTCAAGACCCAGAGGTTCCATTTTGTTTTAAAGGAACTCAGAACCTTTGAAAAAAATCAGGTGCCCAAAATATGAGAATTTGACTTTGAGCTTTAAACGTCAGCTCCTTCTGAACTGTTGGATTAAAACAAATGGTACTATTTTATTTTTTTCAAAGTGAAAGTAGTATTTTAGAGGTTACTTTTGCCTATTTATTCAACTGAACAGCCACACTGATCTTCTACACACATCATGGACAAAGTGACTTTTGAGTGAAGCAAGAACTTTTGGATAAAATCAAAGGGATAGGAGCTGTTGAAAAGATGGGGTTTAGATCTGAAACACGCTTTCTCTGGGTTGAGAGCAGCACCCGTAGTGCTAGCCAAGAGGTTCTACTGTAGGATGGAAAGTGGGTTAATAAAGCCAGGCCGACATGCAAATACACCAGCCAACCAATGGTAGGACTCCCCTACACGTATATTTTTCAAGAGCCATAAACTTGACACGCTCAGTCCCTGAGTTCAAACCTGACAATCGTGCTGGAGTCTTTCGTCAATTCTTAGCACTCTCTTTGGACTGGAGTCTATGGGCCATTTCCTTCAGGGTCAGGTTAAAGCCATTTTAAAGCCTAGATTTAGATTTATTTTTTTACACTGCTTGGCTGATGTCACAACAACAGTGTCATGTCTCTTCTTTTGCTCCATCTCAACCCGGGTGACCTCCAGCCTAAATCTATCTCAGTTAAGACTCCCAGAGGTGTTTAAGATTACCATAGAGCTGACTTCAAAATAAACATACTTAGAGCTGACTGCCCAGAGATGGTCCCACCTAATAAATATGGCAGACAGCATTTGTTCTGGGAAGAGATAGAAAATTAGGACTTGGTCTTTGGGAAAGAGCATTTATATTCATGCGATTTATGAGCCGTATTTACACGCACTTGGGAAGCAGTTTCTCCAGAACAATAACTGGCTCCAGTTTTTTAAAGAGGCCTTTAAGTGAACAAGCTCAAAAACATTAGGTGGGCCATATGCTGCCAGACTCTGGACTTCCTACTCCAAAGACGGAGCACCTACCTACCCCAAAAGTCTCATTAGACCAGAGATTTGGGCCTGGGCTACGCTGGCAGGGAGGAGGTCCATCTAAGATACGCTACTTCAGGTGCGCGAATAGCGTAGCTGAAGTTGGCATATCTTAGGGTGACTTTCCTGGCCATCAGCATGGCGGCAAGTCGACCGCTGCCGCTCCCCCACCGACTCTGTATCTGCCTGTTGCAGAGGTGGAGTTCCAGAGTCAATGGGGAGCATGCTCGGGGATCAATTTATCGCATCTACAGTAGGCATGATAAACCGATCCCCGATAGATCGATCACTGCCTGCCGATCCGGCGGGTAGTGAAGACATACTCTAAGATGCTAGCCAGGAGTTACAAGAAATGAGCTCAATTCTGCACCCTCCCACAGACTTCCTGGCTGTCCTTGAAAAAAGTCATCTGGGGCATGTCTACACTGTTTTAAAACCCGCGCTAGTGAATCTAAGCTCTGGCCCGAGCCTATACGGTTACACAGCTGTTTTTACTTCCATAGTGTGAGCCTGAGTCTGTAGACCCAGGTGTGGACACTTGCTGCTACAGGCCTTAAAACGCAGTATAGACATACACTTAATCTTTGTGTCTCAGTTTCCCCCATCTGTAAAATGGGATAATAGCACTTCCTGACCTCAAGTGCATTAAAGATACAGTAATTGAGGCCATGTAATTAATCAGCACAGACTTCAAACAGTGTGGCTCATAATTAATTCTAGAAAGAGCTGACACCAGATAATCACAACCACAAAAGCAAAGATACTAACAAACTTGTGCCTATCAAGAAACAGTTGCATCAGTAAAGGATGGACAAAGTAGTTCCTTTGAAATAAGAAGCCCTCATACTCCAAACATGAAATGAATCCAAACCACAGTTTGAAAAATTTCATTTGACTTATCATTTTTTCCCTTTCACTTCTGTATTACCTGATTTGAACTGGGCCAGAATGAGACCATTCAAATATTTAAGGAAGGGTGCTAATGGATGACTTCCCGTCATTGTTAATAGAAGCATGAATGTGTCTTTAAGATAATGGGGGTAAATCAGACCTTGCTCTGTACGGTTTTTGACCCCTATATAAACTCTTTGGACAAACTTCTCTCACACCATGGCATTTGTGCGTTTGTCACTCCCAGATCTCACAATAATGCCAATGCAACCTTCACAGTAGGGATGAGGATCCATTTGTGCTGGTCGCAGTTCAAACACACACACAGAGGCGTGGTCTAGACTAGTGGGGAGGGTCAACCTAAGATACGCAACTTCAGCTACGTGAATAGCGTAGCTGAAGTCAATGCATCTTAGGTCAACTTACCTGCCGTCCTCATGGCGGCAGCGGTCGACAGTGGGGTCCCCCATCGACTCTGCCTTCCGCCTTTTGGTGAGCTGGAGTTCCAGAGTTGATGGGAATGCCTCTGGGGAACGATTTATCGCATCCTGACGAAACGCGATAAATCGATCCCCAATAGATCGATCTCTACGCGTCAATCCAGCCGGTAATGTAGACAAGGCCACAGTCTGTGTCCCAAAGAGCTTACAATCAACCTGAAATCAATCCATTGAAGATGGGCTACAGCTGTGCTTGGAATACAATTCCTGGACCTGCTCTGTCCATATTCTCCTTCATAATCCCAACTTAAAAACCCACTCCTTCCATGTAGCCAATGAACCGCAAGGCTCTGATCGGCAATACCCTTACAACACCTCCAGCCTCTGATCCCCCGGGATGCTGTCTGTATATACTATTGTATTGGTCAGCTTACGTTGTAAGAGCCTTAAGAACCGGGCAGTTGGGGGAGGATTCTGCTAACACTGAAGCCAATAGGAGCTTTGACAAGAATTTCAAGGAGAACAAAATCAGGACATTTCTTCTGTTCAGTGCTAATCATTCTTGCCCTCAACCATGAATAATATCTGTGCTGATAGATGGTTGCTTTTTTTTTCCTGCTGTTTTTCCCCGCGGGATCAAGGGCTCTGATCCCACAATTAAACACATGTAGGCAGGCAACTTCTGCCTATGTGCAGTCCCATTGTATTCCCCATGGCTCTACAGAGGCCCAAATGCAAGGTTGGGACCATAATGAGAAACTCAGCCTGTTACCCCGACAGCGAGGAAATATTTTTCCTCTGGAAAAATCTCGCCAGAAGAGTTCAGATATAAATGAAAAACAAGGGTTACAAAATCTCACACACACATGCCTGCACCAATCCATTCGACTGGTTAATCCATTTCTTTCCAGCTTCAAAAGACGAAATGCAAAAAACACCCTTGAATAAAAATGGATATAGAAAAGTTGTACTGGGTTGCCTCTCTCCAAGGGGGCTGGCACTCTATAAAAAGTCCGGGCATGGCTATAGCAGGAGCGGCAGCTGTGAAATTCGCACTGGACGTTTGAACTTCATTGTCACCAGCAGGCAGAAGGAGGGGCCTGAGGTTTTGATGGTTTTGATCAAGCACTTCTATTTAAATAAAATAGATCTAAAAAAGCCTTCTCGCCTTCTCCAATTAGGAGCCGAAGAGCCTGCACATGTAGACAGGCTATGCTCAGAAAATCTGGAGCTTTTCAATAAAAGCCTATTCTGCAGGGGATTTACTTCACGCTCCAGCATATGGCTAGCTGAAATTCCACCTGTTTTAAAGAACCCTCTGAAGCTTCAATCAATCTCATTTTATTGTGCTGCAAGCCGGCAGCTCCAGATCAAGCGTTTCTAGGCCATTATTGAAAGCAGCGACCTGTCTGCTAGAGCTTTAGAGAAGAGATCCCAGCTCTTCTTATCTTGAGCCCATCAGAAACACACAAAATTTACATGATGGACACCATTCTTCATTGTGTCCAGTTATTTTCCTTTTCACATCACACAGAAGATAATTTTCCACTCCACTTTTGTGGCAGATTCTGTACTATTTGGGGTTCATTTGCTGCGATGCTCCCCATCCACCAAATAGTTTGAGATGTAATTCTACTAACACTGAGTTTGACCTTGGGACAAGACCCTGCCAAACCACACAGTGTGAACCAGGAATTCTTAAGTACAGTAATTAATATAACTAAAATACAATCAAGAGGTCAGGCAACGCAAGGGGAAATCAGACTGGATGCCCCTGATCTTTCTAAGGCAAAAAATGTTCAAGAAAAAACAATTTTTTGGGGTCGGGGGGGAAGGAGGAATCCAGGCCTTCTTTACCCAATATAAAGAAGTAATGGAAGGGCATAAACCTATCCCTTCCCTTGCCCTATTTTCAGGTCACATTTAAGGAGTCTCCAAACCTTTTCCTTCCATCAAAATATGCTTCCAGTCCTTGAAATCCCGCCATGGACTTATCCCAGCCTCTCTGTGCCCCCACCCCCCAACAGGTTTTACTTGCATGCCCAGAACCAGGATCCTCTTTGCTACTGCTTTCTAAACTGTGGGGCAACCTCTTCCAGCACCTCCAGATGATCAGGGTGTGAGAGGTGGGGTGCAGGGCTGTGACCAGCTGGCTGTCCAAGCCCAGACAGGGCAGCAGTGGGGAGAGCATGCAGGGAGTCCCCAGCAACCCCATTGCAGCTTGGCAGCAGCCTCTCCCTGCCCCACCTGCCTCACTCCCCATAGGGTACTCCCTGCATGCCTTGCCCTCCCCCGGATATTCAGTTGGCCACTGCTCCTGGTATTTTAAACCCTCTGGAACCAGTGGGAGCAAGAGACTTGGGCTGGGGGCAGGGGGAGAGTGAGGAGCCCTGGTCCACTCTGTGCTGCATTGCGAATGAGCTTCTCCGGGGTGAGTCACTTTGTGCCCCAGATGGTGGGAGCTGGGGTGGTGGGGGGCTATTATGTGACTTCCCAGCAGAAGGGGGTGCAGCAAAAAAATTTTGGACACTTCTGCACCTTGATAACCTTTCCTTCTTCTCCCTACAGTTTCCACCAAGGCAGTATGACCCAGTGGTTAGTGCGCTTCACTTAGGACATGGGCATCCCTGCATTGAATTCTCCATTCCGCCATGGACTTCCTGCATGATCTCAGGTAGGACTCTTAGGGTGTGTTTACACTGCTACTGGGAGCATGTGTCTCAGCTTGGGTAGACAGGTGTGCTAGCTCTGCTCAAGCTAGCATGCTAAAAACAGCAGCGTTGCCGGGGGTAGGAGGATAGCAGCTCGGGCTAGATGTCTGAGCGCAAACCCTCTCATATTCCCTTGGTACGCACCTTGGCGGCTAGACCAACCTGCTCCCAGCTACGTTGCTACTATAACGTGCTAGCTGAAACACAGCTAATACATATCTGTCTAACCACACTCGGAAGCATACTTCCAGCTGCAGTGTTGACATGCATAGAATGAGCGAGGGTCTCGGTTCCCCATCTGTACAATGGGCACAAATCACACTCCCCTACCTCATACATCAAAAATTGCGAGGCACTGACCTACTACTGTAATGGGAGCCACAGAGGCACTTTAGATAGACAGAGATACGGATAATGTATTCACATGATTCCTGGAGCTGGTGATTTATAAAAAAATTGATGGCAATAAGATTTGTAAGAAGATTGTGAGAGTACAAAATTAGATTGTAAGCCTACCACAATGGCATCTTGTCCTCTAATTGGGGTTCCTCAGTACAAATAAGCCATGATAAGAGGCAACTGTCTAGTAAACCTATCACTACAGTGTCCAGATTGGGATCAGAATTCAGGAAGTCCTACTCCTTCATCAAATCCACTACACCTTGCCCTAGGAGTATAGACTGTAGTTTACTGCTGTTGGGTTTGTGGTTCTCTGGGTTTTAACAGGAAACAAAATATAAACTTTTAGGGCAAAAGAAGCAGGCCTGAACTGGAAAGAAATACCACTATTCCAGATTAACAAAAGACAGTAAAGCATTTGCCTCAATCCCTACTATTCCATCTACTTCCAGAAGACAGGCGGTCCCCATCCCAGTCCCTAACTCACATATGTTATTGCAAGGAATCAGTGAGCTGTGGAACTCACCTAACTAGGTCAGCATGAGGAAATAGCTCTGAAAAAATGGTTCCATGGGGAGCAACTAAAAGGATGCCCCCAGTGTCCAGAAGAAATGTTGGATGCCTCTGAATATCAGGAAGCAAGGCCACTCAATAGTGGGTGTGACTTTTTTTTGTTTGTTTGTTTCTATAAAAGGGGCAGCCAAGGAAAAGTGAAACTATTAACTCATCCACTGGAATTTCTGCTCACAAAACGGTGCCCCTATTAAATTTGCTCATAAAAGCCTTTTGGCTAGTTGGTTCCATATGTTTCCCAAACCCACACTTATTGCTTCTGAAAGGCAGGAGTAGTTAACAAGCTGTGGCTTGGCACTGACCTGGGAGACCTTAGGACCTTGGTTTTTCCCTTTCAAACTGCTAATTAACTAGTTTAATAAACATGGCTCAAATCTGACAGCGGAGCTCTGAACGCTCACTATAACCACGACATATCGTACAGTGTTATTTGGTAAGAAATTTGGGGTTGATGTGGTGTGATGCATCAGTGTCAATAACACGCAGCCGCAGGATCTCGCTGGGTTTTCTAGGGAAGTTACAAGGAGCAACGGTGTGATCCTACATTCCTTGCACACTCAAAGCTCCCACTAATGCCAATGGAAGGTTTCCACTTGAGCAAAGAAGTCAGCATCGGGCCCCTCTGATCTCCCTCACTGTCCATAGATCCTGTGCCAAGGGGACTGTACAAAACCAACTTCTTTCTCTCTTTGCATCATGCCCTTTGGGTGTAATTCATCCCCTGCATAAAACCTCTGCACCAGTGAAGACCCACTTAAGACCTAAACCCACCTAAGTTCCATTTTGAGTGCACTTTGGTGGTACATTATCTCATTGCCAAGCAATTACCTCTGGCCAATCTGGGGAGGACAAAGTGTCCCTGAAACAAGGCCTTCGCACAGCACTTTACAGATATAAACCTCTGTATACGCGCTAAGTAACGCATTCTTTACCATCATCATCAATTAGGGGGATGCCTAGAAGAACAGATTGAAACATACAGTGACTGAGGTGGCGTTGGCTCTCTGGCAGATTCATTGGTAGTTGGCTGGGTTCAAAGAATGAGCTCAGATCCTGCTCCCCAACCCATCTTTGGAACTGCAGCAGGTTTCACGCAGAGATGTGGGGAGTGCTCCTACAGAGCTGGCTAACCCTCCCTTCTGCATGAGATGGGGGAAGGTCCTCATACAGAAGGTCACCTCCAAACATGGACACTGGTGAAAAGGTCCCTCTGTTGTATCCCCTTTGATTTGTACTGTCCCCAGACTATGCAGCAGAGTGGAAGCAGGTGGGCTGGGATGATCGACCAATGGACTCTTCCATTAGAGAACTTCCAGAACGAGGGGAAGAGCACAGACTTTCCTCCTTTCTGTGCATTGCACAGTCTTGACAGGCAGTCTATGGAGAAACTCCAGCCCACTTCACCAATAGCCACCAGGCTCAGATCTTTCCTTATTTCCATTAGAAATGCCATATCGATTTTACTACAGGGCTTGCAAAACTATTGGGAGGGAGGGGCAAACAACAAGGATCTCAAACCACAAAGCACACTCGTGTTTCCACACAGCAGCAACAGGAAGCTTTGCAGCCAGCATGTTTTCTACACTGACTTCCCCTGCCTCGTGTCTGACTGATCCCGTTCCAAGCAAAGTCAATGGCAAAACTTCCACTAACCATAAAGGCACCAGGAACTGGGCCCATAATGAGCTAATGCAAAATCCATGGCAGGCAATAGGAGGATAGTAAGTGGCTTCGATGACTGAGGGAGGTGCGCAGAATCGGAATCCTATGTAGCAGAGTGGGGTTCCTCATCGATTAGGAGCAGTCTGGGACTGGCCCTTTGTGTTATGTGTTTGTCCAGTTGTTAGGACAATCAGGCCATGATCAGACTCCACAGCTGCTACACAATATCTAATAATAAATAGAGCCTCATCCATCTCTCTTTGAGGTCAATGGCAGCTTGGCTATTGGTACCCGTGGGAGGCAGTGTGGAGGCAGCTCATCCTAGTGGATAGATCATTGGACTGGAACTAAGGAATTCTATTTCTAGCTCTGTCACTGACCTCCTGGGTGACTTTGGGTAAGTCAAATCCCCTCCATGTGCCTCAGTTTCCCCACCTGTAAAATGGAAATGTAGTGATACTGACTTCCTTTGTAAAGCACTGAGAGATCTACTAATGGAGAGCGCTATGTAGAACCTAGATAAGGTATTAACATTGTGATCAGTATCAGGGCCATAATCTGGGAGATTGTCAGCCAGCTCACAAGTTTGCATACCTAATGATTTGGTGTTTTTAAGCTGAGTAAAGCCCAAACTCAGGTTTAATTTTAAAAATAATGGTTTTACTAGAAAGTATAATTTGATGATTTATTTTCATCCTTCTTTTCCTGCCCCACAGATTTCAATGAAAGTATATGTTTAAATTAACCACTCTCTGATGTACTGACAATTTCAAGTGTAACATGGTGCTTTGCACCCAATACTTGAGAAAGTAAAACTGATTATAAACAAAGTGAAAATGACTAGTGTAGATTCACTGTCCCAACTGAGTCCACTGAAATATCTAAAGAAAGGGCAAAAATGGTCAGATGTAACTTCAGTTTGATACTACCCAGTATCACCCCAATGTTAGCGTATGCTGCCCACTGTCTGCTATATCCACCCGTTGTGTTGAGAATTGCCAGTCCCAAGCATGCAAATCTCATGAGTCAGGCCGAGCAAAATCATGAGACTGGCTTTCAAATCATCAAATTAAAAAAATGGATTCTTATTTGCCTTCATTGGTGAGCGTTTGGTGGTTTGGGGGGTTGTTTTGTTTGATCCTTAGGGGTCACATTTCCAAGCTTTTCTCTTCAGTCCTGAGAGTCTGTAACTTCTCAAACTTTTTTTTCCAAATACAGAACAACATGACTCAAGGAGGTGAGGCTTTCAGGGGAAAAAAACAAACATCGTAAGATTCACCATGCAATAACCTCTGGTGCTGCCAATTACACAGGGAAGACCAAGTTTTAAAAGACTCGCTTTTCTTCCCAGAATCGCTTTCACTGGAAAAAAATTAACTCCATGTAGAGCTTAGTTTACGATAAGTATCCAGCAAATAAATCCTATGGATATCATCCAACTTTCTTCTGCTCCATTAAAAATAAAGCTATTAATCAAGAATGTCTAAGTGCCTGTGACCCTTGAGAGCACAACATGTTCAGTGCAGAAGAAAATGAATAGTTAGTGTAGATAATTTACAGAGGGTAACATGGTGTCCTCACTTAGTATTAGGGATACCTCCTGCTTGTGCTTTATAAACCTTTTATTACTGGCTGAAACCTACAACATACTGACATTTCTCCTTTTCTGTCAATGACAGCGAAAAAAAATAATAATTCTAAAGGGATGGTCTCAACTTCAGTGAAGGATCAAATTTCAGTTTTGTAAATAAATAAGTGATGGGAGTTAGAATTCACACTTTAACCAAAATGGAAAAACTAATAGAAATAGTCTCCATTAGATTTCACAGATTCTAAGGCCACAAGACCATTGAGATCTTCTACATAACATAGGTCATAAAATTTCCCTGAGATAATGTATACTATTTAATCATAACTATTATCTAAACACGTAGTCTGTGGATTTTGCCTGTGGGATTTATATGAATCTAGTAATTTGCACAGGTCCCAATTCTTAAATCCATCCCTATTCAGCTAAGTACTTAAGCAATGTGCTTAAAGTTAAGCATGTTATTAAAGTGCCAGGGATGCTTAAACATATGCTTAGTTTTAAGCACATTGTTTAAATACTTTGCTGAATAAAGGACCCAAGAACCCACTCCAGGGAAATGTGGGAAACTTTATTCACTAAAGTTGCTCTTAATCCAATGGTTCTACTGATATGAGTAAAGTTACTCACAAACCTAACTGTTTGCAGTATAGGGGCCATATTCTACCTATAAAAGCCTGATTCAGCACTTACCTACCTTCAGCGGTAACGGGTAATCAGCATTGTGCTCAGTAGTATTTGCAAGGACAAACTATTCACAGTCTCTAATTCTACAGTGGTTTGATATCGCAGTGAGATCTCAACAAACAGGAAGAGAAATAATACAAATTCACATCTGTTGTAAGTGGCTGTCTCTCCAGTGATGTTGTTACAGGCTCACCTACTCCTATAGTAGTCAAATTAATATTCAGCTCAGGATGACCCACATGGGTCTTATACTCCACAGTGTAAACAAAAAATCATTTCATTGATTCAAAGAATAAGGGTAGCTCTGTAATACCCACCAGATCGGCAGGTAGTGTTCGATGTATTGGGGATCCTTCCTTCCTCCCCGCCCATCCCGCCCGGTATAGCCCTGGCCTAAGGCACAATCACAGTTAGGCCAACCTTCTTGCAATAAGTCAAGACGAGACCCTTCCTCTCCTGATTTCATCCAGAAGTAGACTCTCAGATGAAGCAGTCAGCCCTTTTTATCCTGCCTGCTGGGCCCTGATTGGTTTCTGCATACTACAGCCCTTCTAGTCACTGGAGGACTGATTCTTATTGGCTCCACCTGCAGTTGATCCCGGGTGGCCTTTCTAGGCACCTCCTAGCTGCAGATCTAAACTACGTGCTCTCCCCCCGACAAAAGGAAGCCTTCTTTGGATAGGTTATGCTGAATGCAGTGGGGTTTCCAGCAGGGGGCACCTGGTACACCTCACTCCAAAAGTTAACAGGATTTTTTTCTGTTTATGACAGGGATGAATTTGGCCCAGGAGCAGCAAACTCATTGGAAGACTTTTAAGCCATTGTTTTTGGTACTATGTAAACAACAATAATACTGTTTTACTACCTTGTAATGTCAGAGGCCATACAGCAGAGAACTCAAAAACTACTAGAGGGAAAAAAAATCTAAAGCCAGAAATCAGCTTTTAATTAAATCAATGTGGATTGTATAAATTGGGTCCCTTACATATTCCCTTGCAAGTTCCACGTTTACATGAGGGAGAGAGAAAAAGAAACATTCCTAATGAGCTAGTGAGCTGGCAATGGTCGGGAAACTGGGATTTGATTTTAATCAGATTCACCTATATGCTAGTTTTCAATTAAAAATATCAAACCAGCCATTAAAAGTACATATGATCAGGCCATCAGCGGTGTAAGTACACACATTTCCATTAAAGTCAATCTAATTTACACCCTGTGAGGAGGGAGAATACTGTTTAGAATTGCAGAGGCAACCCTTCTGGGGACTATTTGAGAACTGACTCATTGCATGGGTGCAAACACAGGTCGAATTTGACTCAGTGTCATTGGCTGCTCCATGGGTATTTTGTCTCTGTTGGTCAATGTCGAAACCTTACATTCAGGGGGCCAGTGTCCCTCCTTATACACACAGGTTCAACTTTAGTAACTTCAATGCAATTACACCAGGGTGACTGAGAAAAGAAGTTACCCCAAAGGTCTTTGGAACAGATTTGAGTTCAAGTGAATATGTGTCATGGGGATTTATGACCCAGGGTTCCAGTCATATCACTTCAATATCACTCATATTAGACTATCTATCTTTTAAACCACATCCAACGCACGCTCGTGCCAATTAGTTTATCAATACCCAGCTGACTAATCTATGCAATGCAGACTTCCCTGAAAGTCACACCAGACAAACCAATTACTCAGCTGAGTCTGTTACTTCATTCGCCAATTGCATTTCCAAAAGTACTGCCTGGCAGTCTGCCCAGGACCAAGAGGGCAGTGCCAGCGATCAAGTTCCTTCATCTTAAATGGACACATTGTCACATGTTCATGATTGTTCATTTCAAAGGGGGAACATTAAACCCTTCCCAAGAACCTGAAAGTTTGTGGAGGCTTGCAGATTACAACAAGCAAAACTCTTCTTGGGGTTTTGTTCTTACTTTGTCACAAAGGTAACAGAAGAAATCTGGGAATGAGCTGGATTCTGGACTCGGAGCGTATGAATCAGCTCATGTCACAGCCGCAAATGACCTGCACTTACAGAAAAAGATCAAAGGATGGGATCCACAAAGGGACTTGGGTGTTGCAATGCTGAGCGTCACAGTGCCTAATGTTTAGACACCTAAAAAGTCACAGGAACATCGCCGTGATCTCCAAAGCTGAGCTAGGTGCCTAAGCTCCCTGCAGAATACACAGGGAGAGTGGCATTGAGAATTGAGCTGCAAAGGTAGCCAATGGGAGATGTCAACCAGAGGGACATGGGCTAAGCCTTCTCGCAGAGGTGGACACCTCCGTTCAGGCTACAGTGGGGCATCTATCTCTGCTTAGCAATTAACAAGTGGGACCCCACCACCTGAAGGTTTAGGTGTTACTTGCAGGAGTGGGTTACTCCATATACAATGGCCAGAGGATGGGGAGCTGATGGGGGTGGGGCTGTCCCTCTTGTGGCTAAACAATGAACGAGTCATTGGGACAGAGAAAGAGACCAACTCTGCAGGCCAGTGGTTAAGACATGGAGATGGGAGATTCAGGGTCCCGCCCCTGCTCCAATCATTCTTCGATTAGTTATCCACAGTGAAGCAGCTTCCACAGGAAAGACTGAGGGAGTCCTACAGCTGAATGCCAAATATCCCATAGCTCAGCAGGTAGGGTACTCTCTTAAAGCAAGAGATGCATGCAGATGTCAAATATTTTTACATTTTCATCTCTTTTTATTATAAAATTAAAGGAAATTAAGAAATGAAAAGTTGTTTCTATACATTTCCATTAAAAAAAGTCAAAATGAAACATCTGAATGTTTTTTTTCCCCCTGATTCGTTTTCTTTTGCTTTTGTTCTGGCTGAAACAATTTGGCAAAATCAACATGAATTCGCAAAAATGTTTCTGTGTCACTGTTTTCTGCAAAAAAGAAAAAAAAAGTTTTGTTGGAAAATTGTCCCCCGGTCTTGTGAAACTACCAGGGGGTATTGAAACTGTTCAATGAGATGGATGGCAGTCAGATCACAAGGTCAGGCATATTCATTGATTAACATGATAGTATAGCGAGACAAGGTAGAGACGACTGTTGGTAGAAGGCAAAGCTTTTGAGTTACACAGAGCTCTTCAGATCTGGGAAAGGAAACCAGAATGTGTGAACAAAATACAAGTTAAGATGGTGGGAGACCACTTAACAGATTCAGTCTACATAAGAGGAATGGGGTGTACTGCTTCTAAAGGGCGCTTGTGTAAAACGGTTTGTTTCATTTAAAACTCAGCTAAAAGTCCTGATACTGGGCAGACCCACCATCTTCTGTGTAATAAAGACTAGTCATGTGAGGATGCAGGATGGGCCCCAGATATCTTTGTGTACGAGTCAGAAGGCCTCATCTTGCTCCACAAGAAGTCAATGACCGACGTTTTATGGTGCAGGATCAGCCTCTTAGCAAGCAGACCATCTGAGTCCTGGCTGCTTGCTTTCAAAGCCATCTCACTCTGCAGCAATAAGTCAGAGTAAAGGAGGCTGTCAGGAAATCAATTAGGCAGTGACATTGCAGGCCTCAGTAACAGTAGCTGACTGCAGAAATCCTAAGGATAACTGCTTGAACACTTACATTCTGAAAGGCTGGGAAAGGACAACTAAGGTGATCAATCATAATTCATACAAAAGACAACCAGACACCCAGCCTTTTTCAGGAGAGTTCAGTGCAGAAAGATAAAGTTACACCATTAGACTGTCTAAGGGAGACCTTCGGGGATCGACGGAGCAACTGTTGAGTCTAGAAAGCTATGGAGAATGGATTCCGCCCCTGGAACCTGTATTTTTCAAAATGCTCCCAAGTGCACATGCAACCCAATACTGACAAATGGCTATTTAATGAGGAGTTGTGACTTGTGAACCTTAACAGATAACATCTCCCATTTCCATTGTTCCATCATTCACTGCCCATTTTGTGGAAGGTGAGAGGAGATGCACAGATCTAATACATTCACTGTCAAGAGTCCTATTCATTTTGCAAACTGAGGGACCAACCTTCAGTGCATGGGAGTTTTCCCTGAATGAACCAGGCCCTGTAAAATTATTCAGTATTCCAAATACACTGTGACCTATGCATCAAAGCACCACAGCTCAAATTTCTCTGACTGACTGCTCATCATGAACTCCTGCCAGTGAAGTGCAGACCAAAAAATATTTACATCACTTTTTCTGTGAATATATTGCGGGAAATTGCGATCTATTTATAGACAAGCTGCGAAAAGGAAAAGAGGAGAAATTCATACAAATTAAGTTGTGATAAATTATTCTCTCAGCTCTTTGGCTCATAGTGACAAGATTAGATGCTTGATTTCACCCCATACGTTAGACTCTCTTGCTATGCAGATACTAATTATGACGTGCAATGATCCACCTTCAAGGAAGCTGCTGTATTTTCATTGTGCTTGGAGACATATAAAAACTCACATTGACTGAGCGTCTTCACTGGCAATTTAAACCCTGAATAAGCAACTCCACACTGGGTTGTGAGAACAGCGATGCAGGAGATGTAGTGTTAGAGGAGTGAGAGTTATTGTGTAAATTTGAGTGAGTCACTTGAACTCGAAAAAAAATGCTTGCATACTTCAAAGTGAGGAGTTTTGGGTGGAGAAAGATCATTCCGATTCAGGGGGATTTGGATATTTTCAAATGTTCTTCCCAATCAGAACAAAATGGACAAATTTCAAAATTCTCCATGAAAGGACATGGAGCCCAGGCTACAAAACACTGCCTGGCTGGCTTCCCCAGAATCTAGGAGCCCTGGAGCCCCCAGCTAAGAGGCAGTGTGATGCCCCACAGCTGTGGACCTGAGTGGCCCAAACATTCCTAAGCAGGTGAGCTGGCAAGAAACCAGGAAGGTTCTAATGGAAACCACCAAGGCAGGTGGGGTTTCGAAACCTGCTTGGTAATTCCGTTGGAACGTCATCAAAATTGAACCATCTCCGCAAAACATTTAATTTCAGCTAATTAATAAATTCTGGTGGAAAAAAAAAATGTTTGTTGGACTTTTTCTGACCAGTTCTAGTTTTGAGGTAGGTAACACGGCTGCTACTCTGAAACCTGACACTATGAAAGTGCTTGTTAAAGAGGTAGGAATACTCCTGAAAGTTGAGGAGTTCATTATGTGAATACTAGATAAGAGAGAATTGATCACTTTTCATGTACTGATCCGGTCCCTCCACCCTGATGGCAAAGACTATGCTCAGAAATTCAGAGCGGGTTTGAAAGCAGTTGGGGACAGCAGTTTAGGTTCATCTTCTGCCTTCGCAGCTGTGTCTTACACTCCTCTGAACCTCCCAAAGAACAGGAAGTATTCCCAGTGATGAGTGCTCAAAAAGCCAGTCCCTCTCCTCTCCAATTCCTTGCCTGATTAATATTGATGTTCTGTAAATAGGCACATATGTGGCAGCAAATTGGCACATGCTGCCATTCCCCAAAACACTTCATAAATTCTTACCAGGCTGATGCTTCTACAGCTGCATCTTACAGGAAATACTCCAGCAAACCCTAGAGCTACAGCCTGGTTTGTGTTTGGGGAAGCATGCTAGAGATGTTAAGAGAGCCCCGGAACAAAGCAAGGTCATAGATTTTTATTGTATGGGGGCAAGTGTCTGTAGACAAATGCTATAGACCAGGAGTTCTCTGTTTTCTCGTCTGTGATCTGTTTATTAAGCGGACTCTGCTCATTCACTATGGGCCATACATTTACCTCCCTGCATCCAAACACCAGGCTAAATTCTCCTGACTGCTCTGCACCAAGAATTGCTATTTGAGATTCTGTATTCATTCCCTGAACGGAACTTCCACTGACGCAACTGGGAATTCTATTGAGGAACGGGTACTGAACGTGTAATGGGGCTCTGTGTGTGCAGATATGGGATGTGCCATGCAGATTACAGATGTCCTCTTTATATTTGATTGAAACCTCTGCAGCCAAAGTGCTTTTGCATCTGGATTTCATGTCAGGCTGCATACTATTCATCATAAAAAACCAGGAGATACAGGGCCAGATTCCCAGCTTGTATACATTGGAAAGTTCCACTGACTTCAATAGTGCTAATGCTGATTGCACCTGCTAAGGTCTGTCCTGTATTGTTATGGGAGAGGGAGAACTGGATGGCTTGGGAGATTGATATTGCAGAATAATGCCTTTCACCTCTGGGTCTTGGGTTCTAGTCCTCCACAGGTGCATGGGCAAAGCTGTGCAAATAACTGATTTTTTAGTTTGTTGACAATGCTGAAAAAGATTGAGAGAAAAATCATTTCCGGTTGACCCCAAATTAATTTTTTAAACTTTTTACCAGATCAAAATCTCAATAAAATAAAATAAAATGTATTAAGTCAAATAACCCTTTTTAAAAAGGTTTTTATTTTTAATAAAATGGAAGGAAAATATCAAACCAAAAAGTCATTTCAAATTGGAAAATGAAAATGTTTCATTTGGAAAATAATGAAATGATTTTTTCAGAGAATTTTCCCCCCTGACCAATACAAATAACCGAATTTCACACAAATGCACAAAATATTTCAATTGACCTAACTCTGCATTATTTGGTATTAAAATAGTCCATTTTTTTCACCCAATTCTACTGGTGGATCTGTGGGTGCGGTGAGAGGAGAGGGGAGAATTGGGAAATGCACATAATCCACTCCACCAAGGTATAAGGGAATCATCTTACTTAGAAATTAACATCAAATCAGTTACCTACCTCCTCACTGCTGGTGTTAATCTCCATAAATAGACGAACCCTAACTTTCAACAGAAGAATTTGGAGGACGTAGTTTTTTCCTAGAGAAGAGACTATCTGGGCTTTTGCTTTAGCAAGTCAGGAAGAGTCCACCAAAGAAAGTCATGATAACCCTGTAAAGAACCCTAAATAAGCCTGTAATTAGCCATCTTTATGAGATATATTCTCTGCTGATGGAAATTGGCGTGAGTCCATTTAGTTTAGTACAGCGTTTGCATCAGTAGAGAATGTTGCCCTATATTTATATTTTACAGGGGAGTAGCTGTCTGTCATTTTATTTGTGCAAGATTTTATTCGAGAGATATAATTATCACATTTAAAGCAATGCAGTTTCAGTTTTGAATATCAAATATTTGTAACAGCTAACTTGAATCTACAGGCCTAGAATTATTCATCAAATGATTTCAAACAATGAATACATGGGAGAATAAAATCCAAACAAATGTACATAGAAAAAGAGTCAGAATGTTTTCAGGATAAGTTCTCTGGTACCAATTATTTGCTCATCTCTGCTAATTAAATGCTACTGAATTCTAAGTGCCACACCACCAACATTGCTGAGACCAACAATTAATGCTGCTCTCATTGAACTGGAGGCTTTGATTTCTCTATTGTTTACGTGATTTTTCCTGACTTCATGTTCATTTTCACTGAGCTAATTTACATTCCTTTCTGCCTGTTTTCCTATAATCACATCTCTTTGCTCTGAGTGCGAGTGCTTTGGCAGAGCTCTGATCTTTCCAGGGAGAGAGATACTGAAAAGGGATCAATAACAGAAAATAAATTGTATCTCCACTAACCTACTGTCCCTTTTAATACTGAGTTTTCTTTTTAAAGTTGATGTACACTGAGTTAGAACTTTACAATATCAGATTCATGCAAAATCGTCAAATGAGAAAAAAACCCAATCTGTCCATTATTGGTTGGCTGGTTTTGCCAATGATGTATTTGTCTTTAAACTTCCCCAGAAGAACAGACCAAGATGGTTGTCCTTTCCAGCATTTCCCAGAGGGTAAATTGTAAAAGTTGAAAAGCAACAAAAACTAGCACAGAATTATTTTCAAGTTACTTTTCTCAGGAGCACTTTGTACATGAAAATGATGAAGTTAACCCAAGGCCAGTGCGAAGATGTGAAGGCAAAGGGATTATTCGTACGAGACAAAGAGACTTGCACCAGTAAATGTTACAGCTCTAGACCATTAAAAGATGCTATACATCCTATGGGAAAATGTATTGCTGTTTCTATAGAGACATGGTTTTCAGTGATAAGTTAAAAGCATAGGATTCTAAGAAATGTATCCCATTAGCAATGGTGGCTGCAGTAACTCAAGAAACCACTGTAATACATTTTCCCTCTTGGATATGTCAGTAGACAGTTTACTTACCGCAGGGCAAAGGGTCATTTTATGTACCCAGCACAACAACTAATGCTGATGGGAGTACCTCAAAAGGTTCAGAGATTTGGTTTTGATAAGGACCCAGAGATCTGGATGCTTATCCAAAGTTTACTGAACCTCTTGAATTGAACTTCCAAAAACTCTGCTGCAAATTCTGCAAAACCAGACAAGAACAGACCCACACCTAATCATCTCAATTTAAATTTCAGATGAGTGAAAACCAACAAACGAGAAAGAATGAAAGTAAAGTGTCCCTGAGACAGACAGAGCATTTCTGTCCTGTGTGAATGTCTGAGCTGAAATGACCACAAACTGGCCATCTTTCTCTTTAGACAGAAGAGTTTTGGGAGATGTCAACATTATACTGGTTGCTTCTGGTCAAGACAACAATATCACAAGAACAGCCATGGATATTTTTGTCCTTTCTCTGAGGTTCAGAGAAGGGCAACTAAAATGATTAGGGTTTTGGAATGGGTCCCATATGAGGACAGATTAAAGAGGCTAGGACTTTTCAGCTAGGAAAAGAGGAGTCTAAAGGGGGATATTATAGAGGTATATAAAATCAAGAGTGATGTGGAGAAAGTGAATAAGGAAAAGTTATTTACTTGTTCCCATAACATAAGAACTAGGGGTCACCAAATGAAATTAATGTGCAGAAGGTTTAAAACAAATAAAAGGAAGTTCTTTTTCACACAGCGCACAGTCAACCTGTGGAACTTCTTGCCTGAGGAGATTGTAAAGCTAGGACTATAACAGGGTTTAAAAGAGAACTAGATAAATTCATGGAAGTTAAGTCCATTAATGGCTATTAGCCAGGATGGATAAGGAATGGTGTCCCTAGCCTCTGTTTGGCAGAGGGTGGAGACAGATGGCAGGAGAGAGATCGCTTGATCACTACCTGTTAGGTTCACTCACTCTGGGGCACCTGGCATTGGCCACTGTTGGCAGACAGGATACTGGGCTGGATGGACCTTTGGTCTGACCCAGTATGGCCATTCTTATGTTCTGAGCATAAATGAGAACTTAATAAAAAAAATAAGTTAACCAACATTTTCTAAAATCTTCTCCAAGCATTGGCTCAAGTTTGGGAGAATATTTGGGGTGCAGGGATCTTTCCTTTCTTTGATTACAATGCTATGCAACAGGAAATTGAAAGGGTATTTCACCATTCAGTTTATCTCAAACAAAATCACTGAAATGAATAGATACAATTAAAAATCTGTTCACATGCAATTTGTATGAGTGCATGGAAGTTGGTTAAAAAAAAGCAGAGGACTCTCTCCAGCAGTTTGATTTCATACTTTGGATTGGGATTTTCAAATAAGCCTAAAGGAGTTATGCACCCAGACCTCAATGGACTGGCCATCTATTAATTAGTACTATTACTATTATTTGTATTGCAGAAATATCTAAGTATTTGTTTGTATTATTTGTATTGCAGAAATATCTAAGTGCCTGTCATGGATCATGGCCTGATTGTGCTAGGCATTGGACAAACAGCAAGATTGTCCATGCCGCAAATAGTTTACAATCTAACACTCATCTTCTGTAGGCTCCATTCAAAGTCCCAGCCATAGTACATTTAAAACTGATGGGTCCAAATCTGCTCCATTTAATATCCCATGCAACTCCACTGGGCCTGATTCTGATCTCACCCACACTGATGTAACAACTGATGTCTGGGGGTGTTATTCCTGATTTACACCAATGCAAGTGTGAGCAGAATCATTTGCAGCAACAAGCCTTGGCAGGACTGGGCCCTTGGTGTTAGCAAATAAACTCTACCAGAGGAATGCATGAATTCAAATGCTGCATGGAAGCAATTTAAATCACTGGAAGTTGCACTGATCCTCCTGCGTACAACTATAAATTAATCATTGCTGACAGAGATCTAAACAGGGCAATGAGTTTTTGCTTTAGTGCTCCATTCAGCCCCTGAGTTAATTCACTACCTGTTAAGAGATGACAGATTCTTAGTAGTGTATGGCATTATCCATATGAATGTTTCTCTCCCTCTCTCTAGCAAACAAATATAGACCTGAGCATTCCTGGCTCATTCAGGATTCCGTGAAACCTAAGCTTGATGTTGATTTAAGAATTACGCCCCAGGACTGAATAACAGATCACTGACAGAAGGGTATAAGATAGAGATTGCAAATATCACTGGCCACACACAGGCAGTCACTAGAATATACTTATAACTGGCTCTTGGAAATATGCATATGCATGGAGAAAATTGTACCTAAGAGAGCCCACGGCATATACCAGAGTAGTTAGCCAAAAGTGCCTGACAGAAACATGTTAGATTAAGTCACTGATCTTGTTTGGGACTTTTGTGGAAGACTTCTAGGTGGTATTTCCTATCAGGAACTTTCAGAAGCTGGAAGTGTGGAATGGCACAATTATAAAGCCCGAGGCCTGGTCTACACTGGAGCGGGGAGGGGAGGAGTTCGAACTAAGATATGCAACTTCAGTTACACTATTCACGTTGCTGAAGTCAAAGTATCTTAGTTCGACTTATCTGGCCGTCCTCACGGCGACGAGTCAACCGCAGAGGCTCCCCATCGACTCCGCTTACTACTCTTGCAGAGGTGGAGTTCCGGAGTCGACGGGGAGCACATTCAGGGATCGATTTATCGCATCTAGATGAGACATGATTAATCGATCCTCGATACACCGAACACTACCCGCCGATCCAGCAGGTAATATAGACGTACCTCAAAATTAAAGACTTTAGCACATTTAAATGGTCAGCTCAGGTTCAGGTCTAAAAATGGTAAAGGATCAGGGATTAGAGGTATTTGTTTTCCATGAATTGGTTCCATCCCTAACTGTTATCATTTGAAAAAGAGGAATCATTGCAGTCCTTCCACATGGTAATGAAATGTCTCCTGTAACTGGGCATCATTGACCTCTGGTAGATGGAATCAGACCTGCTCATCTGTGGTCCATAGGTCCTATATAATTAACATCCAAGGAGAATTCTCCTTAACTCAAATAACACGAGACTGTGCTTTCTGAAGTTGGAGGATCAAGGTTCTATTCTTGCTACACGCATGACATTCCAAGTGGCCCGATGGCATGCAGTCTAATGACAACCATAAAGTGGGTGCAGATTTGTTACAATACGCCAGGTTTTAATTCATCTGTGGGAGGCCCAACAAAGATAAGCAAGGAGATTAGAGTCAACACACAGGTTAATTTAAAAATCATGCTCACTTAAAATAAAAGTTGTCACCAAGCAAAATGAACAAGTAGCCATTGATGAGAAAACTGTCAAGATTTAGAGAGACAAAAGAGAGTCAATCATCATTTGAAGTTTGTTATTTTTCTTTGTAATAAGAACTCCTCAAACAACCTCTCCACATCTCATTGCTAGAAACTTAAGCTTAGGGCTGTTAAAAAGTTAAAAATTCAGAGCTTCCTAAGTGGGAGCAGAATACCTGATTTCTCTGTGTGACCCTAGCTACTCCAGCAGCTACTGATAATTCCCAGTGGAAACATCAGGGGCTTGTGAAATAAACACCTTTCTCTTCTTGTACAAATTATCCCTTTATATTCCTGAACTTCTGAACCTCTGGGTTCAACAACAACTGTGCAAGAATGAAGGAAAATGGCAGAATGTTTATAACACCTGTGATGGAGTCAGACCAGAAGGATATAGGAGAGTGCTGGAAGGCAGGTACATTAGTCTCAGGGTGTGCAGGTCCCTGTTCCCTGGATAGCCAAACAAAGGCTACTCCAGGCCAATCAAGACACCTGAGGCCAATTAAGAACCTTCTAGAAAGGAGTAGAAACATCTAGCCTGATTGGGACACTTGAAGCCAATCAGGGACTGGCTGAAACCAGATAAAAACCTCCCAGTTAGTCAGGTGGGCTGTGGGTGTCAGGAGCTGTGGAAGGAGGTTGTGCTGTTGGTGAGACTGAGTGGTGAACAACATATCATACAGAAGGAAGGAGGCCCTGAGGTAAGGGTGAAGTGGAGTTTGAAGAAGCGGGGACCGCTGTGGGGAAGTAGCCCAGGGAATTGTATTGTGTTTTGTGGATAAAAGGTCAGCCATCTTAGCTGATACTATTAGGGTCCCTGGGCTGGAGCCCAGAGTAGAGGGCGGGCCTGGGCTCCCCCCTTTCTGCCTCCCCTAATTAGTCTCTGAGATTGGGAGACAATAGAGACTGTGCCAGGAAGGATAGCTTCTCCTCACTGGCTTGTGATGAAAATGGCTCAATAGGCTGTGACCATGTCTCCAGAGAGAGAAGGGCTCCGTGGAGGGTCACAGTGAGCCACTGAGGCTAGTAAAAATCCGCCAGGAAACGCAGGATCCACAAAGATAAGGACAGAGCTTTGTCACACACCACACACACCTTTAGATTATCATCCCAGGCTATGGGCAGTTTCAATGTAGCAAAACCTTAGTCATAGGCACCTTACAAAACCACTCTGAATCTAGATAGAGGAAAACCTTCCTACTAAATATGAACTTGTCTCTTCAGGTCAGCAGGCATTTTGAAAACCTCCCAAATGATTACTTTCATGACAGACACTATTCTCCCCGCAAATTACAACCCAATAGCCTAATAATAGTATTAGATCCTAAATAGAAACTAAGTAGATAAATAACAATAAATTCAGTATTAAACATTCTGGGCCAGATCTCAGCTACAGTCTGATTCTGAAACATTGCAGTCACTAAATGGTGCGTTAGTGCAAATTAGTGTAGGCTTTAAGGACTGAAAAGACCTTTATGATCCTTTAGTGTGACCTGTACCATCCATGCTATAGAATTTCACCCAGTGGTTTTAGCAGTAAAGTCAGTAACTTGTAATTAAACTACTGGAGTCTCTCTTTTAGAATGACATCCTGTCTAGATCATCAAGTCAAAGAAACATGGTCTGATTTACCCCTACATTACCCCCACATTTACACCAGTAAAATTTACATTGATGCAGAACTGGAGTAACTCAACAGTGACTCAAACTAATGGCATTGACTCAAACAAACGGCATCTCCTAGACATTTTAGACATTCAAGTGGCTGCCCTAAAGTCAATTATTTAATATTTAGGACTGGTTTTCCTTTAGCTTACGCTGGTGCAAATCAGGAGTAACTCCTTTTAAATCAATGGGTTTACCCTGGTGTAAAACTGGTATAAACGAGAGGAGAGTCAAACCTTTTACATCTACAAAGTCAATCGCCCTGCATCTTGGCCAGAAATTAGACTAGATAACCCTTGTGGTCCCTTCTAATCTTTTGGATCTATGATTCTATGGAAAATGCTATGTGGTTATATCTAGAAGGAGCTGCACTAAGATAACGTAGTCTTGACAATGGATATATATATATTTTTTCTCACTGAAACAAGCTCCTTCAAGAGCAACTTTACTTTTTTAATCAGGGTCCCTTTGACTTAAATGCTACCTCAGAAATCCCAGCGGTGTGGGATTTCCCTGCTAAATTTGCCTCCTTAAATCCCCCCGCCCCCACAATGTGACTGTAGCTTATAGAGGTGGAAGGCATTCTTATGCCTAGGCATCGCTGGCCACTGACCCAACCGCTGGCATTTAAATTAAAGCAGCAATGGGCTTAAATTACGGCAAGGGCAGTTTAGGTTGGACAGTAGGAAAAACTTCCTGTCAGGGTGCTAAAGCACTATAATAATTTGCTTAGGCAGGTTATGGAATCTCCACCACTGAAGATTTTTAAGAGCAGGTTAGACAAACATATGCCAGGGATGGTCTAGATAATACTTAGTCCTGTCATGAGTGCAGGGGACTGGACTGGATGGCCTCTCAATTTTTATCACTGCCTTCACCCTGGCTCTAATAGAGCCATGGTGGCTGGGTATGAAAAGCATAGTACAAACCCTCCCACCTCTCCATTCTTTCAAAGTGCCATTTTTACTTGACCTTAGCATTACAAAGCAGGGCCAACAGAGAGCAGCGCTCTGTCAGGCAGCACTGAGAAAGCTGCTCTAGCCAGCCTGACAGGCAGGGGTTTTCCTGGCTGCTTGACGTTTTTGATCTGATGGAGTTTGTAGTGGTCTTGTAAATGGGAATTAGTCATGCCTGGAGGGTAGAGGTGGCCAGACCTCATGCTGAAATGCACATGTATTACCGAAAGGAAAACTAACAAAAGTAGATTCTGTGGCAGGCAAGAGCAAAGGAAGAAGACATCAACGAATTGACAGAAAACAGCTTCTGGGACTTTCTAGCCCAGCAAGGATCAGACGGCTGGGCTGAAAAAAAAACCACAGTGCCATTTATTACGTTGAACAGTGGGGGAAAGCAATCTCCCCTCAGCCTCAAGGACCCCATTAGCTAATCACACAGGAACCTTCATCAATTAGAAAGAGTTTAAAAGATCTACAAAGCTTCATGAGGTGTACGGAATAATCCCCCGGATTGGCAGTGCTCTTTACATGAGACAGATAGAGCTACGGTTTTTATACAAGCCTTTCTCAGGGGAGTAATATCAGCATGACGTTTTGAAAACCATTCTGCTTATCTTTAGTAAGAAGTGAACAACTAACATTTTTTTCAAAAGTCCTGCTCACATTGCTGTTCCTAGAAGGCCTTGTTGTAGTCAGAGAACCCAAATTTGTGGCTTAACTGACTTGGCAGCTTCCCCTTTTGATGTAAAGATAAAGTTTACTTCCCGAGAAAATTTTTCAGCCTGGTACAAATTATTTTAAATTACTCATGTAGGATGAACCAGAGAAACTGTTGAAGTGCACAGACTTTTCAAGCCCTAGAATCTGCCACACTTCAAGGGCAAGTTGCTCTGTTCACATGTGAAGCTACTGGAACCAATTCACACCCTTCCCCTATAATGGCAGGAAAGTTTTAAAGGGAAACAAAGTAATATTTATTAAATTAAACATTGTTTCCAATGTCAGTGCCTCGCAGCACCATGCAGATGAAGGTACTATTTAAAGCGGTTATAATGTCCCTGTGATGAAGTATACAAACCCCACGCTGGAAAGGAAGGGGTTAAAGAGCTACGGTGGACCCAAGCAGCTCCAATCCACCAGTGTCTCAGTAGTAGGCAGCCGAAAAAGGAGAGACCTGGGACTCTCTGAAGGTTGAAGGCTGTGTTTTTGTGTTTAATTCTTTATTTTCTGGTGGGAAGAGAGGGCTTGGGTAGGAAGTGATCCAGGGAGGCAGCCGCATAGCACCCAGGATCTGCTATGGATCTATGGATTTACCAGTGGGTCCTGGATTGGAGTCTGGTGGAGAGAGTGGTCTTGGGCTCCCCAGCCAACCCCTGAAGAGGGACAGCTGTCGAAATCTATCCTTTTGGTGGGGAATCTATTTAGGGAATGATCCTGAAGATACAAAAATCCAACCCATGAGACCCTGACCCAAGGAGGACACTGAATCCCTTGCTTAATCCTGAAGACTTTGCTGGTTTTGGACTCTCTTTATACATACCCTGGAAGGGCCAGACTTGAAAACCATGACCTGGCTGGAGGGCCGACTCACTGAAAGGACAGACCACCACAGGACGGGGCAATAGTAAGAAAGGGGAATGCCCAGGGAGAAGACAACTTGCCACATCCTGCCCAACCACCAGGAAGCACTGGTGGTGAGTGATCCCCTTCACAGGCCCCCATTAACAAAATACCTGAGCAATTCACATCATTCAGTTAATTTATTTTCACTTAGCCCTGTGAGTAAGGAAGTGTTTTACCCCCAGGTGGGGGAAGAGGTGCAGAGACACTAAGTGACTTGGTCAAGGTCACACAGGGAGTCAGTGGCAGAACAGGGGATCTAGTTCTCCTGCATCCCAGGATAGCACCCTCACCACCTGAACAGTCTTTCTCTCAGAGTATGCCAAACTACACATGTTATATTTAAGCCTCAGTCAGAGAGTGGTGCCCCATTACAGTACACGCTGCACACACACCTGTAACAAAGACAGTCCCAGTCCCAATGAGCTTACAGTCGAAGAGGAGGATTTGCACAGGGTTAAGGTTCAGTAGGAACTGGGCAGGGCCAGCCCTAGGCACCAGCAAAGCAAGCACGTTCTTGGGGTATCATATTTCCAGAGGCGGCTTTCTGGCTCCCGCCATCCCTTTTTGGGAGGAAAAATCCACTAATGTACGAAAAAAACAAACCAACCATGAAGATCAAAAAAATCTCCAGTAGTGCAATAGGAGCGTGATGTGAAAAATATTGTGTCACGTCGTGACACGGTAACTCATAACAGGAATGTGCATAAACGTGTTAACATTAATGATTATTTATTAATTAAATTGGGAATCACGATTACTTGTGTGTTCTCTGCTGCCCTATCGGCGCCATTCACACCAGTTTCCATGTTGTGCCGGTGCCAGTGGTTTAGCGTGTGGTATTGAATATTTTGCTTGTGTTTGAACTTCTTTTAAATCGTTTCAACTTTCAAAGTAATCAAACCTTGGTAAAGGTGAGTAAAGCTTTTATTTATTTACTTATTCTAACTACAAATTCTCTGTTTTCATTTTTTTTATTTTAAACAGTCAAAAAAATAAAACCATTGCAAAGTGCAAACATGTGTAAAAGCCAAAAAAGGGGTGGCGGGGGGCAGCCAAATTTTTTTTTTGCTCGAGACAGCAAAAAACACTAGAGCTGGCCTGGAACTGGGTTCCTAACTCCCTTAGGCTGCATCAAAAACCAGCCTACGTATGATGAGTACAGCTGTTCAGAGAGCAATCTTTCCATCCTGTGGGAGATTCCAATATTTTGACATTTGTTGTCAGCCTAAAATGAACGAGGAGTCAAAAACTTTTCAGAGGATCCCAAAATATCTTTTATTTAGAAGGATCAACATGAAAAAAGTCACCATTTTTGATTGAGATGAAACATTTTGTTTCATGTTTCCCCATCACGAAATCCAAAACCTTAGTCAATCTACATATGCCCATGAAAAATTTCATATTCCGATGAAACCCTATATTTTGAGGGGAAAGCTTTTCTGTTGAAACATTTCAACCAGCTCTAATGATGAGCAACAACAGGTGGATACAACAGATGGAGAGTATGAGCAAATGATAACAGGGAGACAGTTACAATTAGCATCAGAAGCAGCGGTCACTCCTTTGCCACTGGTCTCATCATTGCACAGCTGTGCAGAGTGCATGTAAAACACAAACGTTCTGGTCACATTTTGTTCCCTCTTTGTACAGATGTAAACAGCAACAGAAAGGGCTGCACAGTGGAAACCAGCCTTGTGAGGGGCAGCTTCTGTGCTCTGTTATCTTAGGATACGTCTATACTACCCGCTGGATCTGCGGGTAGTGTTCGATGTATCGGAGATCGATTTATCGTGTTTCATCCAGACGTGATAAATTGATCCCTGAACACGCTCCCCGTCAACTCTGAAACTCCAGTTCCGCAAGAGGTGGAAGCGGAGTCGACGGGGGAGCCGCTGTGGTTGACTCGCCACCGTGAAGACGGCCAGGTAAGTCGAACTAAGATACTTCGACTTCAGCTATGCGAATAGTGTAGCTGAAGTTGTGTATCTTTGGAAACCCTCCTACCTCCCCCGCAACCCCGAGTGTAGCCCAGGCCTTAGTTTCATGCCTGTAAAATCAATGGAGTTAAATCGCAATAAAACGGGTGCTGCAGAGTAGGGAAATCAGGCCTTTAAGATGTATGAATTCCTTTGATAAAAGAATATTGGGGAAGTCCAAGGGATGAGGGTACTCCCTTCAGTTAGCCGTGGAGTTGAGTGAAAGTTGGAATTTCCCTTCCATGGGAAATTTTGAAGAACCTCCCCCAATTCTGTCTTAAAATGAAAAGTAAAAATTCCAAAGTTTGACAAGGAAGGGAAATTCAGGGCGGGGAGCAGGCATTATTCCAAAATCAAAACATTCTGCTTGGAAAATTTCAATATGAAATTTTGCCTGGGAGTCCAAAGTCCTCCGGCTTCCAGGTTCTTGGTTCTGAAGCAGGGAACCTGAAAGCCCTGGAGTCCCTGGCCTTGGGCAGCCCACATGGCAGGCTTCTGACAAGCTGGGCAGAGAAGCTGTCAGGAAACTAGGCAGGTTTCTATGGGAAAGTTTCCAAACCTGCCCTGTGTTCTGTCAGGAGATTTGCCGACATTCCCGCAATAAACGTCAATGTCATCAAATTGGCGTTTTTCATCAGAAAAACTTTCCGTTTGGAAAGTTTCCAAGCAGCTCTAGTTAGGGGGGTCTGATTCGTCCCTCACTTACAGTTCTGTAACTTTATAGTCTCAATCCTCATAACAGCCATGACAGACATACCCCAAAAGGGTAATTCTAGCTTGGAAGTCACAGATGGCAGACAACTTCCTCAGCTCATCCACCTAGCTCCACTGACTTCAACAGAGCTCCAGCTGAGCAGTGTATCATCACTAGGGGCTGTGAAGCTCGCCCTATGGCACCAATAATCTTAAGTGCATTTCCCTTAGCCCTGGTCTACACTGGCAGCGGGGGTGGGGAGATCGACCTAAGACATGCAACTTCAGCTATGGGAATAGTGTAACTGAAGTCGAGATATTTAGGTCGACTTATTGCAGTGTCTTCACGGTACTGAGTCGACTGTCGCTGCACCCCTGTCGACTCCACCTGCACCTCTCACGGTGGTGGAGTACTGGAGTCAACGGGAGAGCACTCAGGGATCGATTTATCACATCTAGTCTGGATGTGATCAATCGAAAGATCGATTGCTACCCGCTGATCTGGTGGGTAGTGTAGACCTGCCCTTAGAAACACAGAAGATATTATTAGAGGTATCCGTGCAAGAAACTATATCTAAAGTGTTGATGACACCTCATGGAAACTGAAAAAGCTTTCCATTTAGAAACAATTGTGCCTCTGCAATGTAGTTGCATCACTTATTTAATAGGGTTATAGGCACTGAAAGCAGGTTTGTTCCTTGTGCAACATTGGAGTATGTAACGCTAAGTGGCAAATGCAAAGTAGTTTTATTAATATTACCCAGCACTCATTTTGTTTCTCAGTTAAAACCATAATCCTTGTTGTGAATCATAAAGGTTTGCTATTCAGATGATTGTGATGCTACAGAAAAGAGGATTTAGAAGTCTGACATCAGGTGAATATTACAGTGGTTTAAAATCCTCAACTGGTATAAACAGTGTGGCAAATTGCCGGCACTATTATGATTGGTCCCGTGCTTTCTCTTCTTGTGGGGGGTTCAGGGCACCATTTCTTGCCCCTGAACGGGATATTAACTGCCCCACTAGTATCCTAGAGGAGGGGAGTGCAGAGAGAGGGACCCGGGCCCATCTCTACACCGGGTCTCAGCCCAGGGGCCCTGAGGATAGCAGTAAACCACTTGAACTAGCTATTCCTTCCCCTGGGCTACTTCCTTCTCCTGCCCTTCAGCTTGTGGGGCTTCCTAGCCTCTCTCTGCACAAGCCAGGTGTCCCTTTACCTACGGTCTGGGTCGTCTTAGCTCACCGCAGCACTTCTCCAAACTCTCCTCTGCTTTCCTCCAAACTGCTCCCACACCATACACTCTGTTTATACTCCTTCACACTGTTCTCCACTCCAACATCAAATCACTCTGCTTTAACTCCTTCAAACTGTTTTCTGCTCCAACACCAAATTGCTCTGCTTTCACTCCTTCAAACTGCTCTCTGCTCCAACTCCTTCCCTTGTCTAACTGAAGCAGGGTTTTTATCGTGTGACTGGCTTCAGGTGCTCTAATTGACTCCAGGTACTCCAACCAACTTCTAGCAAACTTGCTTCCCTCTAACACTCTCCTGCTGTTCTCTGGCCATGCTGTATTACAACAGTCATAGCTGCATTGAAGTCAATGGAGCCACACTGAGTTGCACCAATGGGACAACACAGATTCATGCCATCTGAGCGTCTGACCCAAGGTGTTTCACAAAACTCATGCCCTCCCTTTAGAGATAGAAATAGAATTATTCCCATTTTAAAGATGGGGAAACTGAGGCACAGAGTGGTGACGCATCTCTTGTTTTAGTAGCTCAGTTATGTTTTAACAGCTCAGTTATGATGTCGCTGAGTAATAGGATTAGATGAACTCATAACACAGAGATTCTGATTCCTACCCAATTTACCAAGAACTAAATTGTGAATCCTTTAATTTACATTGGAGAACATTATTAAATACAAGCGGTCCCATTGACCACAATCTGGCTCCAAGAGAAGGAGCATGAAACCCTTGTAAAGAACATGACCTAGAGCAAGAGATACTTCTATGAAGAATTAAGAGTACAGTAACGTGCTCAGATAATGGGAGAATCAATCTGAATTTGTACCCAAAATGCAATCAAAGCTTCTTTTGGGACTAAAAAAAAAAAAAAAAAAAAAAAAAAAGATAACTTCTCAACAGTTCCTGACCCTATCCAAGATCAAACACACCAAAATATCACAAAACTGACTATTTGTGCAAGATGTCCTGACCCGGTCAGAATCAGGAAGTACCAGAAAGCCCTTGAATTAAAACATTCCATTTACGTAATTGCGATTCCTCGCTGGCCCTCTACCACGGGACCGTGCACACTTGTGGTCTTGTTTCAATATTAGGAGGTCAGTTTTCAAAGCTGTGGTTAAGGGTAGAGCGGACTCGGAGCACAGGCTTTGAAAATAAACGTACGGAACTGTGCAACTTTGGTGCTCTTGGAGGGGTATTTAATCATAATCCTTCCTTGTCTGGAACTGTCAGCGAATGACACCTGAGCTCAGTCCTTCAAAATCTGGCAGTGAAAATAGAAATACGTAGAGATTGTTTTGCTGTGAGCCAGATCCTCACTTGGTGTAAATCGCTGTAGCTCCACTGGAGCTATTAAGGAGCTAGCTGGTGTAAACAGAGTTGAGGATCTGGCCCTGCTGTGAGGTTGGGATTGTTTCCCTACTTATCACACGAGTGATTTTTCCAAGGCCAAATAACAGGCAAGTAGCAGAGCCAGGAATTCCAGGTGCCCAACCATAAACCCAATCCAGGTAGATCACAGCTACCTGACACATATAAAGTCCAGTCTCATGAGGTGTAATAAACAAGATATTCAAAGCACAATTTTGCTGTAGCACTGGCCAGATGTATTGGGTGTCATCCTCTGCTAGAATACCAGCTAGATTGGAGGATTTTGTCAAGAGCATCCCTCTCTTGTGATCTCTGGATACCAGAATGGAGCCCTGTGACCACGGGAAGCTAGGTGCACATTAGAGCAGCCATAAAGACTACGTTAACTTACTCTGTCCCCAGCCAGCTTCAGGATTATGGAGCCAAAAGGTGGTATAAGGCCAACCCTCAGCTCTGCACACTGCAACTAAGCTGTGCTGAGACCTGAGCCTCTGTGTGTATTTTATAGACAAATCTAATAACTCGAACGATCAGTGGGGCTGTGCTGATCAACAGCTGATATCAATTGGGACGTAAGTCAATCTGTCCCGAGTGAAGATCCTGTGCAATGGGCCGAATCTTCCCAGGACTTATAGGGCTGCAACTCCTGGTCAAGTCAACAGAATTGGGCTCAATGTTAAAAAAAAAACAAAGGAGAAAAAGAAATCCCACTCGCAGAGCTTGATCTGAAGCCCAGTGAAATCTTCATCTGGCTTTGGATCCAGCTCTAAGTGAATCTGAACAGAGCAGAACCCAATTCCTTTCTCATTTATGCCAGTGATTTCAAGGGGTCATTACCCATTTACACCAGTGTAGCTAATAGCATAATCGGATGTGCACTTCCTTGTGAATGCAGGCCTGGAGTGTCAATGGGAGGGAAGGTGATGGGAGTGTGGGATGCAGAGATAAATGATTAAGGGGTCTTTCAAGACTTGGTTGACTTTATGGGTTTCCTCTCTCTTCAAATATATACATTTATTGTTCAGAAAGCTCTGGGGCTGCCCACTTGAATGACTAATAATGGACCATTATCACTATGTCACATCATAAACAGTCAATAAAAGTCTAAGTGCTTTCAGTTCACGCCAAGTGGCAAGTTCCCCGGCATCTTTTCCTCCACAATGAGGAGGGAGCGGATACCCAGCAGCAGGGGAAAAAGAATCTGAGCTTTTCTTTCATAGTCAGGGTCAAAAAAGGTCGATGTTAATTTTCCTGAATGACGTCAGGAATGTAACTAAGCAAATGAAACTTCATCAAAAATCCATTGTTGGTTTGGTAAGGCACAGCAGAGCTAAATGCCAGGGACCAACTGCAAGTCTGCTATAAGGAAGAGGGACTTCATGACCTCCCTGGGGCAGTGCTGCTTAGCCAAGCTTAATTTGCCCTGATAGGGCAGCTTGTATGGATGTATTCTTCTGTTTTCCCTTCTCTCAAGATGCTTCTAAAAGATCCTGGGCGGGGCTCTGGCCACACCACCGCATAAAAGCTCCCTGAGGCTGGTATGGCATGTAGGGGATCTAATGATGTAGAAGAAACTCCTAGGCCACTCCTCCTCCCTGAGACTGGTACAGAGTGCCTGGCCGGTGGGTTGCGTCACATTGTCCCCTTGTAATACAAGCTGAACCCTCCAATTCCACCCCATATCCTGAGGAAGTGTGGATCTGGGCCTCTCTGTACAATGCACTGAATTGGAACCCTGGAACAGAATTCCTAGGAGGTAACACTACACCCCAAAAGGCTGATGGGCCTGCTACAGCCTTGGAGAACAGAGGTGGGTCTTGACATTCAGGCCCAGGCCTGTGCATTAAGATCCCGAAATACATGTTTGATCCTCCTTGATGATGACCCAAACAGGAGCACAGTGTTATATGAACTGTGAATAAATCCAGAACGTCGCAAGTAGGGGCTGGCTCTAGCTACAAAAGTTGTTTCTATTTTTCCTTCCAGCATCCTCAGCTCCCATGATGTGAGAAGCTTGCACTGCCTGGCTGCTCCAAGATCTACCTTTCACCAGATCTGATGCAGCAAGATGGAAAGGGGAAGATCTCTCCCCCATGCCCTGATAGCTCCCTCTGTCCAGTCACTTGGGACCCGGTTTCGCTGTGGAGTTTTCATGTATTATCAGGCTGACCCTGCCTGTCGTCGTGAGGGATCTCCTTTTGGGAGCTGATGCAGCTGCATGCGGACATCTTGAGAGGAGGGATGTGAATTCTTATGGAGCATACCATGGCGGTTTGGCAGAACTGGGATCCAAACCAAAGGGACAGTTTCTAGACAGTTTGGCGTTTTAAGGACTCAGTCTCCTTCAGTCGCTGCCCTCATGTATCACCTTGGGCAATTCACTAGTGGCTTGATTTCAGAGGTGTGGCACCCCCCCACCTCCTAGTGACATCAAGCATGAGTGGTCCTCCTGACTTCCAGAGAAACTACGGGTGCTCAGCACCTCCAAAACTCAGTCCACGGATTCTCCACGCCTATACAATGAGGATGATGATCACAATGACCTACCTCACCTTTGTGAGGGAGACCTCATGAATGTTTGCAAACTATTTTGAGATTCCTCAGCTGCAAGGGGGGTTCTATATTTGCTCTCTGTTTATTAAGTCACCATCATGAATGACCTTCCTAGCAGACAGGATCAGAAGCAGCGTTTAAATGGAAAACGGAAACAGGTGTCTTCTGTTATCACTGGAGTAAGTGCCTTTCCTGTTGCCAGCAGAATAAAAACTAGTTCTAAATTTAATGTTTGGCTTGATTTGCCTCCTACCTCCACCTGGGTAATTCAGGAATATTACATTCAATGGCGTGACATCAGGGCAAGCAAAAGGAGAATCAGGCTCTTTAAATTTTTCTTCAGCAACCAATGCACTTGATTAATGTAGCAGCTTCTAGGGCTGGAGGCCAAGATGCCAGTTACTGGGATGCTGGTTTTAATTGATGCTTTGCATGTTCCGTATAATATAACCAGACGCATATGCTGGTTATATTAGATGCTTCATAACCACAAGGAGAGAAAAACATAACCCTGCACTGAAAGAGGAATCGGATCTCAGTTTGACAAACTATTTCTTGCACATTCCCCTCCCCCCCCCCGCCCCAGTCTAGGAGCTAAACAATTTCATGTACTGGGACTTGTGGGTGTTTTTATGGAGCTGAGGGTAGGCTTTGCTAGAGGAAATTGACTTTAAAAGGACACTCATTTCTGCTGGCTTTTTTCACCCTTAATTGACTGACAACTACAGTTGTCTACCCCTTTCTCTTGATGGGCAAGTCAGGAGCTGTCATGCTAATTCCTCTTACAATTTACACTTAAGCACATAGCCTTCTCTTTGGGGAGAAATCAATTTGTACCAACATTCTCTGCCTCTTCCCCACGCTTGCCTACTCAATGCATCAAGTTGACATCTTTCACAGTTGTATAGCAGTCAAAAGGAAGAGCTGTCTTAAGACAGGAACGTATAGTCTCCTCTGCTTTACCTGGAGTGGCTAGATTTTGAATTGAGGAATCTAATTCTGTGCTCCCTATGTCCAGAGAAAACATTACTGTATCATCAGTGGTCAAAGGAAGATAAAATAGGCATATAGATCTCTGGTTTCAACCAAGCTTCATTCTATGTCACTTTTCTACTCCCATGATTTTTGCCCCCCTCTGGCTATAACTAAGGAAAGATCTAAGTTACTTCAGCTAAAGCAGTCCCCTAGGGTTCTCCCTACTGGTCAGGCATTCTAAGAGCCAAGCGCACTGGAGCAGGAGCGAACGGGCCATGGCCCTTCTACTTTTGAAAGTGGAGGGACCTGGTCCATTCACTTTTTTTCACAGATCCGTTCCCCTGCCCCTCCTCATCCCCCCGAGTCCCTGCCCCTCCTCATCCCCCGAGTCCCTGCCCCTCAGCCCCTTCAGGCTGGAAGCTGGAGCCTAGCACGGGTAGTAGCAGTCTGGGTATCTGTGGGGAGCCCTGGTTGTGTGGCTCCGGGGGGCAGGAACACTGGTCAGGGACAGCTCTTGGGTCCCCCACTACAGGCAGATAGAGGGACCTGGGCTCTCCAGCCTGGATCAAGCTTCTGGCTTGGCTTGGGGAAGAGGGAAGAGGCGGGGAAGAGGTGGGGTCATGGGTGGGTGGGGCCTCATGTCCCACCCTCCAACACACACTTCTAGGAAGAATCAATGGCACCTGGCAAGAGCACAGTGTAGTCCACTTCTGCCTGGATAGTATAGAGAGAACTATGTCAACTTTACACACCATGGAGACTCCCTTACATCAGGGTCTTTCTCCATTACCTTTGCACTGTTAGACCACAGCAAAATGGCAAACTTGGGGAACAGAACCTAGCCCACTGCTTCAAAATGGTTGGACTTCTTGTAACCAGAGATAGACTGAGCTGACAGTAATTCCAGCACCGAGCACATAACGTTCCATTGTTCCACTTGTGAGTGGAAGAACATTAATTATAGAACTGGTTGGAAACTGGAATTTCCATTCGGTGGCAAATGCCAGCACTTTGAAATGTGTTTTTGTTTCGAGTTGGAACAAAAAAACCAACATTCTGAAATTTCCTGTGGATCAAAAATTCTGAACAAACTGATTTTGGAATAATCAAAACATTTTATTTCAATACTGTTGAATCTTCTGTTTTGATAAGGTATGTTTCTCAGTGTCAGGAAAAAAATAATTAATATAGTCAAAATGAAATGAATTAAAACAATAAAGTTGAACCAAAATGTTTTCACTTGATCAAAACAAAACATTGTCATTTATTTTTCCTTCCTTAGAAGTTTTTAAGGTCAGGCTTGACAAAGCCCTGGCTGGGATGATTTAGTTGGGGATTGGTCCTGCTTTAAGCAGGGGGTTGTACTAGATGACCTCCTGAGATCCCTTCTAACCCTGATATTCTATGACTAAAAATGAAAAGAGAATTAAAGCGATTAATTCCCTGTTGAAAATCTGAGAAACGTTTTGATTTTGACAACTGTATTTTTCAACCGAAAACTATTCCTTTGAATGTTTTTGATCAGCTTTAATTATTTATCAGTTTTGAGTGTGTGGATCTACTTGCATTGTATTTTAATAACACTGACAATTTCTTCTATGTGTATAGAACCTGCCAGCTACTAGAGTCCCAAAGGGCTTTGCAGATCAGAATCCCTTTATCTACAACTGAAGTGCAGCCATGCTTGCGTTGGAACATGTACAGTTCCAGTTCCAGATAACAGTACAAAGCAACACTACTTGAGCACTCATATCAATTTATTAACGGTTATCTTATTTACTATTATACAAGTAGCTGGAGTCAACGTACCTTAGGTTGACTTAATGTGGTGTCTACACCATGCTTACTTTATGCATCTCATTCCGGCAGAGTACCAGAGTTGACAAGAGAGTGATTGCAGCGCCGATCTACTGGTAAGTGGAGACAAGACCTACGGAAGAGGCGCTTGTACCACATGGTCTCCCTATCTTGAACGAGGGGCAGATTACATGCTCAGTTTTGCCGAACGTCTATGAGAGCAAAGAAGTAGCCAAGACTGTCTACGAGGTTAAGGTCCTGCACCCATAAAACTGAAGGGAGCTTTGTCATTGACTTTAAAAGGCACAGAAGCAAGCCTTATGCGTGCAAAAAAAATTTTTTTGCCCACACTCAGCGACCTCAGTCCTGCAATCTGGTCCACTAGCACAAACTCCTTCACTCACATGGAGTACAAGATTGAGGTCATTGGCTGGAAAGCACTTTGGGATCCTTTGCAATGAGACGCCCTCTATAACTCCAAGATGCCCCCTTCTTTAAATAAATCAAGCCATCAGGTATCCATAGCTGCAGCACCCAGCCTAAAGAGAAACCTTTGAAAAGTTCAGGAAGGAAGAGGAATTATTTTTAATACAAACCAAACCATGGCACCCTTCTCAACCTCCCTCAATGATACCGGTTGTGGTTAGGAACATTAATTGCTTGGAAATATGACATGTTAGATGGGAAGACAATTTCAAAAGAGCCTGTGAATAGGCAAAAAGTTTGAGAAGTATTTTTCTTTCCTAGTTTCACAAGCTCTGTTTCCATATTTTATTTTTTTGGTTGGCAGTCCACCAAATCTCCTTACATCCTGATTTGCTCAAAAGAAAGGGCAAATTGAGAAGGGAATTAAAACAGTCAGTCAAGGAGAGGTTTTTTCCCCCTTTTAACCAACAAAACTTATTGAAGGCGCTGAAAAAGCCACAAGCCTGGTGGATTGGAAACACTGTTCAATTTAAACAGAAGCAAAGTAATTAATATATCTTTAAAAATGCATTAATGTTTTTTTAAAAAAGGAAAGAAATACAGAAAGGATATCAATAAACATTTTAATAAAGTCAGGATTGTTAACGCCTCCTGCAAAATCGAAACACGCTTCCCGCCACATGAAAGGGAAGACTATGAAGAACCAGATGTACGTGGTGTTAAACTCAAGTACAAAGAGTGAGGAGATGGGCTGAAGGCCCAGTTATTGGCAGGGGCAGTTTTAGATTTTTTGCTGCCCCAAGCAAAAAAAATTTTGGCTGCCCCCCACCCCCTTTTTTGGCCTTTATACATGTTTGCACTTTGCAATTATTTTTTCATTGGTTTTATTTTGACTGTTTAAAATTTTAAAAAAATTAAAACAGAATTTGTAGTTAGAATAAATAAATAAATGAATGATTTACTCACTTTTACCAAGGTTTGATTACTTTGAAAGTTGAAACGATTTAAAACAAGTTAAAAAAATAAGCAAAATATTCAATACCACACGCTAAACCACTGGCACCGATGCAACACGGAAACTGGTGTAAATGGTGCTGATAAGACAGCACAGTACACACAAGTAATCATGATTCCTGATTTAATTAATCAACCATTAACGCTAACACATTTAAGCATATTGATATTATAAGTGACCGTGTCATGATGTGACACAATATTTTTCACGTCATGCTCCTATTTCACGACTTTTGAGATTTTTTTGATCTTTGTGTATTATTTTTTTTCGTACATTGGTGGATTTTTCTGAAAAAAAGGGATGGCTGGCACGGGAATACCACCCCTGGAAACATGCCACCTCAAGCATGTCCTTGCTTTGCTGGTGCCTAGAGCCATCCCTGGTTATTGGACCACATTTTGAAACTCTTACCCAGGGTTTGAGTCTGCGACACCTTACTAGTACTGAATGCAATTCAAATCTGTGCCCAAACCCAGTGAGTTTATGGAGTATATAGACCTTATGATCTACGTTCGGGTGAATTTCATCCATTGAGTCATGCTTCTGTGATCCACTGCAAGTGTTTGTTATAGGTCTCTTTCTGTGACAAATCCACAGAGGATATGAGTGTTATAGTACGCGCTAGGGGTCCACAGTTCTTTAGCTCCAGCTGTATGAGCACATTTGTCTAGCTGTGGAGATCCCTGGTTCTGTCCCCCCAGTATTGGCCAAAACATTGGCCACCACGTACAAAGAGCCAGGCACTCACATGGAGAAGTAGTTCACACCTGGACAGAGGGCTAACACAAGACCCACACACACCACTTACCCTCTGTTGGAGGGCTGAAGGAGGAAATAAGTGATGTTTTTGTTTTGTTTCACCTCTTTGCCTTGGTGTGACTTTCACTGGCAAGTAATTCCAATGGGTTCAACAGGCTATGGAGGAGTTGAGTTAAATGGGAGTAGTGCCATGAATTACTATTACTTGGTTAGTAAGGATGTCAGAAATCAGTTCTTATTCACACAAAACTCCTCTTGAGAGTAAGAACGTCAGGATTTTGCCCTATGAAGAATGCCACCCCCTTTGCCTACCTCTGTTTTCTTGTAGCATGGCTAGTTTAAACCCCCTTTTCTAAAAATGCATAACCAAAAATGCCCTTTGGTTTCTGACAATGACAAGGTTGCTCAGGGAACTGAACACTAGAGCTGGCTGGAAAACTGTGTGAGAGGGTGAGAGGTTCCCATGGAGAGTTTCAAATTTTCATTGAAAATAAAGGAAAGCTTTTCAGCCACACACAGGCACACGCAAACACCACCTTTTGTGCTGAACATGCTCAGGTTTGCCAGAAACTCAACATTTTCCTCAGAAAGCAGATAGGTTTTGTGAAAAATGGTGCGTTGAAACTCCCAATTTTCCACTAAAAAAACTGGGTTTTTTTTAATCACCTGTAACAAGTACATCACCAATAGTGACATGAGTCAATAAGCCTATGTTGGCATGAAGACCTTCCAATTAGCACAGAGAACACTGGGGAAGTTTTCCAATCTATAGTTTAACCTCATAGTCTGGGGATGAGGAATCTGCAGTGGTAACTTTAGGCCCTTCTGATGACAGCTTTTTTTTTTTTTGTCTCTTTTCCAAAATATTCCCTTTGATATGTTCTAAAATGCTTGACTTCCTCTATTTTGTTTTGTTTTCAAAGTGCCTGACAGGTGGTTTCATGTGTTTCATGCTGTGAATTTCCTTGCTCTTGGGAGGGGTAATTTATGGGGGGTTGGACTTTGGGGCTTCTTTATATGCTGTATGAATAGTGTCCCCATGACTGCTCTTCTGGAATGTCTAAAATCTTGAGCGTCCAATATTCCCTGCTTCAGGCCACTAAAATTCATTGGAGATGCTACTCTGGATTTGTACACCCTTTGGAAGCTAATTCCTTCTGCTCCAAGTGGTTGTTGTTTTCCAAAACAATTCAGCATGGTTCTCATCATTTTTGAAAACCTTGAGCTTGACTCTCTACTCACTCCCAATACAGAGGACTTTACCTTATTGGAGCTCTCCTGATTTCCACCAGCGTAAGTGAGCTCAAAATCAGGTCCTACATGTCTAGCTGCTATGGTTGCTCTGCACCATAAGAAATTAGTATGTTACACCACCACCTGCAAGGATGCAGACTAGTCCACCTGTCATGTGGTCACCTCACCTGCCAAAGGCTGAGAGTTCACAATGTTAAGATCAATAGCTCTGTTGATATATTGCTGATTATGTTTATGTTAGGCGGTATGGGGGGACAAAGTCAATTCCTTAAAACATCACTTCTTTCAGAGGATACGTTATAGAACTCTTGGAAAAAAAGGTTTCCTAGCTGGCATTTATAAAGAACTAGGTAATGGAAATCTTATACATTTTCATTAACATAGAGGCCAGTAAATGGGGTAGGATGAGGAGCAGGTGTGCAGAAGCTGAATCAGGACAAGGTTTGCCTTCAAGGTCTTAGAAGTTTCATGTGAACCATTCTGGTGAGGTTTTGGTCATCTCGTGTGATCAGACATTTCAGAGCCACATCCAAACTAGAATTAAAAACTAGCTCCTTCCAGCTTTGAACCTGACCTAGAACCAAAAAAATATAGGACCAGTTCAGATCCAAAAAGCCGATGCCAAAATCACCACTGCCCTTTGAAATTCAAAGTGTTGGCTTTAAAGAGGGGATTAGAAATTTATTTGGACACACAAAACCCACTCAGTTATATTTCAATAACATTTCTAAGATACCGTAATTCTTAGGAAATACATGTTTCGCTTTCTAATAATTTCTGAGTTCCATGGACTCAGCCTGGAAAAAAAAAAAGAAACCAAGAGTATCCTAATGATCAAAGTGCTGTTAAGGGAGCACTTATCACTACACTGCAGGCTTTAGACTGAAACTTCTAACATAAGGAATCACTACAGAGGCTGAGTTTCTCTTTTGCAGTTCCAAGTTGTGCAAAGTTGACCTCATTTGAATCCTAAAAAGAGCTGGGTTGGTAACTGGGGAAAGGATGTCTTGACAGAGGGAGGGGTTTGAATTCCAGCTAATGGGAAAGCTGTGTTATCCACACCTGCTGATTAAAGTGGAGTTGCTTTGTGATGTCAGATTCCCTTCGTTCATTGCTGCCAGACTTTGACACAGCTTTACATTGAGGCCAGCTCCTCCTCAAAGATGCATTACATTGATCTGAAATCAAAGGCTTCAAGCCAATGTCACTAGATACGTTTCTTACTTGTAATGAAGACCAATAAAACTGGTGTCATCTAACACATTCTGTACAGCATCTGTAATGCTAGCACTGTGCAGGGGAATCAAAAAGAAATGGGGTAGGTTGTTGCGTATGGTGTGTGTGCAGAGAATGTTTTTAACTCCCGTGGCCTCTGTAATAAGAACCACACAGTCTGAAAACGAAACATTGCCAATTGTTGACTGCAGGTCTGGTAGAAATAAAACGAGAGACACGGGGAAAGGGAATTTCACCTAAATCTAATTTCTTCTGTTTTCAAACAGTGCTACCGTGTCTCCTTCATATACAAGGATAGTATATGAAATGTGGAGGAATGTTATCACAGTTTGCAATGAGGGATGCTCAAAAGTCTCAAAAGTGGAAAAGTCTGGTTCAGTTTTGGATTCTGAAGTTCATGTGTTTGTTCGGGCATTTCTCCAGACCTCTTGATTCTTGCTCTGAAAAAAATCTCTCAACAGAATACCAAGGCACTGAGCCCAAGGGACAATCACAGTTGAACACTGGAGAGCACCCTCAAGGAGGGCACCACTGATAACAATGAGTACCAAGCCAACGGTCACCAAATCCCATACCCATTTCATCTATTTTAAAAACAAATAAACAATATGGCTTCTTCTTGAGGGCTTCTCATTTCTGGAGAAAGGTGGTCTCCTTGACCCAGAGATCTGGATTCCTCCTCCGGGGTCTGGTGGCAAAGTCCAACAAACAACTTGAAAAAAGTCTTGTACCTGAAGCTCAAACACCATTCTCCCCCTACCCCCAAGTTCCTTCCTCTCAGACAGTCCTACCAGGTTCCAGATTCTCCCCCACGGAGTTCTGGCATTTAAAGGAAAACATCAGCTGGTAGATCTCGCCCTGTCAAGGAGAGACTGCCAACACCTCCAACTCCTCTGCAGTCTCTCTCCTGTTATGAGAGAGAGGAGGCTTATTACAGCTTGCCTTGCTTTCTGGCATGCCTTGCATTAGAGACCTACAAATCCGAACAGCCCCTTGGACTACACTTCCCAGAAGTCCTTCAGGCTGAGAGAGAGAGAAGAGAATATTGACTTGCCCACACTTCAAAGCTCGCATGTTAATCCCTAGCCACCATCAGTGGCCTGGTTTTTTTCCCCATCCTACAAACTGCTGTCCTGGGAGTATTACTTTTCTTTCAGTGGTTGTTTCTTTTGTCATCAAGGTAAAAGTCATACCTGGAACTGTATCCCTGGAGTGTTCTCTGCTCCGTCTTAAAGGGCTAGTATATCTAGTTACAAGGTCCTAGAATGAATTCACTTCCAACAAAATATAATCTCACTACAGAAAGGTAAAACCCACCATTCAAAATGCTCTCACATTCCTTCAGCAGTTCTCCATAGCAGCTATTTGCATTGGACAAAAACTGGAACACAAAGCAACATTCAGCCTGTGAAAGTTTTCAGAAGTCTTAAAATATCCTGGGATCTATTTTTTTTTAACCGAATAAATCCAGCTTGCCTTGCATTATTGCTGGCTCTCTTAGATCCGATCTGAAAGTGAGAGGAAAGAGAAAGGAAATCTTTAAGAGGAACTCCCAGGGGGACACTAATATTTTTAATAGTTTTTTGGGTTATGAAACAAATCTGTGTTAGCAGTATTATATATCTAAGGCTGAACCACGAGGGTGTTTCCAGGGTCTTTAATGAAACTAAAGTACTAACAAAGCACAGCCAGGAAAGTAGATTTCTTCACAAAGAAATGTTTGCTAACAGAAATGAAAATGTAGGCATGAGTTGCGTTGCAGATTACTAATGTACAGCTGTGTATCTTGCTTTACCCCCTCACCATTCCAGTTTAAATCCAGTTGCAATATCTGATCCCCAGTTTTTGCTTCCACCTCATTTATATATTCAACTTGTCTCTCCGGTAGCTTTCAGAGCTACTGCTCAGTGATAAGTCGACATGACCCAAACCCTAGTGAGCAAAATGGTGTGATCTATAGTCAAGGAGAGTAAAAAGTAAGAAGTAAAGAAGTGTACAGAAACTCTAGGGACCTTTTAAAAAAAAGCAGTGTGAAACAGAACCTGAACTAATCAATGGTGCTCAGTGGGGGAGCATAATTATTAATAGGCCCTACAAGGGGCCTCGGAAAATATGCAGTCTCTTGGAAGTTTAAAATGTCAGTGTGGATAACTAACACATACTTTCTTGGTAGTTATTATATGCATTAAAAATCATTCGTAACTAAAACAGTTTGGAAAAAATACTCATGTTTTAGATGGTTTGTTTAGGAGCTATTCCCATGCCTTCCAAGAAACTTTAGTGGCAGTCAGTGTGCCATGTTTTACCCTCTTCCTTAATTCCTAAAGCTTAGAAAGTCCAATCCTTCTCACTGTTTGATATTACCAAACATGATTATGTACCTGACAGAGGGTGACCGTGAAAGGTTTCGTGCAGATCAGATGAAGTGTGCAATTGGAGGCCAAGGGGCAGAGGAAAGTGTCTGCCTTGTGATGTCTGCTATCCTTATTTTGAGAACCTGCAAAGTATTGGGACTTTTGCTCTCTGTACAAAAAGAATGTGAAGAAACCACACGGGCACTGCTGGGTCTGAGATACTCTTGTTTACTACCATCATATTCACTATGTAACTATTCAGAAACATGCTAGATCTACATACCACCACTCTGACTGGTTTCTGGCTGCTTCTAAAACATACCAGATGGTGAGTGCCCAAAGGGGCTCACAGGCTATTTAAAGGAATACGGCCGTATCCCTACACATTCCACTATAATAAAATGAACAACAGTGAGCCAACTCAGAGTCCCATTCATTACGAACGCTGTGGTGTTTTAACTTCCAGAACAAACACATTGTCCCTCATTTATTCTGATGCAAGCCCATCGACTTCAATGGATTTGCTCTGGTGCAGGATGTGGGCCATTGTGTTAAAAGTGCTGGCATCAGAGTGCAATTTAAAATGGACATCCACAAAGACTAGGAAAGAAGCCCTGGGATGCAGAAGAAGCAGAATGACAGAGCCCTGGCTCAAAAAGCAGAAGCACAAAATGAGCGGCACAAGAAGAAGCTTTCCATTTAAGCACAGAGGGAAACTAGGACTTTTGAGAAGAGAGGTGAACTTGGCACTCTACATATGGCAAGCACGGAAGAGGCAATAACAGCTGGAAGAGAAGCAAAGAGCCCAGCAGTGAACATCCAGTGTAGAAGAAACTGCTCTAGCTGAAGGGTTATTTGGAAGCCCAATCTATAGCAGTCAAAGCTGCATCTGGAAGGATCAGCTGCTAAGTCTAAAGCTGAGACTTGGATAGAAACTTGGCTCATGGCATGCTGAACTGCTGCATTTTGATGACGTGGTGAATGTGAAACTACTGAAGAGTAGACAAATGATCCATTGAACAATGAATGGACAGAACAGTGCTCCAACCCATGACCAGGTAGCACTGTGGTGAGAACCATGTGGAAATAACAGCTGTCTGGCATAAATTGATTTTTAGCCAGTGTACTGCATGCACCCGAGCCAATACTGCAACATGTTTTCCATGAAAATCGTAAGTGGTATAGAGGAAGTAAATAAAGAAGTGTTATTTACTCCTTCTCATAATACAAGAACAAGGGGTCACCAACTGAAATTAATCGGTAGTAGGTTTAAAACAAACACAGGAAAGTATTTTTTTCATGCAATGCACTGTTAACCTCTGGAACTCCTTGCCAGAGGGTGTTGTGAAGGCCAATACTATAACAGAGTTCAAAAGGGAGCTAGACAAATTCGTGGAACATAACCATTGATGGACCTATTAGCCAGGATGGGCAGGAATGGTGTCCCTAGCCTCTGTTTGAGGGAAGCTGGGATTGGGGTGACAGGGCATGGATCACTTGATGATAACCTGTCTGTTCATTCCCTTTGGGGCACCTGCCATTGGCCACTGCCAGAGGACAGGATACTGGGCTTGATGAATCCTTGCTCTGACCCAGTATGGTCATTCTTATGTTCTTATGAATATTTATTCTGTGTGCAATTCACCCCTAGGGAAGGACCAGCAAAAGTATTGCTTTCACAGTGGAATGGCCCTGGGCTGGCCCTCTGGACAGGGTGAACTTCACTTTCTATTTTCATATAAATTTGCTGCTGTCATGTTCTCACCCTTTTTTGGGTTCATTTCCTGAACCCATTTAGGTCATCCTATTTTATGGGATCAAGGAAAGCGTTCAAGGAAAGTGAATTACAAAGTTGCATACACAAATACCAGTAGAAAACAAATTCTGTGTTCCCACGGGTAAGTCTCTGCAGAAGCGTTTGCTCAATTGTCAGATCAGGGAATAGAAACAAAGTCATGTGACTTATCTGACCAATCAAAGCTCAAATAGCTAATAGCAAATAAACACCAGAGGACTGTTGTTCAGATCCATTGAATTGCTTCTTTAAAATCATGAATAAATTTAAGGAAATCAGAGTTTCTGCATGGATATTTAATGAGCTGAAATAAAGAGGTAAACTCATCAGATATTCATTGTGACTTGTTCAGGCATCTGAAGTAGAGCTGAGGAGGATGGGATACCAAATTAGCTGAACCAGAATTAGAGCTAGGAATCCCATGAACTGGCTGGCTTTCAATGTGAGCATTAGCACTACATGAGCATAGCGATCTAGCTATTTACTGCGCTCTTCACCCTGGAACATGCAGCATCTGGTTAATGTAGTAATTAATAAAATTAATGTGTTCCTTATAGTACATTCTCAAAGGCTGTATCCCTTCCATTTCATATGACTCCTGTGGGTACGCACATTTTCCTGGGATACAACCTACATTTCCCATTGCTTAATTAACTATTGGAATGCTTTTTGTTTATGTAAGCGCTCTTCAGGTTCTACAAAAGTCATTGGGCCAGATATAGAGCTGCCAAATGAGCACAGATTTCATTAATTTCAAAAGAGTTAAATACACTTACACCACTCAAGGATCTGAGCTACTATGTGATTTCCCAGTGATTGTGGAACATGACCTAGGTCAGGACAAGGAAATTTTAGACAAAACAAAAAGTTTTTAAAGATACACACATACAACACTGCTCAATATTGTTTATGATGTTTACTAAGTGATGAAAAATTCAGTAAATAGATCTGAAGCATGTATATGATAGACTGGTGTCATCAGCTTTTGATTTTGTGAATAATAAGCAATAATGTGCAAGAAACGTATGGAGACACACTGCAGGTGAGACTAGAAATTTGGCTGCCAATCTTGGTCTCCAAGAAAACACAGGAAATACATTAACATGGGCGACAGGAACGTGAATGAAAGAATACTTGCAGGGGGAAAGAAAATCTGGCAGCACAAAACCTGAACAGAAAATCTCAGCTGCTGTAACTCTTTAACCAATGCTCTGTCTCTGCTACAGAAGACACAGTCACCCTATTTGCCAATGCATTTGTCATCAGGATGCCTCAATCTCACATTTCTAGTAAGCAAACTTGTACTGATTTTTCTGCCCTTATTCAGGGTTAAGTCCCAATGAAGCAAAATACAAAGGATCGGGCCATCAATACGATGACACAAGATGAAATTAAGAGTACTGTTATGATGGTAGCACCAAGAGCATCAGGGCCACATGGTAGGCTCCAAGAGATGGACTCGGTCCCAAAGAGTTTACAATTAAAAAAGACATTGGATTGACAAAGGGACATATGGTCAGATGGTGGAAAACAGAATGGCTCCCTTGATGTCAATTAAATTGAAGTCAATGGAGTAAGAAGATCGATTGGGGATCTGACCTATCAAAGAGGAAACATACAAGAAGAGGTCTGGGTAAGGACAGGCATGTGTGTACTTTGTTTTGGTGGGGACTAGAACTACAACTGTGAAAAGTGAGGGAATTTAATGGAGATATCCTCTTTCTTAGCTAAGGTAGAGGGGAACAAAGGGCACGCTATACCAGCCATTCTAAGCCTGGAAGAAGGGCAGAACATACAAGAGTGGTCCACAGACTACAGGATGGAGAGGGAAATGTTAATTCAAGTGGTTAAAATATCTTCCATTTTCCATCACATTGTGACTTGGAGTAACGAGATGAAAGAATGAAAAGGGAAATGTAAGCTGGATGTTCGGGAAAAATGTCCTAACAGGCTTCCGGAGGAAGTGGTGGAAGCACCATCGCTTGGATCATTTAAATCTGGACAAAGCACTGGAAGTATTATAGAGTTAGGGGTCAGTCTTGCCCTGAAGAGAGAATAGAGCATATAATCATAGAATCATAGAATATCAGGGGTGAAGGACCTCAGGAGGTCATCTAGTCCAACCCCCTGCTCAAAGGAAGACCAATCCCCAACTAAAGCAGTAGAGCTTATACACCTCTCCCTAGGGACCAGATGACATTCCCAACATGCTCCACAAAACCAACCCATGTATCAAGTCCAAACTCATTATCATCCTGGGCTTTGGGTTTATTAGGAAAGGAAATAACACTAAGATAACTAAGAGCAACTCAAGTACTTCTCTGCGTGCTTGGCTGTTCTCAGGGTTCCTCCCTGAAGACTCCTCAACCTGTAGCCTAGGTCCTCTTTCCCACATGAGAACCACTTCATTCTATCCAGGTGAGGTAAGAAGTCCGCTACTGTACTGTGTTAGCGGAGCCCCCTTATTTCTGTCCCAGTGAGATCAATGCTTGCTGATAGGATGGTGGGTGGAGCAGGGCTGAGAAAAACACTGCCAGTTTGCTACATATCTTTTGTGAGAAGGGGCAATATTTGCCAGCACTTCTGAAGTGCACCAATAGAGAACTGCAAAGCTCCTGACTTGCCCGTTGATGAAAACGAGTCTCATTCTAGTCACCAGGGAAAGGAATGAGAGAAAGTAAAGAATAGGACTTAATCATCATTCAGTCCCCTCCAGGGCTATAAGGCAAAGCAATATGTCCCGACAGCAATGCATTCTCATCTCCAAGCAAAAAGCATGAGACATGCTCTTGGACTAATTTAGAGGGCATAGAAATCACCACACCAGATGAGACCTATGGGCCATTCAACTTAGTATCCTGTTTCTGAGAGCCACCAGTACTGGATGCACAGGAAGGTCTAAATCCCTCGTAATGGATAATTATGCAATAACATGCCCACAAGGAATGCTCCTTCCTAACCCCACGCAGTTAGCATTTGGCTCTTATCCTGGAGCATGACTGTTTATATCCCTTACATTAAATAGGATAAAACAATTATAACTGTGGTATCCATATAAATGTCTAATCCACCTTAAGTCCTACTAAGTCCTTGAAATATACATGGAGCAGAATGATCTTGGGGAGAGAAGATTTGGAAATGCCAAAATCATCCGCAGTATCCATCTCCTGGACAATGCCTCTGTTTGTGATTTTGGCAGGATGTAAGTCTTACAAAAGGGACTTTGAAAAGAAAGACATCTGCCTAATGCCAGATCCATATGTTAGTCCTTGTTTAATGACATGCATCCATTTCATTTATGCCTTGTGCCATCAGCAGCATGGGGTAGGAGGATGTAATTAATTATTCCTGTTGCCTTGCTGATTTTGCCGGGCTGGTCTAATCTGCCATAGGAGAGAAAAATGGCTGCTTGAACCCAACACTTGAGGCGATATGATAGTGGCTAGAGATGACCATCAGAGACTTCTGTGAGAATGGGGTGTTAGGCTGAGTATCAGGCCCCTGATGTCTTTGTGATATAAAATGCATCCACTGTCATTTTAGGATGTGAAACAGGGAAGAGGGCCTAATTGTGTGAGGGACGTGCATCCACATCACGAAAAAAAGCCAGATCCAACCCTAAAGAACTTGTCCACTTAGCCCACGATGAGAGAGAGCGAGCAAGGAGATACAATGAACAAACCAGGAGGAGAAGGAGGTAACTGCAAAAGGCTCAGGGCAAGTCTACGCAATTGGCGGGTAGTGATCGATCTATTGGGGATCGATTTAACACATCTAGTGAAGACACAATAAATCAATCCCTAAGCGCTCTTCCCGTCGACTCCAGAACTCCACTGCGAGAGGCGGAAGCAGAGTTGATGGGGAAGCAGCAGCGGTCAACTCACCGCCATGAGGACGCCCAGGTAATTCAACCTAAAATACGTCAGAACGTGTGTATCTGAGGTCTCCCCTCCCCCCGCCACCCAGTGTAGACCTAGCCTCAAATCTAAACAACTTTGAGATCGCAGTGATGCCTGTGGTAGATACTGTTCTATCTAAAGTATTTCTATCTCAGCATCTCACCCAGTCGTTAAATGCATTGACTCCCATGACACACCTGTGAGGTAGGCATTATCATCCCCTATGTACAGATGGGGAACTGAGGCACAGAGAAAGACTGAAGGCAGTCTACACTACCCGCTGGATTGGTGGGTAGTGATCAATCTTTCAGGGGTCAATTTATCGCATCTAGTCTAGTCATGATAAATCGATCCCCAAGCACTCTCCCATCGACTCCAGTAGTCCAATGCTACAAGAGGTGCAGGAGGAGTCGACGGGGGAGCGGCAGCAGTCGATTCAGTGATGTGAAGATGCTGTGGTAAGTCAATCTAGGTACGTCGACTTCATCTACACTATTCCGGTCGCTGAAGTTGCATATCTTAGGTCGATTCTCCCTTCCCCACAACAAGTGTAGACAAGGGCTAAGTGACTTTCCCACTCAGGGCATTTGTGGCAGAGCTGCAATTAAACCCTGGTGATACACAGCTCAGGTTAGGACTCTAATCATTGGACAAGCCTTCCTGTTAGGCTATTCTTCTGGACAAAGTTCATGGGGAGAGCAAAAAGGAGACTGATCCTGACTTTACTCTGGATTAACTCTAGTGCAACTCCTTGGACTTCGGAGTGACTCCTGATTTATACCGTGAGAGTGGGTGGAGAGGTTATCACTGGCCTCTGCCTCTGCAGGAGACAGGCTCATGATTGTAACAGTAGCAGAGTGCAGAACTCAATGACTTAGTCTTACCCATTCAAATACTATTTTCTCAGCCTGTATAACTGACCCTTAATGAAGCTATTTATATAAGGAAATTAAATTAAAGAGGAATGTTAGTCACCCGGGTGTTGCTGTATGGCTGTAATGTGTGTCTGGGGAAGCGGAGACTCATAAATTGTAGGCAGCACACTGAATAGAGGTCTTTAGCCTTTATAATTAAGTGGCAACTAGTTTCATATTAAAGATATTACACACATATACACACACAAACACGATGTCATATTCTCCATTTCCTGGACATCAACCTCAGCATGCCGGAAACTGAAATTACCCGGGGGGCTGGGGCGATTTAAAGGGAAATTGCCTGATTTTGAAAAGCGGCCTGTAATTTTATGCCTGCAAACTTTGGACCTGGAAGTAAATTGTGGGCACAATTATGGAGGTGCAAATTAACTTGGGCACCTTTTATAACACATGCAGTGTGACTAGTAGGCTTGGCTGGGAGCTGGGGCCCAGACGTCTAAGTCCCATTGATTCCAGTAGGAGTTAGGCACCTAAATACCTTTGAGGATCTGGACCTGGGTGCTCAGCATCTCTGAGAATCCAGCCATTGACAGCTCAGGGTAGATCTACACCGGACCTGGAAGGCGTGAGTTCCAGGTTCAGGAGACATACCTGTGCTTGCTCAATCAGAGCTAGCATGCTAAAATAGACAGGTAGCTGTAGGTGGGTGGTGCTAGCAGTGGGAGGAGCTAGCCATCCCAAGAATGTACTTACAGTCAAAAGCGGGATTGTACGTAGGGTGACTAGCCCCTCCCACCACTCCTGCTTCTGTTTTGAGCATGCTAGCTCAGTCAGAGCTCATGTGGGTATGTCTCCTCAAGCTGGAATTGACATTTTCCAGCTCTAGGGTAGCCATAACCAGAGTGATAAACCCAGCCACAATCATTGCAGCTGAAGGCACAAAATCAGAGGCCAAATCAATGCCCCTTTAAAGAACAATGCCAAAGATGATAACACAGTGTATTAAATTGTTGCTATTTGTCGCACAAGGTAATGCAAACAGCCACTCTCTGTTTAGCCATGGTTAACACAGGTCTGACCGGTCCAGCCAGAATGGAGATGAGTGGCTTCCCCGCACACAGAGAATCCCTATTATTTATCCAGGATTGGGAAAGTCCTTGCTAGCAGTGAGTCCACAGTTTGCAAATAATTACCAACTACGTATACTATGTTAGCACATTAAGCCCCTCCCCCCCACTCAGGGCTGCACAAAGACACAGTAAGAGATGGTCCTTGTCCTGAAGAGCTTACTGGCCAGATAAACAACACAGACAAAGTGTGAGAGGGGAAACAGAGGTTCAGTGAGATGAAATGACCTGCCCAAGGTCACGCAGGTGGTCAGTGATGGAGCTGGAAGTAAAACCCTGAAATCTTCAGATTCTCAGCCTAGTGCAGTCTCCAGTAACGTCTCACTGAATCCCCAACATGTTTCATGTGTCTAAGTAAGATGCAGCTGATACTAATGAGAGCAGGATCAATTTCCCTATGTAGGCTGACAAGCGTACTCTAGGGTGAGGTTTCTCAATGGCAGGTCTGTGGGCTGGCGCTGGTCCCTGAGCTCTCCTGGACATAGTTTAGGAAGGAAGCCAGACACTGGCATCAAAAGGGTTTAGAAACACTGCTCTAGGGAACATGCAATTTCTAATCAAGACCAGCCCAACACAGATCTGGTTGGCTTGGGCCAAGGGAAGACTCCACATGGGAGAGCCAGGCTGCTTCCAAAGAACAGCTAGCTGCAGAAACGTGGGGAAAGCAAACCCAGACGGGGATGATGGACAAGGCAGCCCCATAACTGGTCTGTAACCGACTGGTAGGCAGAAGGTATCTGACGTACCAACTCAGAAAGCCGAATGAAGCTGGCATTTTGAACTGATTAGCTGTGGGGCTGTGAAAGGGGAAAATTGATTTGTGCAATTTACCCCGCTCAGTGAAAATTAGAGTTAGCCTCAAACCTATACGGTGCTAATCTGCAGGAAAGACTTTCCAGAATAAAAATGATCTCTTCCGGAAATCTAACAATGTTACCAGACAGTAGATACATTGATTGAGAAGGTGTTGATTTTATAGAGTCGCCATGACCACACCTGCCCTCGAATCTGATGGAAGAGATGGTTTTATATTTTTCAAAATAATTCCGCCTTTCCTTACACTTTGTGGAGAAATGTCAACTGTTCTTTAAAGTTGATTTTCAACCTAGTTCTGCAGAAAAGAAAGTTGAATGCATCTAAAGCAGTTTGTAGTCAGTGCAACAGAATAAAGTTGACAGTCTATATACACCTGTGTGAAATGCTGCTTCTATTGCAGAGATCATTTCTCCTTCATCTAATTAGAAAACTTCATAAAAGGAAAGTGGGTAGGTTGTTATTCTCCATACCATCTACCCCAAGACAGCTCTGCATAAATCAGAAGTGGGGAGCATCAGAGGGAGCTAAAACAGACATATTCCTTTTCCCCACCCTGTTTTCCCCATGGAATTATGAAAGTAAGCCAAATCTGGTTTATTGAATCTGTGAAATGGACAGTTTCTCAGCTTTCTTCAGAGGCTAAGCTTCTTAGATTACGCTATTGGCAGGATAAATTGTGATTTAAATGGCTTTTGATATTCAGCCATGTAAGCTTGAGGCCTTCGGTTGGGAGACAATTGGTGCCTTTTAAATTCATTCCAGTTTAACAAAATTCAGGCAAGGTTATTAAAAAAAAAAAAAATTAATTAAGCTTCAGCAGGCTGGGACCCCAGGACTCAATACCCTCGATCCATGGTGGGAAATGATCGTGTGTAGCACAAGGATCAGTAGAGAGAATACCACAGATTTATGAATCTGCTCTTTCTAAGGCTGGGTGCATCATGTGCCTCTCTCCAATCTTCCGCCAAATCTCTCTGCCCCCTCCTCTGCAAAAGCTGATAAGAGGTCCAGGCATAAGAAATGCATCATCTGAAAAGCACCTGTTTGCCACGGACTTCAATGGAGACAGGATCAGGCTTCTAAAGCAAAATGGCAATTTCTGACTGGCCTGGATTCAAGGCTTTATTCCAATGGTTTCGTTGCATCACACAGTGAAGTAGGCAGCCAGGAACAATAGGGATAGGGACAAACAAGCCTGCTTGCAAAGCGGGTTAGGATGTGCCTTGAAGCACAACCCTGGACAAAGGATGGGGTATAAGTTTCACCTTCCTAGGAAAGGCACCAGGAGGCAGTGTGACTCAGAGACACCCCTCAGAGTCGTCATTCCTCCCCTCCTTCCTCCTTGCACCCCAGAGAGGTAGGAAATCCCTGCTGGCCTACCCCAGAAGTAAATTACGACCCCCTCCCACAGAGGCACTGGCCAGCAAGTGAATGGGTGATCCCCAGGCTCTTCCTTTTCCCACCACCAGTGCTACCCACTCCCCACCCACCTGCTCTCAGGAAGGAGTAAACAGGCAAATATCCCTCATAATCCTGCATGCGTGGACAAAAGTCCACGTAGCCCATGCAGAGGATGTAAAGAGGGGGAATCTCTGATACCCCTTGCTGCATGTTGTGAAATCCAAGGCATAATCAAGCCTGTAAAGAGCACCTAGCAAATCGCTCAAACTCTTTATTTTTATGAGACACTTTAACCAGCCCCCTTTTCATATCCTTTATGAGGCTGCCTTTAGCCCTGGACACAGTAAAAACTCCATATTATGGAATTCATCAGAAAGAAATTATACATGGAAAAATCATTACATTATAAATTGGTTCCCCTGTTCTAAACATGTAGGAAATGGAGCATATAAAACTCACATGGCATCGCAGACTTTGATACAAGGTTTGTTACTGCACCACGACAAAAAAATGAAATATGTGCTAACACGCTGCAGGTTAATTTTCTTTTATTAACCACACAGACACATCGCCAGGCAACTTCATAAATTTGATCTAACACTGTGATTTCTTCGTTCACAGGTAGCAGAAATGAGCAGAAAAGCATTTTCCTTATACCTGATGCATTGTACAGTTATAGATCCCCCTGCCCCCCAAAAAAGCCCCATAGATGGGAGTCAGGAGGTCTGAATAGAGCGGGGCAAAGATTTTTTACCACATTTTGTTGTTGTAGAAAAGGCAGATTCAGCAACATTGAAATATTTCCTGAATTCATGTCAATTTCACCACATTGTTTTGTTAAAGAAACCCCCAAAAAATCTAAATGTTTTGTTTAGACATTTTTGAAATGAGATGTTTTGATTTCTTCTGATTCTAAACAACTTTTCATTTCAGAATTTTCTTCCATTTTATTTTTAAAATGCTCAAAACTGAAATGAAATATTCACTCCAAATTCTTTTTTTTTAATTTTTAATTCACTTTTTAAAAATAATTAGTTCAATCCCAACCCCCACCCCCCCAAAAAAAATTAGAAGTGAAGCAAAAAAAAATAATCCACGATATCCCCAGCACTAGCCCTGAGTTCTAATTCCACTTCTGTCACTTATTCAGTGTCCGATCTCGGACAAGGTATTGACCTCTGACTCAATTTCCTCATCCGTAAAATGGGAATAATGATCCATACCTACCATTACATGAGTGCTCTTGGCATAGGAAACTGCCAATGACTAAACTTTTGGCTGCTTAGCCAAACCGACCTCAGATTTTGAAGCTACGGAAGATCACAGGTTAAGACACATCCCACACCTCTGAATTTCAGAGCTGTTCATCTGGTCTCTTGCCTGAGATTGTCTCTACAATGTATTCTAAAGGAATTTGAACACTGCCCAGCAATTCAGACTACTGGCAATGTGAACTGCAGCATGAACTGAAATACTGCTCTGTAACTCCCCCGTATGGATACTGCAGGTGCAAACTTAAAGGTCCCTAGTCCTCACTAATGTAGTCCTTTAAAGGGGAGTCCAAATTCCAAGGCAGTGTAGACATGCCCTAAGAGACGGGAGTTCTTTATATTATACTGTTCATATCTTCTTTCACATCTTTCGCCATCGTTTAAAATGAAATAGCATGAGGAACGGGGAGAAATGAAGAAGCAGGAAATTGAGGCCCAAACACTTGTGGTGTGGAACACACAATGGAGTTGTGTGTGAAACGATTTCCATTAAGTCACTTGGTCTTGCAGTGAAGGTTTAGCAAAACCTTTACTCCTGCTCTGGAAAATGGTGCGGAAAATGTTTGAGACCCTCCAGTCTCACGTAGATTACGGAGGCCGCAGAACCAGATGAAAAAGACAGCTGAAGATGTTTGGGATTAGGGGATTTTGGTCACAAGAAGCTTTGAGGCCCTAGTTTTATCAGAAATGCCCTTCTGGATCTTGGCTACTGGTTTTGTTTGCCTGTGTTAGTAACACTGACACTGAACGAAATGTCCAAATCTAATCTACTTGTCACCATCTCTGCTGTTTGTCTATTGTTTGCACTTTGATCAGCGCAGGCACTGGATCTAGTCTGGTCAGTTTCACTCCGGGGCCCCATTCTCAGCTGTCATGAAATTTATGACCTTTGACTGTCATGGTGGTTGGTACTTCCATAGACCCTAACACGGCAAGGTGCTGCTACAGGATACTGGAGCTCCCTTGCTATTCTAAACAGTTTGACCTGGTCTACACACACAGCTCAACTGTTCCCAGAGCCAGTACAGTGGCAAATTTTGCTAGCACATGTTGTCAGTGGTAGCTCATTTTCCTACTGTAGGGAAGACTTAAAAGTGAAAGGGTAGTTTAGGTCCATTCATCTTTTTGTAACCTGGGCAATACTCCAGAAAGATCCAGACAATTAATACCAGCTCAGGTCATTTCAGAGAGGAAGGATGGTCTGAGGCCTAAGCGATTGGAAGTTGGCTTGGCCACAAACTCCCTCTTTGATGATGGTCTTTCTGTGCCTCATTTTCCTGTTTGTAAAACCTAATTATCACCTATCTCCATAGTATCAAAATGATTTCCATGTAAATAGATAACTCCTCCTTTCTCACACCCTTTGTCTACCTAGTCTCTTTGATTAGAACCTTTTCAGGGCAAAGGCACTCTCTAGCTATGCACGCATATAGCACCTAGGAGAATAGGGTCCTGAATTTGGTTGGGGCCTCTAGGTACCACTGCACTAAATCATTATTACACATAACAACAGGCTACCAAACAACCAGGTGATCTTGACTTTCAGCCATTACTGATCTGTAACCTGATTCTGCTCGTCATCCATTGACTTCAATGGACATTCCATGCATGGAGAGCTTCCTCTGAATCAGTGATGTTGAGGAAACAAACTTTAGTAAGCAGTCACCGATCCCTGATTCATCCAGTCTTCCTTGTTTAGTTTATGTTAGAATATTAAAGTCTGCAAATTTCTCAGGAGCACATGGCCCTTAGTTCATATGAACCTCCTTTTTAAAAAAACTTTCCTTTTACAGCAGCTTTTAAATTATTCTTTTAAATAAGGAAATTGCATCTTTAACGGAAATTGATCACCCAGATCCCCTTGATACAAGCCTTTGAAACATCCTCCAACTATGACAGAGGTAGGTATTTTTAGAAGGACCGTGTGGTAATTTTATCTGCGGCGTTCAGTAATTTACAATATCGTAGCTGAAAGTAAAGTTTTCCCTTAAGTGTAATTTGGCATTAATCGGGCTTTCGCAGGCATATTCGTTGCAGACGGGGCACCAGGGTAGAACACAACTTCACCCTAAAGATCACTAGGGAATTGCAAAACTGAATAAAGCCTTATACAAACTCATTGCCAGGTAGAATCTGAGACAAACACCAGATCTAAGACACATCAAACTACAGCCACAGTGCTATAGCAAGTCCTCTCTCAGTTTGTGCTTACCTATGATGATAGGTGTATTAAAGACAGAGAAAAAAATACATTTAGTATCCAAGTACAGATGGTTACTGGGCACTAAATAAAGTGTTGCTGTTAAAGAAAGAGATACAAATTGAAATGTAAGGATATGAGTCACTTCCTAATAAAATGCAATCTAAAAGAAAGGGTCCATTTACTTGTAATTTATAAAAATACAGTACATGAGCTGCAAAATGAATTTTGGGGGAACTAAAATTATTCATGAATGTGGATCGAATCCAGCAGATATTTTCCACTGAAAAACAGAAGAAAGAATTAAAAAAAACCCTCAAAACTTTTGTTTTGATCTTTTCACTTCAAAATGGCATTTCATTTTGAAATTTGTTTTTTTTAAAAAAATAACACGAAAAGAGAGAAAAACATCAAAAAATGACCCAAAACAAATTTTTTAAAAAATCAATTTCTGTTTGAATCAAGCCATTTTTTCCCCAGATTTCTTGATTCAGCCCCTGAACTGAAAAATCAATTATTCACTCCACTCTTGCTCAAAGGCCCTATCCAAGATCAAGGCCTTATTGTGCTAGGCACTGCACATACCCAGAGAATGAGACAGTTTCTGCACCAAGGAGATTACAGTACAGTTAAAAGAAGGGAGAAAAAGTCATCTTCTTCCCATTTTACAAATAGTAAACTAAGCCCTGGTCCAAACTGTACAGGAAGTGAGGGAGGATTAACCTAACATACGCAACTTCAGCTATCCAAATAGTGTAGCTGAAGTCGACGTATTTAGGTCGACTTACCTCGCCATCTTCAGGGTGCTGAGTAGCTCCCCTGCCAACTTCACCTGGGCCACTTGGCGCAGTGAAGTTCCGGAGTCGACGAGAGAGTGCTCTGGGATTGATTTATTGCATCTAGATGAGACACGATAAATCGATCCCCGAAAGATTGATCTCTACCCGCCAATCCAGCAGGTAGTGTAGACCTGGCCTAAGACAAAGAGTAAGTGACTTTCCAAGATCATACAGGGAGTCAGAGCTGGGAATTCCCCAGCTTGCTAGCTCTTTAACCACAATGTCATCTTTCCTCCTGGAATTTTTTAAAGATATTCTCTCTTTTTTACTCCTTTTCATATGTATCTTTCTGATCTGTGCTCAGTCCACACTAGCATACTTAGTTCTGTGAACTGAGTTTTGTACATATTTCATTACCATACTTAAAGATGTAACAATGTCATTTTTGTTCAGATTGCCAGATGATTTTCTGAAGCATTTATATAACGAGTTCCATATTTACAGCTCTTTTAGCTTCTGGACCAATGAACTCAGTCTGCAATGGGAAGAAGAAATATGAGTTGGCCTTATATCAATGGGTCTATATGATATTGACAGTTGATAGTTAGCCATAATTACTTGAACCTTATTACTTAGATGGTACCTGTTATATTACAGGCTAATCCCATATTTACAAATAATTTGTGCAAGAGAGCATTCTTGTTTTATAGGCATTCAAATTAATTAAAGTGATAGAAGCTATCTTAGATTTGTAATGATAAAATTGCCAATGGCTGTGACCTGTCCCTCTAAATTCCAGCCCCTTTTTAATAGCAGTGGCACTCCTCTTGACTAGGTGGGGAAGTCATTTTGAGTCTCTGAGGTAGGTAGGTGCTGAGTGGGAAAGTGAGCTACAAAGCCCCATAGCTCTCCCTGAAACCAATAAGTAAATGAACAAGCGGGCGGAGAAGGCAGAAAGCAGTGCAGAAAATCCTGCACTGAGCTCTGTGCCAGCAAATTTCTGAGCCTGTAGGCAGCTATGCTGTGGACTCGGGGGTTTTCTTGTGCAAAGTTCCTTGGGGGATCAGGGTCTAAGAGAGCAGTGTAGTCACTGGAAAGCAAGAAGCAGCCAGAAACCTGAGAGAGGTACTGCAATAAGCCAAGAGCACAGGGAGATGGTTTGGAAGAGCTCTATGATAGAGCCCTCTTTGGGTATGTTCCTTAAGAAATTACCTGCTAGCTGGGTGTCAGGATAATCCAGGCAACCATATATGGTTGGAGCAGGAACTGGAACAGCCTGTCTCAACTATCAAATAGCTGGGATTATCCACAACAAGGTAGTGATGTTGATCAGACCGGAGTGACTACTTTCAGTAGGAACCTATATACCTGCCTTGGGGTCACCTGGTTAGACCCTTGCTTGTGGATTGGCCTGTCCCCTAAGACTCACAGGTAATTACCTCAGATGACTCATCAGGCTCAGAACACTCATCACACTGGGTAGGAAATCCAGAGTAAAGGAGAGAAGGATCATGGGGTCAGTTAATATTCTCTTCCCATAATGCATGTGTGATGGCCACCCTCTTGGCTGACAGACTGGGACTTGAACCATGGACCTCCACAGCTAAAAACACACAAGCAACTACAGCTTGGGCTAAAGCTCTGTAGCAACACTTCTCTTTGTGAACTAATGCAGAGGAAGACTGTAACACACCCTCAGCCCCAGGTTACACATGCTGTCCTTGGAACTAGAAAAAGCATCTTTGCAAACATCTCTCTTGCTTTACAATAACCTCCTGAGTTCATGTGTGTCAACTTGTCCGGTCAGAATACTCCTACCCAATGCTACAGTCTCATGACAGACCGTAGCTATCGTAATATCTTGGCATCACATCACTGCAACTCTTCCAGGGAGACAGAACTCAAAATTTCATTTCAAATTTTAAGGGAAACCTTCCTCTCAAAAATGAAGAAAATAATGTCAAAGAACACCTAACATTGTGACAAGCTGTCAAAAGTTGCCACACGTGATGGATTGCTGCACAACCAAGAGGTACTCGTGTAGAATACAATAGACATTCAAGTAATGTTACCCCAGTACCTGTGCCACCAGCTGTTTCCAAGCATCCCATTTGCAATTGTACCTGCAATTATGTTTAGCGCACTGGACTTCACAATGCTGCATGCATCCGTTAGGGGCAAGCTGTTGACAATGTCATTCCCTGCTACCCACCATGTTTTATCTGTTGAACCGGCGCCCTTTTCAAGTCACGTAAATGTCAGAAAGCATCTTAAATCACACAATAGCCCTTTGCTTTGCATTTCATTTTCATTGTACAACTTAAGCATGATTACACTGGGGTTTAAACTAATGACTTCTGGGCTCAGACTTTAGATGACAATTGGCAAGCTCCCAGCCAGCCAGAATTGTCAGAGAGGAGTTAGTTATAAACCCATGAAAATCAGAGCATACGTAGTGGAAATGCTATTTCTCCCATCCCCCAGTCCACTTCAACCTGGGATAACATCACAAAGGATGTCATTATAATAACTTTATTATGGCCTCTTCTGAAGGAAGCCGGGTCCCAGTGAGAGTTTTGTTAAAGCAGGCAAGAAACTTCTTGCTCTTCATCGGGGTAAAGCCCTTTATAATGAATGTTGGCTAAACAAAGCGTTCATCTGTAAACACTTTTAATTAGAAATCGGTTAAAGCTTAACTTCCATGACCACATCGGCCAGAGGGATTAAATGCATGTCAAGCTTTGCCTGATCAGCAAATAAGATGCCCTTTGGTAACCTAAATTCCTCAGCTGAGAGACCCTTTCAGTCTCCATCTCATGTCATTGTGCTGTTCAAGCCCTTCTCTCCAAGCTCAATAGAGGATCAATATTTGTCTGTACTTTCTAGGTAAAAAAGACTCCTTGACACAGCCAGCATCTGTGTTTGAACAGCTACTTGCTAACACAGAGCAGACTTTCACCAAAAAGAGCTTGAGTTTGACAGGTCAAAAGAGAACCAGGGTCACCTAGCAGGGTAGTTATTTCTGTGTTTACTTACGGAATGTTCATACCCTAGCTACTATAAAGGATACGGCTGCGCCCTAAATGAAGGATGCTTATTGGTTTCCTGATGAAATACACATTTATAAGAACAGGACATGGTGAGAGAGAAGAGACACACGTTATGAGGCCTTAGTTGCTGTAAATTAAATCTTTCTGATGTTTCCAGTCCTTTGATAACATGCCAAAATATCCAAGAGCCAGGGTTAATATAAATGAGTCTGACAGCCTGCAATCAGATTTCACAGGGGATGCTATGGCTTTTGGCTTTGATTCTGTAGGATGGTAGCTAATGACACACTGTCACACCCTCAACTTTAAAGACAATAAAAAATGAATGGTGACGATGAAGAAAAGGAATCTCTGAAGCAGTTATAACCTCAAACATAAAAGGTTCTCTCCATGTGACAAGGAAGTTGTCCATTGGGAAGACCAACACTATTAGAATAATAATGTTAGTGAACAATTGCCGCTTATAAGAGTTTTGCATCTTCTTTTGAAGCATCTGGTGTTGACCAGTGTGAAGAGGAGGATACTGGACTAGATGGACCTTTGGCTTGATCCCATACGACATCGTTCCTATAGACTGAGTTACAAAGGAATGGATGAGAAGTCAGTGTGAAAGGTTTAATAGTTAAAATGGGGAGAGGATGGCGCCTTTTAGAGCTAAGAATCATGTGATGGAATTCTTCCATCAATGTAGCACTGTCTACTCCGGTGGAGGTTAGGTCAGCATAGCCATGTCTCACTGGGGTGTGGATTTATCATGCCCCTGAGAGACAAAGCGATGCCAATGTAAGTTCTCCATGTAGACCAGCCCTTAACATGATCCTAAACTGAGTTCTGCTGAATACACCAAATTACCTCATCTGGACAAAAAGTTTCAGTCTCTAGGGATTTTCTTGGAGTGCATCAAATAAGAAGCTCATCACACTCCAAGCCCATCCTTCCCTCAGCAAAGTAAACAGCCTGAAGATCACTTTGTGAACTTCATCTGAACCGTGCTGACAGTGAAGCGCGTGAACCATTTCAACAGGACAAAAGGTGGAGAGTGGGAGACTCTTGCTAAACTGCTCAAGAGGCTGCAGACCCTCTCCCAATCTAAAGAGAAACCGTATAGAGAGAGAAACTCAAAAAGACTGTCATTTGCTCACCTGCTTTGAATCTGGGTGTTAACTGTCTCCAAGGGCACAGCTAATATGCAACAGGTGCCCAGTAAACACGAACAGGTGTCTGTGAAGCTTTTGAGGTGGGTCAGCTGTGGTTGCCATTAAAAAGTCAACATTTGCCAACAAGGACATGCCACATTGTGGTTTCTGACAGAGGCCAATATTTACAACACAGAGGCCAATATTTACAACATAGAACCCCTGTGCTTAGAAGAGGAAATAACTGTGGTATCCCAGACAGTATGGTCAATCTCCTGACAGATAAACTAACCTCATGAGTTTTGCGGGGCCTTACTCAAGCTTTTTGAACATTTAATGTTGGCAATACTAGCCATGCATATGGAAGTTTCCTAATTACTGTAAGTCAGCTACAGGGGAAATTGTTCTGTTGACTAATTAATTCAAAGGTTTTTTTCTTTTTCTTTGAATGCACATTGTTCAGCCTCTTGTTACATCCACTCCTCCCTCTCTTTTTGTTCTAATTGACAAAGCCTCCTGGTAATCCAAACGGAGCAACTAATTAAGGAGGGAAACACCAGTCCACACCCTTACCTAGCTTCACAGTTACATTGTTTCCCTTGAAAAGAATAAATGGACACAAATCAGCCGTCAAGAATTATAACATTCAAAACCAGCTGGAGAACACGTCAACCTCCCTGGACCCACAATTACAGACCTAAAAGTCACAATTCTGCAACAACAAAACTTCAAAACCTGACTCCAACAAGAAACTGCAGAACTAGAATTAATTTGCAAACTTTACAATCATTAAATTCGACTTGAATAAAGACTGGGATTGGATGGGCCATTACACAAACTAAAACTATTTCCCCATGGTAATTTTTCCCCCTACTGTTACTTGCACCTTCTTGTCAACTGTTTGAAAGGGGCCATCCTGATTATCACTGCAAAAGTGTTTTTTTTCCTCCTGCTGATAATATCCCACATTAATTGATTTGTTTCATTAGAGTTGCCCCACCTTTTCATGTTCTCTCTCTCTCTGTGTATTATTTATTATTTTATATATATATATACACATATATATATACACACACACACACACATATATATATACACACACACACACACACACACATTATATATAGTGATGGGGCAAGGTCAGATGGCTATAGGAAACTGCTGAAGAACAGATATGTGAGTCTCAGCCTAAACAAATCCCTGGTGCCACTGGAACCTTCTAGAAATCAGCAGAAACAGCTAGCCTGATTGAGACACCTGAAGCCAGTCAGGCGAAACCAGTTAAAAGCCTTCCAGTTAGTCAGGTGGGGGTGGATGTCAGGATCTGTGGGAAGAAGTTGTGCTGTTGGTGAGACTGAGTGATAGACATATCATACACAAGGAAGGGAGCCCTGAGGTAAGGGTGAAGTGGAGTTTGAAGAAGTGGGGACTGCTATGGGGAAGTAGCCCAGGGAATTGTATTATGTTTTGTGGCTAAAAGGTCAGCCATCTTAGCTGATACTATTAGGGTCCCTGGGCTGGAGCCCAGAGTAGAGGGCGGGCCCGGACTCCCCCTTTTCTATCTCCCCTACTTAATCACTGAGACTGAGAGACAACCGAGACTGTGCCAGGAAGGATAGCTTCTCCTCACTGGCTTATGATGAAAATGGCTCAATAGGCTGTGACCTTGTCTCTAGAGAGAGAAGGGCCACGTGGAGAGTCACAGTGAGCCTCTGAGGCTAGTGAAATCCACCAGGAAATGCAGAATCCACAAAGATAAGGACAGAGCTTTGTCACAATACACACACACACACACACCCCTACTGTATTTTCCATTCCATGCATCTGATGAAGTGGGTTTTGGCCCACGAAAGCTTATGCCCAAATAAATGTATTAGTCTCTAAGATGCCACAAGTACTCCTCATTCTTCTTGGAACTGAATTAGAAAGTGTGAATCAACACCCAGCCTTACAAGCTTCTCTTCTTGCTTCTGGTGCCCATTGCTGATGAAGACAGTGATCTAATACTTGCATTGCAGTGAAGCTAAGAGGCCTCTGATCAAGATTGCAGCCCCGTTGTGCGTGACTCTGGAAAACTCGTACGAAGACTCAGACCCTGCCTCACAGAATGATCCCTGACTGTTTGCCTTTTTGAAATCATATTTTAGTTAGTCTAATAAAAAAAGGATCGTAAAGGTAGGGAGGGATTTTTATACCAGAAACTTTTTATATTTTATTTTATTTTCAAGGTCATTTATTGAAGCCATAAAACTGCATTTTGAAGTGAAACTTGGCAAAGGAAGCCAAGACCTTGGAATATGTATTTTATTTTCAACTCGCCTGGTTCAGAGTACATAGCATAAGAGAGGCAGTACAGTCTAGTGGATAGGGCTCAAGAACCCCAAGGACTCAGGAACCCTGAGTTCTAGTTTGAGCTCTCTCTCTGACCTTGAGAAAGCTGCTTTGCCCCCATCTTCCTCTCCCACCCTTTGTCTGCCTTGACTTTTTATACTGCAGGCCCTTCAGGGCAGGGATCACCTCTTAATATGTGTTTCCAGAGTGACTGACAAAATCTGCCCCCCTCTCCTCCTCCCCAAGTTTCAGTTGGGCCCTCTAATGTTAACAGTGGGTACCCTTTCCAAAGTCATAGTAATGAAAAAACATTCTGAAATCTCTGAATAGCATCTTTAAAAATGGAAGGAAGAAAAAAGCAAAGGAAGATAATGGACACAACCAAGGTCATCTTCCTCTCTGTTTATGTGCACTAGCCATTACCTTCTAGTTCAGTGGGTGAAATCACCCTGGAGCAGAGAGCCAATACAAGGCCTTCTGCACCACAAAGTGCTGCGTGCTGCAGAGAGGGTCTCCAGAGCTGCTTAGTGTAGGCCTGAGCAAAGATGGCATTGGGGACAGGATGTGGGTGATGCTGGCCCAGTCCCAGGAGCCCAGAGGTGTGAAGGAGAAACGGGGCCACTAGACTAGCAGGGGCTGGTGGGCTTTGCTGCCTGCTGTCTCCATCCCTGGGCCCTGGTTTAAGTTGAATGATTTCAGTTCCCTCACTCAGAAAAAGACCACATACTCTGGCTTCATGAAAAGAAAGCGAGTTACACCAGATGTCCATACACAATGTTGAAAGCTAACAGCCCCCAAGAAGCTAGATAACACAGTCAAAGAGTTTATGCTTCTGTGGGTAGATTGTTTTTAAAATACATTTTCATGTGGAGTTGGGAATCCATATTCAAATACAAAATATATCTTCACTGAAGCCTTTTCTTTCTAGTTGTAAGATACAGGCCTATCTACCACAGTCTTCTTCCTGGAGTCAATCCTCAATCCAGGTCTTTGTCTGAGATACAGAATATCAGGACAGGGATGGGTTAGTAGTCTAAGCATCAGATTTGGTAGTATTACACTCCCTTGAGCCACCAGTTTAAGTCCTAATAGCATCAGCTCAGTGTTGTTCATCCTTCTGAACTGTCTTTGATGCAGATACATGTGGCCTGAAACTCCTGATGGGAGTCTTCCTTGAGAAAGGAGTACAATACCAGAAAGGAGTACAATTCATTAAGGACCAAGGACTCCAGTCAGGCAAAAAGCCCACTGATTTCACTGGGAGTTCTAGGAAAGCAGGATTTGGGCCTTAATTTGGAAACACTCTACAATAGCCTGACGAGTTACAGAGGCAGCATGGATGTTGCTTCTTCCCACGTTGGACCAAGCGCTTGCTGACAGCCAGATTTGGGGGTTTAGCAGACAACCACCACAGCAAAAAAGAGAAAGGAGAAACTAGCCTGAATTCTTGGAGCTTTTGTGTCTTCCCTCAACTATTAGGAAATCTTTTATACTTTTTCAGTAGGGGATCCGGAAGAAATGAAACAAGGAAACTTTCACATGGGCAAGACCCTAGCTCAAAAGACCTCAAAATGCCCTTGCTATAAACAGAACCTTTGGAATGTTAATTTATGACATGCTTTCCATATGGATTATTAATACGACTTCATTTTTTCAATTTCCAATCTAGTAAAATAATTGAAAGTGTGGCCTGGTGAGCGTGATTATGAACAAAAGGGAACGTTGCCCATTGGGATTAGCTAAAACCAGCCGGGCTGATTCTTTCCACCAGGCCTGAAATACGCACTGCTCCCAGACTTCTCTGGGATACAGTACCATCTGTGTTCCCTGGTAGACCTGAAAAGGAAGGAAGGACTTAAAGGGATTTGTAGTGGAAAATCCAAACTCAGCCTGAGGTCTGTACAACAGAGAAGTTCACAGATGAAAGGGGAATCTATTCCCTCGGTCCTTTCTCCGGTCAGAAGGGTCTATAGGACTGGGCCTAGTTGGAGAAAGAGAAACACACAAGACAAAATCCTGTAGGCCTTACTCATGGGGGTAGCCTCATTAAAATCTATTGCCTTCACTCATGCAAGCTGATTATAACCCACAGGAAACCATAGTCCATTTGAGCACCTGGAGTTCATTGAGATCGAGAAGCTTAATCTTGCAGGGAGCTGAATGCATTCCACTCCCCTCTAGCGTTAGTGGAAATGGACAATTCCTGGCAGCTAGCTGTAGGTGCTCAACACCTTAAAGGATTAGGCCCAAGCACAAGTTATTTTAAAGCAACCATCACAATTGTAAGAAGAGTAGGACAGTGGAACAGACTACTTAGGGAGGTTGTGGAAGCTGTCCCTTATAACTCGATGATTTGATGAGGATTTAACATCTGTATTACAGTATCGCCTCTCTGTGGTGGGAGGGAAGGGACCAGGGCACTGGACACTGTCCAGATGGGGGGGTGCAAAGACAGTTGCCCCAACACCTGCTTAGCTGTTATCAGGCCACCATCTTCTGTCGGCATCATTGCAGAAGGGAGTCTTAAGGGCCTGAGTCTTTACTCATATGAGCTATCCTTATTCATGTGAGTGAACCTATTCAAGCCACTATTGTCCTTTGCCCACAGAAGTCCATAGCAAAATTGCCAGTGGCTTCCATTTGTATGGGTGCAATCCCTCCTTGGCTAATATTACACTCGGCTTGTGTTTACCCCCTCGTATATGAGCAAAGGTTAAATATTCAGAGCCAAGACACATTTCCCTTGCTACTGAATATTCATCCTGTACATACAGCTAGGCCAATATTTGGCCAGAGGGGATGTAACATTTTTCAAAAAGCACTGACTTCAGTGCGTGCAGGGTGCATCCATCTAAAGGCAGGATTTGATGCTTTGATATAATCAGTTTCTTACAGCTCTGCAAATACACACAGACGCCGGTATTAAAATTAATTACCATGAAAGCCACACAAGTTCACAAGCCTAATCCTGGGCAAACCTCCCTTATAAACAGACATTTGGGAACACAGGTATCCTTCCCGTAGATATAACATAGAGGCTCGAGTGCTGAACTACTGATACTTTAATGCCTCTGTTGACAGTACTTTTAATGTTCGATGGTTACCGGGAGACTATGCAGAAAAAGCATTCCCGTGAATTTTATTCATAGTGGAAAGTATATGGAGGGTTTGGGTGTTACATTTACACACACACACACACAGAGACAGATTCTCAGCTGGTGTCAATCTGGCTGGCTCTATTAACATTAATGGATCTACTTCAGTTTACACCATTGGAAGAGATGGCCCATAGAATGTATATATTAAATCCCTGAGAGGAAAAATCAGACGCACCAACTATTTGCACAACACACAGCAAATGTGAAATGTCAGACTGTCCATTTCTCATATTAAAAAAAAAAAGTTGCCAACTTTTGTAAGGAGATGCTACACACAATTTGAATTGGATATAACTGCTCATTACAGCTCTGTGGCTTCGGTCTTGTCAAAATAAAACATGGCGGGACCATATGGAGAGAATTGGTAAAATATGATGCGAGAAGATGATGGATACTCATGCTGACTTTGATGTCTGGAGCGGGCCACTGCCATGTTCAGGGCCTCTGAATGATCAGAAGACAATATGCTGGAGAAGGCAAACCAGGAGAATGTAATGATCGCAGCAGCGCTAGACGTAGCGCTAGGTTTTTGAGAGGAAATAAGAAGATTACCTCACAAAATAAATATCACTTAAACTATTCACTTAAGAAAGGAAAGTTAATGCTTAGGCATCATGCCTAAATAGGAGATTTAACCTCCTCTTCGAACTGCGCTTCTCCTCATGCCAGAAGTTCTGCATTATTGCATTATCTTCTCCTATGGGATTATACCGCCATCTGGTTCACACTATTGTTCTAAGTACTTCTAAGACTAAGTTTAGGTCTCAACCCTGTATTCTGTATGCAATCATACATGCAATTATTTATCCGCTTACACACACACACACACACTGTTCATTAATAACAGTTGAGGTTTACGGTAGAAAAGTAATGTCTTCCAGGTTGAAAAAGTAACTGCTTTCATGTTTTTCAACCCAAGGGACAATGGGATACCTTATAAACTAAAAGCCCTACTCAATGTATGTTTTATTTTGCCATTTAAAAATGCCTCTTCCTCTCCAAACATGCTTCAATTTCACTTACTGACAGCTGATGGATCTCGTTTTGTTTTTGTGTTTTTTAAACTCACAGGGACATATGAGCTGCTTATCCCATGGAAGAGCTCTAACAGCAGCCATCTTGGTTAGGGAGAAGGAAAAACGATTTCAGCAATCTTATCTCTGTCTGCAAATGTCTGCTGGCAGGATTGGGCGTGACGGCACATCTGTGCTCAAGAGCAGTCCACCATGGGAACTGCTATTAGGTTGGACCTCGTGTGGAAGCAGCACATCACATGTGCCTGCTGGCAGTAAGCATGACTGTAGACAGCACTATAGTATCAGGCCTTCGCACTGCAAACTTCTGGGCAGTTCACTTGACTTCAGTCGGAGTTGGGGCAATCATGAACTCACCACCTCGGCAGCATCGGATTCTGAGTCCCTTGCTTTCCTTACACTAAGGGTTAAATCAAGAGAGAGGCTTGACCATCCACACACCTTCCACTAGATTCCCATGGGAATTGCAGGTGCTCATTATCTCTGTGAAGTTGGCCCCCAAATCACTCAGAAAATCAAAGTTAAACAATAAAACTGGGGGGAGGGAGGCAGCAGGCTGCTACTTTTTCCCAATCTGGTTCACTGTTGATAGTGGGGTGGGGGAGGGGGGTAGAAAGGTGTACTTCTTACTCTGATGAACACCAACAAGACTAATGAAGTCCCTAGTGAGTTCCTCTTTCTACTGCTGCTTAATTGAAGGAAGGAGAATTTGGCCCAGTACTCCTTTTTGTTAGCTTTCCACTACTAAATCTCTGCTCATGAATCCTCAGTTATCATTCCTACACCTGCCCGGGGTCCAGTTTGTCAGGCTGTTACTCACAATACTACTCATGCATTTCTCACACTAAGTCTGTGAGAAGCCAAGACTGGACTTCCAGGTGTTCAGCACCTTCTACCAGACAGTGAATGCCCTCAACTCTTCCTATTTGCCAATCAATTCATTCCAAATAAAGGGGAGTGGAGGATGCCCTGCACTTTGTAGGAGGTGCTCAGAACCCTGCAGGGTCAGGCCTATACATCCTCTGAACTGGGTTGTCTTCAATGGACTTGATTCTCCAAGGGATGGTGTCAATGGAACATGAAGATGTTTGCAGGCACTTCCCAGGATCTGATGCTGTTTATCTATACAGCACCGTGCACCCACCTAAAGCATCTGGTAAACAACAATAGTCATGAGCCCTCCCTTCTCTTGGGAACCGGCACAGAGAAAAGCACCATTCTCTGGCCACCTTTGGAACATATTATGTAACATTTGTGCATGCTTAGTTCATGGACCGCCAGGAGGGAAGCAACCACACCACTGAAATGAACCTCTTAACGCTGTGGGCTAGAGTTTTACAAGCACAAACCCAATGAAAGCAAACAGCCGCTAGGCTAATGATCCTCTGTTTGGAAGCAGCACGTAGGTGGGGCGCCTGGGTAGGGTGGAGATGGAGGCGGATGTGGGAGAGATGCAAGATCTGTACAGAGTTGTTTAGTGTGTTTGTTAGATGGTTTCTCCTGTCATTGCTCAGGCTAGCACAGACCCCGGTTTCAACAGATGGTTAGCCACATCCATTCCAGGGGGACTTTTATTTTGCTCACCACGAGGGCCACAACATTTTGCAATGCCATAAATCCCCATGACGCTACAGGCCTCTCACATGCGAAGCAGGGAGGAATAAGGAAGAAATGTTTAAAATAAAAACAAAACAAAACGGAGGCTGGTATTTGCTGAGGAATTTTCACCACAATGCTGAAGCTGCATAAGTGCTGTCTTTGTTCAATCAAAAACTGCTTTTGGGTTGAATGGAGGCCACCACTAACAAGGTATTTGGCGGGGAAGGAGATTTCCTAATGGGCGAAGTGAATTTAGGGGTTTGATGGAGCATTTGGTTCTGGGTCTGGTTTGTAGAGCTGGAGAAACAGAAACACAGTTTCCCTATCTCAGCCAATACATACAACATGCCACTGAACACACAGTGCTGGCATCTTAACCACATGGCTAATGGATATGAATGGGAACTATAGTCGTGTGTGAGCAGGGGGAACAATAAAGTGACAGATAAGAGAACTCAGAGGGAGTGACACAAGGTACTTTGCACCATTTGGGATGAATTTTCTGGCAAGATGGATTGATTACAGATTCTCGTATTGAGCTGTGTGTATCCTTGCCAGCAGGGAACCAGCATATTACATAAACATCTGATGTTTGCACTGAGTAAGTTTTCCCATCTCAGGCTTCCCCCTGACTAAATCCTCCATTCTCCGGTAGGAGTTCTCAGAATCTTCCCTTACTTGACATCCTCAAAGGCCAACAATATGAGTGCTGCCATCTTGCCATCTAAGGAGAAATGGAAGGCCCTCCTTCCAGACCCTGTATTGGTTGGTTCCTACCGATCCGCTCACTTTTTACTGGCATCAGTTGGTGGGCCAGTAGCCCACAGAGCCTAAGGGGTAACAGACTATGCTGTTTGGTTTCCAAATTTATTTGCCTAGTGAGAAGTTCTTAGTTTTTAAAACCAGAAGGGTGCCATCAAGATCTAGACTGATCTAGCACAACACAGGCCAAGGCATGTCATCCAGGATTCTTGCAAAGATAGTCATACTTTTTCCTTGATATGTGAGTGAACATTATCAAGCCCAATAACAACTGCTCAGGAACTGGATACGTTGCCTCTGCAGTATTGGTAGTCCATGAAGTGACTGAGACCAGAAGGCAAGCGTGGGGAGAGGAGAACTAGCCTATGGGCACTGAGTCACATCCCTCCTTACATTAAAATAGATTATATTGCCCTACTCCAAAATGTCTCTGAATAACCAGCTTCTGGCTTCACAGCAGCTGCTACAGCTAGTGAAATTGCAATGACGGAAAGGGGCGATAGCAGAAAAGGAGGAGACAGAAATGGCAGAAGACCAACATCTACAGCTTTCATGAACAACAGACCTTGTGTTCCCATTATAACGGAGTCCTCTGTCACTAATAATTGAACTTGATTTGCTTTACCCACAATCACCTTTGGCTTTCACCACATCTCTCACACTGTGGCCAATTACCTTACAGTAGATGCTTGCCGTGATGGAAACTGCATCTGCAGTGACATAAGCTAGGATAAAATCACACAGAAAATCAATTCTTATGCCTCAGAGCATAAGCTAATCACCAGCTGGGGTCAGGAAAAAATTTCCCCCAGTAGTATATTGGAGCTTTTATGCCTTCCTCTGAAGTGTCCAGAATTGGCAACTGCTGGAAGCAAGATAGGGGGCTGGATGGACCAAGTCCTCATACAGCAATTCTTGCATTCTTATGGGCTCCACTGCCAAATTTACTGCTTCATTTTCTTCTCTTACCAAATTAAGCCTACACAACTGGCACTGGGCTAGTTTTCTGTCTTTGCTGAGTCAGCAATTGCAATTAGAGAAGGTGATACAGAAAGTCTGCGTTACAGCCCAGAATAAAACGCCTATCTCTTGACACCAAGTCTTGTGCAGAAATGCCATGCCCAGCCTCCCATCTTTTGTGTCATTTTTGGCAACCTTGTAGAGGTCTGTGTGAGTTTCAGGTGAGCAGTTGAACAGGTCCAGTGGATGGTTCATGGCATATAAGACAGGAGAAGTGGGTTCTATTCCTGACTCTGCCATGAAGCTCCAGGCAACTCACTTTAACTCTTTATGGTCATTTATCCCCCTTCTAAAGTGGGAACAATTATACTTACCTTCATTTATTAAATGAGTTGAGATGAGTGGATGAAAAGTGCAAAGGATTATTAAATAGCTGCTTCTCTAAACCACACCAACTCGCTCTGTGTGAGCTTCAATGTATCCCTAATGACTGCTCTTCAGAGGAAAGGCAAAATAAGTCCCTCCCGCCACTGGGCGTTTCGCTCTCACCCATCCTAAGAAAAGAATTTGGCAATCGACATCACTGCCCAGAAAGCAAACAGAGAATTTTTGGGATGTAACAAAGCATTTTTTAAGAAAAGCCAGAAGACTTGGAAGCTTGAAAGTTTGGTTTGCATATATAAAAAAATAAAAGTTCTTTGCAAATGTTTCCTTGTGCCTCTCTCAGTGGAATTATAATGATTTTGCAGGTCTCCTGATTTCTTGACCACCATGAAATAATCATTTGTTAATACACTAGGCTGCCTGAAAAAGACCTCTCTCCCATCTATCCCCTCCTCTGGGAAGAGGATGCGAGGAGCTTGGATTTAATTGGGTAGCTGGCTGCAGGTCTAATGTGAAGCCATTGCTTTCCCAAGGAGATAAGGAAAAACCCAAGCAAGAGTCTGGCAGCAAAAATGGAACTAAGAGCTCATGGGTGGTAATATTCACACGTTTGTGGGGACTAAGAAAAAGCCTACGCTGTGCTGGAAATGGCTTCCTGCTGGTTAAAAAACCCTGGAACTTGGATTTGCATTGTTGCAGCTGGATTTAAGCCTAGCCATGCTCCAGATGGGATGTTGGGAAGAACTAGCCTCTGAGAACAATGAAGAGGAGATGGAAATATGGGAGCGTTCCTGTGCTGGATGGGGCTCCCTGGTGCCCCTTGTAAATGTTACCACCAAACAGAAGGGACATTTGGGGATTGGTTTCCCTGAAGAGCTTAATTCTTCACACTCTGCTCATGTGAGTAACTGAGGTGACGTCTGGGGCGTCTACTGAAGTAAGTAAAGTGGGGCTTGGAAAAGGTTAGCTGCTCAGGCATGGGCACCAGAAACAAAGATTTGCCACCATACCAATATTTTTGCAATCAACCATTTGCTTAACATCCCTGCTGGGGATGTCTTCTCCTTGGCACTCATGACAACACATCTAACGAGCAAATGGGAGGGGATGGCCCCAAATTGTGCTAGATGTTAGGTATATTTAGAATAATTCCAAGAAAAGACCTGCTCCCCACTTGAGTTCCAGGGACAAGGTCCAAACCAGGGGTGGCCAACCTGAGAGTGAGAAGGAGCCAGAATTTACCATTATGCATTACCAAAGAGCCACAGTAACACATCTTCAGCCCCTGCATCAGCTCCCTGCCCCTAACTCCAGTGTCTCCCACCCGCTAGCAGCACCTAACCCTCCATCCCTGCTCCTCCTGCCTGCCACAATCAGCTGTTTTGTGGCATGCAGGAGTCTCGGAGGGAGGGAGGGAAGGAGGGAGGAAGAGGAGCAAGGGCATGGCAGAATCAGGGGAAGAGGCGGGGGCCTCGGGAGAAGGAGTGGAGTGGGGCCAAGGCCTGGGGCAGAGCCAAGGGTTGAGCAGTGAGCACCCTGTGGTACATTGGAAAATTGGCACCTGTAGTTCCAGCCCTGGAGTCAGCACCTATACAAGGAGCTGCATATTAACCTCTGAAGAGCTGCATGTGGCTCCAGAGCCACAGCTGGCCACCCCTGGTCTAAATGCATCCAGCAAAGGCACTTAATATGCATCTGTTTGCCAAGTGGTGCTGCCTCCTTTCTTGGACATGGTTATGAGAACGAGGTTTCATTTAACCAGGAAAACAAGTGATTAGCGTCCCCATTCTGCCAATGTGCACATCTGGTACTGGGGTATTATCATGGGTCAAGAGGGCAAGTTTTATAGGAGCCCCTTGTTGTTGGTACTGGCAGCTCACCTCACTGTTCCCATAACACTGCAGCAGGCATCTGGGCCAGGGAGCAGAGCACAAGGGGAGATGGAAGCCCAGGGGAGTGGCAAGCCAGGTTGGAGCTGGGGCACAGGGAGGCGAGATGGGTTAAGCAGGAGATGTGAGGTGGATATACAGGTCGAAGATAGGGGAGTAAAGATGAAGTAAGCCCTAGCAGGAGATCTGTTATAATCCTGTAGCACAGACCTGAGACCAGGCAGAAGGTGACCATAGGACAAGCACTGCATAGTATCTTGTCAGACCCTTGTGTTAACTTTCTTCCTTCTTTAGTGCTCTTTTTTGTTGTTCCATGTTGTTCCTTTATCTTCCTTTCCTGGGGACCGGGCAGAGCTGGGAGCTTCCATCCTCTATCTTGAATGGATTTGTGTCCCATCTCTACAGAACATCAGGCTCACGTTGTCCCACTGTGTGCAGTGAAACTCTCCCCGAGCAGCCTTCGCCCAACAGTGACACGCCACCAGAGAAGTAGTTCATGGAAAGGGCCACCCAAATACCTCAAGAGAGTTTGTTTCAACAAAGAAATAAACCCCTCTCTGACCGCACGCCCTTCTTTGTCACCTACCACCCCACGCTGCCATCTATCTGGGATATAATAAAACAGCTACCCTCATATTTGATGGAGACCACATCCTGAAAGAAAGCCATCCTGAACCCCCTCTTCTGGCCTTCAAACAACCCTCCCCTGCAACCTCATTAAGATCATCATGAGAAGCAAGTTCCCCACAGACCAGGCCAAACCGAATCGAAGTGGCACAGCTCCACTGCTACAATGATCAACTCCCACCCCAACACACCTGTCAAGAGCCGTGGGTCCTACACATGCCTCTCACAATGTGTGGTGTACCTCCTCCAGTGCACTAAATGCCCTGATAACAATGATGTAGCTGACAGTCATTAGACTCTTGGACAGGAGACTGATAAAAGATAAAAACACCATTATCATCACTCGGTAAGCACTTTTCACAAAGCAATTAATATGTATCTGATCCCTCCATCCTTGTCCTCAAAAGAAACCTGCACACCACTTCCAAAAGATGAGCCTAGGAGCTTCAATTCATAACTTTGCTGGACGTTAAAAATCACGGACTGAAAAGAGACTCCAGATTTATGGTTTATCACAGCAATCTGTAACCAACAACTCCCACCTCATCTTCGTTCCCTCCTTCCTTTTCCCCTTATGACTGCAGGGGTGTTAATGGGTCATTTCACCATGAATGGTATCTTGAAATATGTGAAATACCCTGCTCCACCTTGTATTTAGCTGCGACATGCTGAGTACATTTCCCAGATCTGAAGGAGAGCTCTGTGTACGTTCGAAAGCTTCTCTCTTGCCAACAGAAGTCGGTCCAATAGAAGATATTACCTCACCCACCTTGTCTCTCAACTCCTAAAAAACCAGTGGGATTTTTTTTAAAGTCTCACTTCATATCTATGGATCTGTACATATATTGTGAGGCTCTGATATTATTTCAATGCATATGCATGTTTCTATCACTAATACTGTAGTATCGGTACCAGGAAATTGTAGACCACAAAATAGGAAGAAACATAATAAAATTAAGATGTTGCCCCATCTATTAAAATTGTTAAATCCATTTCCCTGCAGCATGTTATTAAGATTATCCCATAATGTAACTAATAAGGTCATAACAGCACATGTGACAAGATCTGGACAAGGTTTCATACAAACTGGAACCTATTCTAATGACACTGTATGTTATTATAACCTAAGGATGGTTGAATTGATCGCTGGGATGTGGTACAATTGTGGTCTCACCAAGTTCATTTTCTAAGTACCACAATGTTATTTCATTGGGTTTTAGTGATCCTTGGTTTTGACTTACCCCGATCATATTGGACTCAATACATTTCTATCTTGGTAGATGATTTCATCTCTTGCAGCTCAGTGCTGAATGTATCCAGAAAGTCTGGATGCCAGGCTCTTTGATAAGCCTATTGTTTCTGGGAATTTGACTAGATTAAAGCATCAGTACAATCTGGAAGCCTATGGACACTGATAGAATCTCTCTGTGGCCCTGATCCAAAACCATCACTTCCGTGAATTTCGGATCATCTGTAGTTCGCAAACATGGAAAAGTAGCAGCTCACCAATCTTCAGAGTGTTCGGTATAAAACAGGACCAGAGTCATGTTTACACTAAGGCCTTTTTGCACTGTTCCAGCAGCGAATTACACTGCCATTGTGGTGCGAAGAAGCCATGGTATAAATGAGAATCAGGAAACGAGAATCGGGCCCAATATTCTTTAACGGATTGAATTTAGAACAAAATTCTGCATGCCTTGATATCAGTCTAAATGTAACTCATCTATCCAGAAAGAAACTGGAGAAAAGAAAGCTTATAATTTATTCGACCTCTAAAATCTATTCATCCTCGTAACTATCATGGGTTGTATTCCCAGAATTGCAGGATCCTGGTGGTTCTTACAAACAAAAGTGGAATTTATTTTTAACCTTTTCAGTGCCAAGGGTATGATTTGTTCTGCAGATCCTGCTGGTGTCTTTCATCTGTTTTACTGTTACTGAGGCTGCCATTCAAAATGGTGCCATAGACATATTCCGCAAGTCAGAGCCTCAGCTGATATAACCTGGGCTAGCAGCAAGGACGCCAATGGAACTACTCAGGTTTATACCATCTGAGGATCTGATGAGGGAACTTCATTGTCGCTGTAGCCAGGAAATGTGGAGAGCTTTAAGAAGAAAATCAGCTATTACATGCTGAGCTTTGGAAGGGCCTAATATGCATTGTCACCATCAATTTCCCACAGAGTGATGGTCTAAAAGGAAGCTCTCCTCAGACAACCTAGTAAAACTTAATAAGCCTTCTGTCTTCAAACCCGACCTTTGAAAGGAAGTGAAATGTGTAATGGCTAATGGACTTGAGGATCTGTATAGACATCTGGCATCTGCTTGTTCAGAAATAGTTTTGGCCTGGATTTCCTGAACAGCAAATCTACTTACACTTAAGAAAACATGTTGTTTGTTGTTATGGTGCATTACAAGAATAATTCAAAAATATTCATAGGGGGCGGAAGGGAGAGCAATTTCGTTCTGGTTTTCTGTATCCTCATTTCTTTTTCTTTTCTCTTATTTTTTTAGATACCACAACATTCTTCTAAGCAGGGTTATCTTGATGGAAAAAATATGATGTGTTCCTTGCAGAGATGTGGGAAAATAGTTAATAATTTTGCTGTCTCTTTCAGGATCGTTTTCTCTCTCTGCAACCTCTGTGCAAAAGCGCAGATAACAAAACAAGGGAGACAGACACTGGGGAGTAAAACAAGACAGTTCAGAAAATACTCTGCATTAATTTTACTTTGACATTTATGCTTTAATAGATTCCAGAAGCCTCATAATTTCTGTTCAGTCTGAAATAGCTGTTTGATTTTCACCCTTGATGAAAAAATGATACACTTTGAAATGCATAGTATTGTGCCTTTGGAGCATAGAAAATATGGAAAGAATATACTGTAACCACCTAGAATTTTCTCCACACGGCAGATCATGACCCCTCCAAACTAACAGGGGATGGCTAGGACAGAACTAGTAGGCAAAGAGAGCTCAGATCTTTCTGACGTGAAAGTATTACTTGACGTAGAGCACCTGTGAATCACAGTCAAGCAGTTCCGATTTCAGTCAGTAAGGAGACGTGGTGCACACGCATACACACACACTAGTTCACTATGGCCTGACCCTGTAGAATGCATAAGTGTAACACCAACAGCCCCTGCTTAGCAGTGGGTGGGATCAAAGCTGGGACCTCTGAAACTTAGCGTATGGTCCTCTACTGCATAAGCTCAAAACCAACAATCGCTAGCTGGATTAGGTGCCACTAGAGGGGGACAGAGTGCCACACCCAGCAGGCATGGGTACAAAAGCATATGTGTAACTTAGTAGTACCTTTGAAGAAAATGGAACTACTTGTGCTTAAAGTTATACACTCACTTAAGTGCTTTGCTGGATCGGAGCCTGTGTATACGAAAGTATATATTATCAGAAAAGATTTCAGAACAATTAGTTTTTCTTGTTGGATGACTGCACCACTGCACCTCAGACACTGGGGACAGTGAGGAACTAGCAAGAAGACCTGATGATGCATGATACGAAGTCAAGGTGTTTCAAAAGAGTGATATTGGAGTAACAACAACAAGCCCTAGCTCTTTTATCAGTAGAGATCAAAGCAGTTCTATATTACTATCCCCACTTTACAGATGGGGAAACTGAGGCAGAAAGCAGAAGTGACTCATCTAAGATCATCCAGGGGGCCAGCGACCAAGCCAGGAATAATGCCCAGAGCTCCTGAGGCCCAATCCAATATCCTACTCTCTAGGTCATGCTACCTTACCGTATAGCAGCCTTACAGTACGTCTATCTCAGATCTACCCAGGTTACTAGTAACTAAAGAGGGGATAAGCCCCAAAATTCAAAACTGGATCTGAACATTCCCAAGTTCAGGGGCATTTTGATCCGAAAGATGGGCTCAGATCCCTTTGTAATGGTCACTGCAATTTATTATAGTCTAAAGCCTGGCCGATGGCCTATTTAGATCGAGGAGTTCTTAAAACCCCATAAGTGGCCAAAAACCCTTCATCACCACTGGCGCCCCTGATAACTGTCACAGCCGAGAGGCTGAAGACAGGCAGAGAAGGAGACAAAGAGGTTTTTAAAGGCACAAGTGGTAGTTAGGTACCTAGGCCCAGATCTTCAAAGATATTCCCCTCTATTCCGCAATGGTGAGGCCTCATGTGGGGTACTGTGTCCAGTTTTGGGCCCAACACTACAGGAAGGATATGGAAAAATTGGAAAGAGTCCAGCAGAGGGCAGCAAAATTGATTAGGGGGCTGGAGCACATGTCTTATGAGGAGAGGCTGAGGGAACGGAGATTATTTAGCATGCAGAGGAGAAGAATAGAGGGCGGGATTTGATAGCTGCTTTTAACTACCTGAAAGGAGGTTCCAAAGAGGATGGATCTAGACTGTTCTCAATGGCGGCAGATGACAGAACAAGGAGTAATGGTCCCAAGTTGCAGTGGGGGAGGTCTAGGTTGGATATTAGGAAAAGCTTTTTCAGTAGGAGGGTGGTGAAGCACTGGAATGGGTTACCTAGGGAGGTGGTGAAATCTCCTTTCTTAGAAGTTTTTAAGGTCACACTCAACAGAGCCCTGGCTGGGATGATTTAGTTGGGGATTGGTTCTGCTTTGAGCAGGGGGTTGGACTAGATACCTCCTGAGGTCCCTTCCAACCCTGATAGTCTATGATTCTATGATTTAGCTGCATAATTCCCCTTGATTTCATTGGGACATAAATGCCTAAACAACTTTGAGTGGCTGGGCCCTAGTTCCCATTCACTTTGAACAGCATTGAGGCACCCAGCTGTCATCTGTGAAAATCTCAATATGTGGCGCAATATGGCAACTAACCCCCCTCCGCTACAGAACACGGTTGAAGCACATTAGAGAGCAGCATGGCATTTGCTTGCACTGATCTGAATGTACCACATCAGCACGGTAGATAAACAGAAGACTTTTCATTTCCAGGCCAATGCAACATTCTTCTACAAGCAATAAATTTAGTTTTAAAATAAATATCAAAAAAAAGTTGAACTATCCAAAGATTCAGCCCTGAACATCCTAAAATAGCCTGGCCGTGTTTTCCTTGCCTAGCAAGCGATCGAGACATAGAGTTACAGCTTCATTCAGAAATGTCATATGGAAATGTCATTTTGATACCTAAATGATGTTTCCAAATGCACGTTCAATTCATCGAAGAATTTAGTCTCATTCATCTCTCCTACTGGACAGAAAATGGACAATAAATTATTGAAGCCCAGAAAGCAAATAACCGCTGACAAAAAATACCAGGCTGATAAAGGGAACAGATGTTAGTTTGATTTTCTTTTCTACCTTAACATCTCCTGTTATCTCCTTATTGTTGAATGCTGTTCCATCGGCTGTCAGCTACTTTGACACTGGGTCTGCTTTCACCATTGCTGTCTCTTGAAGTGGTTTCCGCAATGGTAGCAATGAGACAGCAGCCAAGGAAGGCAGCCTTGTTAAATGGAAACCAATAAAGCACTAGAAAAAATATATGCATGCTTTCACCAGAACATATGGGCACAGGCATATGAGTCCCACATTATTCCACTGTAGGAAGCAATCTCTGGGCAACAAAACCTTTTATTTTCCAAATGCATTTCATTAAGGTGTACTGCCTAAAAGACATGAGAGGGTGGTGTGGTGTAATGGATAGGGATTAGAGGAGTCAGGAGCACTGGCATAGGACCATAAGAATTAGCAGACTGGCTCAGACCTGCCACTTCTGTAGTTCAGTCCACCAACAGTGGTCAGTCCCAGATGCTTCAAAAGGAAGGTGTAAGAACCCTGCAGGAGAAGCTGTAAAATAATATAACCCCCACATCCAGGTCTCCAATAATTACATAGGCACAAGGTCTAATATCCCTTCTGAATGTTTGTTATCCTTAAAGAGAACAGCCAACTCCTTTTTGAGTCTTGCTAATTTCTTGGCCTCAGTGACTCAAAGTATTTTCTCTGACCATTTTGAATTTCCCACCATTTAAAATAATTCAGTGTCCCCATGCTCTTGTGGTATGAGAAAGGGAGAACAGACATTCCCGCTCTACCTTCTCTATCCCATCCATTATTGACAGACTCTTATGTTCCCGCCTCTTCGTCATTAAACCTCTGTAGCACTCTGATTTCTTTTTAAATGTATGACATTCTATTTCTCAAAGAGCCAAGAGATTATTAATGACCACAGTGGGAAAGCACTTCAGATTTTCAATTCATCTGAAAGGCAGCACTTTCTAAGACCATGCTAAGTCATTGGCTTATCACTGCTGACTCACAGGGAAAAGTACTGCTTATTAAATCGTCTTCAGCATTTCCTGTAGCAACTTGGATTTTCCTAGATACCCTCCCCTCCACAGACTGATCACACCTTTAGACAGAGTGCAGGTAGTTTACAGGTGATCATGTACTCTGATCACTCTGACACCCATCAGTTCCCCTACTCCAACCCACCCAGTCTCAGAGAAAGCGGATTAGGGCTGGGTGAGCTAACAAGCCACGCTGATTGGAATAAGACCAATAAAGACTCACAGGATGGACATGCCAGAGGGAAGAGAGGAACAAAGTTAGCTGAGCCAGTTTCACAGAGGCCTCAGAGAAGGGAAACTTCTCATCCTCTAAGATCATCAGGACAGGGCTGAAAATACAGAGGAGTTCATAAATAGTTCTGTCCCACTGGACTGTGAAAATGTTGATGGAGGGAATGCAAATGAACAGCACAATAGATATGTACTCAGTGGAGTCTGAGCTGGTTTCTGTGGGGCTACAAGGCAGGAATGGACCACGCTACATGCCTGAACTTGATTAGCCTTCAAGATACGATGCGAATACATGCCAAGGAGATATGGCTGCAGGCCAGCTAAGAGATGCATTTGCTTAGAAAAATAGCCTGGCCAGTAAAAAACGTAGCAGAGTGTGTCATGCTGTAAGGATTAAACTAGATAAGGGTCTATCCCTAATGGCATCAAAGTGATTTTTAAAGCTGGTCAACTGGCATTCATATAACAATTCAATACTAACAAAAACTAAAAGAGCACACCACCTTGCATACCTTCCTTGGCCCACAGATACAGTCCTGAACTGGGAGAAGAGAGACCTGGGTTTCATTCCTAGCTCCACCACTGACCTGTTGTGTGACCCTGGGAAAGTCACTCCATTCTGCGTGATTCTGTTTCCTCTACTACTCCTGGTCTAATAAAGTTCTTTCGAGCAAGGACCATTTCTTGGTAGGCGTTTGTGTAACCCACACCTTTTCTGGGTGTGGTGTTCAGTCCGATCTCGTGGCACCGAGACTACTTAAAGAGAGAGATAAAAAGAGTCCGTTCTACAGCTTTAGCTAATAACCAGTTGATTTATGGCTCATGCACTAAGCTCCAGAGGTCCCCGATTCGATCTCACCCACCAATAACTAGGGTCTGTTGGTATTTCATTTGCACAGTGCCTAGGACAATGGGGCCCTGATTTCTGTAGAGGTCTCCATGTGCTGCTGTGATATAAGACTCCTAATGGCTTCAGTGGGAGTTTTGCCTGTGTAGAGCCTGCAACATTTGGTAAATACATAAGTTAGGTCCATGTGTCTAAGTATCCAATTCTTGAATGGAAGGATGGAAATGGAAAACACATGATTCATTTTTTAAAAAAAATTATTATTGTGATTAGTCCAAGTTGAGTTTTTATGGCAAATCAATGGGAACTTATTATTTTCCAAGTGAAATCTAGTACGACCTTCATTTCTTAAGTAGTTCCAGTTTGAGGTGTAATACCCATAGTCATCTATGTGATCAACACTAAAGTCCTAATTCAAAGGCCAGTGAAATACATGGAAAGATATTCATTGATTCTTCTGGGACTCAGATGAGATTCTACAGCCTTTGCAGCTGATCCAAAGCCCAGTGAAGACAACAGAAAGATTCCCATTGACTTCACTAGGCATTGGCTCTTGCATGCTATTAATATAACATTAGCATAATAATGTTTATACTGTGCATGTCTGGATTTGTTTGTTCCAGGCTCAAGATATACTGAAGAACAGAAATAAAATAACCACTTTGCCCTTTAGAAAATGTTTTAGAAGTTTAACAGACACAGTTGTTACCAAATAAAATGATACCAGATTTGTGGGATGAAATTTATTCTGGACTCAGTTACTTGAAATTACATAATCTATTCCAAGGGTCTCTTTAATCATAAATGCAAGTTCTTGAAAAAATAATCGAGGATGGGTAGTTTGGCTTTCAGTAACCATGGGAAGATGTTGAGAAACCAAGAATCTGAAGTAAGTTCCATTTTGTCATTGGGAAAATGCAAAATTGTCAGTCTTATTCACGTGTTGATATAATGGTACTTTTTCTTTAGGGTAATTTTTTTCTACTCATCAAAGGATAATACATTTTATTCAATATGCTGTAAAACTGATTTTTCATCCTTCAAACCATGGATTCTTTTTGCTTTTTTTACATATAGAAAATAGCTCTTATTATGGAAAAGACAGCAGCTGAAGCAATGAGTTATGAAAGTTATAGTTAGTCAGGCAGTGAGTGGATTGGCTAAAAACTGTGCTTATCCTATTTTATTTTTTACACAGCCTCCACTGTCCCTACCCTAACTGACTTGTTTGTTCTATTCACCTGTTATGAGTTGTATGATGTGGGGGCCCAGAAATGTCTCTTACTGTGTATTTTCACAGCACTTATTACAATGGAGTCTTGGCCAGTTGGCCTGTAGGTCCTATAAGAATATACATGTTAATTAATAATAAAGTTATAGAAAAGATTCCATCTCTCTCATGTCTAATATGCCCCAGTCATCTCTCTCTCACACACACACCCCTTTTAAAAGTCTTCCTTTGCATTCATCAGGCTAATGAACCCAGCAAACTAATCAAGGTAACTTGTTAGGAGAATCTTGATCACCAGGAAACTTCCCTGGAGTCTTTTCAAGTTGATTGAAAATGTAAATTCAAAAGCAGACTGTACACAAGAGGCTGTACACAAAAGGCAGAATCTAGTGGTTAGAAGAGGGAACAGAAATTCTGAGTTTCTAGGTTCTGACCATAAGTTTGTCAGCCAATTATTGGACTTCTCTATTTCTTACTTCACCTAGTTGCAGGATGAGTAAGATCGGGCATGTCTACACTGCCCAATAGTTTGGGGTGTAAATAGCAGTAAACACCCATAGGGATGCTGCAGGCATAAAGAAAAGTTTCCTAGTTGGCATTCACACAGTCCTCTTCAAACGGGACTACATTAATGCTAAGTAGGAACTCTTCAGTTCACACCCAGAGCATCCACCTGGGGGAATTATAGTGCAGCACTTTGGTGCACACTACGTCAGCAGTCCAAACTTTTAGGCAGCACAAAGATGCCCATACAATTGCAACTACCCCACAAACAGGAATGTGGCAAAAAATAACTGATATTTTTGTTTGATCAAAAGCTCTCTCAATGGGCCTGCTTGAATGCCCAATGAAATCACTGGAAAGCCTCCCATACTTCAGTGAGCTTTAGATGAGACTATATACATAGTCTATTGCAGTTGTTCTTGTTATTAATGATGATGATTATTGGTCTCTACACATGCCATGGGTGCTAAAACAATAAGAAAAGAGGAGAGCATTAACAAAATTAAATCTTGATTAAATCTTTGTCTAAGTAGCATGTCCCAAATTTCTGGTCATCTGCAAAACAGCTGGTCCACATGCTCTCACTCTCATTAAAAGACTTTTTAGAGTATAATTTGGATGACAGTCCATGAATTATTCACTGCCTGTTGCTGCAAATTCATCTATTTTTTGCTTTTCCTCCCTCTCAATCCCCCCTATATTTTGTCCCTGGGATTATTTAAGAAGGACAGCAAAAGAGCCAGATGTTTCTGTTGTAAGGGCAAGCACAGTACCTGTGGGTCACGGAAGGTGAGTTATTAAATGTAAATTGCCTATTATTTAAAACTTTCCAGAGCTTGGCATTTCTCATATCAAAATCCCACAGAGCCCTAAAAAAGATGATGTTAGTTTTCACCATAACTTATCAAATACATTTCAGTAATAAAGCTCCTAATCCTGACTGAGAGGAGACCCTTTTTTGCTAGCGATTTTGTTTTCCATGTAATTTCATAGCATCAGGATGTCCTGCCACAGTTTTGGAAAGAAAGCCAAGCATTCCTAGGGATATAGGTTTTTTGAAGCATGTCTTAGCCCTGTTGCTTGCCAGCTACAGAAAGAGCAACTTGATTCCCAGCCATTAAAAAAAATAAATTAAATTAAATTAAAAAAAGAGCCACGCTTTCTCTCCCTGCCTCCCCCTCCTCCATCCTTCAGACTGGAAGAACTTTGTCAGAACAGCACATTAATAGAATAGCAAAAACACATGCAACTTTGATATAGCAAAGACGAATCAACTGCAGCCTCACAACAAAGACTGCTGAATGGCTTGGATCTTCACCTGTGTAGTGGGCCAACTAGCAGACATGATGAATGTTTTACTTTATACTCTGTTTTGGTCAGATAATAGCGTCGCTATTTAAATTTTCACTGTGTGCTGCAAGGGGTGTATTTAGAATGAAATCTACCCAGAGACAGAAGGCCTGATGAAGGCTTTCCACATCACTTAAGCTTTGTATTTTCTTCCACAGATCTCAAACACGGGAACCAACATAAGACGACTTCATACCCTAGCACGCCATACAGGTGCTCCATACAAGCCTCAAAATAAACTTTTGCAGAGGGGGAGCCATTGGAAGTGGGCTGGTGAAAGAACCTACTGGATTTGGACTTACATGGATCCAGTTGCACTGGGGCAGAGACGGGGGTGCCCCACATAATCTGCCAAATCTTCAAGTGAAATAGATTTCACAGCCCCAGTGCTCACCGATTTCATGACTAGAACGCAGTTCTCCCATAATTCAATAAGACATCAAACATAGGCAATTAGAGTATGATCCAGCAGCCATTTAAGACAATAAAAAGACTTCCATTGACTCCGATGGACATTGGATCAGGATTTTTTAGCACATATTTGAAGGGTGCAGGCATAAGGCTGAAGGCTGAACAACATCTGCTACCAAAGAAGTGCAATTATTACCCTTAAATGAACTGCTCAAAGGTTTTTGCTTTTGTGCAATGGGAAAATATACAGTGGACAAGATACAGGTGTGGTTTACACATGTGAAGCTCCATTCACTTCAGAGTGATGATGATTTACACCAGCTGAGGATTGGACCCACTGCGTGAAAAAATATGCAGAAGAGTAGAGCTGGTCAATTATTACAGACACAAATGGTCACAAACGTATTCCCACCCCATTTTGTTCACTACTGGTGAACATTCACGTGAAAGGGCTTTCATTCTCAGCAATGTTTGCAGAATGGCCGTTCTTCTCCCCAACACCTATCTGTAGATGTGACCAAAGTCACCCAGTGGGGGAGCAAAGTCAACATCATGTGATTTAGGCCACCAATCACAAATCAAGATACAGGGAAGTCATCAATAACAGTTTATGAAGAAATGATAAGATAGAATGAGTTCAGATAAGTTGGTCTGGGAACGGGTACAAAAAGCAAATATTCTTGTGCATTTGTGACTAGGAAAAAAAGTCTAAAAGGTATTAAATAATTCTGCAATGAATAATACAACCAGATCAAAAAAACATTTAAATCTGTACATTCAATAGGCAGTATAAGCATGGATATTTCATCACACACTGCCATTTAGAAAACAGACATCAAAAGCCACTTCATAATTTGCAATACAGCAGAAAGGAGTTGGTCAAATTTAAACACTTTCTTGTACCAGAAATGGTATATATTAAAAAACAGAATTTGGATAGATCCTATTTATAGATCATTTATATTAGTTACATATTACCTACACATACACATGTAAAATATGATCAAATACAAATATATTAAAATAAAACACCCCCCCCAGTTCTCTGGAGTAAATTTACAAATGAAGCATTTCCTTTTTACAGGTACGTCCTCAGATATTTGAGGATTTTGTTAAACTTAAATCGTCAAGTTTAACTACCAATTATGGACAAGACAAGCTTTGTAGAATAATTGCCTACCAGTAATCGTCAAAAGATTCTGCAATTGTGTGTCAAGGCACAAAATATTCTCTTTAGGACAGGGTGCTGGAACAATTTCTATAGTAGGGGTATTAGGAGCCATTGAACCAAACTCTAAATCTTGTATATAAGCGGATCCTCTTCAAGCCAGGGGGTATGGCAGCACCCCTAATTTCAGCACCTATGCTTTAGGATTTACCATGTCATGATGGTGACTTGAACTTGCTTTGATTAATGAAAGACAAAAAAAATGATGGACAGGTTTAGAAGCCTCCCATTACTCCCTTTAAGGAACAAACTGAAGTGAAACAGAATGCAGTAGCAAAACATGAACAGAGGGATAACCTGCGGATAAAGGAATTTGATTGGCTGAGGAGAGAGGCTGACTATATAAAAAAGCGGGAAGGATCTGGCAGAAAGAGAGAATGGCAACAGCAAGATTGTGAGGCCCACTACGTTGGCAGTCAGCTTCAGGACAGAGAAACTCTGCAAGCAGCAGAGCTGGTCAAAATGTTTCAGAGCTCAATATCTGGAGGAAATTTTGAATTTAAAAATGTTGATGTTTCAACTGGGGATGGGGAGAAATATTTTGGGGACAAATACAGAATTTTTTTTTTTTTTTTTTTTTTTTTACCAGCACTAGTAGAAAGTAACAAAATATTTGATGAAACTCCACAAGGAAGGTAGAGGGACAACGCTGAACACTCTAGTGTACCAGTTTCTCGAAGAAGCATTTCAAGTGATTCCTAGATTGCCACACTCTTAAAAGAAGCTGAGTCCTAAATCTCAGTCCAAAGCTTTAACCAGAAGACCATCCTTTCGCCCACTGGCTTCCCTGGGATTATATGTGGACTAAGGTACTACTCAAGGTGAACAAAGGTGTCATAATCTGGTTCATAGTGCAAGCTTTTTTGAGGAGGGTCTGCATTTTTGTTCTGTGTTTGTACAGTGCCTAGCACAAGGGGGACCTCACCCATGACTGGGGTTGCAGGATGCTACCATCATGGAAAGAAGAAATCAGAGTCAAAGGGTACATCTGAACTACCCGCCGGCAGGTAGTGATTGATCTATCAGCGATCAATGTATTGCATCTAGTGTAGACATGATAAATCAATCCCTGAGCACGCTTCCCATCAACTCCTGTACTCCACCTCCGCAAGAGGCAGAAGCAGAGTCGACAGGGGAGTGGCAGTGGTCGACTTGCTGCCGTGTGGACAGCCAGGTAAATCGACCTAAGATACGCTGTCTTCAGCTATGCTATTTGCATAGCTGAAGTTGCATATCTTAGGTTGACGACCGCTCCCCGCTCAGTATAGACCAGGCCAAAGATTCAGTAATAATTCACGTCTGCATGTAATTAGCTTTTAGCAAGTTTTGTAAAGCCACTAAATACAGAGTGAAATTATCACTGAAATGGCAGCCCCCTGAAGGCAACTTTTACCAGTGTCTTGTCCGTTATTCTCAAGAAAATATTCCTTAGGCCTCAACCCCTTTTGAAATCAATGGGCATTCTTGCACTGACCTTACTGAGAGCTGGATCAGGTAAACTTGGCAGAGAAATTACTTTGAGCACAGAAAATAAGTTTTGTAAGAACCCAGCTTGTTTTCTTAAACAAAAAAACGGCAGTGCACGGGGCAGGAAATAGCACACTCATGGGTGGTTTCCTCCTCCCCAGAAGTTTATACACTGCAGCTGAGACAACACAGTGCAAAGGCCTAAGTTGGAGTTTCACAAAAAAGGATTCCCACAGCAGTGGGGCTGGGTTTGGATCCCGGTAAGGGATGGTCTTTTGAGGTATGTACATATTGAAGTGTTTGATGCCATTTCTCATGGGGTGGAATTATTTTTCCCAACAAGATGTATCGCCCACCTTCCATTCCAAATAGCGATCAGTCAGCTTTTCAGTAGGCGGTTTTCTGTATTTTCATTCACCGTGGTTCCCTTACAGAAAACAGGCCCAAAGACATTGATGGATAGCCCCAACCCTGAAGGCCATGGCAGCATAAGCTGTTGCTGCCTCATGGAACCACACGGCTGCTGGCCCATGAAGTCAAACACAGATTCAAAGACTGATCCATTCTGGAATTTGTGCCTGACATGGTGTCCATTAAGTTTTGCAAACATGCTAATTGGCAACATAAAATAAAACAGCAGTCTCTTGCCCTTCCAATAATGTTTCCTTTGGCGCTCAGCAGGGAAATGCCATGTACATGAATGTTTTGTTAACATTAGTGGCAGTGATTGTAAACTACACTGGAAAAAATATAATGGATATTTCAAAAGAAGGTCAGGTTTATAATTTTTACTCCCTCAATAAGCCAGACATATTTGAGGGAATAGAAGCCCTTTGCATGGCTTATTTGGGGGCATTATGGAGTTTAGATGCAACTATTTTACTATTTAGCTCTTGCAAAGGTCTGGCATGTGGCAGTGTTGTTAGTGATTTGTATTATGGTTGTGCTATAGATCGCAACCCAACTGGGACACCATTGTTCTACAGACACTGTGGAAACCACTAGATATAGACAGTGCCTGTCCTGAAGAACGTATAACTTAAATGCAGAGAGTGAGAGAAAGGAAGTGTTTCTATTAGACCCACTTTACAGAACGGACACCCAGTGAGTGACTTGCCCACTGGGAGTCTGTGGCAGAGCTGGGATTTGAGCCTGGAGCTCCTGAGGTCCCAGTTAAGGACCTTACCCAATGAGTCATCCTTCCTCCTGCATTAGTGCAGTCATGGTATACAGGACCAGGACCAGGTACGTTAGAACAGAACTTGTCCCTAAGGCCAACCGACACATCTTGCACGGTTAAAGCCCTCATGCAAGGGGCTGATCCAAACTTGCCTGCGTGGCTTAGAAGAGACAGCAGAGGGTTTTTATGCACTGAAACGGGAACACCTACTGCCACACACGTGTAGATCTATCAGGAGGAACATTTCCGCCCCATTCCCTCTCCTTGCTCAGTTTGAGAGGCCCATGGCACCATATCACCCAGCCTAGAAAAACTCACTGACATACCAGGAGATCCTCCACCCTAGCCCCATTGCAGCTACAGACAATCCCTGGCTACCCACCGCAGCTCACCTCCTTGCCACAAAGCACTTTCCTGACCTCATCCAACCCCCCTTAATCAGATTAACCGCTCAGCTTCTTTCTGACAACACTCAGCTGTCCTATGGTAACAGAGTGGTCAAAGCCAAAAGGTCAGTTGTGCCCTAACAATCACAATCCCTCCCCCCATAATCACAGTCCAACACATTAAAATTGCACAACAGAATGGATTAAAGGCCTTTCTTTCCTTTCCCTTTCCAGGGCAGCAGAGTGCCCCCTAGTGGTAAGAGGGTGATACTGCAATGGCATATCAGCTGTCCGCTTTGGGAAGTATGAGAGTACTTTATGGTAGGCATCTTCAAATGTAGGCATTCATTTACCCATCCTTCCCTCCCATGTTTTATATCATTCCTAGACCCGCTGCCCTATCAGGAATGCAGACAGATGCCTAGGAAAGAGTACTGAAGAAAAGGATCTTGGTATGTAATGAATCACAAACTAATAAATATGAGTCAATACTGCAATACCATTGCAAAAAACCCCCAAAACTATTATGGGATGTATTAGCTGGAGTGTTGTAAGTAAGACATAAGAAGTAATTCTTCCACTCTGTTCAGCACAGATAAGGCCTCAACTGGAGTAATGTGTTCAGTTCTGGGCACCACACTTTGGGAAAGATGTGGACAAATTGGAGAAAGTTCAGAGAAGAGCAACAAAAATGATGAATGGTGAGAAAACATGACCTGTGAGGAAAGATTAAAAACATTTGGTTGGTTTAGTCTGGAGAACAGAAAACTGAGATAACATGATAACAGTCTTCAAGTATGCAAAAGGTTGTTATAAAAAAAGAGGATGATAAATTGTTCTCCTTATCCACTCCAGACAGAACAAGATGTAATGGGCTTAAACTGAAGCAAGGAAGAATTAGTTAGACAAACTATAAGGTTGTTAAACGCTGGAACAAATTACCTAGAGAGGCAGTGGCATCTTTGTTCTTGGAGGTTTTTAAGAACAGGTTAGAGAAACTCCTGTCAGGGATGGTCTAGATAATACATAGTCCTGCTTCACCACAGGTGACTAGAAGACGTTTTGCGGTCCCTTCCAGTCTTACGTTTCTATGATTCTAAGGCTATGCTGGGATCCTGGGGCAACCAGATAGCTGTCATGGCATAGCTAGTTATTCAGATGGCTAGAAATGCCCACAACTGCATCTATGCCTGGCTAAAACTTCCACTCTCCCATATACACCTCCCTTGCCAAAAATATCTGCCTTTGCTCCTTTTCCCCTTTAAAATCAGATACCTTTTGTTGAACTTTAGATAATTTTGTTATTGTGCATGAACACAGAAATAAAGTGATGTGAAAGACGGGAGATTCTTTTGGTTTGTGTTCTTGGTGTTCAGCTGGATATGCACAATGGGTGAAAAGGAACTTACTCATAGTAGTTTTGAGACTATTGGGAAAAGAGTAAACTGCTTCCTGGCCCCAATTTATATTGAGAACTGAATAAGGTGGGACCAAACTCCTTTCTGGTGTAGCCCCACTGACTTTCATCTAGGTTACACCAAGGGTGGATTTGGCCCATCCTTCGTTACCATTTTACTAGGGCAGTTGTGGTATGGCGACTGTCATCCGTTTCAGTAAATGGAGCCTCCATTTATCACAGTGAAACCCCTTCCAGAATGTCGTTGAAACAGACTGATTAAAAAGATCTCATTAGCAATACCACTCCCTAAGCATCCTTTCTAGCATTATGAACTGTGCCTTCCCTGCTGGAACCAATAACATGTAATCACTTTGCTCAATCCTCAATCCCAGCTCACGCCAGTGGTGAATACAAATAAACTTGTTGCCGCAAGTCATTTGATCTCATTCTCATTTACTGGAGCAGAACAAAAGAATGCCACACTGGGTCAGACCAATGGTCCGTCTAGCCTCTGAGAGCGGCCAGTGCCAGACACTTCCAAGGGAATGAACAGAACAGGGCGATTTCCAGTGATACACCCCCTGTGGTCCGCTCTCAGCTCAAAAGAAAAAAACAAACCCCAAAAACCAGTGGCATAGGGACTGTGTGCCTAACACTGCTCCTATCTCCCTCCTGTTGCATAGCAGAGAAAAGGGGAGTGGTCAGAAGAAAGGGAGTGTGATGAGGTCATACCAATCCTCTGCTGCAGCTTCGGCTCCCTATTTCAAGCCAGTATAAGTGAAAACAGCTGTGCTGGTAAGTGTTTTAGCTCTGTGCAGAGGAACCAGTCCTGCACTGAAGCTGAGAAAGGATCACAGCTGTGCAAAGTTAGTCCCCAAACTGTGCCGTGTGTGCTCTGCCATTAGTGGGGCTCCAGCCACCATTCCTTCCATTCACTTCAGTCGACCTTTCCACATGTTCAGAAACTAGATTATGTAGCTCAGGCCACCGAGGCCAGACATAGGATTACAAAGAACCAATCCCAGCTAACAGCACATCACTGTTTGAAGGCAAAAGATGTTCTTAGAAGCAGCTCATCCCATTGCTCCTTTTGAACACTCGGGGGTTTGGGAAAATTACAGACTTGGGGTATGTCTACACTGCACAGAGATACCCACAGTGCCAAGTCTCAGGCCCCGTTTATACTACCTGCTGGATCTCAGACCCTGTCTACACTACCTGCTGGATCGACGGGTAGCGATCGATCTATTGGGATCAATTTATTGTGTCTATGTAGATGCGATAAATTGATTCCTCAGTGCTCTCCCTGTCGACTCTGGAACTCCACCTCCGTGAGAGGCGGTAAAATTAAAAACAATTTTGAAATAGGGTGACCAGCTAGCAAGCCTAAATAATTGGGATGGGTGTGGGAGGAAATAGGAGCCTATATAAGAAAAAGCCCCCAAAATTAGAACTGTTCCTATAAAATCAGAACATCTGGTCACCCTATTTTGGAAGGAAATGTAATTTCAAACCAATATACTGAAATGTTTCATTTTGAAAATTTTGAAACACAACATTTTTTTAGTTTGATTTGATTTAGCTTTTTTCCCCAAAATGAACAATACATGAAACTGACACAAATTTGAAAAACATTTTGGTGCTGCCAAATCTCCATTTTCCACAGAAGAATGTTTCAGATGAAATTTTCCCCAGGTTTCCCCAACTAACAATCCCCTGCTCTGTCTGGCTTTACTGTAACTTCCATTACCCTTCTTTGCACAAAGTGGTATGATGAGAGGAAAACTCAAGTGGTCTCCAGTTAAGGCTCAATGAATTATGTTCATTTCCAGCATACGTTTTTGGCTGATAAATAACAGCTTCATGCACCAGTAGCATACAGCACTTAGAGACTGTTTAATCAAAGGCCACTCTCATGCATCAGTTGGCTTTGGGAAATCATGTTTATTCACTGGAGTAGTCTTGAACCATTATGCACATTTATCAGCAAAACACATTTATTTTATGCCACCACTGCAAACACCCGGGCCTTTACAGTCAAGCCAGTAGGAAAAGGAAGAGTCTGATAAATAAATGTCTTGTCTAGAACGACTACAACAAATACAGGGATAATCCCAGTGACTTTTAAAAGGACTTGTAGGGAAAGAAATGGTGCAGCAGGAGAAACAGAATGAGTATTTTCTAGGGTTATCATTATTATTAATAATTCGTATTGTAGTAATGCCTAAATACCCGGACAAAGATCAAGGCCCCATTGTGTTAGTGGTGTAAGGAATGATCCCAGTGCTAATGAGCTTACAGTGTAAATATACAAGATAAAGAAAGGAAGTATTATTATCCTCAATTTACAGATGGGATTTGAGACAAGGAATTAAGTGATGTGGCCAAGGTTACACAGGAAGTCTGTGGCAAAGCCATGAACTGACCCCAGAGCTCCTGAATTCTAAGGCCCTAAATATAAGACTATCCTTCACATCCCTGCATTCTCATTCTGACTCCAGGCTTTGGGCTTGCTATACATGCACCTTTTCAAAAGCATCCATAATTTTTGAGGCCGAGCTTGAAATATTTTAGGTTTAAAACGCTCGCTGAAGCCACTAGAAGCTGTTGGTGTCGAGCACTGCTGAAAGTCGGCCTGAAGTATCAAGCTGAGGAATCAAACATTGAGATATACTTAAATTAGAGAACGCTTTGGAAAATATTGGCTGGGACTTCAACGGGCCTTAGGACTAGTCTACACTTAAATATTTGATCTACCTAACAATGTTGCTCAGGGTTGTGAAAATTGTTGTGCCCTGTCTCTATAGTTAGGTCAACCTAGTCCCCAGCATACATGCAGATAGGTCCACAAAAGAATTATTCCATCAACCTAGCTACTCTCTCTCGTGTAGGTGGATTACCTACATGGAAAAATCCCCTTTTGCTGATGTAGGAAAAATCTACACTATGTTGCTACTCCATCCCATGTGCAGTTCTGTAACAGCTGTTGTGTAATCATCCCCTTAATGTACCTGGTGTAAAGCAGACATGAAAATATTTACCTGTCTCCAAGGAATGCTGTGAGATTTAAATTAATGTCTGTATTACTATATTAATACATACCTTAAAGCATGCTGGGAATCTTTCATGAAAGGGAGGTAAACATGCATCTAATCCCAATACACTACCACAAAGAGACAAAAGTTCTGAACTGGCAAATTTGTGTTTTGAAACGGCAAACTTTGGAGAGCACGCACCAAAACTAAGTAATGCATGTCAGAAATGAGACATTTTGGATCAGATTGCACTATTCGTTTACACTGAAAGGAGGAAAATTCATGGTTTCTAAATGTGTTTCCACCAGGTGTTTTGACAGATCTGTTTCACTGAGCAAAACCCGCCTGGAACATACTTGTCGGTGGAAGTCTGAATATTAAAGACACCTTTTGCAGAAGGATGATTCATGGCTAGAGGGTATCTAAAATTAAATAAAAACCTAAATTTAATCATAGACTCATAAGACTCTAGAGTATTTTATATTCTGGATATGAATGAAGTTTCATGTTTCCAGTATATTGTGTGTTTTTGTTTGCCAAACTGAAACCTTTGGTTGAACAGCACTCGAGAGCCTGTTTTATGTGCCTTATGTGCTGATCGTTAAAAATAGAAGCCTGATATCCATTTAATTTTTTTGTACACAGACTTATGCTCTAACATTTATGCATTTATTTGCTTAAACTATATGTGCAAATTGGATATTCATGCATGCTAACAGCCAGCTAGGCATTTAACTAGCCATTTTCATCCACCATTATAGCAATCATGCACACAAACCTAAATGACCATGAATGTGCACAGAAATGTCTGAGCAAGTGTAGCTCTGCTTTTTAGAACTCAGGCCCATTGTGTGCATGGGTGCTCAGACACCAGGGTGATGGGCTCACAAGACACACCTAGAAAGATTAACAAGTTTAGAAGTAGGGCTGGGCAGGAACCAGTTTTCTCATTCCATGGGAATTTTCCGGAGATTTTTCCTGTCCTGAATCAGGCCAAAGAGTCGAAATCTTGAAATTTTTTGCAAACTGAAAATGCAAATAAATAAATAAATCAGATTGGGTTGATCAAAGTATATTGCAGTAGCGCTCAAACTTTTTTCGTTTACTGGTGATCCCTTTCACATAGCAAGCCTCTGAGTGTGACCCCCTCTTATAAATTAAAAACATGTTTTTATATATTTAACACCATTATAAATGCTGGAGGCAAAGCAGGACTTGGATTGGAGGTTGACAGCTCGTGACACACCACATAATAACCTTACGACCCCCCGAGGGATCCCGACCCCCAGTTTTAGAACCCCTAGCATATTATTTCCAATCATTTTGAAATGTTTCATTTTAAGCTCAACCTTTTGTAATTTTTTTTTATCTCACAAAGTTTTAACCAAAAGTTTGTTTTGAACCAGGGATTTGGAGCAATCCAATTTTTGCATTGTTCCGCTCCAGCTCCGGGCATAAACCTGCAGCTCTGTGTTCCAGCTGTGGGCTCTGCTCCAAAGCCCTGTTTTGAACCAAACAGCTGAACTCTTTTGTTGTGCTATTTTGAAAACTTCAGATTTTGACAATTTCAAAACTTTCTTTTCAAAAATCTTTTGAAACTGGAAATTAGTTTAAACTGATCCTTTCCAGCAAACAGTTTCGATGTCAGCAAATTGACATTTTCTGATGGAAAAGCATTTAATCAAACAATTCCTGACCAGCTCTAATTATAAGCAGAGGTAGACGTGAACCAAAAGCGTATGTGCAATCAAAATTACAGTCGCCTATGTGGGGCTCACATTTCTACTTGACATCCAACTTCTGACCCCCGGTTTTCCAGACCTGTGTACCCCCCTTCACTGTTTCAGTTTGTTACTGGAAGTAGGAAAAGCCAATATATCCTGACCTTTGAGGCAGTGGCACCAATTGGAGGAGGTCTGAGGGTGGGAGTCCAAAGTTTGTGCACTTACCCCAAATTCCATTGGCTGCAGAGCCGAGGGGCCCATGGCTTGACCATTTTTAAACACTGGTCCCGTACCAAATCAGCATGGCTGCTGCCTGAACAGTCGCTCCAGGTAGTCACAATGGCACTGACATTTGATCCGGTCGCTTCTCTATACAGACAGGTGGGTGGTCAGGCTGTCTGTATAGACAAATTTCAGTCAGAGATTTTGTCGCGTGGCTGCAATGCCACTCAAATTTGACCCGACCACTCTTCTCTTTAGATGGAGAAGCAGCAGGGCCAAATGGTGTTAGCAGCTGAAATGGAGGGAGTCTATTCCTGTACACCAGTGTGCAGGAGACTCCGTTGAGAACTCGACTCCTGGAGGCACCAGATCGTGCACTGTGTGGGGATGAAAAAGGGGAGACTTGGAGTCCCTGCAGGAGGAGCGGGGAGCAGGGATTGGAACGTGGTCCCTGCCAGTGGGGCAAGGAGCAGGGAGCAGAATTTGCCTCTCTCTTCTCCTCACCTTGCCCAACAGATCTTTGCATTGGTGCCACTGCTTTGTGGTGGTAGTGGGGTTCTAGACCTGGATCCAGATTTTACTGCTCGAGTCCAGCTCTGTTAATAGATATTTCTGGTGGAGGCACAGAACTTGCCACAAGAGTGCCGCCGCCTCCTCGAACAGTGAAGCTCCAGGGCAATCAAACGGATTTCTACCAATCCATACTTGCATGTAGCATTTTGCAAAGCCATCACAGGGGCAAAAATCAGGGTATGGGGAACCAGGAGAGAGAACACTTCCATTCCACAACTGCGTAGAGGAGGGACAGGAATGGGACAGTAAAAAGAGAGAGAGAGAGAGGGAGAGAGAGAGATGTCCCTCCCATGCTTTCCCAAATCATTTGGACCTATGTTATTACAATTAATTCAGTATTTTTACTGATAGTGTCTCACGAAACATGTAGCATTAGGAACCCAGATGGGAAAGCAAAAATATAAATGACTGCATTTTTCCAGGATGGAAATTCTTCATTTAGCTGAAACCATTCTCTGGAAAGCTGTCAGTTTCCTAACATAATAGTTCTTGTTAGCTGAGAATATGCTTCTCCCCATGCCCTTCCCACCCCACCCCCACATACTGGCATAATGGACAGTACGGTCTTGTTGGAAGCTTCCACAATTTCTAGTTAACAGGCAAGTCTAGGTCCTTCCTAAGCTGACAAGCTTCAACGAGTCTTACCGCAGCCTTGGCAACAGCAGTATCTATTTTCACCGGACAATTTTTTCTAACCACCAGACATCTTCTCTCAACGTTGTAGCTGAAGCTTTTTTTGGCTGAGTGTGGACGAGGAGGACTTTACAAGAAATCGAAATAGAGCAAACCTTGCAACCCTCCAACATAGGGTGGGCTCTGGTTTCTCCTCTGATCTCACACATCGGTTCAGGTTTATAATGTTCAGCATAGCTGGGCAGTTTCTAGTCTCACAGCCCATCCTCCCTTCTACCCCCTTTATCTCAGCCAGCTACCTCCTCTCACCCTGCCACTTAGAGATACAGGCCTTCCTCCTCTGTCCAGAAGGCTCTTTTCCCTTTACCCCATAGAATACCTTGCACTGTATGTTTTTGGGTCCTATGGCCCATTATTACCAGCAGCCTCAATCCACTGAAGGCCTTCATGGGGGCAGAATGCATATAGGGCAGCAGGCCAGGGAAACACTCTCCCTAGACCCTAGCCCTACTGGGTATTTGTCTCATAATCCCTAGTGAAGTTCCTTATGAACCACCGGAAATTACCTAAACATGTGCTAGGGCATTATAGTTACATTGGCCATGGATAAGTATCTACCTAGATAGTCAGTATGGCATGCTAGGGATTATGGGATGCTATATGCTGTTGGCATAGTACACCCAAAGACTGAGCTGATGAGTGTAGAAAGGAAGGGAGTATATCACTCCTTTCTGCTCCCACATCAAACACAGGCTCTCAGCTGGCGACTCACCCACCCCAAAGCCACAAGACAAGATTTGTCACACACACCAAGGTGTGAGCAGTGCAACCTAAGGGTCGGAGCAGGAGTCTTACCTCGTGGTCAAAGCAAAAATCGAAAGGTGAAGCCAGAGATGTGGTCAGAAGACAAGTCAGCGGTTGGAGCCAGGAGTTTGGAATCAGGAGTTCAGAAGCAGGCAGGGATTAGGGCTGGATACTGCCTGGCTGGCTCCCGCTGCTGTTTCTGAAAGATGTACAGCAGTTGTCCAATTGGGTTCTCATTTCAGGAATCCTTGTTCCTTTATAGCCATCACAGCTCTTGCTCCTATGATCACCTGCCATACTACATCCACCTCTTTGGAATTCATTTTCCCAAGAAGATCGGTATATTGCCAGTAGAGACACACCACTATGTGACCCGCCTCTGTACACTCTATTAATGCTTTAATTAATACATATGTTTTTTGAGAGAGAAGAGTAACAAGTACTGGGTGTTGCCAGGGAAACTGGCCTTCTAATCAAGGCTTCATGGCTGAGAGAAGTGGGCTCATGTTTTCCAATCGTTCCATTCCCTTCTACTCAGATCCTGTAATGGCTTCTCCAAAGGGCCCACATTTCAGGAAGTAGTTCGCCGAAACATCTTTCCCTGTACAATAGGGACTACACACAGGGCTACTCCAAACCCCACTCCCACCACTTCATTCCATGGGCCACTCAGTGGTGAGAAAGAGCAACTCCTAGCATTAGCTAGGACAGGAAAATCTTGGCTGAGGAGGGTGCAGCACTCCCGGAGCCACCAACTACACATGCAAAGCAGCTGCTATCTCCTTGGGACCAGTGCTGGAGTGAAGCAGGTGAAGAGAGGGAGCAAGGCCTAGACAAGATGCAGATCTGGGGCAGCTGTGATGATCCTCTGGCCAATCAGGGAGCACAGTGCGGGTATATTGGGCTTAGCCCAGCTCATTGGGTTGCTAGGCAACCATGCCCAGAGGCAGCTAAGTTGCTGACAATATTAGCCAATAGCACATTCTGATTGGGCAGGAACCTCCAGACACCAAATGGGATGAGAATAGAAACCAAACCACCCCCCCGCCCCAAGACCTTGGAAACAAAGGTTGCCTGGACTCCGTGTGAGCAGGTGGGTTGGTTGGGAGTGGTGGGGGAAGGATGTGTAAGTGCCCTAGGATGGGAATTGGAAACAAGATTCTTCCTTGGATATTAAAATGTACAGGATACAGCCCTGCCAGAAGAGTGAGAACAAGTGGTCCAGCACCTACCCCGCAAATGTATATTGTAGGTTCTTGATCGTGCATCTGTATGCAAAAACAATTTGACACATTGCTTAGTCATTTGCTCCAGCACTACTGCTGAAAAGAAAGTGCTTTTCCATCCTTCAGCTGATTGAAATTTTTAGTTTTTTCCTGTCCTAAACTAGAACATTTGAAATCTCCCAGATTTTCATGAACCAATAATTTAAAAAAAAAAATCAGATCTGATTAATCAAAACATTTGGTTTTGATGATTTTGAAAAAATAATTTGATTTTGACTTTTTTTCTAACCTTTGTTGTTGCTATTGGTAAAAATAAACTGAAATTTCAAACTGAAAAAAGGGTGTTTTCAACCAGAAAACAAACCTTTTCATTTTGAAAATGTCAAAATGGAACATTTTGACAATTTGTAACCATTGTTGTCCATTTTTTTTCAAATCAGGCAATGCATCCAAGCAGATCCTTTCCCACAAACAGTTTGTGTTTCAATTGATCAGTATTTTCTAAAGCAAAAAATGTTTAGTTGGAAAAGCCCAGACCAGCTCTGTCCAGCACAATGCAGATTTCTTGAGACAATAATCAAAATATCTGTGTTGTACTTTTCATCCACAAAATCTTATAGTGCTCCTGTAAGATAAGCAAGGGTTTCTTTTTTATTCATTTTACAGATAGTCTCCACTAACCCACCATAGATTGATCTGAGAACTACTCAGTAGCAGAGCCAAGACTAAAAAGCAAGAGTTGCCTGCTGTAACTGCTTAAATGCACTCCTTGCCAAGACACTATTAAGATGAAGCTTAAGACCACTGAATTAGAATTGCTCTGATGCATTTCAAACATTTAATAACAAATATTGACATTAATTACACCTGCTATCCCATAGCAAGGCACGTAAACCAAAACTAAAATGCAGAATGAAGAGGACAATCTGCTTGCCCCACACAGGGAACTATAGCTGGATTTCCTGTGTGACATACTTTACTGTGGAGTGAATGCTCTCTAGTGGTTAGAGCAGGGGATTGGGAAATTGGGATTCCTGGGTCTGCTACCTGACTCTCATACAGACAGTGAGCAAGTCACTTGTTCCCTCAGTGCCTCAGTTTCCCTATATGTGAATGGGTACAATAATACCTATTTTACCTGGAGACAGGATAAGTTACTGCTTGCAAAATATTTAGAAGAAAGCTCCTATGTGTCAAGGCAGTGCATTAGTGATTAATTTAATCTTGTGAGTGTGAAAGAACAGTTGATGAAAAAAGGAGAAAACATTGGAAACACACTTGCCAGACCATTTCGCTCTTTATTTTAACCCACAGACTTTGCTCCTCAAGTTGATTGCTGCTTATCTTTACCTAGGGCACCCCAGATTTTTATATGATTAAAATTTCTTTGACAACTGCTGAGGATTTACAACTTGAAATGTCTCAGTTTTCCTTATATTATGTCTTAGCATCAAAGAATCCGCACTCAGGTCCTAAGTACTGGATAAAGATGATTTCTAAGGGGAGACAAATGAATCAAGACCCTGACACCCATCCTTTTTTCAGATACATCTGGTTATTATTGAACTGAGGCTTTCATGTTTTAATGATAAACTGTCTTTTCCCGCTGAAACAATGTCCCTAGACGGCCTGTCTCGGCTGAAACATCTTCTAAGAGCATCTGCTTTTGATCTATGGGGGGTTTTAAATCTTTGGATCTAATCTCCACCCTGACTGACTTGAAAGCGTATTTCCACAAAAGTAGAGTGTTAAAACTTGTAGAAACCCCTTAGAAGGGATCATTTGAAATTATTTAAGAGACTATGTTGACAATTATATTCAATGTCTTTATGATCATTTTTCTGCTAATATATATAATATAGTCTTATATTTTACATCTGTCTCCAGTATTAGAAAGAGAGAGAAAGAGTGAGAGAGAGAGAAAGAGTGAGAGAGAGAGAGAGAGAGAGAGAGATTTCTTGCAACAAATGTTACAGTGGGATTTCAATATAATCTGCATATGTTGTGGCTTAATACTCTAATAAAGGAGGCCTGGAAGCTTTACAGAGCACCATATTTATGCCCTGTGTATCAATTAAGATAATTGCCAATTAAAATGATATGTCAATTAAAGTAAAGTGACATAAAAGATTCCTGCTTGCTATTAACTCGTTTATGTAAGCAAATTGGAAGTGAAGTTATATGGAATTTTCTTTAGATGCTCAATGTGGTTCACATCCAGTATATAACCACCACCACCACCTTGAGCTCCCCCGTCTATTACTAACATGCAGCTCGGTGCGGTTTCTAAGGACTGAGAAGGTATACCGAGCTCAGTCAAGAGGAATCACTTACTTGACTAGTTAAACAATATGTGGAACAGATAGGCTAGAGTCTGCTCATAGCATAAATAAGAATAGAAGTTGGCCAATATGTGTATGGGATTTCTGTGGCTAAAAGGAAAACCATACTGGTCAGATGAAACACAACCTGGAAATCCTACCACATATGATGAACATCTTCAATGTGCTAGTTTGTCTACTAACCTCACTGCAATGCACGGCTACATTTTATGTACCGTATTAATGTCAATGATAGAGACATCTTGAAGGATTCAGAGTTTAGATTTGGGCTGGATAAGAATTAAAGGTAGGATAAAGCAGGACATTCTGAGCAGAACTTCTCTTTCCCACAAACAGTGATGGTGTGAATATAATGGAACCCAGATTGAAACCATCCCTCTTGCGGTTTGCAAACCCTAGCCGAACAACTCATTTTTCTGAGACAGATTCTCTCACAAGATATCCTGCGTTCCCAGCTTCTGATTGGACCCCATGCCCCAGGGATCAGCCCATTCCATGATATTTCACCACTGCTGCTCTTATCCATGTGCAAACCCAGAAGTGGAGGTCAGAGATAAGGGAAGGGGGGGGGCATAAAAACTCATTGGTGAAAACAAAAATTAATCAAATATTTCAGAATGGTCAAAAATGGGTTTGGGTCCAAATATGAGGAAACATTAAGAGACGTGGAATTATTTTATCTAGCCATCCCTCATGAACAAAGTGCTTCGAAATACTGCAAGCAAATACATATCAATGGCTTTCTGAACCACATAATGAACGCCCACTCAATTACTTTTTTAGATTATAATAAAACTTGGCTAGTAAAATAAATGAGTGGCTGGAAATGTACAAGAAGCCCTAATATGCTAGGAGCCTCATTGGTGTTAGGAAATACATGATTCAGGGAGATTAGTTTATCACATATTTTCCATCTCTCTTGCAGGTTGTTGTCAAATTATAGGATCCAGGTTGGAAACTGACATTAACTAACTTCTACTTAAAATATGTTTTGCTAAGTAGGTTATTTGAAGAACATTTTAGGGAGGAAAAAAGGGGAATGGTCAAAAAGAGCTCTCTCTTTTTGTTGTTTTCAGGTGACATGAATTTCTGAGTTTATAAGGGAGTTCCTAGCTTTGATATTACAGCTGAATTCAGAACCCTCTCTAACGATGGTACAAACTGCCCCGTGAGAGTTTTTTGTGGGCTGTCAGTGATTTGTACCAGGACTGGTCCAGTAAGACGAAGCTCATCCATGTCAAGCAATTCAAGCTCTCCCTGAAAATCCCCCAAAAGAACCCCGTTTCCTGAGTAAAGCAAAAAGCTAATCTGGGGTTGGGGCTGACTTGTTTTCACCTCATATATTTTCTCTGACAACGGTTGCAGGTGGCCAAGTGAAATCTGCGCTGCTAAGGCAAGTGCAGTGCCTCCATCCTGCAGTGGGACAAGGACATTTGACTTCATATAATGTGAGAACAATGACCCAAAGCTACTCCTAGCCGAAACCCGGACTGTTGATAGGAAGTTGGTTCAACTATTTTGCAGCTATTTCACTACCGAGGAGTGAGCCCCAGTGGTGCCCTGCAACCAAGTACATCATCTCTGAAGTATGTGTGTCCCCATGGGGTCATTCTGCTATATTACACCATAGCAGAAGCCATAGTGGATGAGGTACATCCCCATATTATACTAGCCCCATAAATCAATAGACTAATGGGGAGAAGAGGGGAAGCAAGAAGAGCCCCCGAGCACTAAGGATGAGGCATTCTCCTCCCTAAACAAAACCCTGGCGCTCAGGGATGAAGGGCCCCTGGAGAACTGCTTTTGGCGTGGTGGGAGAGGAGGATCAGAGTCTTCCTCACTCAACCAGGTATGTTTATACCATGCTTTGAAGTAATCACAGCCATACAGTCAGACTGCAGACATCTTTCATGCCCACAACCTTATCTTGAATAATCCGCCACAGTCCCAGAGGAGAACGAGCCAACGGACCAAGCCTAGGACGTGGTAGGTGGTGTCCCGGACACATTTCCATTGGCTTGTCCTCCTCCAAGAACTTCTACAGGTCAACACACAACAAGCATCCATAGCCTTCTGCATGTGGCCCAGCAGGGATATTTTCTGTTGGAACGGGTCAGAGTCAGCATGAAAACATTTAATCCACTGAAGCGAGGGAGCAAGCCAGCCAGCCATCCCTGATGGCATTTATCCCTGTACACTCCCGTATTCCTGTGTAGCTTCCCTGACTCTTCTGCTGAGTGCACTTACATATTAAGCTGCTAATGCACACTGATTTCTCCTTAAGCTTGAAAACACAGGAGGTTAAACAGATTTTGATATAAGAGCCTACAAGGAACACTCTATTTTAAAAGACTATGCATCACTGGCTGCAACTGAAAGGATGATGAGTGGTAGGAGCAGATGAAAGGTGGTTCAGACATGGGTATGATGACAACACTAAAGGGAAATTAAATACACTGCTGGGAAATGGAAGTCATAATCATCTTGGGTTTGCAGCTCATGAACAGTGAAAGGCTTATGTGATGAAACAGCAAGTAGAAGTGCCCCGAGACTCAAGTTTTAGGGCCCCAAGGATTTCAATTTGACATTCAAGCCTTTTAAAGTTTTACGAGGGCATCCAGGAACTCCTCCTGCTCAGCCCCCCCACCCCCGCCATGTGCTGTGCTTTTTGATTTACACGCCCTACAGTACAGTGAATTCCAGGAAATCATGCAGAAACTGTGGTAGGGTCATAATTAAAAAACTTTAGTGCCGGTTTAAATCTCTGCTAAGGCTTAGTCTAAATGCAAAGGAGCAAGAATCTCAGCTGGTGTAAATTGGTGTAAATCGACTGAAATCAATAGTGCTTGGCTAATTTACATCATTTGGCAGTGTGTGATATTCCTATTTAAAACAGACCCTCTGGGTCATGCATGGGGGCAGAAATTTAAATTCAGCTAACCTAGCAAATTCACACATTGCTAATCCACAAACCTGAGCATCTTCTCACACAAAATATGGTGCAGTGATTTTTCTCCACTTCCCAACAAAGATTCAATAGCAGACAGTTGTAGCAAGGCCTCACATTGCTAAGGCCATGGTTACACTGGCACTTTATAGCGCTATAAAGCCCCCACGAGCGCTATAACCTCCTCCCCGTCCACACTGGCAAGGCACGTAGAGCGCTATAACTGCTGAGTTATAGCGCTATTATTAATCCACCTCCGCATGGGGAATAAGGGCTGTAGCGCAGCTGCTGTAGCGCTACAGCAAGGATGTGGACACCCACTGCGCTACAAGTAATCTCTGGGGATGCCTAGAGCCATTTAAGGCAATTGACGTCTCTTCCCTTTGTTTTGAACTCGGCTGGAGGAATGCGGAAGTACCTCTTTAGAGTTTCTTTCTTAACTCGGCAGATAAGCAATGCAAATGTTTAAGGAGGGAGCCTGTGTGAAAACAAAGCCTTCTGTGAACGGAGGCTCACTGACAGGCTTTCAGAAAAACGGAAAAACCACTGTCTCTCTCCCTCCGCATACACACAACGCGTCCCCCCTCACCCCGCCTCGTTTAAAAAGCACGTTGCACCCAGCTGAATGCTGGGATACCTGCCCTAATGCGCTGCTCTTAATGCCGCATTAAGTGCCCCAGATGTGGCCATGCTATACCACAGGAGCATCTGAGTGTGGACATACAATAGCGCTATACATATTCCTGTATAAGGGGACCGCTATAACCTATAGCGCTATAATCTTGTAAGTATAACCATACCCTAAGTCAAATCCTGAAGCCCATTCACAGGCAAAATCCCTATTGATACAGCTGCAAAGACTTTCCTCTTAAGAGCTGCCCAAAGAGTGCTATTTGCAGTGCATAACAACTCCTCTGCTGAACCAACAGACATATACTTACGGACCAATCAATGGCCTTATGCTAACTATCTACCTCTACACGGATGCTGCTTTTATTAGCTAGACCTCTTGTAACATCTCTCAGTCTTTAGTAGTTCTTTACAAATAATGACTAAAAAGTCTCTTCTCTCCCATCCCCCACTCAGAACAGCAGAACGTCCATACTGGGTCAGAAGACAGGATCAATGCCAGGTGCTTCAGAGGGAATGAACTTCCCTTATTGTATCACCTGGAAAATAGGATATGTTAACATTTTCAAAAGTGGTCACTGCCATTGGATTGATTTGGGCAAGTTGAAAAACTTAACGTGTCTCAAACTGGGCACCCAAAGTCAGTAGCCGATTTAGAAAATGTTGGTCCTAAGCTTAAAAAAAAAATAATAAAGAATGGTATGCCAAGATCCTCTTCATCAAGAAAAAAAATGAAGGAGGAGATTTTCGAATGAACAAAGGGTAGGTAGGTGCCAAATTCCCATGTGTTTGGTATGTTATATAACATACAGCACGGTCAGTGTTGTACAGAAAAAAAAGCAGACAAGGGTTTGGCCCACAGTCTAAAAACCCAGTTCTTACTCATATGGATAGTCAGCCTTTAGATGAGTAATCCCACTACTTGGAATAGCCTTTGTGGTTGCTGAATCCCCCTGTTCCATGAACAGTTCTGCAGCAAAAGACTTTGAGACATCATCAAGTCTAGCCTCTGTGCTGAGGCTGGACCAAGTAAACCTAAACTATCTTTGGCAGGTGTTTGTTCAACCTGTTCTTAAAAACCGCCAGTGATGGAGATTCCACAACTTCCCTTGGAAGTCTATTCCGGAGTTTAACTACCCTTATCTAACCTCAATATCTAACCTCAATCTTCCTTGCTGCAGATTAATCCCATTACTTCTTGTCCTTACTTCAGTGGACATGGAGAACAATTGTCCCTCATCCTCTTTACATCAGCCCTTAAGATATTTGAAGACTATCAGATCTCTCCATCTTCTTTTCTCAAGACTAAACAAGCCCAGGTTTTTTTAACCTTTCTTCCTTGGTCAGGTTATCTAAACCTTTTATCATTTTTGTTGCTCTCTATGGACTTTCTCCAATTTGTCCACATCTTTCCTAAAGTGTGACGCCCAGAATTGGACACAATAACCTTGCTGAGGGCTTACCAGAGCAGAACAATTATCTCACATGTGTAACATATGACACTCCTGTTAATACACCCTGGAATGATATTACCCTTCTTAGCAACTTCATCACATTGTTGGCTCATATTCAATTTGTGATCCACTGTGACCCCTCAGACACTTTTCAACAGTATCACCACCTTGTCAATTATTCTCCAATTTGTACTTGTGCATTTGATTTCTGATTTGTTCCCCATTTTAAAGACAGGTGGTATGTTTGCCCTTTTCTCATCCTCTGGAACCTCACCCATCCTTCATGAGTTCTCAAAGATAATTGCTGATGGTTCCAAGATTGCTTCAGCTAGCTCCTTAAGAACCCTAGGGTGAATTTCATCAGGTCCTTAAAGAATATTTAGATAAGTTGGATGTATTCAAGTTGTTATTTCCCTATTGTTATTTGCATTCCTTCTCTCTTGTTATTAATACTAATTGCATTGACTATCTGGACACAATTATTTTTTTAGTGACATCTGAGACAAATAGGCATTAAAAACATCAGCCTTCTTGACGTCAATGGGTATTTGCGCTCCTTCCCTGCTCAGTAGAAGACCTACACTTTTCTTTGTCTTTCCCTTCCTCCTAGTGTATTTACAGAATCTCTTCTAATTGCCTTTTGTGTCCCTGGCTAGGTGTAACTCATTTTTTGTGTTCACCTTTCTGACTTTGTCTCTACATGCTTTTGCTATTTTTTTGCACTCCTCTTTGGCAATCCGTCTATGTTTCCACTTTTTGTAGAATTCCTCTTCGATTTTCAGCTCTTTAAAGAGCTCCTGGCAGATCCATATTGGCTTCTTGGTATTCTTCCTATCTTTCCTTTGCCTTGGTATAGTTTGCAGTTGTGCCTTTAAGATTGTCTCCTTGAGAACCTGCCAGCTTTCCTGAACTCCTTTAGCCCTTACATTTTGCTCCCATGGAACCTTATCTACCAGTTCTGCTAAAGTCTGAGTGTGTTAAAGTCTGCTTTTCTGAAGTCCATTGTTCTTATTCTGCTCCTCTCACTCCTCCCTTTTCTTAGAATCATGACATCAATAATTTCCTTTCACCTTCAGATTTGCTACTAATTCCTCCCTGTTGGTCAGAATCACGTCTAAAATGGCTGTCCCTCTGGTTACTTCCTCCACATTCTGAAACAAAAGGTTGTCTCCAACCCATTCCAAGAATTCATTGGAAATTTTGTGTTTTGCCATATTACTTTTCCAACAGATGGCCGGGTAGTTAAAATCCCCCATTACAACCAGGTCTTGTGTTTTGGATATTTCTGTTATTTATTCTAGAAATGTCTCTTCTGCCTTCTCTTCCTGATTTGGTCTATCTTAGACCCCCACCATGACATGACCCCTTTCTTTCACCCCTTTACTTTTACCCAGATACTTTCAACTGGTTTGCATCTCACCTTCTTCTGGACCACAAAACAAGTATATATATTTTTGATGTATAATTCAACACCTCCTCCCTCTTTTATTCTACTTGTACTTGAATAAGCTATTCCCCTCTATACCAAAGTTCCAGTCATGAGACTTATCCCACCAACTCTCTTTGACACCAGTTAAGTCACAATTTTGCTTATGTATTAATACTTCCAGTTCTCCCTGTTTATTCCCCATAATCCTTGCTTTTGTGTATAGACATTTAAGATGGTTGCGATGTTGTCATAGCTGTGTTGGTCCCAAGAAACTCGAGTGACAAGGTGGATGTGGTAATGTCTTTTATTGGACCATCATCTATTGGTCCAAGAAAAATATTTCACCCACCTTGTCTCTGTAACTTAAGATGTTAAGCAGATTCCCCCCACTTATTTCCCTCTTGTTGCTCTTCGGACCCTACTATAATTTTCCATGTAATGTGAACTCACTCGTGCTTTTGCTACTCAAGCCATCCCAGCTTGTGCCAATAAAACCTTTTCATCACCCCAACATGCTCTGGGCAGTACGTGTATTTCAATTACCTATGTGGGAAGGGTAAGCAGGTGATAAAAATGCAAAAGCAGGTAATAAATGGCATTCCTTCAAACAGATACAGCCTTCCCGTCTCAATGCACATCGCTTTGCAATCCTCCAGTAACCTCCATTCCTATATTTTTTGTGATAAATTTATGGCTTTATGCCCTCAACATCTAGACCTCTGTTAAGGTCACCCTTTTTTTTATGCTGACCTGTGGGCTTTTGTCATCTGCCCCCTTTGAACCTAGTTGAAGACCAAACACTTAATTAAGCATGCATTCTGGGAGAAAATCAGCCAGTATCAAGGGCCATGGTTCCGTTCTTCAAAGCGTGAGCTAAGTCCTCCTTTGGTATTATACACAGCCCTTTCTTGGTGGTATTTTTCTTATTCATGCACATCTGATTGCAACATATGGCTAGTTTCTGAAATTGACAAAAGATTTCCCTATTTTATTTACGTCACGGTTTGCTTGAGTTGCAGCACACTTATGCCTAATAAATGACAACTGAGAAGGAGCAATGAACCTTCCAAATTAAAGAAAACAGCCTCTCCTCCCTCTCCACCCCCCGGCACCAATTTCCACCATTTCATGCTGAATGGCTGCTGTGTTGTTTTATTCTGGTTTTCATGATCCTATTTACTCGTGATCTGGCCCAGGGTATAGACAGAGAGACACTGAAGCATCTGAAAGAGATTACTACAGTCTGTTGCTCTATGGCAGGCTCCAGATCAAGAAAGAAAGAAAGAAAGAAAGAAAGAAAGAAGCTGAAAAGATATACCACTCTTTAATCACTAGAGAATTTCCAGGCCAGCATATTCAGAGCAAATGGAATCAAAGATTGATATTCACTCCCCTATTGACAGAAGTAAGGTGCTGTCCAGAAGCTAAAACCACACTAGTTGAAGCTAATTACTCTCATTATTAATTATTATTAATACCTAACTCTTATATAGCACTTTCCATCAGTAAATCTCAAAGCACTTTCTAAAAGAGGTTGGTATCATTATCTCTGTCTTACATATGGGAAAACTGAGGCACTGGGGTGAAGTTACTTGCTCAAGGTCACCCAACAAGGTGAAGTGGGTATTAGCCCACGAAAACTTATGCTTCAATGCTTTTGTTAGTCTTTAAGGTGCCACAGGACTCTCTGTCTCTTCTGCAAATCCAGACTAACACAGCTACCTCTCTGATTCCCAACTAGGTAGTGGTAGAGCTGGGAATCAAACTCACATGTTTTGAGGTGCCAGACCTGCTTAAGTGGTTGTGAAAATTCCTCTCAGCGACTATCTGCATCTTCAGGAGCATAAATATCACCCAGTGCCTACTGAATGAGTAGAGTGCTAACTCTGAGGCTGCTTTGGAAAATCTCACCTGAGGGATGGAGGTCTCACAGGTTCTCTCTAAAGGCCCAATCCTACTCCGATTGAAATCTATACCAAAGCTCTCATTGATTTGGCTGGAAGCATCGGACACCAGAGCCTGATGGTTTAAATTTGACTTTATGTCAGGAGCTCCACAAAGCTAAACTTCTAAGAATTGAACACCCATAAATGATCACATTTCGTGCTTTTTAGTGCATTTCCCAGCAGCGCACAGGCTCAGAAAGGCACAGATTGATTATCCCTGTTCCCCTCACTTGCTCATTGGCCATCTCTTGACCCATCATGCAAGAGTTCATGTTTCAAAAGGATCGAGACCCAGCCTTCCCCAACGAAAGTCAATGAAAATGTTGCCATTGATTTCAGTGAGAGAAGGAGCCTGGTTTGACCTGCTTGTCCCACCAGAGTTAGCCCATCTGCAGAAAGCAATGGGACCAATCTCTCTAGGCGCTCAGCATTCCCTTAAGGGCAGCTCCCTGCATTCCTGTTGAAGTCAAGGGCAACTTGCATGGTCAAATCATAGGTTACTGGGATATCAGCACTGCACAGTCAGCATAAAATGCAAAATGAAAGATCCAGCTGTTATTTATATTGCAGTACACATTAAGCCCCATTGACAACAGCAGGCTTCTCACTTTCTAGGCACCACACAAGCACTATAGAAAGAGATACCCACCCCAAAGAGTTTACAATCTATGGCCCTGATTACAACCATGAGGTTCTGCAGGGACCTATGGTAACAGAGCTCATTGCAGAACTGGACCTAGCTTAACACTGACTTTGGCAAGGTTAGTTGTAGATTCAATTCTGGACCAGTGCCATGTTTAAAGTCTAATATCTCAGAACAACCCAAGGCTTGGAGCAACAGTTTTATGCCATTAGAAACCCCAGAAACTACCTTTTCGGATGTGTTAAGGCTTTTTGTTTCCAGCCCAGGATACCACAAAGCCGATTAAGATCAGTTTTAGCGGTTTCTAAAATGGATTAGTTAAAATTTTCCTTCTTTTTGGACTCATAGTAGCTAAGGGACAAATCCAATTCCTACTAGAGTCAAAAGAAAGATGCCCACTGATTTCAACAGGAGTTGGAACAGGTACTAAGGAACTAGAATTATAGGCAGAGTGAGGTGAGAAAGCCCCAGTCAAATCTTTTACAAACTCTGCATAATATATGACCTGAACATGGGATTTGCCAGATCAGACATGGGACTTGCCAGACCAGGTCAAACCAGTTGATCCATCTAGTGCGGTATCCTGCTCCTGAAGAGATCAGTGTCTCATGTTTCAGAGGATGGTGCAAGAAACACCACAAAGAACAGCTAGGGAACACTATGCCCACAGTAGACATTCCTCCCTAAACCCAGACAATTAGTGGTTGGCTTATGCCCTGAAATATGAGGGTTTAATAGCCCTGTTATTTTTAATCCCAAGTAACATCTCTGTGGATCTTCTTCATTGTCTAATGGTGTATAAATGTTTTCTTGGCACATATTCGGGAATGCCTTCAGAACTCACTCATGCCTTTGCTTCTCAAGCCATCCCGGCTTGTGCCAATAAAACCTTTTCATCGCCCCACCATGCTCTGGACAGTAGGTATATTTCAATTACCTATGTGGGAAGGGTAAGCAGGTGATAAAAATGCAAAGCAGGTAATAAATGGCATTCCTTCAAACAGATACAGCCTTACTGTCTCAATGCACATTGCTTTGCAATCCTCCAGCAACCTCCGTTCCTATATTTTTGTGATAAATTTATGGTTTATACATAGCAAAATTATTCATGTGTGCGTAGGAGGATGGCCACCTTCAGGGTGGTCTTGCAGCAAAGAGCCAAAATAAGATACTCAGATCTGATTACAGGATATAATAAAAAATGCTTCTTCCAATTCATTCTTATAGACTCTCTTGGAAGAAGAAGAAAAAAAGAATTTTTTTTTTTTAAAGAGACTGCTTCCTACCCACCCAACGGAGTCTGCAGCGATCACCAATTTTCTTGTGCAAACCTTTGAGTATATACTTCATAACTTCACATGGTGAAAACTAACCCTGAAAAGCCCAGGGAGCAGCTGAAACACCCCTCCCCCATCCTTACCTTGTGATTTCTGCAGAGCAAAGAAACAAAACTGTACTTTTTTTTTATTTTTAAAGGTCGAGGAAATCTCCAGTCTTTGAGTGAAAGGAAAACTGAAGCAATTGGTTCGACCTAACATAGCTGAATACATATTTACCCTATAAGAGCATATTCAGGAATGAGCTTTTAAAACGAAATTGGTATTCTTTGTTGTTGTCCTTTCCCCTCCCCCACCTTAAGAAATACTGTGTCACTGTCTCTATAGATGTGTATGGTCCTGGTGTGTCTCACAAATTGGGCTGCCATTTTGCTGATGTATCATCGGTCTCCAGGCTTTGCTGGAAATAGATTAGAGGCCCAATCCATTAACATCAATAACAAAACGCCCAGGCCCTAATCATTGTGCCTTTTAATTTATGTTGTTATTTATACCAGGCCCAACTTGCCCTTACTTTGCGCTGGTGTAAATGACCAAACAAGATGCAAGGCAATGGAGAATCAGACCTCACTGATCTGACCCTAATACATTCTCAGTGAGTGAAACTCCATGCAGCTCCACTGACTTTAGTTAAGCTCTGTTTAGGGAATTCAGTTCATCAGTTGAATGTATGGATGTGACAGAGAGTGTCAAAGTTGTTATAGTGGATTCTAGAGTCCTCTTATTCCCTTGCAGAGAGGGAGGATAGTTTTAGTTAAGGCACAGAATAGGGAATCAGGTAACCAGGGGGTCACTGTTGTCATTAGAGTTCCTGTATACCATAGGCAAGTCACTAGTGCTGGATGCAATTTTGAATTTTCAAAATTTCAACCAAACATTTTGTGCAGAAATTTTTCACATTTTTTGGTTGATCTTTTCCAATCTGCTAGTAGAGGGGTCACCATTTTCCAAGCATTTGAAATTCTGATGAAATATTTCTGTGAAAAGTGTCAAGCGTTACTCTCAAAAATATTTCTGCCTTTTTCCACTGTCTCTAACTTTTGAAATATAGGACGCCCTGGTCTCACCTTTCAGAAGTGCTAAGCATTGCTCTTGCTATGTAGATATAGTGAATAAAATATCTCTTGACTGCATTTCCCTCTAAACTTAGATACTTTAAATCCAGCAGTCATCTCTCATTTTAGCCTTTTAGTGCTTTTTACCCAGAAATCTCAAAGTATTTTGCAACGGAGGGTAAGAATCATTATTCCTATTCCACAGATGAAGAAACTGAGGTGCAGTGATTTGCTTAGGGCAAGGGTAAGCAACCTATGGCACACGTGCCGAAGGCGGCACATGAGCTGATTTTCAGTGGCACTCACACTGCCCGGGTCCTGGCCACCAATCTCGGGGGGCTTTGCATTTTAATTTAGTTTTAATTTTAAATGAAGCTTCTTAAACATTTTATTTACTTTATATACAACAATAGTTTAGTTATATACTATAGATTATTGGAAGAGATCTTCTAAAAACATTAAAATGTATTACTGGCACGCGCAACCTTAACTTTGAGTGAATAAACGAAGACTCGGCACACCACTTCTGAAAGCTTTCTGATCCCTGGCTTAGGGTCATGCAACAAATCAGTAGTAAAATTAGGAATACAACCTTGTTCTCCTAACCATCTGACTCATTTGGTGAATGAAATGAGCTTCCTAAGCATTTTAAACTTACAGTATCTCCCATACGTATTTTTATCCTAGATGACATATTCCTATAGTTCATCTCACTCCTCTTCATTAACATATAACTAAGGTTATTGTTTCTGTATCTGTAAGATTTCAATCTCTAATAGAATTATTGTTCATTTAAAAAAAGCTTTTTATATAAATATTATCTAGATAATTTTATGTCAACTAAACTGAAAAGAAAGAAGAAAGATTTGAATTATGCAGGAGTAAAGATGCATGGAATATCCTTAAGAAAATGAAAAACAATATAAAACATCATGTGGTTTTGCACTTTGTGATGAACTAAAATGAGCTGATCTTTGCAAAAAAAATGTTGCAGAGGTATTTCAAGCAAAAACGTTGCCAACTTTAGATGAAAACAGAGGTTCTTTTTAAGGCAACATCAGGCCTGCTTCTTGAGTGAAAGTGAACTTTGCATGGGAAAAAAGAAACCTTAGCTGTTGTACTTTTCATGTGCTTTTGAAGTGAAAACAGCCATTTAATTGAAATTTAACACAAAGGTAAATTTGAGGTACAATAAATCATGAGACTAAAACCAGCAAAATGTTCATGAGAAATTCCCTGAAACGAATAGTCTGAAGGTTGCACTTCATAACTCTGTTGAGAAAGGTCATTCTGTTGCAGTCTCTGCTTTGAGGATACTGCAGCAGGCACAGCTATTTTACATATACATAATAAAAAAACATGGAAGAAATAAGTCATTTGATCAGAGAACTGCTATATTAGTGCCAAAAGATCAACATTCATTTGGCATCTAATTAGTCTTTCTGTTACAGAGAAGTTCCTACCTTGTCCAATGGCATTAACACTAAGAAATACATTCCTCTATATTTTGGCTATTCATATTGGGAGCCAAATGCTAGTCTCCTGTGCCATGGGTTATAATCAGAGGATCTCTCCAAGCATCAGATCAAACTACTATATGGAGCACATGACTTACGAGGAGAAGCTAAGGGAACTGGGATTGTTTAGTCTGCAGAAGAGAAGAATAAGGGGAGATTTAATACCTACTTTCAATTACCTGAAAGGGGGTTCCAAAGAGGATGGATCTAGACTGTTCTTGTTCTGCCTTCTGCCATCACTGAGGAGTAATGGTCTCAAGTTGTAGTGGAGGAGGTCTAGGTTGGATATTAGGAAAAACTATTTTATAGCAGGGTGGTGAAGCACTGGAATGGGTTACCTAGGGAAATGGTGGAATCTCCTTCCTTAGAGGTTTTCAAGGTCAGGCTTGAGAAAGCCCTGGCTCGGATGATTTAGTTGGACACTGGTTCTGCTTTGAGCAGGGGGTTGGACTAAATGACCTCCTGAGGTCTCTTCCAACCCTGATATTCTATGATTCTACTTCCACCAGGCCTTGAAGCATTGGTGATGACGGATGGCCACATAATGCTGTGAAAGGACTTCTGGACTGTGGTTCTCCCTTTGACTCTGCCATTTTTATGATCATCTTCTCTCAATTATGCTCTAATCTGTAAATGGTGAACAGAAAGGTCATATGTATTGCATCTAGAGTCATAAAGCCATAGAATTTAAAGGCCAGACGGGACTCCCAAATCATCTAGACTGACCTCCTTCTGCAATTCCAGAGTAACATGGCTACCCCTCTGATTCTTCACCTCCTATGTATCACAGGCCATCAACACCACGCACTAAACTCAACAACCAAAGTTAGGTCAAAGTGTTACAGCCGTCAGAAGACTAACCTATTGTGTGTCCCTGGCAGACAATAGTGGAGACCGAGATGCACCAGTGCCCCAAACCCCCTGTAATGGCAGGGAATTGATGAAGTGTGATATACCCAGATAAACGTGGCAAGCTGTCCACAGCTTTTTTCTTTCACAGCAGGGTTAAATTTCATTAGATATATGCTGTCCTTGAGAAATCATTTTTGCTTATTGAACAAATGACTGTTTTGCTTAGGGTGTTTCCCCCTATCCTCTTCTTCAAATGAGGGTAAAGATGAAACAACCTTGGTTCATCAGTCTGGTAAGAATATAGTGTAGATATTATGTGCCGAGAGAGAGCGCAAAGCTATACAGTTCATTCCAAACACAACAAACATGATGTTGAGAAATGTGGTCAGAATAAATTTGCACAACCTCTTCCCCTTCGCAGTCGGCCCCCAACAATTTCTGGAGAATGGTTCCTCTGTGGATTTAATAGGCAATGCTAAAGATTTCCCATTCCTCTAGTCTAAGCTGTTTCCCAAAATGGTAAACCAGATATATGTCCCTGAGACCTAGAGTCAGAAATAATTCACAATTAGCCCAAACCCAAACCCCAGAAATAAAGCATACCAACTGGGAAGTATTCAGATAACAGATCCAGATCTGGCTCCACTTTTTGCAAACCTTTATAATGGGTCAAACATATAGTTTAAACCTGGGGGATCCTACGTACGTAAAACTTGGAAATAGAGCCAAATCCAAACTTTGCACCTTGAGACCTCACACACAGTTTTTCAGTAAGAAATTCCCATTTAAGCTGGAAGGATGATGAGCCAACTGCTAGTCTGAAGGATCAAAAACTCAACTGAAGGCAATGGAGGTGTGCCCATTGACAGCAAGAGAGACGTTTTGTCTCACAAGCGGACTCCAAGTTTTGGGTTTGTGCTTGTTTTTTTCCCCTTCCCATCAGACAGGTTCCTATTAAACCATTTACCACAGAACAGACAGAATGGAATGGGTCTGTTAAAGGCCATCACCTTCTCTTTACATAGCTTCAGCTAGGGTGACCAGACAGGAAATGTGAAAAATCGGGATGGGGTGGGGAGATAATAGGAGCCTATATAAGAAAAAGACCCCAAAATCGGGACTGTCCCTATAAAATCAGGATATCTAGTCACCCAAGCCTCAGCAGGATTTAATATATCATCCTTTATGCTGCATGTTTGTGCTGGTGCATGCAGTTCAAAAATTATTAGGTGGCTACAGTTATACCACAGAATTAGTTTTTGGGAAAGATATCCAAAGCCACACATACTGTAGGGCAGGGAATACAGAAGAGTATTATGGCCCTTGCCCTCTGTCTCGCTCTCCTACACTCCAGGAGTTGAAGATCTTGGGAGACGCTGCATTCGTCAAGTGAGTTTTTTTATTTCCCCCCGCTGAACAAGCTATCTTTATGAAATGAAATGACTGCCCCTCAGATATTAAAAATAACACCTCTTTAGGAGAGAGTTACATGCGCACTGACTGTAGCCCATTTCATAAAGAGAACATTTACACTTTGGAAAATGTAAAAGCAAGCACAGGATTGGACCAAGACCAGTTGTGGGGGATGGACCGGGATATTTCATCTTTGGTATAAAAGTAAGTACTGAAAAAAGGCTAAGTTTTTTTTTTTACACCTTATTCGTGTTTCAAAGTACCTTTGCTAGAAACAAAGAAACCTTAAATGTGGACTTTTAATAGCACTGTTAAGTTTAATAGACATTTTGAGCAGCGTTGCATTGAAATTGTTTAATAGTTTATATACACGGCTGACTTCACACTCTGGCGCTTTACCTCATGCTAACCTGTGTAAACCTTCTGTTGGAAACACAAGTTTTGTATCCAGGAAGCAGGGCTTTGAAGCCTACAATTTAAAAGTGAATGGTACTTCAACACACCATGCTTAAATGCCATTCTTTGCCCGGTGCAGACAAGGTACTTCTTGTCCCTGTGGTGGGGTTTGCGGAGAACACAAGCAGAAAACAGCTTCAGCTCATAAAATGCCTGCACTTTGGAGCCTGGCATTAGGTAATCAGCTGGATACAACCACTGGCATTTAGTCGCCTCTCCTTAAAGCCTTCTATTTAGTTATAAATTATCTCCCCTTGCCCATTCATGGTGAAAACGCCCACCGATTTATGGGATATCTTCTCTTAACGTTCCCCTTCTCTCACTTGCTACCTCTGCTTGGTCTTCTGTTATTCCATATTCCCTCTGTCCAACCATCATCAGGACTGACCTGTGACAAACACCTGTCAGGGATGGTCTAGATAATACTTAGTCCTGCCTTGAGTGGAGGGGACTGGACTTGAGGTCCCTTCCAGTTCTGTGATACTGTCCCACCAGCTAGCTAGATCAGCCTGCTAACCATTCTGAATCCCCTTCCTTTTTTAGACCACAGTGCAAACCTGAGGATGGAAGGATAGTGTGGTGGACAGGTCTCTGGATGAGGATGTGATAAGATTCAGTTCCAGTCTTGTCCAAAAGCTTTGCCTAAGGGCCTGGGCAAGCCTACTTTGTGTCTTGTCTTGCACTGTGGATCATACTTTTCTACCTCTCAGGTGGGGAGTGGAGGATAAGTCCATCAGTGCTTGTGAGGATGTTATATACTATAGAGATGAGGGCCAGATCAATAGATGTAGATAGATCTGAGGCAAAAAGTTCATGGATGTTTTAGATGTGTATTTGAAGTTTCACGCTTTTACACTTCCTGATTCCTACTAAGATTAGAACTGAAACTGCCAATACACCCCAAGAAAGGTTACTACTGTGATACTTTGGGTCTTGTCAGAAGCAGCAAGGACTGTAAACCTTGTGAATGAGATTTTGAGAACCAACTAGTGACTTTGGGTGCCCAACTCAAGACACTTACAGGAGCCTGATTTACAGAACCTGCGGATAAAGAGGCCTGTTTTTCAGAGGACAGGTTAAGATATCTTAAGTCATGCACCCAATATCACTAATTGCGTTTGAAATTCTTTGCCCATGAGAAAAGCCTGTTCTTCCAAATTTTCCAACCTGGTTTGGCAGACCTAATGGGCTTTGATAGTTTGGATAAACTTTTGCTAATATGCAAATATTTTTCTTAATTACAGTTTTAAATGTTGTGTACATGTTTTAAGATATAATTAATTTATACATGTTAGAAACTAACTAAATAAATAAATCTTTGGGTTTCTTCTATATATCACCAATAATCTGCACATATGCAAAAAACTGATTTCCAGCTGAGGCAATCCACTTCAGATCCACTTTCAGACTGTATGGAGTCACAGAGTCAGCTCTCCCTGTGCTACTGAATCAAACATGATGGCCGCCATCTTGGCTGACACACTAGGATTGAACAAGGGACTTCCAGAGCTAAAAGCATGGGCTGATAAGCACGAATTAAAGAGCCAAGGCTTGCTAGCTGGAAGTGGTCACAGAGTCAGGCTCTCTCACACACAGACCTACCCCAGGCATTAGACAGAGAACTCTGTTAGGTAGTAAAGTCTTCCCTAGTCCTCCCATTGGTCCTCCATTTGCAGAAAGGACCTGTGATGTGTGGAAATTCTCGCTGTTACACAGAGTTCCAGGATATATGCTGTTGGGATTATCCAGGGTCATTCTAATTTATTCTCTTTCTCCACCTCCCTCCACACCCCAGCTGGGCTCCCTCCAGTCCGGGAGCTGCAACCTGATGCGGAGCCTGCTGCCTGCCTGCCCATGATGAGTCAGAAGTCCTGGCTGAGGAGGGGCTGGTGCCCCAGCACCTCCAGCCCCAACCACAGTAACTGGACTTTTGGTGTCCAGTCAGTATGTCTGACTGGACACTGCCAAGTCCTCTTTTCAACCAGACTTTCTGATCAAAACCCAGATACCTGGCAACCTTAGAAGCGACCTACTACAGGTAATGCAGACAGTCCATAATCTTTCCCAGGGGTCAACGCTGCTGACCCTCTTGAGACCCTGGGTCAGAGCCCAGTGGAGTGGATGGGCCTGGGCTCCCCTACCTACCATTTCCCTGCCCGCAGCTGAGTGGACGCTATCCAGTAGGCCACCGAGCCTACTGAGGACTCTACTACACTACCCTTGTCACCGTAGTATCCGAGACACAAGGGGAATGAGGCAATATCTTTTATTGGGCCACCTATTTTGGTTGAGAGAGACAAGCTTTAGAGCTACACAGAACTCTTCTTTAGGTGGGTAACATCTGTCACCTGTGGTTTATTCCATCTCTTACTATTAGAGAGTTAAAAATCTTTTTCTCCTGGCACTACTTGCTACCTAAAGCAGAGCAAAATTTTTGCAAGGAACCCTGAAACTAAGTAAAACTCATTTATGAATGTCTGACCTGAGCTTTGGCCCACTTCCAGTGAACCCTGGGCAGGTTTATGGTTCGATACCAAAAACAATACAGAACTCATTGTACCAAGCAAAACTGTGGTTTCATTCAAAACTCAAAGCAAAACTGAGAAAGCACAAACCCATACAAAGTTAAACCAAAGCCACGCAGCCCTTCGCTGCTGAGTTTGAACAGTTCTGATGACAACAGAGAGTTTTCCAACGAGGTAAACATCATATTTTATGCCCACAAGGGAATACCTCTACCTAGGAACCATGCAGTTCCTCATCCTCATCATTACTGCCTTCTTAAGTACGTTCTGTTTCTGGGATTTAAACCTACATGTGAAAAAATACATGTGCATTTCTGCCTTATTGCAAACCTTTCTTTCTAAGAGAGAGAGATAGAGTATAATTCATTTAAGGAGTGCATTCCACCCGTGCACACACTGTGCACAGAATGGATTCCACACAAGAGGAGCAATCCAAGCAATACTCTGCTCCAGACCGCATGGAAGTTCCCCACCCATCTTTCCCATAGATCTGACCCATAAAATTATTGCATGAGCTCTCTGAAAACATCTTGGTTGGCACCATATTTTCTCTCTGATTTCAGGAGGATTTCCATCTTCAGTTGCCTAAAAAGAAAGAAAAAATCTTCTTCAAAAATGCTAAGCTAATTTTTTTGAAGGGGACAGAGATCAAGGGACAGATTATTACCAATCTGTACAGCTCTTATGGTCTTTGAAATGCAAAGGAAACTCTGGCCAAGACTTCCTGTAGGCACTAGTTTCTCATAAAGGGGTGGTAAGGAGTCATGATCCCTGCACACAGAGTCCACCAGAGACTTTCCTGTTGCCACTGATTTTAGGGGGAGGGAGCTGAAATTCTGTGGTGATGGGTGGCAGTGTAAAACCCTAAAACGATAGACTGATAGATAACTGGTATAACAACTCTGCTTCCTAAGAGCTCTGAGAAGCACCATGCATCCCCAAGCTCCACCCAGATGGGGTGGTTCTGTATCACATCTTATCCAGTAGCTATGTCACATTCAGGCCCCAAAATGTACTCCTTTTTTAAAAGAATATAAGAAAGTGAATGAGTGGGAAGCATCCGCAGAGAGCAGTATGATGGGCAAACCTTAAGATTTAGGGTTCGGTTAGCAGAAGAACTCAGCATTTGGCTGTAAACTATATATGCTTCTTGGATTTACAAAGGTGGGCAGGAATTCACCAGAAAACAAACAAACAAACAAACAAACAAAAAAAAGGCCTTTTCAGGACCTTTTCTAGTCATTTTTGCTTTTGATCAGTCCGGAAATACCATCAAAATGCTTTTGATTAGTCCGGAAGAGCCCTGTTTAAAGTATGTCAACACTCGTACTTCCAGACCTGGCAAAGACCAGGCAATACAGAGACATGAAAAAGAAGAGGGTGGGGCAGGGGAAGGCAACCAAGTTTTCCCAATATCAGCATCAAATGTTCGGTCCAGGTACTGGATGAACAGAAGAGTTTCTGGGACATATGCTGAGGCAAGGTAAGCTGGCGTAATTCTATTGGAATCAGTGGAGCTACTCTGATGTTCACCCATTATGGATGCAGCTCTTTGAATTTATTTAAGCTGGTTGAGCCATCTTTAGTGCAAACTGAACTATTTTAATGATATAAATCACATTGGGGAAGAGTCCCTCTCAGAGAGCACAGTGGCCTTACTCGTAATCAAACACGGTCTGTATATTAACATGGTACAATTACTTTATCATTATATACAACTCTGTCCAATTCCTTACAGGAAAACATACCATTTCAAATACGAACATTCATTTGCTGGCAACTGTGCAAGACTAGTGTCTCGCTGTTCCAGAATGCATGACCCCTTATCCACGTATACCCCCAGATATGCCTATTAGCTTTGAGTTCACTATTAATAACAACACCACTTTGTACCGACGGCACCTGACGTTGAATGTTTACTTCAGCATGACAAGGTCACTGGGCCCTGACTATTTGGCTGCAGGAAATTCATTGCAGCGTAGGATGATTATGCTAATGGGCCTGATCCTCTGTTTTGCTAAGCCTCCTTTTACACTACTTGCTGAGGAAAAGGGTCCAAGAGTGAGTGCAAAGGTAATTTACACCAAGAGCAGTGTAAAGCACACTTCCTGCAACTGAGTATCAGGCCCAGTAATGGCAGGGGAGCAATGGAGAGTACTGCTCCTCCCGTCACCACCACCAACCACCTCCTCAATGGCTAAATGCAGAGGAAGAGAGCTCCCCTTCTTCTCCTTGGCTCAGCTGAGAAAAATGTTCCCCCACAACACCCCATCCTTCTGGACTTGAACGCTCCTCCCTTCCTGTTTGAATCTACTCTAAACACTGAATCACTCAGAGAAAAGAGACAGGATCTGTCTTTCTGTTGTGTGTTAGTGCAGCGCCTGACACAAAGGGGCCCTGGCCTCCAGGTGCTACTGTAATACTACTACTAAACGCTAGATCAATGTTCACTGTTTAGTTCCCACTTCTGTACAGAGAGTATTATATTAAGGGGCTCAGAATGTGGCTTCCCCAATGCCAGAGTGCTTGATCTATAGCTCATTGACATCAGCAGGAGGATTCCCATTGGATCCAGCCTGCAGTGCAGCCTGGTAGAGTCTCAGCCCAAGGAGAAGGTAGGCCCTACTAGAGCCGAAGAACCTGGGAGGATCCTTAGCCTACCCTAAGGAAGGTAAGAGTGGTGGCAGAGAAAAGCAAGTTGCTAATCCTTTGCCCAAGTGCAGTCGAGGGTTTCAAAGCTTCAGTTTCTGCTAGGAGAGCAGCAATTTTTAGACTCTCTCTCTCAAAAGAGAAGGCAAGGGCTAGACATGTTTTGGCCAGTGCATGCTAATACTTCACGGTCTGATGATAAAGGCAACAGCCTGAAAATTGGGTATGGTGCCCAACTTGCGTCCAAGTCAGTAACTGTTGGGAGCAGGAATTGAAGTCAGCTGACCATGCTCAGATTTACAGAACCCTGTGGATCACTGCTTCGCATCCGTGTGGCAGACTCGAGAGCGTGAGATGCCTTGTTGCTTGTTACCATTCACACAGTAGCGAATTAATGGAGGAAAAATAATCTGGGAATTACTCAGGCTCCCCACTGCTAAATTTTTAAATTAAAGGTGGTTTTAAAGCTGCCTTTTTTAACAAGAAAATATTTAGTCTCGATTCAAGAGGCCTGACCTACATTTAAAACCTATATTGGCAGAGCTCTGATGGTTCAGGCTACGAACAAACCACATTCCCTGCCCAACACAGTTATGCCAACAAAACCCGTAGTGCAGATGCAGGTATGACAATAGAAGATGGCTTCTGTCAGTATACCTAACATTGTTAGGAAAGGTTGTATTCCTCCATTAGCTGCAGTCCTTCTGTGGGTATACTCAATGTCTATGCTACATGGCTACACCATCATAGGCTCTGTTGTGTAAGTAGTGTGCAATTGCACCATCCCAGCATGTGCCAACTACCATTTCCATTGCATGGGCATCTCAGCAATCCATCATGAGGGTTTTTTCACTCCCAGTGTACAGCGCAGAAGCTGCGCTAACACACAAGGAACAATAACACCTTGTCGAACGTCAAAGATTTCACATGAGCTCTTCACTAAGACAGCTAAGGAAATTAGTTTTGGCTGAAGTCATCTGGTCTGCACATAGTTTTGAGATGAAGGAAGCAAAATTTTGACTAGTGGAGCAGGATGGGGGGAATTGCTGCTGAAAATAGGTTTTTAATAGGAACAGGATTGCTGCAGCCGATTTTCAGTGTAAGCGAAACTTCCATTAAGTGTAACATACTTTTGAATGCAAAGGAACCTTTGCAATTAAGCTTGTTGTTTTTGTTCAAAAGGAGGTGAAAGGGGAGTAATATTTGAGTGACATTAATTGTCTGTATTAGGGCTGAATGTACTGTACTTCATCCACACTCCACTAAGGACATACAATCCAACTGATTAAGCTGTGGACAGTGGTTCTTTTGTAGTTGATGGACAGCATCTTGAACTGAGCAACAGCCTTTATAGCACAGAATTGAGTTATGTCAAGATCCCAACGCAAACGGCAACATCAAAGGGGGAAAACTTTCTCCAGAAATTCTTGCCACCTGCGCCGGTTCTAAACGTTTCAAGGAGCACGCAGGTGTTTACAGCTGCCTCCCCCAGGCTGGAAAAGGGACAAAGGAATCCCCTGTTAATAACATGACTTGGAAACTTCCAAACCAAACAACAGTTATGGACAGTCCACTCCTCCCCAGTCATATTCAGCCAAGCAGATGCAGACAGGAGACCAAACCATGCAAGAAGAAGAGGGGTGTTAGCAGCTTTAGCAAGCAGCGGTTGATGCCTGATGGTTCTAGAGAAGAGGCCTGGATGATCAGAACAGGTCCCTGAGAACAATGGCACATTCCAGGTGCATCCTTGTATTATTCAAGAAGTATGGTGGTTTAGGTGTGGATGTGTTTGTCTGCTATGAGTTTCCCTGTGAGCATAAGTACAGCTGCCTACAGAACTTCAGGCTGGTTACAGGGTTTTACAGGTTTCCTCTGCTGGCTGAGGCAATGGCGCTGTTCCTTTAGCTCACTAGGCAGACTGGAAAAGCATGTTACAAATCCTTTCAGGGGGTCAGGGGAAACCCAGCCGATATCTACATCTGCAGCCATCTGGCATGGAACCCAGGACCTTCTGCTCCATTTACACATCTAGGCCTCTCCCACTTCAGCCGAAAAAGGAGCTCTGCTAGAGGTCACTAGTGAAAAGGCTTATCAGAGCTTCAGCTAACAAATTTCTGATGTTCCATCCAGAATATTCCAAGCGCTTGATGCTGGACAATCAGCCAAAGTTCTCCATCTGCCTCTTTGTAGGAAATGCTGCAGAAATGGAAAGGTGGGGAGGAATAGGGTAAGAACCTGTCTCCTTTATGGTTAGTCATTTTATAAACTAAAGGGACTTTGTTTCCTCCAGGTTGTTCAGCACATCGAAGCTCCCATGGGATTCAAGCACAGTTAAAGATGTGACCTTATGACATGGAGATTGACACACACAACTCTTATTTGTCAAAAAGGGGAGCAAAGTTGCTGAGTCTCTCAATTTTATGCAAGTCTGGTGATATTTCGTGTTGTGGACCCCCCCAGCTCTTGGAGTCAGGTGATTATGTAAGACTCACAGGTTGCATTTTCTTTTTAAAAAATAGGTTTCTAACCCTCATGGCTGTGCAGAAAAGCTTGAAATTGTGACTATTAAAGACAAATTGGAATACAAAAACTCTCAGTTCTCTTTATGAATTATTATTTAAATCACAAGATTTTTAAGCCAATCCCATGACTTTGGGAAGCCTGACTCAGGACATTTTTAATACTTGGGTTTTAGTGATATAGTGGGAATGACCAGTATAAATTATACAGCATGAGGATGGAAACCTGGACACTCAATTACTGCAGATCAAATTCAGAAATTCATTCTGCAATTCCTATTTTCTACCATTGCCCCATTTTGACTGTTTTAAAATTAACAAAGAACCCTTTGGTTCACTCCTCTTTCGCCCATGGAACACCCCCATCTAATTGGAGTTCAAAGGTTAAACACAGTCAAAGACAGACAACAGGAGTAAATGAGCCATTTGGTGTGATTCAGTGAAGTCATTCCTATGTTCCAAATACATCCAAGTGGCCCACGTTCTGGTTGTCAGGGATGGGTACTATAAAAACCAACTGACACACAAACCAAACCTGACTGGAACCTCTTCTGAGTTTTGACAAGTTCATTCACTCTGCAGCCCTCTGCCTTCCCATTCCCTGATATTTTTTAGCTTTGTGTTTATTATTATTCTCCCATCTGGACTGCCGAATAACAGCTGGGAAGTTAAATGGAAGTGAGAAAGTACCTGGAGAAAAGTTATCCCCACTAAATTTCTGTCCAGATAGAGCCCTGAAAAGCTTACAAAAAAGCATGACCTGGAAGAGTAATAATGGTCCAGTGGTTTGTATACTAATCTAGCACTTGTAAAACATGGATTCAATTCCCCTGCTCTCTCTCAATTTTCCATTCGTAAAATAGGGATAATAGCACTGCCCTACCTCAGAGGTGCATTGTGAAGTGCTCAGACACTATGGAAATGGAGAGCCATATAGATATAGGTCTCTTTGATAGAAGAGATATTGTAGGGAACATTACAGAAACAGTAGAGTGTGGGGCAGGAGGTGGATAAATAGATCCAATTTTTATCATGCCGACCCTTTTTAAGTGTAAATTTTCAGAGGGTGGGGGCAGGGACGGCCTCAAGCCTGATACTGTCCCATTGCAAAAGACGGCTAACTCTGAGTAAGTCCTATACACTTGATGTCTCTGTCACAAAAACAAAACAAACCCCTCAGTGGTGGCAATGGGTTTAACTGCCTGTCCCCTAATGTTTACAGACAAGCATAAAAAAAGGAAGTGTAATTCTTCCAATTACAGCTGAAGAGCAGCTTTAATGAATATTAAGCAGCTTTGAACATCAAAGTATTGACTGAAGTGGAAACATAATATCTCCACTACCGGCCTTTTCTCCCCTGGCACAAAGAAAGCAGAGCTGGGGGAGGGGAAGATGAGGAAGTGCAAGGTCTTGGATGGGTGGAACGTCAGAGACAGTGGTGCCATTCGTGTGTTGCAATGCAGTGAAACAATACAGACCTTTCCTGCTGCTTCAGTAGATGTGGGATTTGCTATGGGCCAAACACCCAGTGACATCAAAAGCCTGGGTCTTCTAAAGGTCTCACGCAGTTCTATACACCCCATGTGGTCTTTAGACTAACCCATCCTGCCTCAGCCATAAGCCAAATCAAGGCTACTCCAAACCCGGATCCTTGTGTTAAACAGAGCACTCAAATAAGTCTCTGCATACTGGGTCAGAGTCATTTGGTAAATGTTAGATAAGGTATAACAAAAATACGAGGCTGCTATTCAATTGAGGATGCCCGTGGTGCCCATAAACCATTAGCAGTGAGGTCAGTAGACCTTGACATTGATTACATAACCTCGCGTATTACCATTCCACGGTTTATTTTCTCTTCCTCTCATGAGGATGGTAGAACTTTTAGGAACAGGAAAAGGGCATCAAGCTTAATCTGCCTGCTACTTCACAGCAATCGTCTTCATCCTACCCTTTTCCAAATCTTGCTCTTTTCACCAGTCTTCTTCTTCCCATTACCCTAGACTGAATCTTCTAAACAGGGATGATATTTTTCTATGGCACGCTATACTCCACATTAGAGACTCTTGGGAATTGTTCAGTGGAGCAGTTCCTCCCCCCCGCCCCATCAGAAAATGCCAATTTGTTAAAATTGAAACTTTTTTGCAAGAAAGGGTTGGTTTTGATGAATTTCCTATTTTGAAAATTTGCCAAAAAATGTTTTAAAGGGCTGAAATCAAAATGTCTCAAAATTATTGAAATGAAACATTTTGATTGACTATATATCCTTTTTTGAGGGTGGAGTTCAGTTCATAAATGTCAAAAACTTGTTTCAATTTGCGAGAGGAAAAAATCTCAGAAAATTCTTGTGAGATGGAAAAAACATTTTCCACTCAGTTCTACTGGGGTATATCAGGTGTCATACATCTTAATAGCAACACCAGGAACATAGACTACCAGTCTGATCCAGTATGGCAATTCCTATCTCGTCCAGTATCCTGGATCAGACAATGGTCAATAACATCAACTTCAGTGAAGAATTTTTTCTGTAGACAGGTATGGAGTAACCTACCCCCAGAGAAAAGTTCCCTCTGACCCCCAACTGTCAGTGATCATCTTATACCCTGAAATATGAGGGTTTATATAACCAGATATAGATATAAATGTCTAATTTTTTAAAAAATCCTGCTAAGCTGTTGGCCTCAATGATTCACTGGGGCAATGAGTTCCACACACTCATTTTGCACTGTGTGAAGATCTATTTCCTTTTATCAGTTTCAAGCTTCCCTCCCATTAGTTTTCATTGAATGTCCTCCTGTTACTGAATTCAGAGACAGAGCTAACAGAAGCTCCTGATCCACCTTCTCCTTTCTTTGCATTTTATTTCCTAGTCACTTTCTGCTATTACACCATTGTGCAATGTGTCATCGGTCATTTTTGCTCTTCCCTGCCTTGACTCACTTGAACTCCCACTCAGCTGAATGATCCATAACATTCTGCACATAGTTGCATTGTTCCACATTATGGCAACAGGGAATGGATCACTTGATCTGTTCCGTTCATTCCTTCTGGGGCACCTGGCATTGGCCACTGTCAGAAGACAGGATACAGGGCTAGATGGACCTTTGGTCTGACCAAGTATGGTCTTTCTTATGTTCTTATTATTTGCTCTGCCTCCAATTTTACATGTTAACTGTTCATTTTGTTTTCATTTTCCTTGCTAGGCCACGTGCATATTCACTTGTGGGGAAGGGATAAAACCTTTCCCAGGAAGAATCCACTTGTAACCCTTTTGCAACTTTTGAAGATGCAGCATGATCCAGTGATAAGGCCTGGGACTCGGGAGACACAGATTCAGTGCTCAGCTTTGCTGTTGACCTGTGTGACTTTAGGTAATTCACTTCCCCTCCAACTCTTTGTCTGACCATGGACTTCACAGTTTGCAGGACTAAATGCAAAACTCATTTCTTCAGCGTAACTGCCCATCAATCACTTCTTCACATGCTTATGCATGCGCACATGCTCACAGCTAGACATAGATTACACACACAAAAACTGAATGGACAATTTTAAAACCCCATTAATTAAAGTATTTCTCCTACAACTAGGAAGTATGAAGAAGACAAAGGCTTTCTCTTCACTGACAAAAGGGTGGGAGTTTTACAGCACAATAAGTAGGGGGCAATAGTCATCTTGCTGTAAAATTCTAAATGGTGGCAAGGTACCTGTCATATTTACTGTGAAGTTCCTATCCTAGAGGACGATGACCCTATATTCCCTGCCCAGGGTTTACCTTACCTGGGGTACCTTAAGCTCAAAACTACAATGCCTTCTCTTCATTGTGTCTTTGAAATGGGCTAGCTAATGCACTTTGATTACCTCATAGTAAAACCATACCTTTTCTGTCAGTGAAGACAGAAAGTGGCAGCTTTCACCTCCATAAGAAGTGTTGCTCCCAGCACTGATGCACTGTTTACACTGGCGCTTTACAGCGCCAAAACTTGCTGAGCTCAAGGGGCTGTTCTTTTCACACCCCGGAGCAAAAAAGTTGCAGCACTGTAAATTGCCAGTGTAGACAAGCCCATAGTCAAAGATGTGCTACTTTCTGGGTTAGATTTGCAAAAGTGCCTAAGCGCATCCAGTTTGCACACGCACCCTTAAATACTTGGAAGGCACTCAGCATTCCCTGGCCAAGTCATGGGCCAGATGGACAGACATTGCTTCACGATATCAATAAACAGAGCTACTGGGACAAGTCACTGGCTTCACTCCTAAGCATGAGAGCAGAATTTGACCTGAAGTCATTTGGTGGAACCCCATATTTCAGTGTAAGCAGGATACTATGAAATGTCCATCTTCAGACAACTGGCCCAGCAAAGGTTTAGAATTTTGGTATAAAACTTTGCTTGAAGTTATTTATTTCTATATTTTTCCCCGTGTGCATTGGTTTCATGGTTTGCTGCTGACAGTCCAGAGTCAGAAGGCCTGAGAACCCCGAAGATATGAAGCCAGTTATGAAGAGAAAAGGGCACCCAGTGGACACTGATAAACAATATTGGGAAACCGTGAAACTCCCTCGGCATAGGAATCGCGAGCATTCATCCAGACAGAGGCTTTGGGGCTGAATTCCTTTTGTTACCTAAGTGGATGTGAAGTTGTCAGACACCAGTTTCCACCTACAGTTGTTTTGAGTTCCATTATAAAGCTCTTCTTTCACGACACTCCAAAGGCCTTGCTCTTCAGGAAGCTCTATTATGGCAGTGAAGTGTTTACTTAACCGTTTGAAAAAAGGAGATTGCATGACAGGATACTGAAAGAATGTGGTGTCAGAACCAGGCAAGGGCTGCCGTTTATACAGGAGCGGTAGAGTCAAGAAGGCAGCATAGGTGATATTGTGGCATTGCTCACAAAGAACATTGCAAGTGGGCCTACATATTGGAAGGCTGGCCCTCCAAGGTCCCATTGGGGTGATTAAAATAAAGGCTTGAATTGTGGAATTATTGGTCCGAATCCCCCAACGCACAGATGACGTGACAGCCGGTCAATCCAGCCTGAATGACTGGCAGAGGCCCACTACAGGCAGCAGAACTCAATTAAGCCTCTGCTTACACACAGCCTTTGTGAGCCAAGCTAAATTTTTATAATCCCAAACTGCTCTGTTTCAGATTCTAAACTCACACTTTCACATCCCCTCCAGTAGAAAATATGTGGATTAAACACGTGTCTCGCACACACACACACATATGGCACCTTAATAGACCCCTGACGCTTAGCAAGTTTTTACAATGAGAGAGTGGAAAGACATTATGTGAAGGGTTCTGCATTGAGAAGAAACCTATTACCGCTGTGGAAAAGCTCCCTGGGAAAGGAAGAAGCTGCTGCCCTTTAAAAGAGCCAAAGGTCAAATCAATATCAGGATTCTCCTGATCTCCAAAAGTTAAGTGAGGTTGCAGTTATTGGATTGCAATTCTCTAGAGCTCCATCTCGAGATGCCGCATTTGCTCACATTTCACTCACCATACATCATTCAACATTCGTTATTGTTAACCAGTTGTGCTCGGCCTACGATATGAATTTTTTGAGACATTTGCCCTAGTAATTGTGATGGTGACCCCTAAAAGGCTCAGAATTCAGGTTTGGTTTTTCATAAGCACTGACAGATCTGAAACAATCATCCAAAATATAGGTTCAATCTGACTGTGCAGCTCACAAGGAAGAACTTTCTCCTAGGAATTCCAGTCCTTGCTGCTTCTGGAAGGACTGAACATATTCAAAGAAGAGCTTTTCTTATATATTTTGAATCCTTCTCACAGAATTTGGAACGAAGCTGGAGGAATAATTCGTAGTAATTTGCCGTCAGTTAATTATCTCTCTTTTCCTCTTTGTGAGTTGCCCACAAATTGGATCTATGCTGCCTTAGATTTATTTATTTAAAATTACTTGCACAATAATTCATGCAAACAATTACTGGGATGCAGCTTGTTTGCAAGCAGTTTGTTGTGACTATTCTATATTTGAACTTCAAGATGCTTTGACTGAATACAGATAGCAGCTTCCCAGCTGAACTTCTGTTCCCTGACTGGGTGAACGTATCTTTTAGGATCGGATTTCTGATGCTAATACTTGCATCTACATTTTCAGAATTTGCTTTCCAGGAACATTCTGTAGCAGCCTCTTAAACTTTGCTACTTCAGTGACCGTTTCTGCCAGTCTTCTGGTACGTTACTAGACTGTGAACACAAAATAGGTCAAAGAGTCAGTGAGGTCTGTTTGAAATTTTAACAAATGTTCCCAGATTTAGTTGCACAGTCTTGGTGGTAGAACTGATCAGAAAACAAGGGAAACAATGAGAAATAGGCTCATAAATTTGGTTTTATTTTGCTGCATCAGCGTAATTTTATCAAGCAGTCTTATACAAAGCAAGGCTCTGAGGACACATAAGCCAAATTTCCTTCTTTTGGGTAAGCCAACTGACTTGAAGGCAGCTAAACAGTGGATTAATTTTAGCCCCACATGTCTCCTCAACATAAGGATAAATTCTTTTGGGACGACATGTTCTGGCCACTGCTTACTAATTGCCTCCCATAACAAATGATCGGTTCATTTGTTGTCATCAGACACACTGGCTCTGTTTTCCATCTTGCAGAAAAAAAATCAGCAGTGTCATTGCCTTCTGCATGTTTCTTTATGGGTGGTGACAAGGGTTTGCATGGTTTTCTTAGAAGAGGGCCGTGTTATTTGAACCACGTGTCATCGCTTGAAGCCCACATGAATTGTAGGACTTCCGCTCCCCATTAATTGAAAGATTGCTCCCAGCGATGTCTTTTATCTGCCTGAATGCAATCCAGCCAGGTTGGATTTCTTCTAAGAGTCTTCCATCTGCTTCCTATTTGATTTTACCAGGCATTCAAGGTAGAAGTATTCTTCTATTGGTTTAATTTTGATTTCATCCCCAGGGAACCTTCTTTCGGCTCCAGGTTTATTGAAGCTCTTCTTCCATTCCGCAACATTGTGGAGTCCCCATCTTTCTGGTTTTCAGGACTGAGCTCCTCCGCCAGTTCCTGCCCCAGTCTGGATTGTCTGAGCAGCACAATTCAGTCTGGACGGCTCGACTGATGTGCAGGATACATCTCGTCTATGTGAAGGAAATCCCTGGAAGATGTAGTTACAGCAGGTTGTGCGGAACATTTCAGAGGTGCTCTTATTCTTGCCCAGGATATAATGATTTTCAAGAACTTCATCTGTTTAGGAGATGAATGAGCCCTTTTTATCCATAAGAACATAGGACTTACCAGAGTGAATCAACCCTGGGGGCTACCTAAGTCCAGTATCCTGTCCCTACCAGTGATCCGTACCAGCTGATCCCTGCAGTAGGCTGTTCACGGATAGTTTCTGAACGGGGCCACTGACACAACTCTGTGGAAGCCCTTTGACCTCCTCATCCTTTAGCCAAGACAGGATAAAAAAGGAAGCAAGCCCTCATCAAAAGCTTTTTGTAGATTTCAGTTGAGCTATCTCAAGAAAGTGAATTCCACCCATCTTATCCAATAAGCCTGCCTCAATTTTCTTAAAAAGTCATTCTTGGATGCCTAATGCTAGTACAAATTTGAACTCAGCCCAGCACTGTGGATTCGAAAACTTTTTCAACAACACAAAACTTTATTTTGTTCTATCCAGGCTCCATACAAGGATGACTCTCATATGAAATAAAGCTGTTCCTCATTTCCTCCTGATCTGTATATTACTCCTACATATGTCAGCATGTTGCGTTAGATACTAAGTTTGATTTCTTAGATCTCAAAACCATGGAGTGAAACCTTCCAACTGGTATAAATGGAAAAAGCTCCATTGAACTCTGGATCCTGGGTGAAGGGAGGCAGGACTAGTGGCAGGGGTCTGGGATTCCAGAACAGAAGCCATAGGGCAGAGCCAGTCGCAGGCTCAAGACTCAAGCTGAGGGTCTAGCCAGAGTGAGAGCAAGGGTCAATACCAGTTATAAGGGACCCTCATGGGGTCCACGGGGAGTCACAATGTATATAAGAGCTGATATCAATACTGGGAGTTCAGGAGCAGAAAGCTGTTACGGCAGCTAGCTAGGGATCCATATTGTTGCTGGCCCACCTGCTATGCCCCATGGGCTTGTATAGGGACACATCACCAGTCAGGGATGGCTATGACCACTGTCAGTCTGATCAAGGCGGAACTTCCTGTGGCATTGAATCTCTGTGGATGGTGGGTCAAAGAATGAGCAGGCTACAGATGACAATGAGGGGATGCTGGTTACCTGGTTGACCTTCAGGCCTGGGTTCAAGTCTCACCAAACCTTATAACATGGAGTAGTGCCTATTTATACCAGTGGAAAGGGGGCTTTTGTGTGAGAGGTTCCTGATCCAAAGACACAAAGGCCTTGAGAGAAGGTAAGATCTGCATAGGAAAGGAGTAGGAACCTGGCACAAAGGAAAACAGGGCTTGGAAATAAGACTCAATGGAAGTCAATGGCAAGACTTCCATCAACCTTGGAGAGAGAGAAGTGAGAGGGTGAGCAGAGATAAGAGGCAGATGAAGATCAGGAATCAAAGAGCTGTACACGGCCCATAGCCATTTTCAAGCAATTTCTTTGCAAAAGCAACTGAGGGGTAAGATTTGGCTCAGAGAGGAGAGCGCCTGAAGACAGTGATAATCTTTTACTGTGGCTAATGAACACAGACATAAGAAACCCAACCAAAACCCAATAAGAAACCAAACCCAAATAAATATCCAACTTGTTTTAGGTTGGCTTTATTTCTCTCTGCTGCAAGATGTAAGCTAATCTATTTAGTTAGAAAAACATGGCTTATTGCAGTTGAAGTAAGTTCTATTTCTTTATATATCACACGATGTAAACTAATCTGGTTAGTTAGAGAAACATGGTTCCACTGAATTCTGAGTAATAGCTTTGGAAAAGGAGCAGTGCTATTGTTCTTCTAAATTCTGACATGTTTTTGTGATGCCTTTGCAACTTTCTCTGAGAGGCTGATGGGTTTCACACAGCCAACCACCTGTCTGGCTGCTCCTTTCTCTGATGGTCACTTGAATTTTAGAATATACGCTGGAGGTGGCAGGGAAAATCCTCCATGTGCTGCAGTGGGAAAAACAATTTGTAACATGTCCTGAAGCAATAGGTTCTAATCCATCGAAACTCTATTTGCCATATGCTTGAAAGACTCCAGGAACAACGGAAAGCTGTGCATGGATGCTTATGTGCAAATGCAAGAATAGATGGGCAAAAATAGATCCTTCTGACTTTCAACCAGCAACATCGGAGAGGCAGTTTGATTAGGCCTTTTTCACCCATTCTGAACGAGCACCTGGGAAGTCATTAGTGCTGTTGAGTTTCCACGTTTAAAGAACTGTTAACACCTCATGGGACGATGACCAAAGCCTCGGCTGATCTCAGTGGAGACTCAGCAATTTATGCTAGTAAAGAATCTGCCCTCCAGTGTACAAAATGGATGTCTGGAGTCTATGCATAAAAAAACCATGTACACAAAAGTGAAGTTGAAATGGTTAACAGCTACTGCCATTGCATGTGCCAGTTGAGTACATCTGCCTTCCAGCTCCCACAACAGGTGGCTAAGGACCTTAGCCCCATTCAATACAAGGGGCATATTTTGCCCACACATTTTCCAGGTTCATACCTGGGCTTTTACCTTCTGAAAATATGCTCCAAACAGAAGGGCCAGGTTGTTGAACCTGGGGTTCTGGTTTTTCTATTATTCGGGAGCCAGTAATTCAAACAGAGTTACAGAACCCAAACCAGAAGTCACTGAAAATACATATCGATGAGTATGTATGAAAGATTTTAAAATAACCCTAAATCAGGAGAGGGCTGGAGACTATCCAGCCAGCCACTTTACCACTACTATTTATCACCACCTAACATCTGCAAGCTGACAGTTTTGCTTTGCAAATATTTTTCCTAGAGCTGATGGCAAAACTTGAAAGGTTTACAGATTCTGTTCGGTTGGGATAAGAGTCCAGATTTTGGATGCTTAACCAGATGAATCAGACCCTTTTTGGTCTGGAAAGTGCATTAAAAACATTGGGGATGGGAGGGATGTTTAAAAGGACTCCGAGTTGGCTTAACTCTGTCCGCATTGAAGTCAATGGTCAAACTCCTGTGGATTCAAATGGCAGCAGTTAAGGCTTTACAACCCACACCACAAGCTCAGGCTTTCTAGTGAGTTTTTTGGTACTTCGTAGGTTCAGATAGAGCAGAATGTGGAAAACACTGTCCTTTTCTCACGGTATTCTCTTACATCAGCTGCCAGCCACAGCCAGGACATGGACATGGACATGGACATGGACATGGACAAGGAGGGCAAGAAGATGATTTTTTTTCCCAAACTTAAAACGGTTTGATTTGGGTTTGGTTCAATTGTCAGGCCAAGGACTGGCTGGGACTGATTTTATCTGGAGCAGGTTTGCCCATCCCTAGATTTTACTCCTATGTTTCTAACATCACTTTTGATCCTCCTTCTCTTGGGAGATCTAATGAGATCTCAGTCCAGATCTCTAGCATAGTTGCACGTAGATTTAGCATTGAGGTGCTTAGATTAATACACATTTTAGAAAGGGCATCACATTCTCACAGTACTCTAAAGGCATGGGCTTATTTTCCACAGAACGTTTCAATGACAATGAAGAAAAAATGTTTTTCTTGACATTTTCAGCCAAAAATTCGCAAATTTTCTCAAAAACATTTTTTTAAACAATTTTTGGCCAGATATTTTGTTTTGTGGGGGAAAGGAGAGAGAGGAGAAATTGATGACTCACAAAACAAAGGAAAGTTTCATTAAATTTTTCATTTAATCAAAAGCCCAGTTTTCCATCAAATCTTTTTTCACTGCAAACTTTTCAATCAGTCTACGTCATGAGCTTTTTTCTGCTCTTTAACAATATTATTGTGGTCAGGAAGAACACCGAAAAATTACGGATGAATGAACCAGTTGAGAAAAACAGAGACTCAGAATCAGTTTCCTCTCAACATTAGGATCTTCCATATCCTTTCTTAAAACTCCCCTGAATACATTTTCTATTGCTTTCCCCTAATAATCCTGAGTCTAGATTGTTATATATCTGCAAACTAATACAAATATACTTTGAGTGTCATTTTTGAATATCCCAGAAAAATGCTCCCCCAAAATATTACTATTTATATATTTCAGCACATTCTGCAAGCTTGATTTCTCCTCAAAATTGTCTCAGTCCATTGTAATAAAAAGGTAAAAATAAAGGAAACTGTATGGTTCATGGGATAAAGAAACTTTTGATTTGTCTCTTGGTTTAATCCAAGTCAGGTTGATAGTGATCAAAAGTTCTTTTCATCTGACGTCTGGTTCAAAGGATTCCATGAAACAAACCGAGGTACATATGTTCATACCACAGTTTGTAGTCATTTGCATCTGTGCTGGGAGTCTTAAAGATGAGGTAGTTGAAATGTTTTAATCAAAACATATTTTTGATCAAAAATGAAAATTTTCACAGAAAAAAATCATCTGAGTGAAGATTTCCTGATTTTCCAGTAAAGAACCAGAACATATTACCATAAAATGTTTAGGTTTTGGTTAAAAAAAATCAAAAAGTTAAAATGTTTTGTGAAAGAGAGATGGATGGATGAATGGATGGAGACTGAACTAAACTATTCTGTTTTCCAGAGGTGACTCTCCTAGGTAAGGATTGAGGAAGGCAGTTTCACTTCTGCCCATCAGTTGTCTGACTGAAGACAAAAGAAATAGAGGATTTAATTCTCTAAGTCTGCCTGTCAAGTTAGCGCCTTTCACCCATTTGTAATGCACTTCAATCTAGAAGCTTAAACAGGTTTCCGAAGGAATTCTCAAATGTGTGGCTCAGTCTTTGGGTACCTTGCAACCAGGACAGCCCCTTCAGGCACACCAGAGCTAGCTTTGATGGACACAGACACAGCGGCAAAATGAGGACCAGCACGGGGGAGGACTGCTATGTGCCCATCACCCATACTCTCCTAGGCCACGCATTTAATTGGTTCCAGTCTCTGGAGTTACAGGACTCCTACCATATAACCCATAACTCGGGGTTAGCTCTCCTCAGCAGAAGTGGGGGTGCAGAAATGTGGGGACCTCAGCCTGTGAGGGCCACAAGCACTGACCTCAGCTTGCAAAGGCCAAAGGATCTCGCCCTGTCCCATGAGCCCCTGGCCCAGCAGCAAAATCCCAAGTCTTTTACCTCTGGGAGCCGCTCATGTTATCCTTTTAACCGCTCTGAGAACTGGCAGTGAGTTGTGATGAACAAACAACTTGACCGAAGGACCGCATTCATAGCTAACCTACCATGACCCTCCCTGCTCCTTTGCCAATTGGCAAATGGGAGAAAAATTCCTTCCTGACTCCCAACCAGGCAATCGACTAGGCCCGCAGCATCTGTCAGGCTGGATTCCCATTCCTAGTTCAGGGTGGATAGGAGAGGGCTGCTGGAATGGAGCCAAAAGAGGGCCCACGTGGTCCTGTTGCAGGTTAAATCTTGGGAACTGAGGAATGTTGGCCAATCAGTCACCCTCACCCCCAGATGGCCAATAGGTTCCAGAGCCTCCAAAGATGTGGAGGAGCTACCTGGTGTCCTTCAGTGAGCGTTTCCTCTTCCTGCTGGGGCTGTTTCCTTTCACCACCAGCTCCATCAAGCTCCCCCACCCCTTGAGGGAGGTGGGCGGCATTTCAGTTAGCTTACTAAAATTACCTACAGCACGGGCTGGCTGCCTGAGGACGTACCTATGGTCCTGGGCCACCACGGCTCCACTGAGATTTTTAGTGAGCTAGGTCGATCAAAGCTAGCTCGGGAATGCCTGCACAGGCTGCAATCACACCTTCTGACTGCTGTGTAGACACACATGAGCTAAGCGTTACCATAAAAGGTGAGGAAACGAATCTCAGAGCCAACGACCCCATACAGCAAAGTACGCGTGTGCAGTGAGAAACAGACAGCTGAATACTGACTGCTGCCTCTGTGATAAGGGCCACTGCACCATGGTACATTTCTACAAACACAAGAAAATCAGTTGCCACGCCAAGGAAGCGCCCAGCAGATGTCTGCTTCCGCTATCTGATTAACAGGGTTGGCCTTTGCAGGGTCTGCACTCGTGGTTTAAAAAAAGAAAGAGAGAGAGAGAGTGAGGAAGAGAGAGAGACTAGTTGGTGGAAGAGAAAAAGGCTGCCTTCAAGTGGGTGTGAGAACCAAAACGCATTGGTTGTTTCATTTGCTGTTGGGTACATTCTTGCAAATCTGCCAGCAGTGCAAGACAGAGAAAGTGGGTGGAATCTCCATTGCTAAAGGCAAATGCATGTACAGTCAAGGTGGAGAAGTGTTGAAAGTTTGGGTTTGGAGAAGCACCCAGAAGTTGGGATGCTTATCTGCATTTTAGCTAGCTTCTCTAAAGCTCTTGGATCAGCAAAACTGGGCTAGAAATCATGCCAGAGCTGTAGATTCCCAGCATTACACCTCCCATTTCTGATCAAACCAGGAATGCCAGGGCCCTGCCTTTCTCATGATGGCTGAATGTTCCTGCATCCGTTTCCATCTGAACCAAGAAGTCCTGGATAAGTGAAGATGGAAGTTAAGTGACTTCATCAAACCTGGGGGAAAGGTTCAGGTCACCTTTGGAAAGGAGGTTCAGATAGTCACATTTTATCTCATCAATTTACATGTTCCTAATTGTATATAGATTTGAGATACAGAATTCTAGATTTTATTTATTTATCATTACTTTGCATAACTCCCACCTTCTGCTTAAGAATGAAAACTTTTTTAAATGATGGTGAAAACCAAGGTGAGCTCTACAATGGTTTTTAAATTACCTTGGTTGATGCCATCACAGGTGACACTAAAGGTATGGGGTACTTTTCCAATCCATATCACACATGACACCGTGTCCCATTCTGGTACAATTTCATTTACAAAAAGACCAAACCTAAAACATAGAATCTCTTCTACGTGCTCTTCAAAAAGTCACTGGATGCCTTCAGTTTCTCTCCAAGTTTTCAAAGTGTTCCTGTAAACTCACTTTCTCCTGCAAACCTCATGACAGTAACAACATAAGAACATAAGAATAGCCAGACCGGGTTAGACCATAGGTCCATCCAACACAGTATCCTGTCTACCGACAGTGGCCAATACCAGGTGCGCTGGAGTGAGTGAATCTAACATGTAATGATCAAGTGATCTTTCTCATTCCATCCATCACCACCCTCTGACAAACAGAGACTAGGGACACCATTCCTTACACATCCTGACTAACAGCCATTCAGGGACTTAATCTCCATGAATTTATCCACTTCTTTTTAAACACTGTTATAGTCCTAGCCTTCAAAATCTCTTCAGACAAGGAGTTCCACAGGTTGACTGTGCTCTGTGTGAAAAAGAACTTCCCTTTATTTGTTTTAAACCTGCTGCCCATTAACATTTTGCACTTACTGGGCTACATGCTACCCTGCTGTAAAACAACATAGGTCTACTAACATCAATAGCACAGCTGGGCAAAAAAAAATTCAGCAAATAGTACATTTGTTCAAAAGTGCATTTTAAGGGGTACCAGAACTATTCATGAATTTGGATCAAATTTGCCAAATAGCTTCGGGGGGGAGGGGGGGAGGGCGGAAAAAAAAAAAAAAAGACATCACTCTTGCAAACAGAAATTTTGGAAATGTCAGAATGGTTCATTTTGAAAATAATTGAAACAAACTTCTTTCTTTAATTTCAAAATGACATTGCAACATATTCTCTTTCTTGAAAAGAATCAGAGAGGTAGCCATGTTAGTGTGGAATCACTTCTTTCTTGAAAGTCTCCCCACCTGTCCATGAATTTTTGTTTTAGGATGATATATAATTAAATTATAATTTAGTTTACTTATGTTTGACCCAAATGAAAGTCTTGCCTCTTCTTCATTTCAGTGAGAAAGAAAAACACAAAAAACAAAAAATGTAGTTTCATTTTGAAACAAACCCATTTTTCCCTGACTTTTTTTGGTTCAGACACCAAGCCAAATATGATATATATATTTGCTCAGGTCCAGTCAATGGAGTGGTGACAAAGTACTTCAGTTCAGAATCTGGCCCTTTAAATATAGCAGTGTTCACTGGTGGATCACAGCATGTCTCTCATAAAATATTAATACTTGTCACAATCAATGTTCCCTCTAATTTCTGACAGGCCGTGTATGCAAAAAATTGCTTCTGTGCAAATTTTTGTGCACGTGGTATTTTGCCGTGTGCGCGGGTTTAGGATCTGTGTGTGCGCGCACAGACGCACCGCTTAGAGGGAACAGTGGTCACAATACCCCTGCAGGTCAGGTAAATTTATGGTACCTCCTTCAACAAGGAGCATACTGAGACCCAGAAAGGTTAAATGACTCACTGAAATGCATGCTGAGTTAGCATCAAAGTGACCTGGCCACTCAACACTGTCTGTCCTTCCACTAATGCCTATTGTTTTATCGGGTCCTGGTCCTTTTTTCAAATTTCTTCTCCTTAATTTTTTGCTGATAGCTGACCTGTATACATCTGTAGACACCAGAAAAACACGTAAAGACATAGATGAACCCAGTGTGAAAGAAAGGAAACTAGTAACACTGTGGCATTTACATGGAGTCCTGTTGAACAGTGTTTTGGCTAAAATAACCAGGCAGTTAATAAGGTTAAACTGGATTCTTGAGTCAAATAAATTTGGAAAAATCCAGTGTGCCCACCATGTTTCTTTTTCTCCTCTGGAATCTGACCACAGGCGCCCTCTAATGTTTACAAGTGCATAGTGCATGTACTAAATTCTACTCTAGTCAGGGCCTGCTCTAACTTTTTTGCCACCCCAAGCAAAAAATAAATAAAAAATGGGGAGGCGCGGCCAGAGGAGTGCCACCCTAAGATTGGACAAAACGCCACCCCTTACAGAGTGCCAACCCAGGCACACGCTTCCTGTGCTGATGCCTGGAGCCAGCCCTGACTCTAGTCAGCAAACATTAAATCTAAATGAACCCAATTCAGATCTCAGATACGCTGATGTAAATCAGATCAGAATTGGGCCCAGCATTCTCACGTAGAAAGCTGTTGCATTCTTCATTGGCACAAAAAGAAATTCCCTACAAATGCTACTCTTTTAACAAGTCTGCATCTCCAATATTCATCTTGGTTATTAAAACAATGTTTAGCTCAGCACAGTAGCACGTTAAGCGATGCTAGGATTATTATTACATTGCTCTCCGAAGATGAAACATTTCTTTATTGCCATGGAAAGATGGCGCCACACATGTAATTGCTGGATATGACAAAATAAAAGCCACAAGCAATAAAATACTCCGTGGGTTATGACTCAGATTTGCAATAAACAGACACCGTTGCCAAATATCAGCAGCGCGAATCATGTGTGGCTTACACCATGTTATCAGAAAAAGAAAATAGAAGCATCATGGAATTTTTTCCCCCCACAGATGACGAATGCTGTGTTGATTATGCAACTGAAATTCCTTAGGGTTTCAAAGATAGGGAGCTTACGTTTATTGCGAGAATCCCTGTTTGTGTAACAGGAAAGGGACTTTAATATGTTTGTTGACTCCCATCATTTAGAACTTAAAAGTTGCTTTGTTCAGAGTTTGTAAAGCACAGAGCACCCAGCAACGCCCATTGAGGGCAAGCCTGAGGGTGAGCGTATGTCCATTTCTGGCTGGGACAGTCCCTTTTTTAAGCCCTGTCCCGGCCGTCCCAACTTTTTTGGCAAAAGTGGGCATTTGTCCCGTTTGCTCTTGCTAACTTGATCGGTTGCAGGGGGGGAGCGGTGAGCCACTCCACAATGGGGGAAGGCAGGGCTCGGGCGAGCCGTGACACCAGCCCCATGCAGAGAGGGCGGGCAGGGCTCAGGCCAACCCCACATAGGAGAGGCAACCAAGCCAGCCCCACACAGTGTCCCATTTACCCTTTAGGAATTAGGGTCACCCTGGGCAAGAGGAGCAAGTGAACGCTCAATACTTGTGAAATTAATTCACCAGTGGAACTTTCCAAGCAATGTGGTGCGTTCTCCATCATTTGAAGTCTTTAAATCAAGACTTTCTAAATGATCTGCTCTAGCATCAAAAGAAGCTGCACCCTAAATATGGGAATTAGTGGATGAGGTTTTCTGGCTTGTATTAGGCAGGAGGTCAACCACATGCCCACAATTTACTCTTTTGCCCTTAAAAATCTATCAAAAATCACACCATTTATTTAGGGCCCTAACTGTAGATCTAGAACTAAGCTTTCCAGAGGTCATCGGTGATTTTGGATATCTTAATTTTTGGGTGACCAACTTGAGATACCTTTAGAAAGCTCAATTTCAGAAGGTGTTGGATATACAGCCTCTGAAAATCAGGCCTCTTAAAGGGTGACTCAAGTGAGGCTTCCAAATAATTGAAGTATCCTGAATACTGGTTGCTTTTGAACACCTTGGCCCCAGTTGCCCAACGGTAGGTGCCCGTGTTAGAAATTCTTCGCCCTTATTTTTCACCCTGTGCACATCTGGTATAAAAACAAGATTGAAATTTCAGAGCGTGATGTGGTATTCCAGAAAATCTAGTCTCCTTAGGGATATGGAAATGGGAATCATTTGGATTATCAGGAGGGAGGGAGGGATAGTTCAGTGGTTTGAGCATTAGCCTGCTAAACCCAGGGTTGTGAGCTCAGTCCTTGAGGAGGCCATTTAGGGATATGGGGCAAAAATCTCTTGGATGATTTAATTGGGGATTGGTCCTGCTTTAAGCAGGAGGTTGGACTAGATGATCTCCTGAGGTCCCTTTCAACCTGATATTCTAAGTGGAATACTGCAATACCACACAGCAGAAACTGAAAACAAACAAAAAATCAATCAATTTTCTTAGGGAGAGTGCTGCTTGCCTTACATGAATAAGTCCAGTGAAAGCAATTGTATTTGATCCTTCAAGTCAGCAACAGAGGTTCTCAGAATTGTAAGTGGGTTGCTGCTAACTAGGGTAATAAAAAAGCACTGAAAAAATCCCCTGAAGAAAAGTTTCAGAAATGGGATGTGTGAGAGAGACAATATGTTTAACATGACTTATGGTCCATGGCTTGCAAACGGCACACATGTCAATCAGAAGGTGCAAAATGATCTACCACCTACCCCCTATCACAATACATGACTCCTGGAAATGGACTCTTGACTGTTATACTCTTGGATGCTGATAAACAGTCATATTATACAAACTTGGACTCCTTTCAGAAACACGATCATCTGATCTCATCCAATTATAGATGATACTAACTGTTCCCCTTGCAGGTGTGATTCTCCCAGTAATAATGCATTGTGATGCATACATTCTGTAACATGACATCATTCTTTTCTGCAGCTGCAAGGAACTACTGAATTCAGATTGAATGTTGCAAGCAGCATTGATTCAAACAAGTCCAACTTCCTTAGGCTCTCAGCCTTGAAGCCCCCAAGAACATTAGAGATCACTTATGTTAAGTGGTCCAAATCCTCAGCTAATGGAAATCCACAGGAAAATATCAATTTCAATGATTTTTTTTTTAATTCCAATCAGGAGAACAAACAAAAAGTGCAGTTGCAAACTGACATTTCAAAATGTAATGACACTTTTCATTGTGACACATCAATTTGAAACAAAACATTTATTTTATGAGCATTTCATTTTGGTCAAAAATGTCAATATTTTTCTAATTTCAGCTCTTCCCATTCAAAACTTTTTGGAATTTTTTTTAGCAATATGTATTTGACTTTTCTCTCCCCTTCAAAACAAAAAGTAAGTTTGGAATATTATTTCCCACAAAAGGAAGATTCTACTTTGTAAACAGTTCTGTCTGAAGCATCTGCCATTGGCACTACCAAATTCATGGTCCATTTTTGTAATTATCACAGCCGCAGCATTTTAAAAATCTCAAATCCCATGGTTACAGATATTTAAATCTTAAATGTCATGGTGCTATAACAAAACATTAATATGTATTTTAAAATGGCAAAATGTAAACATGTAAAGCCATAAAGACTCAGTGTTTATCAAACTGGGGGTCCCAACCCAAAAGAGGGTTGCAAATCTATTGTAGGAGTGGGAGGTCATGGTATTTCCACCCTTCCTTCTGCGCTGCCTTCAGACCTGAACTGCCAGCGAGCAGCAGCTGCTGGCCGGGTGCCAGCTCTGAAGGCAGTGCTGCCGCAAGCAGCAGCACAGAAATAAGGGTGGCAATACTGTGATCCCCCTACACTAGCCTGGTGACCCCCTTTTGGGTCAGGTTGCCCATTTTGAGAAACACTGCGTACACAAAAGACCAGATTTCACAGGGTAGACCAGCTTTCATTGTCTGTGACGCGTTTTTCATGGCTATGAATTTGATAGAGCCCTAACCATTGATCATTTTTAGATACATGATCCCAGGCAGGATGGAAATTGCTATTTTCATTTTATTCCCTATTCAGCCAAGAAACAGTTCATTTTCTTTTTGCTCGCAAAGTTCAGAGAAAAATGTGCCTTCCTGGTGGAATCTTTCCACATTCAAGTCTGAAGAGCACCTGCTGTGCTTCACACATGGTTTTCATCTGTGATTGGCAGCCGCGCTCTGTTTGTTAATGCTTCACACTCGTAAACAAACACCTCACATCTATTGCCCTTGGAATAACACACCAAGGAAACAAGTTTTGCTCTTTTACACAGGATGGGGCTTGTATTCTGCTGCCTTTGGTTTACTCTCCTGTTTAATTGCAACTTGATACAATGGCTTTTTTTCCTCAGTCTGTTGTACATGCATTGAATCCAACATATTAAAGTGTCCAATGCACTTAGACATGGAAGAGGCACCATTAGCTTTTTGTAATCCCAAATATCTGCAACTCACTAATATTCTTAAGAGGTGGTGTCTCCTCAGTGGCCAATTAATCATCACTGGATAGTCCCTCAATTAGACATAACCTTGATGATCTGAACTTATTTACGGAACCCCATTTGTATAGCTGATGTTGCTCAGAACTCATGGCAACATAAGGCAGTAGCCTATATATTTCCACTCCTAGTGAAATCTTCCATGCCTTCAACTCTTCTGATTCGGACTATCCATCACCCCCGTTCCCTTACCTGTCACTCCCCCACAACTAATTCTCCAGTTTGCTGCTGCTACCTATTGATCTACCACCTTAGGTAAATCTGTAACAGTGAGGACGATTAACACACTACCAAGGGAGGTGGTAGATTCCTCATCTCTTTATGTCTTCAAATCAACACCAGGTGCCTTTCAGGAAGACATGCTTTAGCCAAACACAAATTACTGGGTTCAAGACAGTGCCAAGTGGGTGAAATGTAATGAGCTGTGACATACAGGTCAAAGCAGGTGGTCTAATGGCTCCTTTTGGCTTTACACTGTTTGAATCTATGAACTTTCTGAAATACACAAACACACACCCATGTTTAAAGAGCTCCACTGCATCCTCTAGTCAAAATTTCCTCCTTTGATTGTAAACCCCCCCATGGAACTTCTAAATTAACAGACTTGGTCTCTCTGAACCCCTCTAAAATGCTTCTTCAGTTAGCACTGACCCATCTGCATGTTCTTGGAGCCTTCCTCTCTGCAACTCCTGACAGACTCTCCTCCTTGAGCCTTTCTTTTGCCTGTCTTCCATTAAGCTTCATACCTCACTAAGATCACCTCTTTGTTCCCTTATCTACATCCCTCCCTTTCTTTCCTCCCCATTATTCCTTTCCCCACCCACTGGTCCAAAATAGCCTGGATTTGATGATCTACCAGACACACTGCAAAAACCATTGATTTGAGAGGGTTTTAGAAGAAGGTTGAGGACATGTTAGGTGTGTGAGTGCATTAAAAGGGCCATTTTGCTATTTTCGTTCATTGGCTGGCTTTGTTAATTCATTGTCTTAAGATTATTCCTAAAACCTAAACAAATACATAAATAATAATTAAAATCAATAAGAACCATTATAGCCTTTATCCCGTTGTTTTGAAGGTATAGTGCACATGAAAAATACTATATAAAATTGAAATTGTATTAGATATGAATAACACTTGAATTTTGGAATCAGAAAGTCTTTGTTCCATGATCCAAAAATGGAGAAATCAAATCAGATTTTGTCTGGATGATGCTCATACAAATTCATACTCATAGGCTGCTTAAGCTTCTCTTTCTTCCCTTCCACAATTTTTATAAAGTGACCCTGCAGCTATCAGCTCTCCCTGCCCCCGGCCCATTCCTGCCAAATCCCCCTAGCGAATCCATCTTTCCAAAAGAAATCTGTCTGCACAAGGCCCCTGATTAAACAGGCTAGAGGCGAGTTTCGTCTGTCACTCATAAGTGGAGGGGAAGCCCAGAGTGACCGGTGTTGCTTGTGTCAATAATCACAGCTAGAAGGTCCTCACTGTTTTCCTTTAATACAATAAACTATGCCTTCTCCTCATCACTCGTCTCTTTCCCCTAGATTCAGACATGCACGCCACAGGGATAGATTCCCCGCAGTCTGTCTCTGCTCCGGAGGAAGTGCCTTCTGTATACAACTGGTAGTTTAATTTGCATTAACCCGGGATCTGCTAGCTTTTGATGGGCTGCAGACACTGGAGGTCTAAGCTTCCAGATGTGTGACCATGAGAATTCCAGCTGGGGTCCACTAACAATGGTAACTGGATAGGGCTGTCATAGCCCGGCTCGCAGCCCATAGCACAAGGTTTATGTTGGGGTTGGGCCTGAGTGCACTGCATTTAAGCTATCCCAACTTCCTTAAGGTCCTAGCAAGCAGATTGTTACGCTGGAATATGCCCAAAAGACATGATCCCTTACCCACAAAACCTTTCCAGACTTAACTTCTGAGCTCAGTAATAGCATGGGGGGAATGAAAATTATGATCTTATACTGGGGATAGGATGAGAAAAGCAGAAAAATGTCTTGTCTAGATTTTAGATACCCCAAAGTTCAGCTATGTTCAAATTTTGCTGGGGGCTGGACCTAGATACCCTCAAAATCAGAATCTGGATCCAGACCAATGTTTCACAGATAATCCCTATCTTTATATGCGCTGATCCAACAGCCCATATATGAATGCTGGCAAAACATGTGGAGGGGGAGGGGAGTTAGTATCTGGGTCCAAATATTACAGGATCTCTATTTTTTCCAACATGACTAATACAGATTAAGGTCCCTGTGGCACAAAGCCAAGCTACAAGAGGCCACATCGTGAGCAAGGCGTACGGAACTCATTCCCTTCTCCTGCCATTTCGACAGGGAGAGGGTTAACACCGTCTCTGAACACGTGAGCTCGCACAGGTGCCTGTCTTCATTACCGAGGTACTACCAGCCAGCCCAGCCACAAGGAAGGTTAATATGTCTAGACTCAGCTGGAGTGAATGTCTCCATCTGGTGGATGAATGGCTGGCAACCTCTTCGGCTTTGGGATGACCTGAGACCCAGAACCACTCTGGGACGGAAGATGTGGGAAGATGCTGGGTACAAGAGGACCTTTAGATTTCTCTGTTGTGAACTCTGGCTGGCAACAGCTTTTCGTGTTCTTGTATTTGAATCCCACCTTTATATGTTGTTTCTTCCCCACTCCAACTCATTGCACCGGAGAGGTTCTCAGTTACCTTTAAGCCAGCGTTTTAATAAATCATACATTCAGTAGTGCTGCAAATCGTAAACTTAAAGCTGTTACAAAGAAATACTTTATCCATGCAATCAGGCTGTCAAACTCTTAAGATAGCATTGAGGCCAGGAGTTCAGTCAATTACATGGATAAGATGAAAACCAAGAGTTACTATAGTATTTTTTTAATTAAGATTTTTGGAAGGCCTATAAACATTGTTGTTTCAGGGCTTCAGCAACTTCACATTAATTAGACAACTGGTCTGAAATCAACAAGATGAAATTCAGTAAAGACAAGTGCAAAGTACTTCTCTTTGGAAGGAAAAAAATGCACAACTACAAACGGGGGAAATAGCTGGTGAGGTGCTGGCACTACTGAAAAAGATCTGGGGGTTAGAGTGGATCACAAATTGAATGAGTCAGCAATGTGATGCAGTTGTAAAAAGGCTAATATTTAGGAGTGTATTAACATACATAGGAGTGTCATAGGTTAGAGGCAATTCTACCACTCTATTCAACATTGGAGAGGCCTCAACTGAAGTACTGCCTGGGATACTGGAACTGGGGGCAATGGCCTCATCACTTTTTACCAGACGTAAAAGTGAGTGATGGGGGGAGGGAGACAAGTGAGCAGGGAAGACAAGAGGAGTCATGAGGGCGGGGTCTAGTAGGCAAGAGGCGGGGAAAGGGGTGTGGCCACATTTTGAGTGCTAGTGCCCCCTACTTTGAGGAAGCTTCCGCTGCTCCTGAGTTCTGCCTCCACTTCTGGGTGCCGCACTTTAGGAAAGAGGTGGACAAACTGAAGAGAGTCCAGAGGAGAGGAACAAAAAGGAGAAAAGGTTTAGAAAATCTGACTCATGACAAAAGGTTAAAAAAATAATCTGGGCATACTTAGTCTTGAGAAAAGACGACTGAGGGGGGATGTGATTACAGTCTTCAAATACATTAAGGGCTGTTACAAAGAAGACAGCGATCAGTGGACATGGAAAACAGTTAAGGTAGGACAATGAATAATGGCCTTAATCTGCAGCAAGGGGGGCTTAGATCAGCTATTAGGAAAATCTTTCTAAGTATAAGGGTAGTTAAGCTCTGGAATAGGCTTCCAAGGGAAGTTGGGGAATCCCCCATCATGGAGACTTTTAAAAACAGGTTGGACAAACAGGTTAAATTTTTAAGAACTGGTTTGACAGGGATGATCTAGGTTAACTTACTTCTGCCTCCAGCGGCAGGCTGGACTTGATGACTTCTCAAGGTCCCTACCAGCCCTATATTACTATGGTTCTCTGTTTAATGAGGGCCAGGAGGAAATTTTCCTTGGGGACAGTCTATCCTTACACTCCTATTGCTGGATTTCTTCCACATTCCTCCAAATCAGCTGCGGCTGACTCATGTCAGAGACAGAGCAGATGTCTCACTACTCAGATCCGTCATGACAACTCCGATGTTGCTATGAAAGCTCAACAATATAGACCAGTGAGAAGGAAAAATCAAAGGAAGGGATGCTATGCAAAACTGCTCTCTGCCCTGATTCTGGATCCGAATATCTCAACAGCAGCAGGTTTTTTAGGAAAATAAGTGACTCTCTGCAATTTTGATGCAACAATGCCGGGGGTTAACGAGGTCTGTTGTGTGGTTTCCCTGCAGAGTTGACCTCCTTGCCATAATTCTCCTGATGTTGGAGTACTAGCCTGTCTTGCATGTTCTGAATAGCAAGCACCTGTTTGTCAAATACAGTCAGTATATATATATCCTTAAAAGGAAAGCAGTTGGGTGTCAGATGGACCTGAGCCACTAGGCACACGCTGGGATCTGGCTTTTGAATTTCCTCATATCCAGATGCAGAGAAAGAGTAGAGGTGAGGGTCGGGCAACCTGCTCTTCTGGTTTGACCATTGTAGAAAGATGGCTTAGGTGCAAAATTAGAATCTGGATAGGCCAAAGTTCAGGGCCCTTCCCCTTGTGACTGGGAGCTCCTGTAATACAAATCATAATCTAGAGGCTCCTAAAGCCCAAAGGTGTTTGGAGCCACAGTTTTGGATATGTCTCTTATTAGCTTGCTAACTTCCCCTATTTTCAGTTAACCAGGTACTGATCATTGCCTCCTGAACCCAAAAATGCTATATTTGAAATATTCTTTCTGATCAGGCCAGGATTAATTAATCCGTACTTCTAGCTTGTTGTTTTGCCTTCCAGTTCTTAAGCTAATTAAATTTTCTTAATAGAAATACTGTTTACAAAAAACAAAACAAACAAACCCCCCCCACACACAACTGATTCCTGAGGCCTGGGCTACACTAGTGGTGGTGTTCGAACTAAGATACGCAACTTCAGCTACGCTATTCATGCAGCTGAAGTCAAAGTATCTTAGTTCAACTTACCTGGCCATCCCCACAGTGGTGAGTCAACTGTGGTGGCTCCCTCATCGACTCCGCTTACTCCTCTTGGGGAGCTGGAGTCGACGGGAGTGTGTCTGGGGATCAATTTATCACATCCTGATGAGATGCGATAAACTGATCCCCGATACACCAAATACTACCCGCCGGTAGCCTCAAAGCCCATTGCAGAGTTCCAAGCAGCGATTAGCACAAAAAGTACTTCAGTTCTCTAGAGCCAAAGGAACTCGGACGTCTTAAAATATCAGTTCAGGCAGTAAGCATCACTGTGCTGTGAATATCGGAAATCAGCAGAGTGCCATGACCAATTTTTTTAGAAGCAAGAACACACAATGAACAGATGTCGGGCTTACAACCTTTATATTGGGCTTCCAAGCTGAATGCATACTTTAATGTTGCTTGTTTGAAGCGAGCACAGATCTACAATAAAGTATCATTGTACTCATTTGGTGCCCTATAACTGTAAATGTACTTAGAATGGATAGAATAAAATTAAATACCTTTAAGGATCTATTTCAGGAGTGGGTGGGTGAGGTTCTGTGGCCCGCAACGTGCAAGAGGTCAGACTAGATGATCATGATGTTCCCTTCTGACCTTAAAGTCTATGGTACACAAAACTAAACTACAAAATAATCTTTTACATTTTTTTCACCCAAGGATCTCAAAGCAGTAATGCTGATAACTGACACCCCAGGCACCCAAATGAATTAGCAGCACAACGCCCCTCTGACATACGGATTATTATTCCCATTGGACAGATAAGTAAACCAAGCCACAAGCAATTGTCTGGGTACCATGGGGAGCCAAACACTGTCTTCCTTAACCACAGGATCATCTTTCCTCTGCTGACCCAAGTGCCCACTGGTAGATCGCAATTTTGATTTATTTTTCTCATACCAAATGTGAAGAGGTTTTTGGTCTCTCTCAAACAGGGCCTATTCTCAGTCATTTCTAAGGAATCCCAGAATTTTGGTCGTCGCTGTGAGACAATTTATAGTCTAAATAGACAAGACAGACAAATGGTGGGAGGAGAAACAGAGGCACAGAGAGGGGAAGTGACTTCTCCAAGGTCACACAGCACATCAGTGGCAGAGTTGAGAACAGGTCTTCTGACTCACAGAACAATGCTCTGTTCACTGTACCACACTGCCTCAATTAGGCTGTATTATAGGCAAGTCACATTGGGCCAGTATACAACAGTACAGCTGACTGGCACCTTTCAAATTGCTGTGATGGTCTCAAGAATCTAAACTTTCATTTGATGAAAACAGAAGTGTCCAGCTGTTAGGGCCGTGAAGAAAATCTCATAAATGTGACCTGAGCGTAACTGATGCAGAAACGTCTGCCTGAGTTTGCAGAGAGCCTGGAACAATAGCTTGGAGTGGCGTGAACTGCCCCAGTCATCCCAGTAAAGGATTAAGTCTGATGCACAGTGATGATCATTTATACAGCAACATTATCAACTATTTCATTCTCCCTTGTGAGAAAAGAGAGGGGGAGCTGCAGCGAACTGCCCCATTTACTATGTGTGGTGTCTCATACTGGTGCACCAAGCAGCATGTGGGAGTTGCCATCACTTATAATGTTTCTTTTTCCCCACCCCAGTCATGAAGAAGCCCTAGCAGAGCCCATGGTCCTATCCAAACCCCACCGAGAGGGTGGCCAAAGACCACGCACAATCTGTGCAGATGTTCAAAATACGATAATCTACTGTGAGTGGAGTCTTATTCTGGCAACTCGCATGGATGGAACTAATTTTGTGGGTGAGGTTTACAGCACCACCACCTTTACACACACACACACACACACACACACACACACACTTCATTTGACCCTTGACCACAGGGAGAGAATTTTGGTTTGCAACCAGATGCCTGTAAAATATAGGTCACGTTCACGTCCCCTTACCTATCTTTTCCAGGGGAAAGGGAAAAAGATGAATCACTTTATTTGAAAGCAGTTGGCACTTTGAGAGCCTTAGAGATTGCAGCTACCTTCCCACATGCATTCACACAGATTTAACAATTACACTCCTTAGTAAGACAGCAACCGGTTAGCAAGCTCCCCATCTGCTTCTTGCCATCCCAGAGAGTTGTACAACCATCCAGCATGAAAACTCCAGCTTTCTTCCAAAGCATCCAGTGCTGTACTAGTTTGCCACGGGCAAGGATGGGATAGAGGGTTTAGATGGATCAGCGGTCTGATCCATTATGACAAATCTTTATGTTCTTTGGCAAATCTTATGCAAGGATTTTATTTTTACGTGTAATAAAAGTGGATATTAAAAAACAACCCCCCGTAAATCGGATACACGAACAATTCTCAGCTATGAAGCCTGTTCATCCCCTAGATTACTGAGAGATTTCAGCAAGTGAAACAGTCGTTATCACTTGGTCAGGGGGATTTTGCTGGCTTTTCGCGGTCTGATCTCTATATCTACGCGAGAGCTGCTGTGTCAGGCTGGCTTATTGTTTTCAAGCCAATGTTCCAGTTCCTGACAATCTGGAATTTACCTTTGGGGGAAGGATGGGCAAATTTAATTACTGGTGCTTTAGGAGGAGAGCAAGAGAAGAATGGGACCATCAAAAGATCTGCTTCTCAAAAAACATGCTTGTCATTGTAGCAGCATTCAGTGCTTGCATACGTCTTTCTTCTCAATCCTGGCCTCTTGTTGCCTCTGCCGTACAAATATTGCATAGCTCTTCTATAGCAAATCACAAGGGTCAGTATCATTATCCTCATTTCACAGGTTGGAAAACTGAGGCATAGAGAAGGGGAAGAGACTTGCCTTAGGTCACTGGGCAGGCTGGGACTAGAATCCAAGTATCCTGGGTCTTAGTCTACTGTTCTATCAACTAGCCCACGCTGCCTCCCTCCAACAATATTAGACAATAATTGCTATACATCTGTCTAACACTAGGACTTTCAAAGGTGCCTAACTCTTAGACACCCCAATAGCCTTGAATCTCAACAGAGGATAAGCACCTAACTGCTTTACCCTCCATGGAAAATCCCAATCTAAATACATAAACCAATTGTTATGGTACTGAAAGCGACTTTTATCCTTCTAATTCCTCCCTTGTTATGACATACCCTAAATCTTTATGCTGAAGTTCATTTAATCTTGCAATGCTGTCCATGCAATCAGCAGACCTCCATCAATTCCCTATCTGTTCATTAACCTCCATTGAACGTTAAAAATATTTTGGACAAATAATTTTATATCAGCAAGAAAGAATTCAGATTTTTAATAAACTTTTGGATTTTTGTTCATTATGATCCCTTGGAAGCTTGAAAGCAAACTTTATTTCCATGCCAAAATGTTCTCTCCCGGGCACTTGTACAATAGTTTATAGCAGGGCAGTTTGTAACACTGGTTTGTTATTGTAGGGTTGCTCATTAACACTAGATTAGCACAAACAGGTTATTAATACAGTGCTTCTCATTAGTGGTTGGTAGCTGGCACTGATTTTTATTTCAGAAAATAAGCACCTAAGTATTTGTTTTCTAAAAAGAGAACCATTCTAACACTACACATTAAAGAACTATCTGGCCATTTCAATAGCCTGGAGAAAAATATGAAGCCAAGTCAAATGCTGGACTCACCCTCTAGCGCACTGTTGCTTTAAATCACCCAGAGCAAAAGTCTTTAATTTATATTTGAGGAGGTAAAAGTCTAAGAGCAACCATAAATTAGACAAATAAACCCGTTGCTTCGGATCAAATAAGTTTGGAGCAAACATAACAGGGAACATGAATGGTAATTAATCTTGCAACAATTGAGGCAAACAGGCCTCTGAAGAGCCTGGGAGCCTTTTCTCATCCGCTTTGCCATTTCTTAGGAGAATTACTTACCAAGCCCTATTTTTCTCCCACTGCAAGGGCAGTTAGGCCTTACTCCTCATGCTGCGTTGCCTTCAGGGGTGGAGTCTTGAATTTGACTCTGGTTCTCTTCAAACATGTTCAGCATAACTTTGGGATGAACTATACAGCCCCCTGTATGTAGTAAAGCTAATAAGGCTCCCAGCTGTGTTTTGTTTCAGAGGGAAGAAAAGAGCAGAAACTTCATTCTGAAGTAAATGGCCTGTTCTTTTTTAGGTAGGCCCAGTTTGTAGACTGCTTGAGTGTATATTTGTTTGGGTGCAAATGTGTCATCAGGACTTGTTTTCAGCCCGCTTGAATTTCACAACACAACACGCTACGAACTGGCAAACCTTGCAGTCTGTTGGTTGCTTTCAACATCCTGTTGTTGCGATCCCTGTGTGTTTGGAACATCTCATTTATTTCTCTTACAAGTATTGCTTCACATAGAGATAGAAGCCTTTGGGGGTTGATGCTCTGGGCTCTTTCTAATCCTAGATCCCACCCTTTACAAATCCCAAAGATTATTTTCCATTCAAGTATCAGCCAGAGCTCAGTGTGTTAAGAGTGGAAGGCTATGCCATACAACAGCTATACTTTTTATATTACAGGATCGCCTACAGGCCTTGACTAAGATCAAGGTCCCATTGTGCTGTATTAATAAGTAGAGTAGAAGCTGCCTCACCTCAAAGAGCTTGCCACCTAACCAGACAAGACCAACAAAGGGCAAGGTGCGACATCACACAGCACCACAGCTGGGCATGAAACCCAGGTTTTCTGGTCCCATTTCTTAGCCTCTAGACCAGACTATCTCTACATCTGAAATGGACTTGGATTTTGCCTATGAAGATAGCTAACATACATTATTTTACAGCTATGAGGGAAAGAAAAGCACTCATTTTCAAAATGTAAAGGTATTTTCACATTTCTCAGCCAAGGGTGTATGTAATTCAGATCACAATGTTGTTTGTTTTAGGAGTCTTGCTTCACTGATCAAAACAATTCAGGGAAAACCATTTGCCTTTGGAGGGAGAGGTCAGAGCTGCTGGGAAGAGATCTGTATTAATCATGCTGACTCTCTAGAGTCTGGTCAATCAGCCTAGCTTGCCTTCTGGAACCCGTGGTGTCTCACCATTCCAGGCCCCTCCCGAAACCTGACCTTCCTTATTCAGTACCACTCCTCATACTGCAGTTAAAGCTGCTGAAATACTAACACACAGCATTAACATCCAAGCGTTAACATCTCATCAGAAATAATCAGGGAGAAGAATAGCCGGTAATTAGTGTGTGTGTGTGTGTGTGTGTGTGTGTGTGTAAGAACCAGCAGCTGCCATTTGCAAGACGGCCACCATCTTGCCACAGCTCTTCATTCCCCAAAAGGCAAAGACTCACCCTCAGAAAGGCATCCCTAATGGCTGGTGATAGGACATTGAATGGGAAGGGCTGTGAGTTATTACAGATAATTTTTCCCCAGGTGTCTGATTGGTGAGTCGTGCCGAAATGCTCAGGGTCATATTTGGCATTGGAAAGGAATTTCCCCTCGGTCAGATTGGCAGTGACATTGGGAGGGGTTTTTTTGCCTTTGCCAGTAGCCTAGGGCCTGGGTCACTTGCAGGTTTAAACTAGAGTAAACGGTGGATTCTCTGTAACTGAAGTTTTTAAATCATGAGTTGAGAACTTCAGTAACTCAGCCAGAGGTTATGGGTCTGTTACAGGAGTGGGTGAGAGTCTGGGGTCAGCGATGTGCAGGAGGTAAGACGTGATGATCATGATGGTCCCTTCTGGCCCTAAAGTCTTTCAGTCTATGCTAGGAAAGGGTTCCAAAAAGAGGGCAACCCTGCATTGCCGGTGGGGATGGAGGGGCGGAGAAGAGTAAAGATCAGCATGGCACCAAGGAAGATGTGGCTAGAGAAGGGACTACTTTGGTGCCATTCCATCACCGCTACATCACATTTTCAGAAGCATTTGTTCAACTGCCAAGCTGCTGCTTGATTCAGTTGCGTTCATGGTCCCTTACTATCTACTATTCACAAACATTAGTGTTAACAGGTTACTGAGAAATGTCTCTGTTTTACCAAAGTCTGTAACTACCTGTGAACAAAGCTATTCTTGCATGTGCCCAAATAGTCATTCACTATTGGTTAGTCTCTTCTTTTAGAATGTTTGTCACCTAATCAGAGTTGAGAAATGCTGCCATGTGACTTAGGTGACCAATCGCATACCACCAGTAATGGAGAATGAATTGAACATTTGCCAGACAAACCACAGACTGAAAATTATCCATCCAAAATATCCAGCAAATTGTTATGAATAGCTGAAACATGCACAGAAATCAGGTCTGCTTCTCATTTGATTTTTGAACAGAACAAGGAAGCTAACTTCACAATGAATACTATTAGAATTGTTCACTGCAATCATCTCTGGAAGTCTGCCTCTTGACTCAGTATGAATGATATATCCAAACTAGTTCAGATCAAATACAAATTTACCTAAATCTGAACCCGGCACTTAAAGGAAACCCAGACCACACCATTTTGGATATTCAAAAAAGGTCAGTAAACTTGCACCCATTTGCAAAAAAAATCCCCATGGTAATAAAATACAACTGTAATTCAAGTATGTTTCATTCAGACATTGTAAACGGTTGATATATGTACAGCCATTCCCTGTGCACGTTATGCTGTGCTCCCTGGTGGTCGTACAGTTGTTCTGATGGTTTATTTCACTCAACGTGAGGAGAACAGACATCAAAGAAAGAGAAAAGGGTTCCACATGGTAACACAGGGAGAAACTACTCTAAGAGGATGTAAGTATAATGTTGCACCCCGGGGTGGGTTAGCAGCAGCGAGAAATATAAGCTCGGACTTCTGGATCTAAAACCATGATCTTCCATTAGTGTAGTTTATGGAAAGCTCACGAACCTCCAGCCAGCGCTAGAGGGGGCCAGAGTGCTACACTGTGTGGCTGCGGGTATTTAGAGGAGAAATGTTTGGGAGGGTACCACGCAAAAGACATCCCAGGCTTCTTAACATCACCCTCATGTCCTTTCCCTTGTAAAAGCAATGACTCTGACCTGTGTTATGTAGACTCAGATTTCTTCTCGCACTTTCTATCCTCTCTCCCCTTCCCATGACCATGCATCAGGGTATACTTTTTCATTGGCGAGATCAGGCTTTTTCATCAGAAATGTTTTTGTAATGTCAGAAATACAGATTAATGCCCTCATCGAAAGAAGAGCGAAGAGAGAGAGAGAGAAAGAAAAGGGTAGATCGTCCTTTGTTCTATATACGCATTCACTCAGAACGGCTCCTTCGAACTAACCAACAGGATGCCCAAATCCTGGGCTCCTTGCATAGCTCATTTCTCAAGCCTCAATGAGCTTTACAAAATAACAAACTATATTAAAAAGGGGGATCAATTCACCCAGCCCCTCCAGCTAATCCAGTCACCATTGGAGTAGAACAGAGCCTTCAGTTAAATGTACCGACACTTGATCTGAATAAGACTAAGGGTATGGCTACATTACCCGCTGGATCAGCTGGTAGTGCTCAATGCATCAGGGATCGATGTATCGCATCTCATCTAGACATGATAAATTGATCCCCGAATCGACAACTGTACTCCACCTCGGCAGGAGGAGTAAGCGGAGTCAGTGGGGGAGCGTCCCCGGTTGATCTGCCGCCGTGGGGACGGCCAGGTAAGTCGAACTAAGATAGCATAGCTGAAGTTGTGTATCTTAGTTCGCACCCCACCCCCATGTTAGCTTTCTTCCTTCAATTTTACCTGATGCAGAATATCTGAACTCTCTAGAAATTAACTGATTCCCCATTATGACATTCAAATGAAAACGTATGCAAATCTCCTTTGTATTTCCTGGGAGGGGATGGAAAAAAATTCCCCACAAGAATGAAATGCAGCCTCATGCTAGCACACCTGGACTGTAGAAATGGCGAATCCAGAGTGTAGGCACTGGCCTCACGAGAGGCTGGGATAGAGATTACTCCATCTATTGGCTATATCATTCATCATTCACATGGCATTGTTTGGCTTGGAGACACCACAGCCCACGTTTTAGGCTCCCACCTGGTTCCGCACCCTGCGGCATATTTACATTCTGCTAAAACTAAATGATCTCCATGCAGGGCAAGGAAATACCTTAAAGATTTGTTTCTTCTCTGCTTCGAGGTGTTATGTATGAAGCAAGACTGTGTGGCTTGGAAGCCCGTCCCAGGTGTATGTGATGAAATGCCAACGTGGGTTAGTCTTTCCAAGCAAGGCATACTTCTCTCTATCTGAGTGACTTGATAGAATAATACTTCAGTGGAGCATTAAGCTTTACTTAGATGTTGCTAGCTCAGTGATTTGAAGCCTGTTGTCTCCTAATTAATACCTGAGGCACAAACACCCCTCGAGGCCCTGCCTCCCAGACACCTCTCCTTAGCCAACTCAACAGGGCAGAACACAGCTGATCTGTGTGCTGCTGTATAGGGAAAGGCAGGATGTGGGGAGCCCACAAAGGGAATTGGCACTGTGCAGAGCTCAGCAGCCTTCATAGTACAGAGAGGGGCCTGGATAAACACACCAGGCCCAGCCACTCCTGCAGAATCTGTCTCCGCTGCTGACGATGGTCATTGAAGCCCAGATAGCTGACGTCCTCGCAATCTTTATTACATTCAGCCTCACCACGCAGGGAAAAGCTAATAGCTCCATTTTGAGATGGGGAAACTGAGGCCCAAGGAGAATTAACTGACTTACACAGGCAGTCTGAGAATGGGGAATAGAACTCAGGTCTCTTAAAGGCTCAGGCTAGCGCCCTAACCACTGGACAATCCTCTCTCAGAAGGGCTCGGCTATACTACATGGCTTGGGTGGAGGGAATTTCTTCTCTCTCAAGCTTTGCACAGAGCCCCCTCCCGCCCCCGCAAAACACACACTCCACACACTAAAGCTGCGTTCAGGCTCCCGAATTTGGCCCCTTATGAATAGAGCACTATGCTGTGCAGTCTGTGAAGCACGCCATCAGCTGCACGAGGGAGAGGTTCGTAAACTAGGCGAGCAAGGGCAGGAATGCTCCTTTGGCAGGCTTTGCAGGACCCCAAGCACCAGCTGATTTCTCATCTAAGATACCGCTCATTTCAATCCAGATTCTGATCCCTTTCCTATGCCTGGGGAAATGAATGGCGTCGCTCCAGATTTGCACCAGTGACAGTCAAAATGGGTTTTACACACCAGCCTGGAAGCTTGTCACTGTCTCTCCATCTCGCTGTCTTGTCAGCTCATTGCCTGTCCTGTCCTGTTGGCATTCCTGCCATCTATTACCACACACACCCCCTCCCCAAATTACACTCTGCCTGGTTCCATGTGCCTCTATTTATTCAGCAGTCTGTGCTTAAAGAGGGCAGGTTGACACTGGGTAAAAAACACCCAATTGAATAGTCCTGGTATTTCTATATAGACAATGTCTTGCTTCTGCAATTAAAAGGCATTACTCAGGAAGATGATAGTATTTCATGTCAAACAGTAAATTGCCACGCTATGTTTTTCATATAAATGAGTTAATACATTGGGGACAGCTGGTATGGCAGTTACAATTATACTACCCATTAGGATGCATTAGATTACATTAACCCAGGACCTCTCAGGTCCACCACAAAGTATCCAGGCAGCAAGGCGGTTTTAAGGCAGCCTGCAGATTAAATAAGCATTAGCATCCAGCGGCTGTAGTATTTAGAAATATTTAGGGCGTCTTGTTTGTAGTTTTATGGCAGGGCACAGCAGCTTCCAGGTTTCCAGGGATGGGCTTTCTGAACACCGCCTCTTAAGAGTGCTGTCTGATGCCATGTTAACCCTTTCGCTGCTGCTGAGTGTGCCAGGAAAATGAGGCAAAATGCCTTGCCAGTGCTGCCAGATGTACTAATACTCTCTCCTGGGCACCTCAAACCCCTTTGTAAGCATCAGTCAGTGATGCCACATACCAGCCCTCTTACACAGTGCTGGTAGATATGATCAACATCAATTTACAGAGGGGGAAAACCTGAGGTGCGGATTGGTTAAACCACACAGTTCGTTAATGGTAATGCTTGGAACAGACTCCAGAACCCGCTGTGACCATAAGGCTCTAGAGCGCTCTCATAGGGACATCCGTAAAATACAAAAACCCAACATCTACGATCATGAGTATTTTCCTTGTATGCGCATAAAGATGTATAAGGACAACACTTTGTAAAGTTAGTTTTTCCACTTACCTCTCGTGGTATTGAAAGAGACCTGGAAACACAAAGATTTGGAAGTTTGGAAAAGAACCATTGAGGCTGGATTCACTGATAGAACGTCCTTAAGTCCAAGCGGCACTAATCAGTCTCATTTCTATCAAGCTACTTGCATCCCAAACCTGTGCATTTCGGGGGTTCCTTGTTTCTAAATCTGCAGAAAATCAGGCTTCGCTCTCCACATAAATGCTAAGTTGTCCATGTCAAGGAAATTAGTGAAAGCAGGGCTCCGGCAGGGGGATAGAAAAAGAGGGTATTGTTTTTGGAACATGAAAAGCCCCAGCGACACAATATATGGAATTTTAAGGGAAACAGGCCTTCTTTCTTTCAGCACAATTCAAATAACTCCAGCGGCAGACTGGACATTCCACCAAACGAGCTAGGAAAGCAGTGGGCTGTCAAAGCAATTTCGAAAGGGAAAGTTGAAATAAACACAGGGGCTTTTTTGAAACCTTAATGCTTGAAGGACCTTAGGGCTGCCCCGCATAATGTGCCCTTTACAAGGTAGAAGACAGTGCCGGGTGGGCTTGCCTGAAGGGGGGAAGAACTGGCATCCAAGGAAAACTTGAGAATTACAGGTGAGGTGGACCCTTGCCTCTTAGCTTTCAATTCTTAAAAACACATTGCTTCTATCTAAATAGGGGACAAGCTGCATACTCCGCCAGCCCAGCATTCATACTCAAGGGTTTCCCTTTACCAGTTACCTGTTGCTCATCAGACAGGCTTTTTTCCCCCATGAATGCTACTAGGAGTCACATTTTGAACAATGGTGGAAGAACTGAAACCTAAAGCAATTGGCCTGGGTTTGTTTTGCATAAGAATGGATGATAGATTCCCTCTGGGTCAGCTGAGCACTGACAACTCTCATTGACTTCAACTGGAGGTCTGGGAACTCAGCACTTCTTTTGCAGCAGGTCTATTCTGACTGATCTCCTCACCCTTTTCTTACACCCCATTCTGATATGGAATCTAGAGATGCACTCTAGAACCCTGGCAGTTCTAAAAGCAAAATCAGCTGTTGTGGGTCAATATAATTAGAACGGTTCTTGCACTTGGGCACACAACAGGGACCCGACGTTGAATCTCTGTCTCCCTTTTTGTTTGAATTTCAAAAATTCAACAACCCAGGGCTTGGGGTCTCTAATTGTAATTATATGTATACTTATCGTATATCAGTTCGCCACTAGGTGTCTCTGTGAGCTGTAGCTTTCCAGGGACTGTGAAGTTCTTGATTAACAAACAAGACAAAACTGTAACTCAAACTCAGCGGAAGTTTATTAGTTTGTGCCTGGAGTTGTAACTGTTTTTTGTTTGTTTGTTTGTTTAACAGCCTCCTATTTAAGAGAGACTGTAATTCTGTATATCATGAGAACTATATACAGCTAAATAACCAGTATAAATACAAAAAAGGAGAAAACATTTCTAGTGAATAAGAGTGGTAGAACAAGGAATTACATCTGGAGCTAGTAAATGAAAATCTTAAGCTTGTTAGGGGGAAAAAAGTCCAAACAAACAACGGAAGTCACTTAGGACAATGGAATAAGTTGTCAATGGAGAATTCTTCAATCCTGCACTCTTACAAAGATATGGAGTGAATAAGACAAGAGGTTCTTTCTGATCGGAGGTGAGGATTCTGGCATTAGAAATATAGGTTCAGATCCAAGTCAGAGGCAGTATGGTCAGCTGGTTCTGGAGTTGGCTTATATCTGCTTCCATACATAATCGACAGTCCCGATTTCTGGGTCTTTTTCTCCCATAGGCTCTTATTATTCCCTACCTCTGTCCCGATTTTTCATGCTTGCTGTGTGGTCACCCTAAATGCAGAACAAGCATGCAGATAGCTAGACCTGCGATTCTCCTGTACCATTTATTTTAAACCTTATTTAGCAATATTTATTAAATTTCAACAGTAAAACAAAAACCAGTGATGCTGCTCAGAATTTGGAATCTCTGTTAACCCTAACCATTCAGCAGCATTCATTCAGAGACATTCAGCAGCTACTTAACGAACAAATAAAAGATTTCCTGAAAAGCAAGCAATTAAGAGCTAGACCATCACTGAGGCAGAGGAAGTTGCTTTATTGCAATAGACCAGATGACAGAGTGAACAAGTTCCCCATATCTGGGGTGTTAGTCAGCCTCGATTTTACTGGCTGGCTCTCACTTATCTTACTCTCACTTATCGTGGTGCAGATAAATCTACAAATAGCTGAGTCAATGGGTTACTGATTCGCCGATTACTTTGAAATGTCCTTGCCCAAGCAGCGTATCACGGAAACAAATATCACATGGAAAAAGGTGTAATTCCCAACTGAAAACCTGAACCCAAAGAGTGGACGGATAGAGAATGTTAAGGGACAAAGCTGGACTCCAGAAATCTCCCTGGCAAGATAGAACATGGCTTCCAAAATTCCAAGGAAAGATTTTGTTATAATGGTTTTCACATTCGGGAAGCTACAAGGGGCAAAGTATTGGTGCAGTGAGATGCCAAGCAAGGTACAGACTTTGCCCTGGCATGGATGAGGGCAGATACCATGGACTATACCTGGAACCTCAAAAAAGCACGACCTGCTATTGCTTGAACTAAAGAGCGACATCTCAGTAGCATGGGACTGTAACAACCCATATTCTGTGGGTCAGGGCAGAGTGGACGTATAACACACACTCACCAGTAGCTTATGCATGTGCAGATATAGCTCTCACTGAGATTGTGTGGGTGTTTGTGTGTGTCCAAGTGAGACTCTAGCCCAGATATTTTTTCTGTTTGAAAGGAGAGCACTGGATGCAGAGGAGCTAAGGTCTGGCACAGACTTCCCCAAGAGGAATATCAGTGGGCTGTAAGCTAGCACTGGGTGAGACCGCAATTGAATAGAAACTTACTTAATACACTGTTCCCTTGACATCAATGAGACTACTCAGTGCACGGTACTATTTAATGTGAGCAAGGACAGCACAATTTGTCCAGTGAGAATATACTGGAAAAAATAAAAATAAAAAACCACTTCAAAATGTTTCCTTTCCTGAGAGTCAGAGATGTAGGGCCACATCATCAGCGGGTAAAAACTGGCATAACTCCACTGCCATCTGTGGAGCACCAGGTCTATAGATGGACAGGTTATCCCATTCCTAAACACTTTACTCTCTCTATTTCTTATATGATCCCTACTGCTGTAGTGCCCAAGCACCACTAAGTTTTTTACTGTATTTATCTTACCACCCCTGTGAGGTAGGGAAATTATATCAGCCACATTTTAGAGATAGGTAAACTGAGGCACAGAGAAGCTAAGTGACCTCCCCAAGGTCACACCAGAAGTCAGTGGCAGAGCAGGGAACTGAGTCAGGATCTCATGAGTTCTAGGCTAGTCCCCTAACCACTGGACTATCCTTCCTTCTCTAGTTCATGATTTGTTGGCAGCCCACTGCAGATACCCTTTATGCAGCAATGATTCCATCTCTTACACACTGACTCATCCAGTAAAATGAGAACTCTGGGCCTGATTCTGATCTCACACCTTTATATATCAGTGATAACACTATCGTTAAGACACTGGAGTTAAACTGTGATGCAGTTCAGACCCTCTGACACCCATTCCCTTTGCTGACTAGGGCAAGTTACTATCAAGTTACTCTCCCCCATTTTCCCTGTATCTGTAAAATGGGGATATAGTCACATTCGTTCTCCTGACATCTTCACACACAAATTCATGCCTTTAGAGCATTACATGTTATTAAATAGTGGCATTAATTTTCCCTTATATAAAAATATTCACTGGCTATCTAAGAGAGCTCACTTTACAAACACTAATTAACTTCACCTCTCAGCACTCATATGCAGTTTATACACATTATGATCCGTATTTTGCAGCGGAATAAATGGAGGCACCGATGGGCAAAATAACCAAGTCAAAAATCACACAATAATCACCGGCAGCGTATGGAACAGAACCGAGGAGTCCTGACTGCCACTCCAAACTTTAGCCTCTTCACAGCACGGCATATCTGCAGTTGCTCATGGAAACAGAGTAAAGAGAAGATGAGTCTTGAAGCAAACAACTTGTTTTAAGAGTCATTCAGAGCTGCGTGAAAATCATTAATTTTGTTCCCCGGGATGGTTGTATTAATCTATGAGCCATATCAATTAATAGCTCCTCGAAATCTACAGGGCTTCCCCAGGACTTCCAAATTATAAATAGGCCCCACTCAACACCCCAGAAATTTGCAAACCTTGGTTGATCCCTCCCCAAATTAGAGCTTTGTAAGGCAAGGGTGTCTGGCTTATCATAGAGCTTCGTTACAGATGTCAAGATGATTGTTTTAAAAGCAAGAATGGTGGGAGCAACTGCAAAGACACAATCTGCTTCATCGCAAACACAGCAGGAAATTCAAAGGGCCGCACACAAGGGAAAGGGCACATTGCTGATACAATGGAGTAAGTTGGTTTGCTGTTGGCATAAACACAAAGGACGATAAAAGGTCTCTAGTTCGTACTGTATCACTGTTAATTCCAACACGGAGAGTGCCTAGTGCCTTGTAAACATATGTTGTGGATTAGATTCCGACCTGGCAGTTAGACTGGAAAAAAAAAAATTAAGACTCCAGCGAGTTCCAACTACACTTTCATTTTTATGTTCCCTCTAAAGAAGGTAGATTTGGAGAGCAAGCTGGAGAGACAGGCACCCTTGAACGTATTGTATATAAATTAATGCAGACTCCTTCATCAGCACATCAGAACACCAGGATGACAAACACATCCCTTTCTTCCCCTTATCCCTCCTCCAATGCATTACATACACAGTCATCGCAAATCACAGTAACTGTAATCTCTCGTTTTATTGGCCAGCGCGGAGAACAGTGACATATCACCTAATCCCTTTTCCAGATAGACCAAAAAAAATGGGCATCCTATCAATAGCAATTAGGCTGGGTCCCCATAGGCACAGATTAAGAGAATTCTTTCAAGAGACTTTTTGACTCCGAGATGAAGAGTTCCAGTTTGTACAAACAAACCCATTAGCAAGAGGGAACTCTGATGCTGATTATGTGTGGAGGAAAGGGTTCTAGGAATGGACGGATATAACAAGCCAATTCAGTAATTATTAAAGATCAAAGGGTATTTTTATGACTATTGTTGCATTATAAAATAGGAACAGTGGAGTCCAGCTGAGACAATCTTTGGACCAACATGTTAATTTTCTTAACCCCTTCTAGACCTACCCACTCAGATTAATGTGGCTGGGAGATTTCCCCTTGTCCCACTCTTTATATTGAAAGTGCAATGCAGCTTTGCGGAATCCAGTTATTAAGTAATAAACAAATAAAACCTCATGTATCTGACTTCTGTGGCATTGTGGTCTGCAGATGTCATGCCTGGGATTCTTAATTATTATTATTATGAGATCATCTTTAAAAAACCGCTTTGATTTCCTTCCAGACCTTGATTAAGATTTTACCCTTTATAACATAAATGCAAGTCCTGGCCTGGTTTGCTGTCACACATCTCCCAGCCCCTAGGAATTGGATATTTATTTGCACAGGTTTGGGGAATTACTGAAGAGACCTCTTGACTAGTGTGGAATCTTTTCTCCATGGCCTTCACTGAGCCCAACTGCTGCTCTTACAAGCTTGGCGGGTGAAGCTGGAAATGTTAAATAAAGGAGTGGCCTCATCTCAGAGGGGTAATAGCTGTATGGCTCCCAGCTGCAAACAACGGAGGGTCATTGATCGGTGACGGTCTTGTGGCCCTTTTCACAAGAGAAGCGCAAACCCAAGACTGGTGCTAGCCCAATGTTGTCCCTATCTAGTCCCTAGACAGGGCGGCAGTCTTAGGACTGTGTTGCATCTTTACGCACAACCAAAAGCAAAGTGAAGATGATAAGATGCTTCACCACCGGAGTTGCCCCAGGAAGCACTGTGGTACCACCGAGTCATACTTCCACTCCTGCTAGCTCTGGGGGAGCAGTGGGCATGGTGCAGTTAATTAGCCTTTTGCATATATTAAAAGCATGCTCTAGCCATGCTGGCCAGGAAGTAGGGGGCTTTAGAGGACAGGTCCATTCCCAACCCACTTCCTGCCTACGTGCTTCAAGAAAGAAGTCCTGCTAAATCCTATGGTCCCAGATCCTATGTTCTATGGAAAAAGTAGTTACTCCTGTACACAGCCACACATAGTCCAAGTCATAATGAGAATGGGAATTTTTCAACTTTTTTTGGGGGGGTCAGAAAATGCAAATTCATCCAAACCAAAACTCTTTGCGGGCAAGGGGCGGGTTGGACATATTTCTCATTCAGAAATTGCTTTGAAAAAAGTGCGTTTTGAAGTTGTAGAAAAGGGACCTTTTGAGATTTTTCTAAACAAGACAGTTCCGGTTTTTGGTTCAACAGGACGTTGCATGTTCAAAATGTCACATAATTTCAGGTTAAAAAAAAGTAAAATATTTAAGGAGGTAGAGAGCAAAATGAAACATTTTGAAACTACTGAAATGGTTCAATTAACCCAATCTGAAGTTTTGGGGTGGGTGAATTTTCATTTTGGGAAAATTTTCAAGATTTCAACTTTTCATCCTGATTCAGGAGAGGAAATTTTTTTGAAAGTGCCAATATTCTTGGTGGACAGAAATACCAATTCCCACCCAGCTGTAATCATAAAAGCGTTAAGTAGTTACACTGTACATTTCTCCTTCAGCTGGATGTGGAATTCTCCCTCACTTCAAGTGTTAAACTTCTGTGTCATGTTGTTGTGCATTGTTAAAATATGCTGAAGGAATTATTTTGGGGAAGTTCTATGGCTTTCATAGAACTTACACAGCAGGTCAGACTACATGATCACATTTCAGAACCAGAAGGGACCAAACTATTAATCAGTGAAGTAACTGGCTCATGCCTTACCCCAGAGATGGCTGCATTTCAGACAGGAGTGAAGAGCTTCCTCTATGTGTTGTGACAAAGCTCCAAGTTTGTACTTGTGGGTCCTGTGCTTCCTGGCAGATATAGGGGCCTCAGAAACTCATCTAGGCCCCAGAGTGACCTCCCTTTCTCAGTATAATTGGCAAGAGTCACTGCCTAGTGAGTTACCTTCGTAACAGGCCAGTATGGCAGATGGAAAAAGGGGGGAGCCCGGGCCCACCCTCTACTCTGGGCTCCAGCCCAGGGACCCTAATAGTATCAGCTAAGATGGCTGACCTTTTAGGCACAAAACACAATACAATTCCCTGGGGTACTTCCCCACAGCAGTCCCCGCTTCTTCAAACTCCACTTCACCCTTACCTCAGGGCCTCCTTCCTTCAGTATGATATGTTGTCCACCACTCAGTCTCACAAACAGCACAGCTTCCTTCCACAGCTCCTGACACCCACAGCTCACCTGACTAACTGGGAGGTTTTTATCTGGTTTCAGCCAGTCTTTGATTGGCTTCAGGTGTCCCAATCAGGCTAGCTGTTTCTACTCCTTTCTAGAAGGTTCTTAATTGGCCCCAGGTGTCTTGATTGGCCTGGAGTAGCCTTTGTTTGGCTATCCAGGGAACAGGGACCTGCACATCCTGAGACTAATATACCTGCCTTCCAGCACTCTCCTATATCCTTCTGGTCTGACTCCGTCACAGTGTACATATGTAACTAGTAAACAAAGCATTTTGGGTCATGATCAAAATGTAAGAAATGATTATGGGTTGAACCATTATTACTTAAGGCCGTTTTGTCCCCGGAACCTCCCTTAGTTTCTTTTGAGGTGAAATCATTCATTTGTATTCAGGCACTTCATTAATGTTTACAGGAGAACGCAAACACACAGGCAAAGCAAGAACCAAATGCGAGCACAAGATGTGTGATACGATAAATGTCACTCGAGCAAATATTTGGAGCTGTTTACAGAGAGGCCGATTAAGTCCTTTTGAAAATCTGTGCAGCCCCGCAGTTTGGTTTCTACATAACAACTCCAGCATAAACAAATGGAAGATGGCTAACTCTCTTGTTATGACATCTGGAAACCCAAAGATATTGGAAGAAGCTGACTGGATGCTTTGCTGTAGCACGAAGGAACAGAGCTGCTTATCGTATGAAAGCGAGACAGGCAAAGTGGGGCCATTCAAGTTACACATCCCATGCCAAAAATTAGATCAACCTGTATTAATATCCCCTTGATAGATATTGTTATAACACAAGGGGAATCTATTGGTTACGAGTCACACAACCTGGGGCACTTACTTTTTCAGAAAGAGTATGGCCCAGAGAAAGCAACTTCACTGTGGATTTGTTTCATTGCAAATTGGCATGAAATTCAGCCAGAAATTGTGCACGTTTGTGGAGAAGTGGTGCTGGGGAATAAAGAATTCATTGCAATCAAGTCTGCGTTGGACTAAGATAAACAAAATAGTCACCAAGGGATAGAAGAATGTGTCATGAACCCTTCCTTGCCTTTTAGCATCCTCAGTCTCCATCTTGCAGTGCTTATTCTCACAGAAGTTAGCAGTCAGTCAAGTTTCCACAGCTGACCTTTCCTCACCAATTCCCTGGCTCAGGCACCACAGATAGGACATTTTCTTATCATAAAAACTAATACATTAACAAGGGAGAAGGAATTATGATGGTGTATCTCAAACTCTTTCCTAGAGATAGGCTGCCTAGGGATCTTTAGAGTGATAGTGTGAAAGACTGTTGTGCAGTGAAGTTACTCAAGAGACCCATGTTCAATTCTCTCCTCCACTACTGCCTCCCTGTGTGACCTTGGACAAGTCACTTAAGTCCAGATCCTCATAGGAGTTAGGTGCTTAATAGCCTTTGAGAATCTGGCCTGCTCTCTCACTCTCTCAGATCCCTGTAAGTAAAATGGGGATTATAGTTCTGCCCTGCCTCACAGGGATCTGGAGGATGTATACATTAAAGATTACAAAGTGCTCACATCCTACAGTCATGGAGCTAATGTACTACCTCTGGTAGCATTTTACCTTGTATGGAATGGCTTCTGGATGAGGAGAGATTAATAAGATTGGGACTTTTCAGCTTGGAAAAGACACGACTAAGGGGGAATATGGTGGAGATCTATAAAATCATGAATGGTGTGGAGAAAGTAAATACGGAAGTGTTATTTATTCATTCACATAACACAAGAACTAAGGGCCACGAAATTAACAGACAGCAGGTTAAAACAAACAAAAGAAAATATTTCTTCACACAACGCACAGTCAGTCTGTGGAACTCCTTGCCAAAGGATGTTGTGAAGGCCAAGACTAGAACAAGGTTCAAAAAATAACTAGATAAAGGCATGGAGGATAAGTCCATCAATGGCTATTAGCTAGGATGGACAGGGATGGTGTCCCTAGCCTCTGTTTGCCAGTAGCTGGGAACAGGGGACGGATCACTTGGTGATTATCTGTTCTGTTCATTCCCTCCGGGGCACCTGGCACTCTCAGAAAACAGGATACAACTAGATGGACCTTTGGTCTGACTCAGTATGGCCGTTTTTACCTAAGCAAGTACCTAAGGTCAAATCTACTCGGAACAACTTGTGTTTTGCCTGGTCTGAACGACTAGTGCTCAGATTATGAATACTTCATGAGTACAGATTCCAAGGCCAGAAGGGACCACGATGATCATTGAGTCTTAACTCCTTTATACGCCATCGAACGTCTCCAAAAATAATTCCTAGAGCTGATTTTTGAGGAACAACATCTAATCTTGATTTAAAAATTGCCAGTGATGGGAAATTCACCATGACCCTTGGTAAACTGTTTCAAGTGTTAATTATCCCCCTATTAAAAATGGACCACTTATTTCCAATCTGAATTTGTCTCATTTCAGCTTCTAGCTATTGGATCATGTTAGGCCTTTCTCTGCTAGATTAATGATCCCATCATTAAATATTTGTTCCCCATGTACGTACTTTTAGACTGTAATCAAGTCACCCTTTCACCTTCTGTTTGTTAAACTAAATGGATTGAGTTCCTGGAGTCTATGGCAATAAAGTATACTTTTTAATCCTTTAAATCATCCTTCTGGCACTTCTCTGAGCCCTCTCCAATTTATCAACATTATTCTTGAATTGTGGACACCGGAAATGGACATACCTTCTTATTTTGGCAGGTTGCCAGATACTTTGCCCTGGTCTACACCAGAGGGAGACCGGAGGGGAATTCAACCTAAAATACACAACAAACTATGAAAATAGCGTAGCCGAAGTCGACATATTTAGATGGACTTACTGCAGCTTCTTCTCGGCTCCTCGGTCGACTCCGCCTGCACCTCTCATGGCAATGGAGTACCGGAGTCGACGGGAGAGCGCTCGGGGATTGATTTATCGCATCTACGCTAGATGCGATAAATCGACCCCCGATAGATTGATCGCTACCCGCCGATCTGGCGGATGGTGTAGATATAACCGTTTGGCCATGTGCCCATGAGACTCTGAACTGCGTGATGCTACAAAGCACAGTGATAGTCTAAATTGCTAAGTGTGGATTCTTTGAATCATCTGTCAAGAGTTTTGTTTCATGAAGGCCTTTGCTATTTGTACTTACTTTCCTGTTAACCAGTGTTGGCTGTGCATAGCCAGGGCTTGGGCTGGTGTGCATCAAATGATGTATCAAAGAGAACTGCTGAGCCGTGCATGAAATGCGGCCATGACTGGGGCCTTGACTCATCTAGAATCCCGGAGTGAGCAAACCACAATTTACAACGGGTTATGACATTGCCGCTTGGCATGTTGTTCTATTAAGAGCCATTGTAATCCCCTAATAAAAGAATCTTTCCAGTGTAATAAAAATAAACCTATGCCAGGTTTGATCTTATGCTTTGGATCAAAGGCAGACAGGAATCTCAAGCAGTTCCGAAGGCTCTTTGCATTCTTCTTCCAGAGATCACACTTGAATCTTTTCTCTTCAGTGACATCGCCTGTGTGTGGCCAGAACAGGACATCTCTGGTCCAGCTCTGACACTTCTCAATATCCAAACCCTGATCCCAGATCACCCGAGACTTTAAATGTTCAAAACCAGTATCAGGGTGGAACTGAGTGGCCAGGGCCTGTCTCTGCTTTCTCTCAAATTCATGGCAATAAATGGCTCAGGGCTTTGCACATTAAATTTCTTGCGAGCTTGTCCAATCATAATTAACACCCAGTGAGTGCTCCAAGTAGTTAGTTTGTTTTTCAGAAAGGACCTTATATATTAAGCTATAGAGCTCTGTTCCATTACCAGGACAAGAACCAGTGTGAATGCTGCAGCTAAATTACTCAGTTTTGAGAGAGACTTTCAGATGCAAAGACCTTAAAGGCTCACGTCGCCCTGGACACCCTGCTTCACTGAGAATGAAATGAATGCCTCTACACGCAAGTTTGAGTTATGTACTGTACAGTATGTCTCGTTTCACAGCCAAGCCACTTGAGTTAATAATGAGAAACCTCTTTGGCCTCGTACAATTAGCTGGGTAAAGAGCCAGTCAGCACAGGCAGGCAGTAAGTCACTGCCACAAACCAAACGCACAGCCAGACGACAGCACAAATCCAGAAACATGCCTGCCCTGGGCCTTTCAATTCTCCTCTCAGACAAGAAGGGTGCGTTATTCCAAGATGGTTTAACTTGCCTAATTAGACTGCCTGGTACTTACATAAGTGCCTTGAACAAACAAACTGCGACATTGTGCTCTGTATTTGGAATTTAAAAAAGAAACATTTGTGGAACTAACTTAATATAGATTTAAGATGGGACATTATTTGGAGCAGCAAGGAAGACACTGGTTATTAACAATAGACCTCTTAAGCACCAGCTGGCAATGCCCACTTGGGATACTTCATTGCCAAGGGCCTGGCACCTTAGATTTTGAAGTCACTGCTCCACCACAGGCTTCCTGTGTGACCTTGGGCAAGTCACTTTGTACTGATGGCACAGAGAGACTATGAGGCTAATAGCACATCCCTACCTCACAGGAGCATTGTGAGGATACATCAGACATGGTGAGGAGCTCAGGTTCTACAGCAATGGGGTTTATAGAAGTTCCTTTGGTAAATATTAGGTCATACCTACAAAGCCTGTGGGGTGGGTGGGTCATTGGTGCCACTATCTGGTTGTGGCCTATGCACATACAGGACACAAAAAGGGGTTAATCTCATCTAGATGATGTCAAAGAGAACTGCCAGAGAGCCACAGCTTAACACCAGCCTAAAATAGCTGTAAGAGAATATAATCTTGGCAAATGGTGCCAGCCTGCCAACCCAGCAGACTGAACTCTTCTCTTAGCCATAGGACAGGCATAGTGGGGATCAGAACAATGCAAAACCCATTGGCACCGTCCAACCAACATAACAAAATCTGGGTCTAGAGAGATGGCATCACACCCAAGAGCAAGATGATAGCTCAGTTTCCAAGGCCCACTGGGTCCTCTCTCTCTCTCTCAAGAATGCCAGCATAAGTACTGATAAGCACCTGTGATTCTTGTTGATGTCAAGACCTATTTTAGCGGGCGTTCTGCTGAGACAACCAATTCATCCCCCAAAAATCGACCAAGCTGTCATCAAATGGTAACAAGGTTGTTGTCCCTTGAACTGGTATCACACTAGAAATCTAGCACTGGGAAGCTTCAAATCCAATTGCCAACCTATTCACCAGCGCCACTCCTTTGAGAAAAAAGCCAGCCTACTTGTGTTTGAAATCATCTCCCCATAAGACCAGATGAGTGCCCCATTCCCTTGAACATACATCAGAATGCTGGAGGGGGTTTTCATTACTGGGCAGTGAAACTGGCAAGGAAAAACTCATAACCTTAAACTCATGTGTCTTTGTGTCAACAGACGGCCACAGTTCTCTGGAACATACCATCTGAAGCAGACATGACTTCAGAATAATTCTGGCTATAACACAGGATTAGTAGCCTGATTTGCCATTGAGCTTATTTCTAGATGAGCTGTTTTATTACTCATTTCTTGAAAATGTTCTTGAAAAGGTCCTTCTCTAAGGGTATGTCTACACTATCCGCCGGATTGGCGGGTAGTGATGGATCTATCAGGAGTTGATTTATCACATCTAGCCTAGACGTGATAAATCGATCCTCGAGTGCTCTCCTGTCAACTCCTGTACTCCACTGCCGCGAGAGGCACAGATGGAGTTGACAGAGGAGCAGCAGTCAACTCACTGCTCTGAAGACACCGCGGTAAGTCAATCTAAGTGCGTCGATTTCAGCTACGCTATTCCCATAGCTGAAGGTGCATATGTTAGACCAATCTACGAGTGTAGACCAGGGCTTAATCTGATTTCCATTCTACTCAGCAAGGTGGGGAAGAGAAATCAACCCCTGCTCTTTCATGTTTAACCCCACTAAGCGATTAAATGGTACAATAAGCAGTTAGCATAGTTATCTCATCAACATTTGTCCTTTTGTGGTATCCCAGAAAACATGTGTGACTGCTGGAACTGGAAATCAACTACACTTTAGTCAATAATTCCTGTTGACTACACCTATGCTACTCAATTCATGGACTATAGCCTCACCTATAAATTGAAACAGCTCCACCTAAATCAGTAGAACCAATATATACCAGCTGAGAATCTGGCCCAGTGACTCCAATTACATTTGTTGAGTGGAATAAAATTCACTATCATTATTGTTTTAACATTGTAAATCAGCTTGAGGCCAGAAAATACAAAGGCCTTCAGTAACTCAGCTGTTTCTCGAGCATCATTTTTCTCACTCCACTTGCTGACTTTGCATGTTCTTTATACTGAGAACTTTGTATTGACCTAATATTGAATAGATATCCTCATCGCTGTTATATTGTCACCCATAATAGGAAATGTCCATGGGAAAAAATCAAAAGGAAACAAAAATGTCTAAGCTGCAGAAAGCATATAAATGTGATAAGTCATTAGGCTGGTTATAAGTGTCAATGCTGTTTCTAAAATATTGGCAATATGCAGTCAAGATATAAAATCTTTAAATAAGGAAATATTCTCCCCTTTGTCACTAATAGCAAGCTAACTTATGCAAATGGACAGATCTTTAAAAATCAGCCTATTGACCATTTGTTTACTTTTTCGCACTTCACTGCACATGAAACTAGCCTGGTCAGTTTCACTTTGTTTGTAGACAGTTTCCTTTTCTAGTTTTCATGAACTGTGAGTAATTTTGTCCCCTACAGGAACCCCAATACAACAGCAGTGGGAACAGTAGAAGAACCTGGATAGAGAGGTACTGGGAGAAAGATTTGATAACCAGATTAGTCAGAATCCAGTGCTATGCTGGTGTAGCAAACATCTTGGCCAGGATACTCAAAAGTAACTGGTAATTTTAGATGCTTCAGTTCTGGGGTGTTCAAGTGGAGACCCCTGGGAGGGGGTTTTCAGAGGTTGGGGGCTCAGCACTTTCTGAAGATCAAGTCTCCAGATAGGCCCGCCCCAAAATGAAGACACACAAGCTCACTGGTCACTTGAAAATCCTGGCCTTTGTTTCCAAATTTTTGTTAACAAAACATAGAAAAGAAAAGAAAAATTCCCCTCATTTCCACTTGGGGGGAAGGCTATCCCAATGATTAGGGCCCACTCCTAGAACGGGGCAAGTCAGTTTCAATTCCCTGCTCTGCTACAGACTTCTTGTGTGACCTTGGGCAAGTCATTTAGTCTCTCTGTGCCTCAGCTCCCCATCTGTAAAATGGGGATAACAACACTTCCCTGCCCCACAAAGGTGTTGTGAAGATACAATATTTTAAATGAAACTGAGGCATTCATATACTATTGCAATAGTAGGTAAATGGACATTTGTTTCACTCCTCCTGTGTTTGACCCTGCATATTTGCTGGGGTTTACAATCCGTCTTTTCTCAGACAAACCTTGAGAAAAGGCCTGTCCCACCCGCCACACACAGACTCTAAAGGAGGGTTTTGAGGGAGTAAGAACTGTGGGATTTGGCCCATAATAAATGGAAGGTTACTCGCTCCCTACACATATCGGACGCTCTCCTGTGTCCAAATAAGTCCATTGAAAAACTCCCATTGTCTTCAAATATTCGGGTGAAGCTTGTCTGTAGGGATGCATTAACAGGAAATCCATAAAAATATGTTTTAAAAAATACTCTAAAGTTAACCAAAATATCAGAATTTAAAGAAATTAACTCAAGCCATGGGCATGTATGTGTTGGAGAATGGGGTGTTTAGCCCACATTAAATCAGTCCTATAATGGGAGATTTGAAGAAGATATAAACGAATGGAAAGCTTTTACATCAAAAATATTTGTGCTGATGGGTTTATGCAATTCAAACAGTGGTGCCACCCCCAAAGTGCCAAACGTATGGTTTTAATTTACAGGCTTTAGCAGCTTTCATTTATATCACGTTATAATAATGTAATGACATGCAACAGAAGCTTTTTCCAAGGACCTCATAGAAACATAGACGCTCTAAAGAGTGGAAATGCAAATGTTAAAGAACATTTAAAGAATGTCTAAAGAATGTTAGAATAACCAGCGCTAGGAAAGATGACAGAAATGAACCTTTGATTTGCACACATCTGAGCTTCTGGACCACTAGCAAAGGCGTTCATAACTTTGTAAGGATTCAAAATATTGCTGGATGTGATCTTCAATGAGCAGAGCAGAGCATGAGGAAGCAGCTGCAATACATACTTGAACACTAGGGGGAGCAGAGGATAGAAATCCAAAGAAGAAGAAGATGGCAGAACTGTACTTGTTGAGTTTGTGTAACTCCATTGGTGAGTACGTGTTACAAGTCCTCCTAGGGTGACCAGACAGCAAGTGTGAAAAATCAGGACAAGGGGTGGAGAGGTAATAGGAGCCTATATGAGAAAAAGACCCTCAAATCGGGACTGTCCCTATAAAATTGGGACATTTGGCCGCCCTAGGCCCTCCTCTGTGGCAAATCTGAGTCTCAATTACAGAGCCTTGTGTCTTTAGCTTAAGCTATAGTGTGTCATGCCTTTAGCTCTGGAGTCTCTATTTAATCCCCAGTGTGCTGGCCATCACACTTGCTTGTAGAAAGAACCTTAGCTCTACCAGTTGCTCCCATCCTTCAATATGTCTTCTAACCAACTAATCCTTAGAAGGTTTGGGGATCCAGGAAAGCCACCAGACATTTGGGATGGGACTACAAAAGCTTATCCATAACTCTTAGGTCTGAAAACCTGGGCTGGAAATAAATAGCACAGAGGACGGGCTCAAAAGTGAGATTTCTGATACTTCCTCCTTCTGGTGGCCTCTCTGCTGGTGTATCAGCTTAGGCACTACTGTGGCTGGAGCCTGGAAGTACAAAGGCTCACAGAAATTAAAATAGAGGGTGCGCCAACTTCTTGAACTTAAACCAAGGTGCACGAGGTCTTATCTTACCTCAGTCGTATGGCCCGTCCATTCCTACTGTGAATATACTGCAGTTTCATTCATCCTTTTTGATTTCAGTTGTATTATGAGCTTGGCTTTTTTTCCCAAGCCTTTTTGGCCAAGATTTTCAAAAGTGACTAATGATGCTGAATAACCTACTTGCCACACGTTCAAGGGGCCTGGTTTTCAGCAGATGGGGGCTGGCTCAGCATCCTCAAAAGGAGGTCCCTTTAAAGTCTCTTGTGTTGCGAAGTGGGACACTGAGGCACACAAAACTCACTGGTCATCTTTGAAATTCTTCTTAAATGGGGAGGGTGTATGTATAATTAATCCTCATGCTGTCAAATCGGCGTGAGTGCATGTTTAAAATCGGTCCTTACACTGTAATATTGGGGGGAGGGGAGAGTGTGTGTGTGTGTGTGAGTGAGAGAGAGAGAGAGAGAAAAATCAAATGTCATGACAGCCCTGGTCAAAGCTTGCAATAAAGCCAACAAACAGGCAGGATAAACCCTACCTATTTATTAAATCTGGGTGTGGATTAACCAATATTTCCCCTTCACATGGCTCATTGTCTGTGGTTGTTAAAGAAAGCGAAGAGGTTAATGATGGAGGGATTGGAACCTGAAGTGCATTACAGGGGAAGCCTGTTCTGCCGTCCACAGCACAGTATATCACTCTGAAGTTCCCAGCCCTGCCTTGCCAAGAGCTCTGCTGCAGACCCCAGTCCCAGCGGGAGCACAAAGTGAATTAGTGCCCTTGCTTAAGATCATTTCAGTACAGGAACCGCTGACCAGCCGGAATGATGTGGGTTGGCTATATAAGGCAGACTGCTATCCACCAGGGACCGAGAGAAGACCGTTACAGATTTCACTGAGGGCTGGAGGTTGAACTGTACTTGAATTGAGGTTCCTAAGGTCTAAACACAACACTGTGTTTAGAGTCCTAACCGCCACTGAAATCAGTGGAAGTTAGGAGCCAATGTCGCTTTGGATCTGAGCCCACAGCCCCAGTGCGATGTGCAGCTGGAGGATGGAGTCATTTCCCCAGGTTCCTTTACCCCAGTGGGTAAAGATTTGCTCTGGGGACCCTTTGCAAAAACCCTCTTACCTGACCCCTCTGCACTGTTGCACACAGTCAGGCTCTGGGAAACTGGGCTCAGGGTTGTACACCGGGGCATGCCTGCCTCCCTACTCTGACACAGCAGAATTAGACCATTTCTGCTCCCCCGGGGCCCTCTCCAGACACAGAGGATTAGTCATTGTTTGTATTGCAGTGGCACTCCACAGTCATGGAATGGGACCCTACCGAGCGAGGCACTGTACAAACAGGCTGACAAGCCAGCCCCTGGTCCAGGGAGCATGCTCCCCAAATAAGAGGATGGATACATTTCCCCCCTTCCTGAAGGTGCAGTTTTAAAAACAAGAGTCATCTTCCGCAACAGACGGTGGCGCTGCTGGCCTCTGGAACAGATCAGGGAATTGCCGCGCAATAGCAAATGTCACAGAGGAAAGTGGAGAGCCCTGAACTCTGGAGTGGCCACAGAAAGTCTTTCCTTCCCATTCAACCCAGCGATGCACCTTGTAACTAGAGGGCCTGTCTCAGCAGAGCACCTCGTGTTTCCATGGCACGCCACCATGCCTCTAACATCCCCTCCAATGCTGATGGATCAGTCTGATGCCTTTCAATACTCAACTGCACCAACGAGAGTCCGCTCTGTCTGGCTACGGCAAAGTCTCCCTGGATCGAGAGCACTAGTTCAGAGGGACGTTGGTGAGTTATTTTAGGGCAGAGATTTGCCACCGGGGCAAAGCACAAGAGAAGGTGACGCTCATTACGTCCCCCTCCCCCATCCGGCACCAAAGAAAGAGAGTGTAGCTTAACCTCTCTGCTGTTGCTAGCCCTGGAGTAGAAGCCAGGGGGGCTTCTTCATGCCATACTGTGTGATGTGTTGGGGCCACTGGATCTGCATAATGGTACCTCCAGTCACTCCTCTGGTCTCCTGTTCCCCATGCTGGCTTGGGACAGCCAACCTTCATGGCCCACAGAAGATACAAGTGGCTCCTCCCCCACCCCACCCCCATCTACCCAGGCATTTCTGCCTTGTGCGTGCTAAGCGCTGGTTAAGTGAGAGGAGAGGAGGAAGATTTGCATAGGCTCTACACAATAGCTGTATTTCAGCCAGGGAGATCAGAATGCCTTCTGTTCATGAAATTGCTTTGAATTGGTGGCATTCAGTCTTTGCCATCTCAGGGGATCATGGAACCTAGTGACCAGAGTCTCCCTCCAGGTTAGCAAGATGGAAATGCAGAGTCCCTGGTGCTTGTTTTGGCCTCCCCGGAGAGTCACAATCGCCAGGCTGGAAACCCTTGTTTTAAATATATGTTGAGTTGGGGCAAGGGGGCTTGATTAAAAAAATATAAAACCAAACAACATCCATACCATCATTATTCAGTGTTCCTTCAAGAGCCCCAGAATCAAATCCAGATTGAGCTCTTCACACGTTTAGTCCCTTATCTCTGCTGGCTCTGAAGTCTAGTCAGCAGGGTGTCTCTAGGACAGAACTCTGGGAGACATAGCATAGCGCAGAAAGTTGCCCCGGGTGTTTTTAAGGGAGTGTTTCATAGATCCCAAGGCCCGAAGGGACCGTCTACTCTGACCTCCTGTATAACACAGGCCAAAGAGCCTCCTCCAAAATAATTCCTAGAGCAGATGTTTTAGAAGAACGTCCAAACTTGATTTAAAAGTTATCAGCAATGGAGATTGTGTTGGATGTAAACACTCCACTGAAGGATTGCAAATTCAGACACAGCCATGGCATGCAAATAAGGGTAAGCTACATGCAAAACTCGGATGTAAAACACCAGCCACAGACCATGATGCCCTAGGTGCTGAACACACACAGAATAAAAAAAGAGAAGGTGCCTGCATAAAAGAGCTTCGTATTTCTTGATTTGGTAGAACTAGACTCCTGACTTTTGGTTGGCAATACGGCGAGTGCAATCCAACAAGGAAACAAATGGCATAAATATCAGCTGTTATTGTGATTTCATTTCTGTATTTCACTAACATTCACGTGCCCCCATCAGGAGCAGCACACAATTGTTCCTGATGCCGGGAAAACAGGTGCCGAACCAATCCCTGCCCTGAAGAGTCTGAAAACTGAGTCTCTGATCCTACCAATGGATCCACTAATGAAGACCCCTCTGATAGGAAGGGATCCATCCCAGCAAATGTGACTGCAGAACAGAGGCTTATGAACCCAAGCGATACGTGAAGGTTTGTGGGGGTGAGTAAAGTATACACAATTTGTTATGTATTGCCACTGAATATCAGTACTGTAGATTAATTGCCAATTGCCCCATAAGCCATCTTTAACTGGCTGACTTTCTCTTTTATAGGCATGATGCCAGAGCTGGATGAAAAAGAAAGATCTCAAGGAGGAAAACAACCTGGCTCTACAGATCTGTCTGAAAAGTAAATTAGGTTTTATAAATCTTTCAGGTTTTGATAACTTGGGGTGTAACTATTAGTAGCAGCTACTGATTTCTTTTTCGAATACATATTTTTATCTTCACCAGTTTCCCCGGACAGGTTTTAAAGTGATTCCATCTCGTTAGCTCTTTTCAGCACATGCACACAGAACAGAGTCATTTTAATTTTGCCTTGACCCTTTTCATTATAAATTTTATAGTGCTACCTGGGAAATTATACCTCTTCCCCCCCCCCCCCGACCCTGAGAAATTCAGGTTTTCTTCCAAAAATAAAACAGACTAAAATGTATTTATTTTGAGGGGAAGAGCTTTTGGCAAAGGGAGATCAAAATCTTTTGGTATTCAGCCACCAATATCAGAAATATTTAGAGCTTTGGGCTTTATTGTTGTTGAAAAAAATAAATTGAGAGAGAAAAATTGTTTATCAAAATCCCAGTTTCCCACCAACACTCCCGCCCACCCCCACGAAAAGGTAAAAAGCTTTTTCCAATCGATAAAACAGTGTCCAGTTCAAAAAACTTTAAACTTTTTCATCTGCTTTTGTTTTTTTTTTAACCTGGGCCAAGTCCTCAATTGGTGTAAACTGGAATCACTCCACTCAAATCAGTGCTGCAGCAATTTGCACCATCTGAAGATTATGACCCTTGTAGAGGCAAAAATATTTAATCTTTTTTAAAATGGGGCGGGGGAAATGCTGGGCTACCAAAATATTGCCCTGCCTGTTTATTACTATTCCGTGTGGTTCTGCTATTCAGGGCCCAACGTCAAGGGTGAAGATACATGTCACTGGCCAAACATGATAGACCACCCATTGTCCTTTTATTAAACAGCACTTGTACTCTCTGTAATCCTATCAATAGCGTAATCAGAGCTGCCATGTCCCAGAGTTTGATGGAACAGCAGGACCTGGGAAATGAAGACTGACTGTTAGCAAAGTCATTTCTCCCACTTAATTCTAGCTTTCTTTGGTGGGAAGCTGGAAAACAATGTTTATTTGTGCAGAGAGGGAGAGGGAAGAGAAATGAAAGGAAGAGAATAGCCAAGTGTGAAGTCTGATCTGGCACTACCTAGAGCTCCTTTCTTCAGGGCTGCCTCTGCTCCGCTCAATTACAGTTTGATATTACATCTCTCGTTTAATTTATCCCACCGCATCTCGCAGTGATACAATCTAGATAATAATCAGATTCAGGACTAAGTAGGGAAACCTAGACATCTGGAGGATAATGAACACAGCTTTCGTTCAGTCAGTGTTATTTCCCATGTATGGGTAGGCTTAAAAGCATCAGGACAACAGTGGGTATTTAGCGAGAGTACTTTGCAAACAGGAAGCATAGTAAGGAAAGGCTTTGCCACCAGCTGAATGTGGATGAACTGTGTGGACAAAGAACTAGTGATGGGAGATGAAAGAGAGTGAAGTGGATAATATATAGGAACGAATTAGAGGGAGTGGGGAGTAAATACCTCCTTGGCAATCATGCTGGGTCCCATGTCTAGAGATAGGATCGAGCAGCGAAGTTGCAAATCTTCCCCAGGAATCAGGGGTGCTCAGATCCAGGGGTGAAATCCTGGCTTTGTTGAAGTCGGGGCAAAACAGTCCCATTGGCTTTAATGGACACCTGATTTCACCCCAGTCCCCTTACAGAGTTAGGAGCCGGCTGCAACATTCAGATCCAAATCTGGGTGTGAACTTTCCCAAATTTCACCGTGATCAGATCTGGGGTTGGGCCCCCCTCTACCCAAAATCTATTTTAGCTTCCTGGAAAGCCCTTGTTATAACTATCTTGGAGCTTTTAGTCAGTGGGGTCCCAAGAACACCAGGAGATATTGCTCCTTCTAGAGCTCCAGGAAGCATCATCCTCTCTCTCACCCCATGGAACATTTGTGGGCAAATCACTTCTGCTCCCCTTGGCTCATGTCACTGCCTTTCCTCATCCCTTGCCACATAACATCCTAATATGGGGCTAGGAGCCTAAAAACTAGAGCTGGGCCTGAACTGGAACCACGGCTTTCACACAACTCCACAGGATGCAGGGGAGTTCAAAATACAGATGTAACTCAGGCCCAGATCCTCAAAGGGATTTAGACACCGAACCTTTGAGCTATTGCCCCAAAACTTCACTCCTAAGCAAAGCTACTAAGATGGATCCACATAGTTCGAATCTGTTCTGAATCAGAATCCAGACTTTCTCCAATGCTGGAATATGAAGCTCTGACCCACCTTTCTTCATCACACTTGGATGTAGAAACCTTCACCACCCAGTGATGCATTGGATTGTTTGCTGGTACTTACTAATATCCAGGGCCCGATCCTGCATTTCTTGGGTAACCAAAACACTCACTGAAGTCGCTAGGAATTGTGGGTGTTTGTAAACACTGGATCGGGCCCCTCTCCATCTCAAGAACACTTAGAAGGCAATCAAAATCAATGGTAAAGCTGCAGTGTATTAGCTACATGGTCTCCGCATATCAGCAGGGAATACTGTACAGAAGTTCCCGGCAGAACAGAGAGTCAGACTATGAATACTGCCACAGTGCACAGTGGGGAAATGATACACCAAGAAACAGTCAGTTACAGTGTACATCTTAATTCTCTCATCTGGATAAAACAATTCCCAAATCAAAGGAACTCTAGGCATGGAACAATGCTGGTTAAAAATGCAAAAACCTCCCATTTCTTTCAGAAACAATCAAAACCAAGTTTCAAAGTAGCCTCTTAGAGTTGGTACGGCAACTTCCACTTTTTCATGTTCTCTGTATGTATATACATCTTCCTACTATATGTTCCATTCTATGCATCCGATGAAGTGGACAGTAGCCCACAAAAGCTTATGCTTAAATAAATTTGTTAATCAAAACCAAGTACAACGGGGTGATCACTTCTTGATTTCTCCCTCCTCATGGTATCAGATTAACGCATTTGGCATATTTAAAATTTTCAGTAGCACAAGCTGCCTTTCAGAGGAGGGGAGCAGACTATTTTTTTAAACTTACTAAGGGAAACATGCTGGATTTTTCCTTGGAAAACAAAAGCATAGAGATGTTTAAATGAGGCACAATTAACAAGACTTGGTTTCCAAATATTCTTATATATTATATGCAATATTACAATAATGCTGAAAGCAGGTAAGAAGTGCTGATGCCCTTAACAGATTTGGGAGCATAATTTAGTGCAGATGTTCTCAAACCACACACACAGAGTGGAATGCAAGAACTGGTCAATTTCTGATTTCCATTTTTAGTATGTTTAATTATGTGTGTCTTACAGAAAGCTCCAAGATTTAGAATTAAGAGGAGACACCTAATTCTAAGAACCCTCTCTTCTCAATTAGCCGAGTAATACCCCAAGCAGTGGGACTGCTAGACAGAGTGATAACATTACAAATTACTACCACCAAACAATTTGCCAGGTGCCAGAATGTATTCACCTTAAAGGAAACAAGTAAAGAACTATCTGATTTGTTATATTTAATTTTGTCTCATGTTCTTTCCAGAAGTGGCATCAAGCTAAGAAAAATAAGATTTTTAAAGTGACTCTTGAACGGTGACCTGTTTTTGTAGTAACATCAACAATCCATAATGACCAAATCCTAACATTTTTTAAATAAAAGTCAGAATTTTCCACAAAATTCCCCTTTACTGCCTATAAAACAACTCCTTTACTAAATAAGTAATAGTCCTAATATTTTTAAAAAAAAATGGAAGGGGGATTCTATGTACATTTTAAAAATTAGTGACTAAAAGGAAAATAAGTTGAATTCTCATCCCCTGAGTACTATGGTAAGAACATTTCTTTGCAATTCTTTTTCCCCCTCACACACACAAAAATGTGTAATATGACTGACATTTAAAAAGCTTCCAAGTGTAGATTTTTAACTAAGGTCTTTCATGTGTTTTATTTTAAGTATTATTTGACCTACTACAGCCAACTAGGATTGGATCAATATTGGGAGGGCACTGTGGTTAATTATTTAGACTTTGGTTTTAAAGAAGTATGTGGTCAACAAAAAGAAAAGGCAGTTAACTCTTTGAAGGAAAGGGAGAAGCAAATTCCTCATCAAAAACCACAGATATCTGTAGGTTTTGGTTTAGAAATAAGAATTTTTTAACAACTCAACCTATACTGTCCATGTTCTCAGACCCCAGGCTCTTACTGATTTGCTTTGGGAACTCTATATACTCCGTGTACAATCTTACAAACTTGGAACATTAATGGAATTTATTTTTGCTAAAAGAAAAAAAAATGTGATTTTTTTTCCCCTGTAAACTAAACCCTCCCCATTAGATCTTTGAAAAATGCATCGCTTGGTGACAATTTCTCTACGTAAAGGGTCACTGATGATTTTTGTTTAAATAAGAACAGCAGAGTAGGACAGGAAATAGTTACACTAACAGTAATGATGAAAGCCAGTTTTTTTAAAAAAAGATACATTGTAATTGTAAATCATGATTTTCTCTGGAATAATTTCCCCCTCCCACTCTTTTTGCTCATTTTAAAACTTCCAGCATCTCTAATTTCACAGTTTCACAGAGCAGCGGCAAGAGCTGTGAATGGATTTCTGCTAGTCCACTAAAATGAAATCGATCCTGGCTTGAAATTTGGTTTGGAAACCTGAATCTACCAACAGAAAGAGACATTCTGATTCAAGACACTCCAACACTTGCTCCTTAATCTGTCCTTTATGTTCCAAGAGCCTTCTCCTCTTCCCACTGCCCCCGCCCTGTTGCAGATTCAAGAAATGAAAATTCAACTTATCTCAATACACAGCAGCTTATATGAAAGTCCATTTCTTTAGCCATGGAATAATAAAACAACACCCAAGCAGCTTACATAACTTTAAATGCCATTAAAACTCCCCCTGCCCCTCCATCCATTCAGTTCACATTTTCACTTTGGAGTTACAGGGAATGAGGGGATGGCATTAAAAACTTTTTACCAAGTTGTTGCAGAAATTAGATACTAGGTTTGATGCATTCCCTTGCATATCACAAAGTTGTGGACACCACTTCTCGGTGCCTCTGGCTCCCTAATATCACATGCAGTAGAGAGAGTGTGTGCGTGCATACACATTTGTGTTGTGGCGGCTATCCCATGCACACACAGAGGGAAGGAGTCACCCCTGCAGACACACAGCACCATCAGTGTTAAGTCACTTGATCGCTGCGTTGGCCTTTAGAGAAGGCCCTTAACAACTCCTTGCAGCCTCAATGGTCTTTTGGCTCACGCCCGGTCTGCCTGGGTGCTCTTACTCTGGTGCTGGTCAGTTTCCCTCCCCGCCTGATGGGATGGGCAGAGAAGCCTGGGGGCCCAAGCCCCGCCCTTACCTGGGAGAAGTTGAGCCCATTCAGTGGGTGGCACTGCTCTTCCACCTTCTCCACAGCCCCCGTCCTCTTCTTCATCCGCTCGGCCTCCTGGGCCAGGTAGAGGTCCAGCACCGGCACCCCGCGGGAGCGGATGTCCGTCTCGGTCAGGGAGTTGACCATCAGCATCACCCAGACAGGCCTCTTGCGCTCCCAGTTGCCGGCGATGGCATTGAAGAGGTAGTCGGCATACAGCCCATTGCCCCGCTGGTCTGGGGTCATCCAATGCGGCAGCATCAGCTTGACGTACTCCAGGTGCCGCTTGAGGCGGCGGTAGAGCTCCCGGGGCAGCACGTCCTGTAGGTTTTTGCCGTGGGGCAGCATCTGGCAGCTGGCCAGGCCTGAGATGGTGTAGGGGTCCGTGAGGTCCAGTTCGAAGTACACGCTGGAGCTGGCCTGGAAGGCCGCCTTGGAGTTCTCAGGGATGAAGTCCCACACGCGTGTGTAGGGCACGTGGATGGTGCCAAACAGGTAGGCTGGGGGGTCCCGGCGGATGGTCCACAAGAAGGAGTTTAGCTCTCCCTGCTGGGGGTGGGGGAGAGACAGAGTGAGAGCCAGTCAGTTTGGGGGGCACGAGGCTCGGGACCAGCAAAACCACAAGACAGCATGTGTGTGTGCATGAGAGAGAGAACAGCTGCTGTACACACTATACCCACAACACAACACACAGCCTCAGTAGAGATGTCTGTGAGACATACATGACAACGGTCTCTCTCCGTAAACCCATACGCAACACAGAGAAACCACACAAACTGTTTCCGTATGTATGTGCCCACAAACACACACCCCACACACGTACACACTGAACCGTGATAAGACACAGGGACAGATAAAATACCATTTCTGTGTGTGTGCCCATCTGAATAAGAAATCTCATTATCTGCACGGTTCCTGGGTCTAACTCAGCTCTAGTCTGTGATAGTTGCGTGCAACACTGCACTGTGCAGAGCGCACACCGAGAACATTGGGTTCTGTCTCCACTTGCGTGATGAACTGTGGATGGGGTACTACTATGGTTCTGGGTGACTTAACAAATTGTTGGTGAGTTATGAATAATGAAGGGCCATAATATGAGAAATACGGTTCAAGTTCAAAGCCGCCCTGAAAGGAATCCAGCCTTAAAACTAGTCAGTGAGTCCATTCTCTGTTAGCTATAACACTTATCCAATTAACAAAGCTAGCTTGTTAGATTTCCACTTCAGAATCTCACTGGCACGTTGCAAATTCATCGAGTTGGATCCCTTGTCAGTAACTGTCTTTATTCTAGGTTTCTATAGTTCTATGCAGGTCTCTGCCTAAGTAGCAGGTCACCCTGCAGAGACATTTGTAAAGCCACATAGACAAGGAGCTAGATGAAATATGTGTCTACAGAAGCCATATGTGCACCTATATAGACACCCACTGCTAAGGGGAGTGTGGATATATAGAGAGGCACATACAGAAATGGATTCAGTCTGCAAGTGTCTACACCCATGCATGTACTCTCCCCTCGGAAGGTGCAGGTTTCCACACAGCTGTGTACACTCAGCCCTAGCCCACGCACACAGCCCGGTGGATGTGGTACCTCTCTAGAGGCACTGCCCAGTGTGTGTAGACAGGCAGCTGCCCAGGGGCACTGGCTGTGTGGATCGCGCCAGGTAGGAGAGGGACAGCGATCCCCTTGTATTGCAGGGATCAGACCCACCCCAGGGCTTTGCAGTGGAGCTGCCGGAGTGCAGCCCCCTTCTGCCTGCAGGGCTCCTTGCGGGGAAAGCGCTGGGGGACTGGCAGGCGCTGTGCAAACCGGGCAACCGCCCTGCCCCTCTAGGGCCAAGCCCCGCAGCCGATCCCTGGGCCATCAGAGAGGGAGGCGAGCAGGGCTAGTCTGGGCCGGTTTCCATGCCCGGGGAGGGGAGAAAGCAGCAATTAGCCCCCGCTCTGGCACCTGGGGGAGAAGGCCAGTCCCCCCCTCCCACCATCGGCTAGTTCCGCGCGCTCGGGCAGCAGCCCCAGGGGAAAGCAGCTCACCGATCGGGGCAGCTCACATGGCCCGGGGTCCGCCGGCTTCCTCCGGGATGTGGCGCCCGGCAGGATCCCCCCGACGACGAAGCAGAGCAGCGCCAGGCTGGGTCGCATCCTGCTGCTTCCCAGCAGGAGCCTCCCCCGGCGGCGTGGCTGGATCTTCGCCCCCGTCCCCCGGCTCGTCTTCGTTCAACAGGCTCGGCCCGTCCCGTCCGCAGGTGCCAAGTGCAAAGCGGGAGCCGGCGCCTGGAGCCCCCCCGTCTAGGCTCAGGGCTGGTCCGCCGGCGGAGGGTGAGCCCGGCTCGGCGGAGCCCCAGCCTCCGCCATGCTCCTTATTATTATTTTGCAACTCGGAGGAGCCACTTCGGAGCTGGCCGGAGCGGTTGTGTCGGCGTCGGGAGGGAGGGGGGAGAGCCCAGGAGCTTTCCGGGCGGGGGGCTCGGGGGGGGGGGGGGGGGGGGGGGTGGCTATTTGAACAGGCAGGGGGAGGCGGGCACTGCTCCGCGTGTCAAGATCACACACACACACGCGCGCAGCGAGGAGGCAACAACTCGCAGCCACTTCCAACTTTCCCAAACTTTCCCATCCTCCTGAACTTTCTTTTCGCGCTGCAGGGAGGCGCTGCCGCCACTAGAGGGCGCCTGTTTCTCAGTCATCTCACCAGCTGGCGCTGCCGGCTCAGTCCATAGGTCCCTTGGCCCGGCCTGCAAAGGGGCCGGTTTGATCGGGCGGCTCGGTGCCTCTGTTCAGTGCCTAAATCGTCCCCACCTGCAGCCTGATTCTCGCCTGCAGATGGAGAGGAGGGGTCGACCCTCTGAACATGCAGCTCCAGGATGCCCCCTCAATGAGTGATTCCTTTTTGAAAGGTGAGTTTCTTCTTAAACCATTGCCACACTGCCAACCTTTCCAGTGTCTCTCCTCCTTGCTACAGGAGAAGAAATATCCCCCCATCGCCCGCCTTCAGATTTATTTCTCAGTCTGAGCAGGGTCCCATGCAGGTGTTTGCATAATTCACTATCCCCCAGTGTGTTTGCCTTCAGTCCTTCTCCCCAAACAACTGTAAACAAATGAGGACGTGCCCCTCCTTCCCACTCCTCCAGTTCTTCATTAGAGAATCAAACCACAACTTTGTTTTCAGGCTTTTGAAACAGTTGAATGTGTATTTTCCCTGCAGCCATCCCCCTTGGCAGCTGCCTTTGCACCCCAGGTTTGAAATCAGGATATAAAGCCTCATGGGAAAGTATGTTCCTCTAAAGAGATCTCTGGGCCAATTTTGCAGACTTTGGAGGCTCCGATAAGACACTGCACAGGTGTGGCTTGTCTCCATTGGAAGTGGCAATGTGAGGCAGCTTTTGGCCAGTAGCTGGCTAAAGGCTTCAAGTGAAATCATGGCCCAGTTAAAGTCCATGAAAGTTTTGCCGTTGACTTCAGCATGGCCAGGGTGTGACTTTTAGAGTCTATTCCCAGCTCTTCCATTTACTTACTGCATGTGCTTGGGGAAATTGAACATAACCCCTCTGCATATGGGTGTCCCCATATCTAAATTGGTGGGGGGGGGGATGTATGGTATATACAGTGACTTGGAACCACCCACATCCATCCAACAGAACAGAACAGCTCTGAGTCAGAACTGTCCAGCTGGTCCCTATCTGCAGTAATCCAAATTCTGGATCCAAACACTCCCCAAACTTTGGGGAAGTTTATATGAAAGTCAATGCTTAAGTCAGCATTTAACCTATTACAACATAAAATCTTCCTAGGGCAGGTATTGAGTGCTCTGTGTGTATATTACAGACACACTGTGCTGTAACGAGTTGAAGGTGACTAGTTTTTTAACCCGCATCCTCTCCCCCCAAAAAAGTTACTTTCTTGCTCCCATGCAAACCCCACACTACTTACTGAGTCCTGAATCAAAACTCTCATTTTTGTTAATGGGCATTTGCCAGGATAAAGCTGGCAGGATCAGGTCCCTCTAACTAATTACAAATAAGATTCTCCTAAAACCAGGGCAAAGCCTGAAATGACATCACGTGTATCAGTCACTGTGGTTACTATTAAACAAATGTAACTACACAAGACAGTTGAAGGGGCTTTGACGTTGAAAACAAATCAAATTTGTTTTGCTTGGATTCTGTTTCTGGCCTCCAGACATGAAAACAGTGTGTTCTCCTAACAATAGCTTTGATATCAGTGGCATGTTTTTATAGAGGAAAATTAGACCCACGGATTTATCAGGCCGATCCCGGAGATAGGAAACACATAAAGGGGATAGATTTTCCCAACTAAGGCCATGATCTAGTGAAGAATGACATTGACTTCAGTGGGGCTACGCAGGCGTGTAAAGTTACTCACTTGTGTAAATCTGGACAGGATCATTGTTTATGAGTGCTCTGGAAACCTTGTAAATCGTTTTGCATGGCTCTTGGGGTTTGCCCATGGTGAGCTCTTTGCAGGTGCGGGGCTGGGATAGTAAACATGTACTGTACCCATGTGCAGCAAGATGATTGTGTTTTGCCTTGGTGCAGGATGCCACAGCTGTACTCACCAGAAGCTCTATGCTGGGGACTCCAGCCCTTTTCTCTAGTTCTTCCCACCCCTGCCCATGTAGGATGTAATAGCTATTCAAACATACCCTTCTTCATAGTGAAGAAGCTGGAGCTGCTACCACTGTTACCCAGACTGGTGCAAGGGGTGGGAAGGCGTGCGAGGTGGGCCTGGGTGCACGGATGTTGCCCCTTCGTGCAAACATACAGGGCCCACCGTGTGGGGGAGGGATTTGGGGAGCACAGGGTGCCGGGCCCATCCCCACCCCCTGTCAACGCCAGGTAGGCTTAACTGCAGCTATCCTGCCATGGCTTTAGCCAGCCATGGCTGCCATAGCAACGCCTGGATGAAGGGACTCCTGGGTGTGGGAAATGGCTGTGGTAGCCAGGCCGCTGCTGGAGGCACCCTTGCCTATTCCATGACTTGAGTCTCACTTTGAACTTTCTGGTGTTGCCTATCACTAAGGTTGGGATTAGGGTGACCACATGTCCCAGTTTTATATGGACAGTCCTGATTTTGGGGGTGTTTTTTTTTATATAGGCTCTTATTACCCGCCCTTCCCCCCTTCCCGATTTTTCACACTTGCTGTCTGGTCACCCTAGTTCGGACATTGGCGTCAAATCCCATTTGGTCCTTTGGCGACGCTGGAGGTATTGATGAATTACGTGAACAAGATTCTGCAAAAGGTACTTAGTCGCTTTGGGGGATTCTCGCTTTGGCTGTGCCTCCTTTGCCTGGCCTGAGAAGCCACCCCTTGGTGAGGACTTTGGAACGTGTTTCCATCTTTGGTTTAAAATAACCCATCATGGGTGGCTGTCAGGGCATGCCACAAAATCTGCTAGGCCTGGGGGGAAAGCTGAGGGTGTGTTCCTGGGGAGATTTTCTGTTCTGGCTGAGTTATCTATATATGATTAGCTAATGCTGGTGGCTGGCTGAGTAAACAGGTTACCTGTAGATAGGTATTTACTGCTGCTGCATGGTTGTCACAATGCTAGTGCACGTTGATTTGATCATTAGGACTCGTGACGCTTTTAATCTGAAGGTCTCTCCCTTGCTTAAATCTAAAGAGCTGCATAAGGAATAATCAGAATCTATCCCCTAGTATTTTGGTGCCTCTCCTGTAGGACAATTAGTTGTGTATGGGCCCAGCCTGCAGTGCTCCTAACAAGAATAGATCTATCTGTGCACAAGGGCAATGCAGGTAACCGTTGCGAGGTAAAAGGCAGGTGCACCGGGAAAAATATATACCCGGTTTTATGGCAAATCCCTAAGCTATCCCTTAATGTAAGAGCCGTCTAGCTGGGAAAGCAGAGCCTCTTGTTGATTTATGCTACTTATGGGCGAGAGGACTAAAGGAACCATAAAAAGAACAGGAACGTACATCCCAGCGGGAGACAGAAGCCGAACTGTCCTATTAAAGTGGCAGAGTCGGGTTGTGGAATTTTCAGTAAACAGTCCAGGGAGCAGAAACGGCAGACCGCAAATCACATGCCATCCATCATGACGTCTTACCTAGGACTTAAAGGCACGCCTCAGACTGATGACTTTTACAAGGCCATCGCTTCTGCGGCAGCATGGGAAATTAATTCTTTTGTGTACTTGTAATTTTCCTTTTAAGATCAGTTCCATATGTCCCTGCACTTCTCATTTAAACATAGCCGTTTAGGACAAATCTGAAGTAATGTTAACCCCCTTCTAATGTAAATATTTACCAAAATCATTAAATAATTGCTCTGATCTTTGGACATGTATAGCTCTCTCTACCTGCTACTGTAGGTTTGGAGATGGAGCAGTTCAGGGCCTCTGTGATAAACCCCATAGCTTGTTAAAGAAGCTTAATGGTTTGATGAGCAGTTAGGTGGCTGAAAAGGCTAGCTATAAAAATTGCCCAGAGGAACAAAGTGCAAAAGTAAATGAATTATTTTGGAACAGGCACTTTCCTTTTGAATTTCAAGAATTCCAGTTAAAATAATTATGCTTTTGGAAAAAAAAATCTGGAATATTTCATTTTTAATGTGGCATATTACTTTTTTGGGTAGAATATTGAATGGCATCCATGTATATTTATATCCTGTGTCTCATCCTGAATGCTCCCAAATTGTTTTGCTAAGTGGAATCACTTAAAACACCACTGAAATACAACAACTTCTGGGATGGGGCGAGAAATCTGTTTAACAGCGTACAGTACTCAGCGGTTTAAGACAGGAAATGAAAAGTGCCACATCCAATGAAGAAGTAAAGTAGCTAGGCAGAGTATAATACCCATCATAGAATGTGGCTATGACTAATGGTTTTCAAAATATCTCTATTTTTGTGAGACTCATCACTGGACTTTTAGTGCTACCTTTGTATATGAAACCATACACACATGAAATTCACCTAGTTAGCAGATCTGCTTTTAAAAAAAATCCACTGCTACTTGTATTTTACAGCCTGTGAAATATGGCTCACATTTGTTGTGTTTGTGTTTCCTTATGTGGGCCTGTTCATTTTTAGACTGATGGGTCTTTTGATTCCAAGATGAATTTCCTTTTCCAGCAGCCACTTCAGTGCTGTGATGCAAAAGAGTTGTGAGATTAGAAAAACACCATCTGTTGATCAAATAAACAAAAGCCTAGTTAGTTATAAGTTTAATAGGTCATTTTGTCTTGCAAGGTCCTTGCATAAATTCCACCATGAAATGTTTTCTAACATCGCAGGCAAAACTCTGTCCTCTCAGCATTTATCTTGATGCTGTTTCTTTAACAAGGGGCCTGGGCTGAAGATCTGAACTTTCCCAAAGATCAAAGAGGTGTTTGGGTTGGGGGGGATTTGGTTTCATTGTTAATTAATAATTCAGGATACAGCACATGTAACATTGTCATGGGCTCGTATTGTTTATTTGTGTTACAACCCCCAGTTGGGGGTGGGATGTGATTATGCTAAGCACTCTGCAAATGCAATATTGCAAATGCAAACTGTGCTGTACTGAAATGTGAAGCCACTCTGGGTACATGGGAAGCTTTGGTAAAGCTAGCTGGTCACTCCCCTGTTAACACAGGGAATCTCTTTTTTGGGGGGTGGATTGGCATGCTCTGGAGCCTATGGAATTTTATCCTCCAGTCGCCAGTCGATTACTATTATTATTCGTGTCACACACATGATCTCTTATTGAGGAAGTTCCCCTCACCGCATGCCAGAGTGCTCAGAGTGCTGCTGAATGAACAGTTTACACCACTGGGGCTACTTGTGCTTAAAGTGAAACACACACATGTAAGGCTGGGTGGTATAGATTGTAACTTTGCAAAGAGTCCAGAATTGTTGACCTCTAGAAGACACTGCAAGATTCACCCGGGCTCCCAATTTTTTTTCCTGGGGAAATGGAATAAGATGTGGAAGGGAAGATAATGTGGTGGAGATGACAATGGAAGTGCAATGAAGGTTCCACTGATGACTGGGAGGATTGCTTTTTTTAAGGCCTGATCCCTTTACCCATTGCCCGGTAAATCCGCGGAAGGACTTGCGTTGATTTCCGTAGGCATTAGCTCAGACTCTTCTTGAGGAAGTCTCTTTTGCAAGGTTCCAGAGTGGTATATTGTAGAAAAATAGTGCTTTAATATGTACGGAATCTGGGTAGAGATGAGACAGGCACGACTTAAAATAAAGCCAAATACATATGGGCACATTTGAAGTTACTGAGGAAATTCTTCCCAACACTCAGATTTTCATTATAACATTTTAGGGGCTTTTTTCCCCATTCAGACTCTCGAACATAATAATTGGAGATTACTAGGCTCTTCCCACACCCCACTCCCATAGGTTATAAAAATACAGTCTAGTTTCCTCCAGCTACTTGTTTATTTCTTCTGGAGTTAACACCTCTTCTGTTATCGGTGTGTAATGTGTAGAATGGTCAGTTCTTAATCGCTGGAGTGAAGCTGTGGCATTTTAGCCATTGTAATCTTTACCTTTCACTCCTCTCAGGTCGGATCTTTCCAAGTGGCTGTCGTCTATTTATAACTTTAATTAAAAGGGTACAAAGTATCAAACATCGATTGGCTAAAGTGATTTAAGATTCCTCAAGATGGACTGGCAACTTTTTTGGTACATATGGAAAGTTAATGGGGAAAAAATGTCAAAAAGGTAGGTGATAATGAAATACATCATGCAGTGTTTACGGTATGTAGGACTTCTATTTTTTCTTGCATGCCTTTTACTCGTCTGCTTTCTGTTTATTATAGAACCATAAAACTCCAATTTTAATTTTCTTAGCAAGGCTAATTAATATTAAACCTGAAAAGAACAGCTGAGTTTCAGAACGCAAACAGCACCCACCATTACAAAGCTCTCAAACTGCTCTTCTGCCCAGCTTTGTCCGCAAACTATTAAAATACAGGAGTAAGCTAGAACATTAGTTGCAACAATGTGTTCTCTTTGATTAGTTATCTGGTGATAGGAAATCAACTTTTCCTTGGAGTCAAGCTTAAAAATAACATGTTTCTGTATGCTATTTTTAACCTACAACTTTTAAAAATAGCTTAAATGCCTATAACTGAAATTGATAAAAATATATTCTCTTCAATGTTTACTCTGTGCATTTGGTAGCATTTTGTGCTGAGTCATTTCAGTATGTCCCCTATATAGTAAGTGAGTTTCGCCTGATGTTTGCGTGCGTCTTTCTCACAGAAACAGAGGAGAGAAAAAATGAGAAAACTACATATAACGGGTTGAGCATTCAGTACTGGAAATGGCTTTTCACATATTTTTAAAAACCCAGTTAGATTCAAGTGGAGGGTGAGCTTTACACAGCTGTGTTATAAACTTCTACGGATGCTCCCTGAATTACGCAGGCATTCTGTTCCGGAACGCTTTGCGCAACTCGGATTTTGCGTAAGTCGGAAATGTATCTACGACCATTACGCAAAAAAACTCTTGCTATATCTAGCTTGTGGAACTTTTTCTGTAAACTCAAAATTGCGTAACTCAGATTTGCATAACTCGGGGAGCGTCTGTATTTTATTTGTTGGAGCCACAGTCATGAACCAGGACCCCACTGTGCTAGGAGCTGTACAAACACAGAACAAAGAGGCTGATCCTTTTGTGAAATTCACAGAAATGTGATCATTTTTGACAGTAAATACAGATTTGTGAGGGCGTGTAGTGAAATCCAGCAAATCCTTCCTTGCGGAGGTTATGAATTTCACTGAAGAAATCTTTGTCTGGAAATTGGCGTGCATGCATAGAAACTGTCTTTCCCGGATGAAAAATGTTTTGATTATTTGCAAACCCTGTGGAAATAAATGTTGTTATTATTACATAGCATTTGCTGACCATGATATTTTATTTTTTATGTCTAGTGCCAAGCTCTTTCATAAGTCAAAGTTTGAACAATCATATTCAATATTCTTGGAAATTTAGTAATGAATACGTTTAAAACTGGCTATAATCCTTCAATGACTTTTCAGTTGTTGGTCTTGCAGGTAAGGCATTGGACTGGGATTCAGGTGATGTGGATTAGATTCCCAGCTCTGCCACAGAGTGTTGTTGGACAAATAACTTTATCTCTCTGTGCCTTAGTAGCCCATGCATAATAATAGTCTCTTGTCTCACGGGGTTATTGCAAGGAATAAATTAATGCATGTTTATAAGGTGCTGTTCTCAGGGCCGTCTAATCAACTAGACAGCATCAGACACAGGGTTACGAGTCTTGTGTTCTAGTCCCAGCTCTCCCACAGTCTGTTCTTCAGTTTCCCCATCTGTAAAATAAGGACAATGTCACTTCTCCACCTCACTGGGATGTTGAGTGTCAATTCATGTTACGTAAAGCTCTTTGCAGACTCAGGGGGAAATTGCAATATAAGTGCATAGTTTTATAATAACTCCATTTAAAGTAGAGTTTACTTTCGTGTTCAGAGCCTGCTTTGCCAAATTCTTACACTGTCCTACAGTGCAAATATATTGGCATTTAATCCTTGCTTCATTGTGTAAATGCTTGATTTGATCAATTGACTTGTGATATGCTATATTGTGAGTTATCTTTATTGCCTTTTCTTGTGCTCATGGAGATGACCTGTGAATGGCTTCAATATATTTTCACCCTTTTGTAAGGCACCGACCATAAAGCAAATGAAGTATTATTTCTCAAGCACTAAATCTACAGGGGACAGTAACAGATCCCTGAAAACTCAAATGACATTTTGCCAGATTAACCAAGCACTTGAAACTACTCTATAAAAAATAAAAAGAGATCTATTCCAGGGTTTAGGGACCTTTGAAGTGTGCACTTTTAATTAAAAGGAGGGAAACACACACCCCTACCATAATGGCACGTTCTGTCTGAATCACATGAAACTAAGTGTTCTCTTTTCACAAGAGCATTTGAAAGATATAGGCCAAAAAAAAGTGTGTCTGTAGTTCACTAATATACATATGGGCTAGTGGAGAATAGATTATGCCCTGAATAAATGGTCCAGATCTCCACTCCTATGCCAATTTATAGCAGTTGAAGTCTTTTGACGTCATAGGCGTTACAAGGATTTATATTAGCTCAGAATCTGGCCCTATGCTGGGAAAACCAGAGACAAGTCCTCCCATTATCGGCCCTAGCAGAACTGGAGGGCCAGCATAGTAAATGAGCCTGTTTCCCCACAAAAGACCAAAGCGATGAAAATTCATTGACATCTACTGCTGAGAAGTGCTAGCTAAGAGCTAGAAGTGACAGAGTCCTGTGGCACCTTAAAGACTAACTAAAGTATTAGAGCATAAGCTTTCGTGGGCTAATACCCACTTCGTCGGATGCATGCAGTGGAAGTATCCAGGGGCAGGTATAAGAGCTAGGTGTCATTGTTTATGGCCCAGTTTCTCCTCGATGGGTTCCTTGGCTCACACTGGCCTGGTCTTGCTAGCAGGCAAGGACCTTGTTACCTTTTAATTTTACATATCAAGACTCATCTGCTCACTTGCCCTTTGCTACGGTTACTCACCAGAAAGGAAGCACGTTCTGCTCCGAGCAGGCTATGAGTTTATTGGCTAGTCCTTGCATGTTGACCCCTCAATCCAGTTTGGGGTGATTTTTCACTCCTCCATTTTCCTTGGCTTCTACTATTATGTTTTGGCCTCTGTACAGAGAGGTAAATGAGATGCTGGTTGAGGACCCAACCCAAAGCCCATTGAAGACTATGGAAATCCTTCCAATGATTTGGATCCTCCCCTCACAAGAAGCTCGAAGATGCTGTTTCACTGACTTTACTACACCAGTGCAGTTCAAAGTGTTATTCCTTCTTGCTTCTCAGGCAAGCCAAATCTCCATAGGTCAGTGCCTGGAGGAAACCCCATGCATTTCTGTACTCTCTTTTCCCAGGACACTTTTTTTTGCAAGTGCCTAGCTGTAACTCGTCTTCTGCTGAGCTAGATTAACATTTTTGGCAAGGATCCCCATGTTCTCACCAGTCCTTGTCTTGCTAGGCATGTGCAAATCTTCAGACATGTCTCCAGCAGGGTGCTAACCATGTTTTCAATCAACACAATTAAATTACAGCTGTGAGAGGCTTTCAGGGTTTGCTGACAAGGCTTACCCTAAAAAGTGTTGTGGAAAGCCTGAAATCTGCCCGAAGAAGGAACGCAAGAACGTTAGAGTTTTTTGGGGCTATTTCCCAATGGTGAATCTTCACATGATGCCTCAAGGGATGATGCTCCCATCCCAACGTTTCACCGCAGATCTTCAGACAAGGACACGTTGCCCAAAGTGAGCATCCCAGACACCTTTTATACTCTGTGTGTGTTTGTGCCAAGTGACCAGAGTAGCTGTAGTGTGTTTGAGTCATTCTAAGCAGTCACAGCTTTAGGTTATAAATACACAGAATGGCTTGATATTCTAAATATGTCCAGTTAGACAAACTTCACATGCTGACAAGAGCAGGATCTTGGCTTGCCTTAATGAGTTGTGTTTTGGTATAAATCAAAGACAATGTAAATAAATGGAGCATTTTTCTAACACCACCCATCAGTCGATGGGATTTTTGACCAGGCTCCTAAGTGAATTTGCTGCTTTGTATTTACAACCTCATTATGGACAACCCCATATTTAAAGGGGTTTATCTGTCAAGATAAAAATCCTGTGTGGCATGTTTTTATTTAAACCGTGGCTACCTCTGACTATTAATACAGAAATAGATGAAAGGCAAAATTTGACCCTTGCATATAGAAGGCGTGTAAGGCAGAAGGGGAATATAATGAAGGGAGTAGTTAGAGATGGGGGAATGGCTATTTATTACAGGACTAGGACTCCATTGTGCTAGATACCGTACAAACACAGAACGATAAGATGCTACCTGTCACTGAAGAGTTTATGCTGTTGAACAGACTGACCAAAGTCCAATGGGGCCATGGAACTATGCTGGATGACTTAACCAAACTCACGGCCTACCGCTCAAGGGTGAGTTGAACATAGAGTTGTTTGGATTTTTTTTCCACAGAAAAGTAGTTTTGATGGAAAATAGGTTTTTGTCTAAACAGGTTTTTCCCCCACTTCCTTGGTAGAAAAACTTTAAGTTTCAATCAAATGTGGGGGGGGGATAGCATTAAACATTTTCAGCAGTTTTGGTTTCCCCGCAACTGATTTTTTAATCAATCATGGGTTTTCAAAAGCAAAATATTTTTACCAACCCAAAAAGTTATCTTCCGACTTTTGAAATGAAAAGAAAATTTCATGAGAAACTTCAGTGAGAACAGTTTTCTTTTCAAAATTTCCCTGTGGATAAATAATTGGTACTTTTCATCTAGCTCTAGTTAAATCTATATCCTGCATTTGTCCCACAGGGGGCATAAAAGAAGAGCCTTGTGTGCTTTTAGCCACCTAATGCACCTGTCCGAGCCAAGCTAGACAGTTACCCTCTTTGTCAAATGGTTATTATCATTTGTATAATAAAATAGGTGAGCACAGTGCTTTAAATGGCAGATCTCTGCCCAAGGTTCTCTCGCCTACGGGCCCAGGCCTGGAAACATTTATTGCTGGGTGCAATACAGCACATTTGATATCCTTCAACGAGATTGTGTTTCTGGCTGCAAGCATGGTTGTGGTATTCAGCCCTAAATTCAATTTAAGGCCGCAAAGGATGACAATAAGCAAAGGATCGGGCAGGAGTCTGGAAATGAAAGATCCTGAGATGTGTTGCTTATCACGCACGTGTTTTGCTAGCATCTGTAAGTTTTTGCTTTTGAAATGGATCGAATATTGGGGGAAATGTCCAAAATCAGCGCTGACGAAGCAGAACCTCTGCTTTTTGGTTCTTGTGTGCTAAGGAAAATGCTGTGTTTGGGTTGACTTCACAGAGGTGTATACAGCCTTTAAAGAATAATGCCCTGAATCTTCGGTTTTGGAATCCAGAAGCACTTGTAAAAATAAATAAATATGAGAAGGCCCCCGTATATAAGCGTGGATCTTGCTCTCATTTCTTTGTGTGTAACCAGACCTTACACTGTTTAATGGTGTGGGTGTGACAGCGAGAAAGAGAGTATGATATAAATGAAGGCCCGTTTTTTTTTTCTTTGAAGCTATTAACACCACCCACAAGCAACAGGAAAGAGCCTTCACTTTTAATTAGTACTAACACATTCAAAATTCACCCTGTGTTTGCCTTCAAGTGCAGCAAAGCTGCTTCAAAGCTAAAAGCTTCTTCACTTGCTAAGTAATAATGAGGTATTAATGAAGCAATTAGGGACTTGTAAACATGGCTGTCAGAGAGATATGAACTAATCACCAGCCACAGAAAAAAGGCAGAGACTTCTGCCTTCAATGCTCTGCTCTCTCCACGGCCCCTGGGGCGTTCTGTGCTTGTAAACTTAATCTGCAAAAATGTTCTAGATTAATTCAGAACATTATCCTCCTTTTAATTCCCTGACTCCGGGCCTGTGTCTGAATGGATGCCCTGTGCGGCAGCTTTTAAATATGCACTTTTGTTACGGCAATAAAACCCAGATTGAAGATCTATTGCACCAGCCTCTCGTTTACATCTGTCTCCATTCGGCCCTTTTTATTAAGTGTTCCTAAATCATTCCTTCAGCCGTATTTCAGCTCATTTCCTTTCAGGCTAATAAAAAAAAATTGCATGTGATTTCATCAGAACTGACAAAACCTGCCTGATTTTTATTTTCTTTAATTTAAAATGAAATATGGCGCTGCTGAGAGTGAAGCATTAGCTGTACCGGCTAGAGCCCCGGTGAGTGAGACCACGCTGGGACCAACAGGCCTACAACAGTCCTCTGTATGGCTAGATCCAGGTTCACTGAAGACAGGCAATGTACAAGCACTTCTTAGTGGGAGGTGGTGCAGTCGACTGGCTAGAATGCTGGACTGGGAATCTGAAGGTCTGCGTTCCGGTCCCCACGTTGCCACGAGCCTGCTATGTGATTTAAAGCAAGTCATCTCTATTTCTTCTCAGGCCTGGCCATCAGCCTCCCTCTTGGTCTAATTTGGTCAACACAGACTGTTGATGCACCTCCAGTATTGTAAACCCCAAAGGTTAAAAAAACTGAGTTAGGGGGCCCCAAATCATTAGATTTTAAATATATTCTGAGTCCTTGTGGTGTTTGAACCCTCAGGGTGCACCTTGTGCACATTTTCAAGCTTCTCTCTGCCACTATAAGGGCTAGAAAGCTACCCTCCACCTCACTCACTTAGTGGAAAAAAAAAAAAAAGAAAGTGGAGTCACATGACTCCAAGAGCAGGGGCTTTAGAAATACCAAATACCATGAGACTTGCAACTCTGAAAGTTGGCAGCACTGCATAGCTCCCTCGGCTATTCCAATTTCAATCCCTGATCTTCCCAACAGCTCTGCTGATGCCCTGAAATTTTAAGCCCCCATCGTGCCTGCTTTTTCTGGATCTCTCCTACCTACTTGGAACTAATCCATATTCTAATATATTCCAGATTTGGGGATAATTGAATATGGACAAAAACCCAACAGACTCAGGTGAAACCTCACCCTCCTTCCCTCTTATGATCTAATTAGGATTTGCACACAGGAGGTCTCTAGTGGTGGAGGGTGAATGCACTAACCGACTGTGAACTAATATGTTTAAGACCTACGTGTTGTTATTGCTTTTGCACTCACGCTGGTGTAAATCAGCTAAAGTCAATGATGTGTGTGTAAAGGCTGTGTACATCTGCAGTTCTTCATGAGGTGTCCACAGTCCCTGGGGCGGGGACACATGCAAGAAAATTCCCACATACTCTCCTAAAAATAAATACATAAATCAATAAAAGTGTGCTGAGTCCATATAGCACAAGGTGAAATGGCTTTTATTTCGCCTTGCGCTATATGGACCTAGCCCATTCTCCACACCTCGTTCCTCTCAGATTTTGGAAGGCACTTAGATTCTTAAACCTTGGGCGAAATGCTGTAGCTAATTTTAGAAATCTCACATAGATGCCTTCTTTGCAATTTGTCAAATCTGCTGTGAAAGTGTTCTTAAAAGGAATATGTGCTAGGTCATCATCCAAGACAGCTATAACATGCAGACTGCAGGTAAAACAGAGCAAGAGACATACAATTCCCCTCCCCCCGCCCAAGGAGTACAGTCACAAATTTAATTGATGCATTATTTTTTAACGAGCATTGTCAGCATGGAAGCATGTCCTCTGGAATGGTGGACGAAGCATGAAGGGGCACATGAATGTTTAGCATATCTGGCACGTAAATACTTTGCAATGCAGGCTACAAAAGTGCCATGTGAATGCTTGTTCTCACTTTCAGGTGACGTAAATAAGAAGCAGGCAGCAATATCGCCCGTCAAAGTAAAAAACTTGTTCGTCTCGGCAATTAGCAGAACAAGAAGTAGGACTGAGTGGACTTGTAGGCTCTAAAAGTTTTGCACTGTTTTGTTTTTGAATGCAGTTATGTAACCCTCCACCCAAAAAAAATCGGCATTTGTAAGTTTCACTTTCACAATAAAGAGATTGTACTTCAGTACTTGTATGAGATGAACTGAAAAATACAATTTCTTTTGTCATTTATACAGTACATATACTTGTAATAAAAATAATCATATAAAGTGAGTGCTGTGCACGTTGTATTCTATGTTGTAATTGAAACCAATATTGAAAATGTAGGAAAAACATCCAAAAATATTGAATACATTTCAGTGCATGTGTGTATGTGTTCAACAGTAAAACTATAAATTTAATATAGCTTTTAATCTACTGGATATACATTAAAAACTGTTGTGGCCCGGATGAACAGTGGAGTTTTTATAGCCTGTTTGCGGGTAGAAGGGTGGGGTACTCAGAAAGAAAAAGCTTGATAACCCCAGGTGTAAGTGACAGCAGAATCAGGTGCATGGGAGTATTCCTTACATTGAGATTTTGACTGAGCAGAGTAAAAACTCTGGAAGGATTCAACAGCACTAATTTCATAGTTACTGGCAGGTCATTAATACTATATAAGTTAGTAGTTAAGGTGGATATTCACATATGCACCTGATATTTCAAAATGGCTTCCAAACTTTGGCACAATTTCTTGTTCCTGCACACCAGGTCATGAAACGGGTGTTGGTATTTGTTCCCCCAATGACTCATGCCTGCAAAACTGAAAGTCTCATTTTAGAAATGTCGTCCATTATTTATGCTTTCATAGCAGTATTAATTCATTCTGAATTGCAATGGATTAAGGCTCATATAGGAGCACCTTGTGCGATGCCGTTACATTAGGACTATCAAGCAATTTAAAAAATGAATCATGATTAATTGTGTGATTAGAAAAATTGGAAAGGAAATTTAAAAGGAGAAGGCCCGGCTCAGTGCAGGGCTGACCAAGAAGAATAGCCTGGTTTCACCCAAGAATCAGAGACACTTGCTGCCTGGATACACGTGCTGGTGGGTGGTCCCAGCAAGACAGACTAAAAAGGCTGGTTGCAGGAAGACAAGGGTGGGTTCTGCTGAAAACTGATAGGACGGTTCTGTTCTTGACTTCATAACATTCCTTTATTTTTAGACGTTTGCAAGAGGTGAGACTCAAGTGTGCCTTACCCAGAGGGCTAAAGGGCCATAACAACATACCATGAAGGTCTATCTACGTAACAGCGTAAGCCCAGGGTTTGAACTCAGACCTGCTACCCACACGGGTTCTGAATTAGCTGAATGAACCCAATCGGCCAAATGGGAGGAAGCTCACCTGTGAAGGAAGAGAAAGGGCCTATAGAAAGCCCAGGAGCTAAGAGCAGAAAGGGGCATCTGCAGTCACTCCTTGGGAGAAGGGAAATGTGTTTGGAGGCTTCAAGGACACAGACTACAGTTACTCCCTGGAGGAGGAAGTTGGGAGGCTGGCAAACTCAGAGAGGTGGGTGCCAGCAATGTAAGAGGGGGCTCATGGAAAAGTAGCAAGGTCTAAGAGGGAATAGACCTTGGCTTCTAATTAGAGGCCCTTGAGTCAGAACCCAGAGAAGAGGGTAGGCCTGGGTTTGCTTACCAGCTACGGAGGGAGTGGCATCAGAGGTCAGTGAAAGGGAAGACTGCCGAGACTGCTGATGAGAAGGGACTTGGATATACTGTCTTGACTGGGAAACACGTGGACAGTGACCTGTCAGGACGGCTGAGTCCTAAAGAGGCAGCAGCAACTCATGGAATGAGAGAGGGGCTGCAGACTGCGAGAGAGACAAGGTGAAGATGCAGGAAGGGGTGTTGGCCTTGCAGAATGAATCCCCAGAATGGTCAGGAGGAGGTGCCATCCTGCGGGGAGTAGAGCACTCTGTCACATACCCCGTCAGACTAAACACAAAAATCATGTGGGTGGAGGGTCTGAGCCTGAGTCCAGCCAGGATCCAGTGTTCAAGCCCTGTGGTCTTGTAGTGTAGGTGCAACTCCCACTGGAGTCATGCTCTGGGAGAGTACCGCCAAAAGTATGGCACAATCCCACAGGCTGATTTTTGTGTCCTTAGGACAGTCAAGATTTCCTATGCTGCCCCATGAACAAAAGGCCAGAGTGGACACCATTTGGAACGACACTAGAAAGTCTGGAATATGGTTGGTTGGATCTGCGTACTGCAGTGTGGACATTGGAGCCCTGGGTTTGGGCCCAGGTTCTAAGAAAATTTGTAACCGAGGGTTGATCATCAGTGTGGTCAAGCCCTGATTTTTCTAACCCTGTGTCTGCCTCCTTAAGTTCCACTAACCGTAGCCTGCCATAGCAGTGTAAACATACCAAAGCAGCAAGTGACCTCCAAGACCCTGGAACAGGGTGAGCAGTGCCCTACTGGGCTACAAGGGGGCACCCCAGAGGCAGGCCCTGTCGGAGGGTGTTATGAGCCACTCCTGTAGGCTTGGAAGAATTAGATTGATATTGTTAATTGCTGGTAAATGTCAACTTCACTGTCTTCATGAAAGCCAATGAAAAATAATAATCGAAATGTACAGACAGGCAAAGTAAGAAAAATGCTGCTTGAGAACTTCAGAGTTCGATTTAAGAGGATTTGCATTGTATATTTTGATGTGTGATGCTGACACATTTTAACAGTTATAAAGCTTTAATTTTTCAAATCTCGACATATACCGTCATTCAAAAATTATCATCAGACCCTCCCTGCAGCTTCCCACAACTGAGAAAAGTGAACTTCTTAAAATTTAAAAAATGCTTTAAAATAAACATCCACATTATTTAAAAATAGAATTCTGCCAGGCTACTGGATCAGGAGGAAAGTTCATGTTCTTTCACCCTAGTCTTCCACTTCCTAGTGATAATCCTACATAACTTGACAGTCTTTCCATCTTGGGCAGTATGCTGGGAATCCCTGCTGTTCTGCTTGGCCTCCTGTTTATGTGAAATAAAATAGGATTGCCGAGCCGTTAACACGTTAAAGGAGAGCAGTACACTGAAGTTAGAAAATGCTCTGCCCCAGTCTCCTTTGCCATAGTGTATCAGAGTGAATTGTGTGCATTCAGTCCCCTCTCTTTAAAATACAAGCAGTGGTTTTGTGACTCTTACTTTGCATGTCCCCTTCTCATGTACCCCGGTGTGTTTTCTTCTTGTAGCTCCGTATGAAGTAAAGAAGCTTGTGAGATTTTTTTTAACTCTTGTAGGTTTCTCCTGGGAGGTTAGACCATGAGAGGGGGAGATTGAGTGACTCAGTGGATTGTTCATAGGGTGCCATTTACTTCAAAGTCAGTTTATTTGAACTCAAGCTCAGGGCAGTAGTGAGACAGTCCCTTCCATCTGAGAGCTAGTCATACACATAGGAAACCTATCCCTAACCAAGAGATCTGCCCAAGGGAACCATAACTGTACAGCGGGGACCCTACCAATAGGAAAACAAATCTGAGCCAGAAGCATCTGCCATATAAGAACCCGAACCTTAGCGAGGGGATCCCTACCCAGAGGAATGTTAACCCTAGGGCAGGGAGCTCTACCCATAGGAACCCTAACCCTAGCTCCAGCTAACTCACCTATCAGACCCTTCAAGTACACTACCCATGGGGACTCCTTCCCGTGCAAACCCTAGCCATAGCTGTGGGGAGAGAACTGGATTTGACATAACCCACAGGCATCTTGTTCGCTTAACCCCCATAATCTGGAAGTGAGGACATCACAGAGTCAGGAAATCTGGCCTTGGCTTAGGCAAACAGAACAAAAACATTGTCCCAATTGCTGTATTAATAACTAAAACAAATAACGTGAAAGGACAGATTCATGATGCAGGGGCATGGGGGAGAGTATAAATAGCTGAGCTTGATTTGAGTGCCTGTGTTTGTGAGTTTCTTACGAAAGTTGCTTTGCTAATAAGTAGAATAATTAATTATTATTTGCTTTTGCTAGACTGTTTATTAGAGAGATTGTTAACGTATTAGGGGCCACTATAAGTTATGTGATGGGTTAAAAAAAAACACCCTATAAAAAGTTTAGTTAAAAAGTGTACTTTGGACTTTGAAAAGGCTTGGGAAAGAAGTTTGAGAGGATTTCTACAAGCTAAAAGGCTAGCATCAAACTCCCTAGTGTCTCCGAGAAAGGCTGGCCAACGGAACCCTGCTGCTGAATCACTGAACGCCACCTCAGACTTGGGGTAATTATATCTCTCTGAGCGATCCAGACTATTGCTAATTTTGATGTATGCTTTGTACTCAATAACCCCAGGATTTTGGTACGGAAGCACTCTTGTGTGTACCAATCATTTTATCGGATGGACGTGCTGTATCCCACACTAATTTATTTCCTAACACTGCCTGGAAAACAGAGACTAATTACCATGGGTTTGGGTTCAAATAACCTCGGGTAACAAGTGAGTCAGCTGGAAGCTTTTGGAGGGGAAGGAAATGATTGGTACACACACACAGAGTTCACTTGCAATAGGGACTAGCGATGGCAGGGCAGGGTTGCAGCCAGTAATTCCTGAGCCGTAGTCTGTGAGTCAATTTATGGATTCATCACGTTACTGGGAAACAGGCTTGTTCAAGTAAAAACAAATATTTTTTTAAAAAAATCTTAAAATGATTTTAAATAACAGCTTGATAGATTTTGCATGGAAATATGGTCATAAACCCTGAAAGCCTTGAAAGCCTGGAGCCTTCACTGGCCCGAGGGTGTTTCTGCAGTTCTGTAAGCAAATAATAGCAAATAAAAAAATAAACCCAGTTAAAAACAAATTTAAAAAAACGAGCAGCTTGCCTAAAGGAAATATCAAATACTTGAAGGGCTACAACTCTGAATCCAGCAGCACAAATAGTGGCACAGCAAAAGCAAGTGTGTAACAATAACAAAGTAAATAAAAAAGCGGAAACAAAAGATTTATATGTTGTTGTTGTTTTTTAAAGTGAGGCAGTGGTTAAAGGCTCCCAAAACCTTCCCAGAATAAGACTCAGACACACCATGAGGAATACAAAATTGCAGATCTTTGCTCTCCCAGTGGAATTGGAAAGAAAAGGGAAATAGTGGCTGTTATCAAAAGGAGCTTGAGCTCGCAGAGGGAGAGGGAGCTAAAGGGAGGCCCTGATCTATATCCTCCTTATTACATTATAAGAGGGCTTAATCAATTTAAATTTAAAATCCTAAAAATTAATGCTTTAAAAAAAACCAAGAGGTGTAAGCTACATTTTTGCCCTGATAATCAGGTGACCTACCTGCTGACCCTGGTAGTGGTTAAGCATCTGGAGATAATGTCTATTGTAAAAAGGTTTAAATTTGGCCAATGCTTTCTTTGCTATCCCTTTACATTGGGCCAGTTGTTATAAGCTTACTTCTACCTTTTAACGGTATCACTCCAGCCATCCGTAATAAATCAGGACTAATAAATTTGCATTAGCCCTACTTGGATGCTCGAAAGCACAGTTGGAAGCTTGTCAAAAACTAACTTGGGCCCCAATAAATCGAAGTAAATGTGATTAAATGTAATTTACATAGAGAATAGTGGTATTAAAAAACATTTGCTTTACATTTCAAATTGCTAATAATGTAAATACTAAATATAATGCACTCCCGTGTTCTGCTTTTGCTGGTATCTGCACTGGCGGTCTTCTCCTCCAAGAATGTAAACATGGAACCTGTGGTGTTTGAGGCTTGAAAAAACTTCCTGCGAATAACCGTAAATATGTAAAATAAATGACTCCACATAAACATCTCTGTGGCACTTCAAAAAATCTCTGAAAAAAGCCTAAGTGTGTCATGCAGTGAGCCTACAGGAAAATAAAATAAAAATACCAATTTGAATGCCTGTCACACAACAATGCCACTGACAGTCAACCACTTCCAACCCCAGCACAAAACGAAAATACTAACGTAAAAGTCGTCATTAAAAAAAATTCCACTCAAACTAAAAGAGAAAAAACCTGCACAGTAATAAAACCCACAAAATATAAATAACAAAAGATGCCCCGAAATAAAAAATAATACAAAAACAAAAACTTGCATAAAATCACCTAAAATTGAATATAAATGCAATAAAAATGCCTTACAGCCATAAAATACATATGTAAAAATAACAAAAAAGCCAGTTTGAACTGAAAAATCAAAATGATGTTTTTCTTAAAAAAATGCTTGAAATGAACCATTTTGATTTTCTCTGAATTTGGTTTGTTTTGATTGGGTTTTGATTGGGGTTTTTTCCACTGAAATAATTTGGTGAAACTGACAAAAATGTATGGAAACATCTTCATGTTCCAGAATCTGTATTTTTCTGCTGAAAAATATTCAGCTGAAAAATGTTACTCATCTCTACTAAAAATACTTCCTTTGTCCATTGACTGAGCTGTACTAGGTTGGTCTCCTATTATGCGTCTGTCTGTTCTCCACAATGGGATGCTGAGCTCAGCTGGGACACTAATCAAGTATTAATGATTCTAACAATTAATGAACTCATGAGTAGTAGCAGCAAGCTCCAGAAGAACAGGAGCCCCTGACACAAGGTCTTTGAGGGGAGAGAAGAGAACCAGTCATGGAGATCATGGACAGCACCCCCCAGGGAAATATATTTTATAAAGCGAGGGCACTAAACTCGGGGGAGAAGTAGATATACTGGAGGGTAGGGGTAGAATCCAGAGTGACCTAGACAAATTGGAGGATTGGGACAAAAGAAATATGATGAGGTTCAGCAAGGACAAGTGCAGAGTCCTGCACTTAGGATGGAAGAATCCCATGCACTGCTACAGGCTGGGGCTAAGCAGCAGATCCACAGAAAAGAACCTGGGGATCACAGTGAACAAGAAGCTGGATACAAGTTAGTGTGTGCCGTTGTTGCCAAGAAGGCTAACGGCATATTGGGCTGCACTAGTAGGAGCATTGCCAGCAGATTGTGGGAAGTGATTATTCCCTTCTATTTGGCACTGGTGAGGCCACATCTGGAGTACTGCATCCAGTTATGGGCCCCACACAACAACAAGGACGTGTTAAAATTAGAAAGAGTCCAGTGGAGGGCAACAAAAATGATCAGGGGACTGGGGCACATGGCTTAAGAGAAGAGACGGGGGTAACTGGGCTTGTTTAGTCTGCAGAAGAGAAGAGCAAGGCGGGATTTCATAGCAGCCTGCAACTACCTGAAAGGGGGTTCCAAAGAGGATGGAGCTCGGCTGTTCTCAGTGGTGGCAGATGACAAAACCAGGAGTAATGGTCTCAAGTTGCAGCAGGGAAGGTCTAGGTTAGATATTAGGAAACACTATTTCACTAGGAGGGTGGTGAAGCACTGGAATGGGTTACCTAGGGAGGTGGTGGAACCTCCATCCTTAGAGGTTTTAAAGGCCCGGCTTGACAAAGCCCTGGCTGGGATGATTTAGCTGGTTTTGGTCCTGATTTGAGCAGAGGGTTGGACTAGATGACCTTCTGAGGTCCTTCCAACCCTGATATTCTATGATCTCCAAGCATCAGTAGCAGAGCTAATGTGCGGAGGGTGAGGGACGGGGAAGGGAGGGAGGGCGGAAGAGGCGTGACCGCTACCGTGGTGGGTTCTAGGTTATTCACGATGCTTTTTCAGATGGAGCTGGAGAGCAAGAATGCCCCTAACTCCCCTAGCAGTGATGTCTCCTACCCTGTGGGGATGGGCCTGGCTCCCTGCTCTGAGCATTGCAACGTGGGGAATGGGGTCACTTGGTGCTAAGACCTTGTGTGCCATGGTGCAAAGCCACTCACTCAAGTATTGTCCGGCCACCCATCGATCACGACAGAGTGATGGCCAAGCCAAACTGAGCAACCCTGAGACCCCATGCACCAGGTCGCAATGCCAGGAGGGAGCAGCTGGGCCCGGTCTAGCAGGACACGAGCCCCCACTATCAGGTGAGTACAAGGTGGGCTTGCTCTCCAGCTTCCCCCCACCAAGCTTCTTCTCTGCATCAGGAGACCATATGGGGTACCAGAGTGGAGGCTGCTGCAGAGGGTGGTCTGTGCCCCCGTGGTGGGGACAAGGAGAAGGCGGTGGTGGAGGAAGAGGTGTGCACCCTTTGAATATGGAGGCACCACCCATGATCCATTGCCCCCCTGATTGCACAACATGCAGGGAAAGGTAAATATCATGATCCCCATTTTCCAGATGGGGAAAAAAGAAGTGAAGAGACATGCCCAAGGTCATACAGTGATTCAGTGGCAGAGCTTGGCTTAGAACTCTAACCTCAATCCTCTCAGCCCACTGGACCATGTTGCTGTCCTGCCCAATCAAATAAGAAATAGGAACAGACCCTTAAGCCATTTGCGAACAGAATCCTTTCATCCTTTCCCAGCTGGATCTAAGAAGGCAAACCCGTTTTAAAGAAGTTTATGGGATTTCTCCATCAAACGCTGCCTTGGGTTGCTCATGACTTGAAATCCTGCCATGCCATGCTGGGAGAGCCGGCTAGTTCCCACAGCAAAACGTCAGGAGTGCTGAGCCAAGAGGCTGTCAGCACTGCCGAAGCAAAGTCAGCCTGCATAGGCATGATCACAGGACAGCTCATTTCTCTCTGCTCGAGAACGCCCACTGCGGCGCTTTCCACCAGCCTCTCCGCTCCAGCGTTCTGTGCCTCTGCCAGCTAATCAGCCCGGAGCATTAAGAAACAGTTGTAAAGATAAACTACATGTTATCCTGAAGGTTCACATTGGTGGAGCAGTTCCCAGAAGGAAACAAATGTACTTTGGGGCATTGGTAGTCCAGAAAGGAAGGTGAGATTGTAGGGAGAGGCATGGTGAGGGTTCTAGAGTGGGATTCAGGAGACATGGGTTCTATTCCTACCTCCATCCATCACCTGCTGTACGATCTTAAGCAGTCATTTCATCTGTTTCTGCTCCCACCCTTTGTCTGCTTTTAGTGTTTAAATTAGAAACTCTTTGTGGCAGAAATTGTCTCTTGCTATGTGTATTTACAGCATCTAGCACAGTGGGGCCCCATTTTCATTTGGGAGTACTGGTCTATTAGAGGAAGAATGGACCAGTGGCTAAGGCCTGAGCCTGGGGCTTAAAAACAGCCCAGTTTAGTTCCCTGCTTTGTCATAGACTTGTGGGAAAGTCACTTAAACTCTGTGCCTCAGTTTTTCTTCAGTAAAATGGGTATAACTGCACTGTCCTTGCATTAAAGGCTGCAAGGTGCTCAGATACTGTGATAATAGGGGTCCTATAAGTGCCATAGGTAGCGAACACAAGTAAAAAGCAGAACTAAGTGTGTTCAGGTGTAAATGGGATCACACTTGCCAGAATGGGGATTGTAAGTTGGAAAGTGCTCTGAAAACTTGGCCCTGTCATTTATTTATTTTATGGCAAACCCTTTGGGATTGGCCCATTCTGGGGTAGGATCTGCAACTCTGATACGCTGGCTGCTGTTGGAAGACAGGATACTGGGCTACGAGGCCCATTGGTCTGACCCAGTAGGGCCATTGTTATGCTCCAGCGCGTTTGAATAAACCTCCCTGGAAGCTCACAGGACAACTCGCATGAATAAGAAATGCACAGTCCAGCCCGTTGTGTGCCATAGAGCGAGCAACAGCGTTGGGGTCTAGGCTCCACTGGGTAAAGCCCCGGAGCTGCTTCGAGGAAGTTTAGGGGGATACAGGAGATAAGGCATCCCTCTTTCCCCAGCTGGGTTTCATTGAGCACATAGGGCCTGCTTAGGTCATTAAGAGCAGTGCCCTGGCCCCGCTGTCATAATGTCATGAATAAACATAACAAGCAGGGTCTCAAGCCCAAGAGTCCCAAGCGAATGCCTTAACCATTGGGCCATGCTTCTGCTCATGCCAACTCCCCTCTGTTCGCAGAGTGGAGAATGAGGCCACAATATGGTCCCTACAATCTTCCTATTCTGGGGAGGTTGACAGTAGAGGACATGGTTCCTTGTTCATTTGTAGGATCATAGGAATTTGAGATGAAAATGGCTTGTTAAACCAGCTGCCTCCTTACCCCCTGCCATCAGCCAGGATTATTCCTTTGCACAGATCTACTAATGCTTTGAGAGAGCCCCAAATGAAAAGTAGACATAGAAAGCTGCTGCTTACAATCAGTGTAAAGCTTATATTAGGCTCAGCCACCTGAGTCCTCTCCCAGCATAAACAGAATCTATCAACGCCGATTAAACCATTAACGTTGACAACTGAGGTTCTCCAGAGAAAATCCTTCACAAACGGAACCGAAAAGGAAACCTGAAGGGAAAATCCACATCACCCTTTAATGCACTTCAGTAACGTTCTTAAGAAGATGTGGATGAGTCTTGTTAGGCTCAGTTTAATCCTGTGTCAATCCAGGGATTGCTGCAGGTTGGGCTATAAATTCTTAGAGGATTCGGATCCTCATTTTCTGTTGCTCTTTAGTTTAATGGTTATTCTAATGGGGTTTCTTTAAAAAAAAAATCTAAATTCTCACTCAGTAAGTGAGTAGTAATGTTTAGAGTCCAGTCGCTAACCTGTTAATGTCTCTGGGGCCAGTTGAACCCTTGGGATCAATGCATAGATGCGAATTCTCAATGCATAGGTCCGCCCTGCTATATTAGCATTCCAACACCCCATGGACATTTCAGAAGGCTCTCCCCAGAACCTCGGAATAGGTGACAGGGGATGGATCACTTGATGATTGCCTGTTCTGTTCATTCCTTCTGAAGCACCTGGCATTGGCCACTGTCAGAAGACAGGCTCCTGGGCTAAGTGGACCTTTAATCTGACCCAGTATGGCTGTTCTTATGTTCCCCAGATTTGGGCATCAGCCAGTGCATGGGCCAGGGAAGAGTAAGGGGGTTGCAGGGAGGGCATTAAAGTTTTACATTGCTCCCTCCCACCAGCTCTGCAGAAAAGTTATATAGCCTGAGGGCCTATTATTTTTCGGCAGCCTCATGCTAGGAATCCCCTTTTAATGGGCCCCCAAGGCAGCCACCAGCCAGGAGAAAACTTAGTAGTGGGGCTCAAATGGGCCAGCATTGCTAGGGAATGGGAAAGGGGCTCATGATTGGGACCAAAGCACATGGTCTCTGTGCTGACGGCCTTGGATTCTGTCAGATCTTTCAGGATTTGTAAGATCTGTGACCTCTCTTCTGCAGGTGTCAAACTCTAGCCACCAGCTTTACCAATGGCAAAACTCAGGAGGAAGCTTTCTGGGGGAAACCTCATGGAGACTTCCTCCATGGATTTCTCCACAGTAACAAGTCAACCAGGGTGGAGAGCTTAGGAGAACGGATGAGCTGGTGTAAGATACTGTATAAGAAAACAGCCCCCTAAAGTATTTGCTGATGGTGGTAGAAGAAGCTCGGAAGGTTTGAATATTTTGGAACAGTTTGGATAGGCACCAAAAGGCATAGTTAGAGCTGGATCTGTACTGTAAACTGTTATTGTTCTGTTGCCTGATGTTCTATCCCCGCTCTGAGCAGGAAGTCTTCTGGAGAACAGCCCTTCCCGGGGTAAGTTTGAGCTCCTACTTTGAAATGGAGGCAGTGGAGAGGAGTGTGAAAATGAAAAAAGAAAAAGCCTATGAAAAGTTATAGGACCTTCTGGTCACTTCTTATGTTGATTCCCATGGATCCATCTAGGTTGGTTTAGGACATCATAGACCCCAAAACCAAAGCTGAAAGTGGCTTGTCTTACCAGGATCCTTGGAAAATTTCTCTCCTCCTTCCTCCTGCATGCTTTGCGTGTGTGAGAAAAGAGGGCAGTAAATGGAGCAAAGCACAAAGGTCCTATTGAAAATATCTTAGATACGTCATTTAGGTGCCTATGGGATTATTTTATAAGTCGCATCACTCATTTGTATTCCCTGAGGAAATCGAACACACATCTATCTCCACCTACTGGAGGAAGATTACAAATGCTGAAGGATTGTTATTTTAAAATTCAGACCTGATGATTTTAAACAGATCCATCTTTTGTGAGGCTTGAATGAAGAAGGATCTCTATTTTTAAATGAAGATGAACAATGCTAAGCCCACATTTTGGGGATGGTGCCAATGTTTTTGCAGACATACATGGTAACAGCTAAGTTATTTAGCGTTCAAAGAGGGTAGCATTTGGCTGCCGGTCTTGTTCTGAATTTCAGAACATTCAACTGATCCTTTTCCAAGTGAGACATTGGGGTGCAGTTCTGGCTTCCCTCAGAATGTGTGCAACTCCTGTGGAATTTAGCTCAGGGCAGAACTGGGGCATTGGTATGTGAATTGTGAAATGCACTTAGCCCTGCCTTTCCGAAGATGAAGAATTCACAAAGATTCAGGGACTTCAATGTTCTCCCTTTAAATAATGTAACTATTAATTGCAATATGAATAAATCACAGACAAAAAAGGCGATCTTCTTGCTTCTTCACGAGAAGCCCTCAAAATTGAGTCTGTGGGTTTTTTAAAAAAAATTTAAAGATGTTCGGAGGGTGAGAGTGTCTACCTCTAGAAATCAAAGGAATACCAAATTTGGTCTGAGAAGGGTGGTAGGCACACCGGCTGAGCCTAAACAGGTCTTCCCTGGCTTCCCTGAAGTACTTTTTGGAAGGCTCAGAATGTGAACTGTGAGTATTCGCTGAGGTTGATGGCTCTTTATCAGAGTCCTTTATCCCAAATATGCAGCAAACCGAACACCTGCGAGGGGAGACCCAGACTGGGGGGTGGGTACCGCTGGGGCAGAACCCTAGGGCAAAGAGCACCAGAATCTGGGAGGGACACGAGGGCCAGCTGCAAGTGAACCAGTGGCCAACAGAGGGTGCTCCACATGCTGGAAAGAGCTAATTCCTGAGGCGATCAGCAGAAGGTGCTGCGGCAGTGAGTCTTGACTTTGCCACAGGTGAACTTCAGTGGGAACTGGTTGCCCATCTCCAGCCATATATGTTTTTTGTCTTGAAGGTTAACAAGCCCAGACAAAGGCAAAATAGGTGAGCAGTTCCATTATTAAACTGACCATTTAAAATCAGGCTTTTGTTGCCCAGTATCACTTATATCTTTATATCAAATCGTGAGCGGCTAGATTTTTTGTCCATGCATCTATTCCCAGTGGGATGTTACATTTTACACAAAGTATCTGTGAGTCATTGACATCTTTTGACATCAGGAGGATGAATTAAGGAAACCCAGAGCTATGTGCCTTCTAAATCTGAGGACAATCCAGCCAGCTGCCTGTACTGTAAAGACCCACATCCTTTCACACCCGGAGCATTTGACACATTGGAGGACGTGCCAGTGAAACATTGAGATTTTATTGCTGCAACATACTTTATTTGTTTGTTCATGTCCGTAAATGACAAGTCTGCTTACATTGCCTTAAGATCTTAAGGGACCTTGAGTTGCAATTTGAAACCTATAATTAAGAAGAGCGAAGGGAAAGTTTCTCACAAGTCTCCAGAGAATACTCCACACCCAAAGCAAGTTTTCCGTTATGGTTTACATCCACATTTGGTCTACAGAACACTTGCGCGTGAGTGTGTTAGTGAGTTGTCTATTGTTGTACATGTTCCCTTTGGAAGGAGACAGTAAAACTCACTTGAAAATTCACCCACACAATGTCAGGGTCCAGATTCATTCATATGAAGGCACTCGTGATGTGTTGGGTGAAATTGCTCAGAAAAATAGAAGTTGTGTAAACAATACTAGGAAATTTGACTCTTTGAGCATTGTGTTTGTTATCATATTTGGATGCTCAGTATTTCCTTTGCTCCATTCAGCTACTAACCCACTTGATATTCACGTCACTTTCTTGTTGCTTTTTGTGGCGGAGTTGGAATAAGAGGCAGGGCAGCTAGTGAACTCCGCTGACGAGTTCTGAGTGTTGCCCAGTGGTTGTCATGTTCCAGTCTATGATGGCACAGTCTGTACAATATATTGGAACTTGGCAGAACCATGACCCTTTAGTGGATTGCAACCCATTTTTAAGAAACAAAATCTACCAAAACATTTATACTTTCTGTGATACCCCATTGGCGCCCTCAGGTCTGGGCTACACTAGCAATTTTTTGCCAGCACAGTAAAGCCAGTTAGCTCTGACCTCCTAAGTGATCATCCCGAACAGATGGGAGAAACTCAAGGTGAGTAAATGGGCTGTCATTTATAGAGCGCAGGGACACATCGTCTCTGACTTCATGGCTCCCGCCTGCTAGCGTGGCTCTGCAGAGACATCTGTTGTTCCAGGAGCCACTCACATATTTAATAAGCAGCAACAATAGCTCCAGTTGTCACCTGAGAAAATGTTTTCTCAGGTGACGTCCTGGCAAGTTTCCCTCTGCAGTTCAGTAGCTTGGATGGATGGAGCCTCTCTTTAAAATGTAACAAGCAATCTTCTGTTACATTGTGGGGTCATTCTGCTGCCCTGGTTGGCTCAGATTTCTGGGCACTAACTTCTCCCTCACTTTCTGTCACCCAATCTCTAACAGCAGGTGTAACTCATACATTGGCTTTCAGCTCATGCAGTAGAGGCTTGTGCACTGAGCTCCAGAGATCCCCAGTTAGATCCTGCCCACTGATGACCCGGGTCTCTCGATGTTACACATATGCAAAAGAGGATGCCAGCTCCTGCTGTACATGGGCTGTCAAGGGGTGGTTTTGATGTACTGTGCCTTAGTAGGGCAGAAGTGGATGGAACTGAGGCAGGGGGAGGGGAGGGTGCTTGGGCAGACATGCCTTATGTTCATCGGACTACACCTGTAACTAATCTATATTCTATGTATTCTCACCCTCAGTTTTTCTGCTCTCCAAATTGCTATGCCACTCCTTGCCTCAGTTTCCTCATCTGTAAAATGGGAGTAATAATCCCTACCTACCATAACCTAAGGGTTGAATTAATTCATCTGTAAAAGAAGTGACTTGGAATCCTCAAAGGAAAGTGTCACTCTAAAGGCAAAGTATTATCATTAAAGCCATGGGGATGAGAGGACAATGGTCTGCCTTTCCTGGAGTGTGGCAGAAGGCTCCAAAATTGGTGATGTGTCCATTGTTCATGTTACTACAAGTAGAAGCAGTGTTGAAAGGGAGAAATCCACATGAGCTTTGGAGAGGTGACTTGTCTAGGGATATTAGAGTAAGACAAGAGGGATGAGATCACATATTTTATTGGACCAACATCTGTTGTCTCTTTCACCACCAGAAGTTGGTCCAACAGAAGACATTATCTTGCCCATCTTGTCTCTCCAATATCCTGGGACCAATAAGGCTACAACATCACTGTAAACAACCATGGAAGTTGTCCAGAGCTACACAGCTTCCTGCTGTGAAAAGCTCAACACAGCTCGTGTGCGTTCATGTCTCACTCACAGTTCAGCTGAATGAAATAAAAAAACATCTGAGAATGATCAGTGCCCTGTAAATGTCACTGTTTTACAAAAGACGACATTGACTTATCAGGGATTACCATATACACACATGTTTTATCTCCACGAGATGTTTTCAGGAAGTTGAATAAGCCAGTCTATGTGCTGACATGCATTGTAAGCAGAAGCTCAACTTGAAATATTAGGCCAATAACACGGATAATATACACCCAGTTGCACTGCAATCCATCTAACAGGATGACTCGAGTCTAGTTTTGCCAGCTCCATTTAAAGTGGACCGTCTGGGATAATTCCACATTGCCCTGGTTCTTGTTTGGTTTTTCATGTTCTGGAGTTCTCAAAGTTTGACAAGAAGGTGCCACTTTAATTGAGAGGAAAACATTCGTCTTTATACCAGCTTACTCTTTACAAGGTTTTCTGAGCAGAAGATTCTGACCTTAGAGAGGGTGTAGAAAAAAATCATTTTATTTAAGGTTCTCTAGAGCTGTGGCACAAGTCCCTCATTGTGCAAATCAGTTGGCCAGCAAAGTTTAGGGTTAAGACTTTCCCACTCATTGCTTTAGAAGAAGACAACTCATATCAGTGTAACATTTCAACCAGGGAAAGGATCAGAAGCTACCAAATGCATAATGAAATATTTGAAGTATCTGAGAATCAGCTCCAGAGAAACTATTGTCTCCAGAGCAATCTATCACGCTGCGCTCATTCTGTGCTAGTCCTGTGAATACCTGTCCACACGTTGTCCGAGTGTTGGCTTACCAAAAAGATCAGCTAAGTCAGTGCGGAGTAGAACTTATACTCAGAAACCCTGGAAGTTGATTGTGAGTAACTTTTTTTTAGCATGATTTCATGACAGCAGGTCTGTGAAACGGCTTACGATCTGGCATTCCAGCTCAGTGCATCTGCGGCCTGGAGAAAAATGAAGTGTTATGCCCATGACCTCTAACTTGGTAGATAATTCAGATAAAAGTTCCAGCGAGCAGAATAAATGTCATTTGTCATTATTTTGGCATTGAATCCATAGTGCACAGAATCTGATGATTAGGAAATGGACCGGTTTAAAATCTAATTAATTCTGATATGGAAATATTTGAGGCATACATTCCCTCCCCCTGCCCCTTAACTGTCAAGAACATTCTTTATTTCTTTGGCATTTCACATTAATGTTGAATTCTCCAAACTCTTGTAGCAGGGCCTCTTAGCTGGATGAAAAAAATCCAGGAGAAAGTTGTGGATTTCCTACCATCTTCCTTATGTTTTTTATTCTTGCATAAGCTTTCAGAGTGAAATCCTTCTAGTTTTCTAGGGATATTTGCTGCCCCATGGGCAAGATTGTCTTATCAAAATCAGATAACCAATTTGCAGCTACTTAAGTGTGGTGAATCTTTGGGCTGGTCTACATGCTCTGATTGAACTAAAGGTGTGACTTAAAATGGATTTAATTAAAAGGTTGTGTGGACTCTCTTAAATCAATAGAAACCTGGTGTCTGTCAATTTAGCTCAAGTCCTGCTTCATATTTAGGCCAGGTCTCCACTATGGTCTTTTGCCAGTGTAACAATGTAAGTTGGGGGTTAGTTGGGGGTGTTTGTGTGATTTTTTTTTTAATGACAAATTTATATTGGAAAAAGCTTTAGTCTAGATATATGGGCAAAAAAAAAAGTACATTTACGCATACAGCATGTTTTGTTCAGGAAAAAAGTACAAACTATAATGGCAAAAGCACTCCTTTGTCTATATAAGTTCTGTCATCTACACTAGGAGGGTTTGCTAGTATAGATATACAGTACTGGCAAACTTTTTCTAATGTAAAGTAAGCCTAGGAATCTCTCCTGAGTTCTCTGCCTCTGTGTGTGTGTGTGTGTGTGTGTGTTTGAAATCCAAGTGGAGACTGACTGCGGATCTACTCAGCTGAGCTGCTTGTTCTCCAACTGCATCATTTCCACTTCACTGACTAGTGACCCTCACAGATGGGGTCTGGTCGACCTCCCTTCTCTGACACCAGTGTAAATCCATTGGCCTCAGTGAAGTGACTTCTGGATTACACTAGTGGAAGTGAGAAGAGATTCTGTCAGTATGGAACTCCACGGTATCGGCCCATGTAGAATCCAAACTTTCCTGCTTCAAAACCTCTAAATCTTAGTACATGAGCTAAAGAAAAATCTCAGTTAGCTGTTAGCAACTAGGGCCAAAGACACACAGTGAATAGTTTGAATTCTGCCCACTTGAGGGCCCTTGTGCATTCACACTTTTTACAATTCACACTCCATTGCACCACACTCCCTTTTTGACAACAAACATTACTACATGACCCCAGGAGGGGGGACTGAAGGCTGAGCCTCACTACCCCAGGTGGGGGTAGGGAATGGGGGGTGGAGCCAAAGTCCAAGGCCCTCTGCCCTGGGCAGGGGCCACCAATGCCGAACCCCAAGAGGTTCAGCCTCAGAGCTGTGGGGGGGCTGTAACCTCAGCCCTGTGCCCCAGGGCTAAAGCCTGATGGCTTCAGCTTTAGCCTGAGATCTCAGCAAGTCTAATGCCATCTACGGCGACCCCATTAAAATGGGGTCCTGATCCACTTTGGGGTCCCGACCCACAGTTTGAGAACCGCTGAACTGGAAGGTCACAGCAGCCCAATTGTATACGCAAGAATAGAACCTGTGTCTTTTAATGCCCAGTTCAGGGCCCTAAATCCTAGAACAGGCTGCCCTCATTTCCAGCTAGCATTAACTAACGCACGCCTTGTGGACAGTAAGGAATGAACACAATGAGACTCCATGTAGTCAGGTTTGAGGCATGTTAAAATTAGATAAAAATGTGTAAGGGATATAAACCCTCATGCTTCAGGACATAAGGCAACCACAAACAGATAGTGGTCAGGAAGAAACTTTCACCCTGGGGGCAAATTAGTAGATATCCACTATGGGTGTTTAAATGACTTCATTAGAAGTATCCACTACTGGCCACCAATGTTCCCTCTAATTTTTGATAGGCTGTGCGTGTAAAATATTTCTTCTGTGCAAATTTTTGTGTGCACAATGTTTCGCTGTGTGCGCATGTTTTAGGATCTGTGTGAGCATGCACACAGCTTAGAGGGAACGGTGCTGGCCACTGTTGGAGACAGGATACTAAATTGATGGATCACAGTTCTGATCCAATCTGTCCATTCCTATGTGGCAAGTGGTTCTTAGCAGGGCTGTGCAAATAGTTGAATTTTCAGTTCAGGTCTGAAAAACTGGGGCAGGAGTCATTTTGAGTCAACCCAAAATGAAAATGTTTTGAAATTTTCAGTAAAACAAAATGCTGAAAAAAGTTGAGTTTCATATCAACTGAACATTTCAGTCAGCTCGAACTGAAATCTTTTGTTTTGATTTGAGGGGTTTTAAAACATTTTAAATTAAAAAAAAAACCTAAGGGGAATTCCAAAAGGAAAAAGTTTCTAAAACAAAAAATTAACACATTTTGGTTTTGAAATACCCAAACAAACCATTCTGAGGTTTGCAACAACAAAAATTGCTGAAACAATTTGAAATAACCAAAATTTGCAAATTGTTTTGTTCCATGCAAATCTGCATTTTTTTTTAATCAAAACAAAAAAAGCTATACAAACAAAAATTGCCCCAGTCTGTCGTTGAGAAACTTGCCTGGCTACTGTCCGTGCTTTAGCTGGTCTGTGGACAAACAGACAGCTTCAATTTCCAGAGCTGTCAAGCCAGCACTTAAAAAACAAATGGACAAACAAACAAAAACCCTTCTGAGATTAAAGTAAACCAAAGTAGGAAAAGCAGGAATCTGATTTAGCAACCTGCAGCTTTTTTGTATTTGTTGTCCCAAGGATTTAGAACAAAGTCTAAATCACACAGTGCAGGTGACCGAGTGCAGCATTTTGTCTCAAAAATCAGTTTTGAGAAAGGAGTTAGCTGGCTTTTGTCACGCCAGACAATTGGTTATAGTGGAATTGGAGATACAGTGCTGGAGATATTCAACATTTTTCTTTAATCTTTTCTTGGGTCACGTCACATGGCAAACACATCTAGTCTCTCTGTCGATTTCCCCCCACCCCCAACATATCTCGTGTCCAACACCTGTCCAAACAAACATCATCTGGTTCAATGGAGGAGAATTATATTCTGGAAGTTGCTGAGACTCAAATGCAATTCTAACAGGATTCTACATCACAGATGAGCCTTAATCCAATTCATCTCCGAATGATACCGTACTGGAATCATGTGGCCAAACTGCCAGACTTGCTGGATGTGAAGTGCTGTCAGCTGTACTGAAGTCTATTCATTCACTGGACAATAAAACCAAGAAAATCCCATAATCTCACCCATCAAATGTCTTCCTTGTGGATGTGGATGCCCTACAGTGGACAGGAAGCATATTAAAATGGATATGATTTGTGGGGTTTATCCATGATCGGTGAGCCCATCACATCGCAGAAGTTCGACAGTGGGCTGCCAGGTCAGTACTTGGATGGGAGAACTCCCAGAAAAAGGTAGATATTTGTGATGGGGTGAGATCCCCCACACTAGCCTGAACTGGGCTAGGTGGGTCCAATCAGCTAATTAGGCTGCAAACAGGGGAGCTTTTGGCTGGAGGCAGCTAATTAGGGAACAGGCTCACCTGTGCAGGAACAGGCAGGGCCTATAAAGCTAGGTAGCAGGTGACAGCTGGGGGTATGCTGAGAAAGGATGGTCATTCCCAAGGAAGGAGGGTTTGGAGTTGGTACACCCAGAGAGATAAGGGAAGCAGAGGCAGGAAGAAGCAGTGAGGGCTGAGGGAGGAAGGCCCAGAGCTGCTGAGCTAAGGGTCCCTGGACTGGAACCCGGAGTAGAAGGTGGGTTCAGGTTCCGTTACCAGACACTGAAGGGGTGATTCTGGGGCAGTGAATGGGAAGATTCCCTAGGACTGTTGATAGACTGAACCCGGGAAGAGGGAACCCTGAGTGATCTAGCTAGAGGGCTAAGTCACAAAAGAGATGCAGAGCGAAAGGCGCTGCAGATTGGAGTTGGAGCGACAGGCGTGCAAGCTACAGATGGGGGTGTTGGCCTCGTGAGCTAATCACCTGAGTGACCAGAAGGAAGCACCAGTGAGGCAGCGAGTGGAGCACCTCCTTGACAGGGTTACAGGAAGTAGTGCTGTTACCTGTGTCTCTCTTTGCCAACAGTGGTGAGCCAATAACACCAGATTGGTGTTTAAGGGATGGGCCTGGTTTTGCTGGAGGTGTCATCTAAGGCAGAAAACTGAGCTCTTGATCATTGATCATCTTGTTATGTGGATGTACATTAAAAATATAAGAACAGAAAAGAAACTTCCCTTGTGACAGAGGAGCAGTGCTGTTGATCACACCTCATTCCACAGCTTTAGGCAAAGTCTGCGATATGCTGGGCCCAGCCCACTGAGTGCCTTGATGATAAGGGCCAAGACATTGAACTTGAGTTCCTTCCTCAGGGTTGAACAACTTGGGTGGAAGTAATAAGGCCACAGAGGACAACTCCCCACAGGACAATCAAGCCTGTTGTACTTTGCACCTGGAATGGTTTTGCTGACAATTCCACCCCTTGGGAGAGGGCTGATGGCAGGGTGTTCTCTGTGAGGGGCCTTCATTTTGGAAACCCCACAGCCCTTCCCCAGGTCTGAAACAATATGCTGACCTCCAAGAGATCTGGATTTCCTGAACATTTGGAGGAGATGGGAGATAGTTCAGGGCTGGTATTTTGAGGTTTTTAATGTTTCTTTTTGGAGAGTTTAATCTTGACTACATGTATGAAGTTATGCTGCTGGATTTGTTGTTTGTTTAATTGGTTTGTTTTAGGGCAGTGCCTAGAAACCCCAACTGAGATCTGGGCCCCATTGTGCTAGGCACTGTACAAACACATTGTGAGTGATAGTCCCTGCCCTAATGAGCTTACACTCTAAATAAGCAAGATGGACAAAGTATGGGAAGGGAAAGGGGGTTGAAGGTCATATGGTATCAAAGGTGGCTTTAAAGGTTTGTCTACAGTGCCTATAGCATGAAGACTGGTACATGTTCTTTTTCTCTCTTTCACTTAGTCTCTAAGCAATGGCACAAAGAATCTCCAATAGTCATAAGGGAAACCTGCATTGTAGTGATGGCATTAGAATGGTGCAAGAGCCTCATTGCCACTCATTCTCTCTGCGTGGGATCACGTCTCCCTTCAGAGGTGACCTCGGAGAATACAGAGGCTTAGTGCTTAGACAAGGTCCTCCTTTAGAGCCCAGCGGCCAGAGGTGGGCAATGCTAGTCCGATTTCAGCTGACACCCATGAGGTCTTTATCACTTGTAGCACCGCAGGGCCCTACCTAAGACTGAGATCCCATTGGACTAGGCAGAGAACAAGAGACAGTGCCTGAAGATCTTACAATTTAACTAGAGAAAGAATAAGTGGGGGGTGGACGTTACTCCCCTTTCACAGGAGAAAGTGCAGGGACTTAGAGAAGTTGAAGGTGCAGTTTGCTAAAGCACTAAGGCCTGGGCTATAGTGGGTGGGGGGCAGTTCGAACTAAGTTATGCAACTTCAGCTATGCTATTTGCATAGCTGAAGTTGAAGTATCTTATTTCGACTTACCTGGCCGTCCTCATGGCGGCGAGTCGAACGCAGTCTCTCCCCTGTTGACTCCGCGTATTCCTCTTGCAGAGCTCGAGTTCTGGAGTAAACAGTGAGCGTGTTCAGAGATCGATTTATCGTGTCTAGATGAGACGTGGTAAATTGATCCCCGATACATCGAACACTACCTGCTGATTCGGTGGGTAGTATAGACGTATCCTAAGTCTGCTTCCAATTGAAGTCTGTTGTTATCTCTTTGTTCCCTTGTACTCCTTTATCCCTCTATTGTCTTATCCTGAGACTACAAGCTCCTAGGGGCACAGGCTGTCTTTTGTTCTGTTTGTACAGTGCCAGCACAATGGGGTCTTGGACCATGACTATGGCTCCTAGGTGCTATGGTAAAGCAAACAGCAATAAGTCAGTTGTGAAACTCTCACCCTAAGCAATGTACCCAAGATCACAAAAGAGGTCTGGGATAGAGCCAGGAGTTGAATCTATTTTACCCAAGGTCTACTCCAGTACCTTTTCCACAAAACCAACCATTTCCATTGTGGTAGTGTCAATAACAAAAGGCCACTGCTTCTACACAGAAGGTGGCATGTTCATTACCCCAACAGTTTACCTTCAACATTCAATCACTGCTTGTGAAATAATGAGTCCGGAAAGGAAATCACCTCAGTATTTTCCTAGAGAGCTGTAAAATTCTGGTAGCAAGGATATTCTGCTATGTTTTGGTGAGCCAAAATAGTAGCTGTCCGATTAGCAAGGCCCATAAGGTATCCTAAACTTCCTTAAATCTGTTTCTTATAATCCATACACGTATCATCAACTAGGTGAAATCCCAGTATGCTCCAGGAGATGTCTCTCCCTGGGTCCAAGAGAGGAGAATCCAATGTGAAGGCTGAAGTTTTACAGGCCACAGCCGCTGATGGCAGTGGCCAGCTGGCATCCGTTCAGAGCCAACATTGCTGTTCGTCTCGTAATTACACTTCATTCCAGAGTCATCTCCTGAGCTGGAATTGCAGCAAAACTTTCCCCCCATTTCGTCACTTTTTTTTTTTTTTAAAGCACTATTCTATGTGTGTGTTCATGTAGATCTGTTTGGAGGGGAGCTTTCTGTCGAGTCAAAAATGCGGCTGAAATAGGTTTCTATCCAAGACTACATCTGTTTTTCTTAAGACAAGACATTAGAGGGATAATATCGCTCCCCACAAGGGGATTTTTCTGCTTGCTGAAGTGAACTTTTATGTTTTTGGATTGGGTCTTTTTTTCTGTGGCCCACCATTGACAGATGCAACACTAAGGGCAATCAGATACCCTTCCCAAAGCTAAAAGGAAGGAGCCTTCTTGCAGTCTGCATGCGGAGACTCATGGTGGGGAGTTCTGTTCTTTAAGCCCCGGAACATGACTTGCTGATGGCAAATGCTGGGGTGGCTGGAGGTGGAGATGAGTGTCGAGTACCTTGATATATTGGTATCTCAGGCCCGAGAGATTTGTTCTTCTGAATCGTTTCACTAGGATCCTGAAGCCATCCCGGCTGTTGCTCAGCTGGTGTCTGAGGCAGGGTGTATATTCTATTCATGTCCTCTTGCTGTCTATAATGGGTGCCCACCCCACACAGGACTGGAAGGGGTTAAGATGATTAGGCTGGCCAATCCAACTGGAGGAGGAGCCAGGGAGCAGGGAACTAAAATTGATTTCAGGCAGGTTGATCTGTGCAGGTACAGGTGGGACCTATGAAACCAGGAAGCTGGCTACAGATAGGAGGTGGAGGTGCTGCAGAAAGGCAGGGAAGTAGGCTGCAGACCCTCCCTGAGTGGAGGGAGTTGGGAGGCTGGCAAACCCAAAGAGACGGGAAGCCAGAGAAATGGGAAGAAAACAGGAAGAAGCTGAGGAAAACAGCAGCCAGGGGTAAGACAGTGCAGAGACTTTGGTTGTTTGTTTTAGGGTCACTGGGCTGGAACCCAGTGCAGAGGATGGGCCTGGGTTCCGGTACCATCCACTGGGAAGTTGCAAGGCCAGTCAGACAATGGGTCTGGAAGGACTGTGAATTCCCCAGAAGCAGGATGATCGTGGTGACCTGGTCAGAGGGTCAAACTATGAAGGGGAGACTTCAGTCCCTGGAGCGAGCGAGGCTGCAGGGCAAGACTGCATGGGGGTGTAAATGTCAGAGGTTCAATAAGGATTTTCGAAAGGAATCACAGGGACACTGATGGCAAACTAACAACTTGTTTATTTATTAAGGGACAGGGAAGTGGGTGGATTTAAAGACTAATTACAGCAGTTAACTATTGAACAATTCTATTAGACAGGTTTTTCTTACTGAGTGATTGATCTAATACAACATTTACAACAAGGAAAAACTACTTTTACTACCAAAGGTACACAAATATTTACATGAGAAAGCTTTACAGCATGAGAGACACGAGTGGCCTTTCAAATTCTGAGGTAAAAATTATAGAGGGGAAGGCCACATGGGTAACAATTCAAACTTTGAGGTAAACCCTGACAGGAACGAGGGACACAAGCAACAGTTCAATTCCTGAGGTAAAAACTACAACAAGGGGATACACAAATAACACTTCAAACTCCAAAATAAACACTCACAAAAATGAGACACACAAGCAGCATTACGAACTCGACTGGCAATCGTTACGTGCTCAGGAGAAGATACGGGAGTGGAGAGGTGTTGTCCGGGTTGATCAGGCCTGGACTGCACGTGAAACGCCTCTGGAACTTTTGGCGCCAATTCAGAAAAAAATAGGCTGAGGGAAAACACCCTCAGAACCTGATTGGGCCTATGCAAAGAGGGCCTTGTAACGAGGCAGATTAGTCGTATGTCTGGCAGGTGCGCTTACCACAGGTGTAGGTGGCGCCCTGTTACTCTATTTCCGCCGGGCAGAGATCACAGCTCAGTTGTCACAGCTGGAAAAAAGCGGGAGACACAGACCCAAGCGGCTAGGACAACCATGCAGTCCGACATATACATGGAAGCTATATTTAACAGGGGGAAGACACAGCCTGATGGAGAGCTAATTCCCAGGATGACCAGCAGGAGACGCTGCTAGAGGTGAGGGAAACCTGTGACCCTACCCTTATAATATAAACCTGTCTTTATCTCCACCTATGCTCTGCGAAATATTTCAACGGTGGAATGCTTTTCTATGGGGAGAGGAGTTCCTCAAATAAACCTCCATCTCCCTCCTCCACTCAGGCTGCCACAATGTATATAAACTCGGTGTCATGCTGAACTTTCCACCTACTCCCACCTCTTTTATGTCTGAAAAATGCATCACCACCTCTCCAGCTTTGTTTGGATGTTCCACGGCCTTGATTCTACCTGTTGCTGGACACCCCATCAATTACTCCACTCCTGCTTTTCTTGTCTAGTGCAGCTCTGGTGTCCTTTCCAGTCCGGATTCCGACATGCATATCATGGGACCGCCTACCTTCTGACAATTAAAAGGAAAATACATCACATCATCTTCACCCTCAAATGACCCTACTGGTTTTGCAGTCTTTTCAGGATCCAGTGTACACTGCTTTCTTTGAAGGATAAGTACCTGTCACTTATGGGCAACCCTACATGGACCTGCAAGTTCCTCTCTTTCTCCATTTAAACCTCCACTCTTCTTTCTCATAATCAGATCACTGATGTTTTTGCAAGAAACTTCCCCTCTGCAGTGTCTGTCATCTGGAACAGCCTCCCAGCTGCTTTTCACCTCCTTGGCTCCATCTTTTTCTAGCTTCATCCAAAGTCTTCATCTTTTCTCCTTTGTCCATAGCTCTCCCCCACCAGCTGTTATTTATCATGTAACTCGGCAAAGTGGTCAGACAGTTTGCATGACAGACACAGCACGTCATAAAGTTGTATCGTCCTCTCCAGGGAGTTCACCAAGAAAGTTACTCATTTCATGGTTTAGCTATTTTATCCAGTTACTTAACACTTCAGCCCACAAGTTGCTCACCTCCTGCTCTCTTCCCAAAAGCTTTGGAAATGCTGATGAAAATCTTCTTGGATTTGGGTTTAAGGTCTCTGGATTGAACTCCCTAAAGGTGATTCTCTCTTTTCCACTGTTTTTTTGTCCTTCTTCCCGCAGAATTTTACTCCTGATTTCCAGTCAATCAGTTGTGCAGTGTCTAGAGAAGTTATTTACAGTGTCTCTTGGAGAACTGAGTCATTTTGTGGTTGGATTCAAATCTGAGGTGCGTGACACTCATCACAGCTCACCATGAGAAATCTATCCATTGCAGCAGTTTGTGCAATGCATCCGAGATTAGGGCTGATTAAATCTCGCATCAGCATTTCAAATTAACTCCTAACTATAACGTTTGGTGAGGAGGTTTTTAGAAGGTGTATTCTAGGAATCAGCAAACCAATTTAAATAACATTAAAAGCCACCCACACCTCCATCTAAAACTTCGAGCCAATCAAATTCAAACTTTTTTTCCCTTTTAGTGGCAAACTGAAAACACTCCTGATTATTTGTCTCTTCAGATTGTGCTGGTTGGATGAGGAATTGAGAAGTAAAAGTACCCCACAAAAAGCTTGTTCTTTTTCTTGATCACCCAGGGCAGACATTTTCAGAAAGCCCTGTCCAGAGGAGATGTTCAGTCCAATATTACAGACCCCAGACTGTAAACTCTTTGAGACAGAATTATTTTTGTTATGTTGTAGAGCACCTAGTACAACAGGGCCTTGATGCATGACTGGGGCTCTTAAGTTATACTTCAATAGAAATAATAAATGTAAGCATCTCAATGTTTGGCTGATGGTCTGAACTTCAACCTCCATTCTTGTCAAAGTTCACCCAGTGCTAGAGTGCATGTTCATTGATTATTCTTACTGTTTTGAAAAGCGTTCATCTTCCTTTGACTGAAACTTTTTTGCATGCCCTAAATTTTGTACTCAGTGTAACAGGGGAAGATTCTAATAATTATATTAATAGAACACTTTCTCTTTGAGAATTTCACAACTCTTCATTAAGGCTTTCTGTCACCAAGGTACTTAAGCATATGCATAATTTTAAACACATGGGTAGTATCATTGAAGTTGGAAAAAATGCTCCTGGTAAGTCCATTAAATTGAGTCACTCAGCTACTGCTACAATAGGGACTTCAGCAAGATGGTGAACTTAATGTTAGGCTTATGCTGGAGTATCTTGGTGACTCATGGCAAAGGCAAGTCTCACCGGATACTTACATGTTTATTAGACCCATTTTACAGAGAGGGAGCCTATATTGCTTACCCAGGTTCACATAATGACTTACATCAGCGTCTTCTTTCTGCTCTTTCAAAGAAACCAACTTTGTTCCTGGTGAAAAATGGGTTCATTGTTGACACCAGTTCAAACACAACTGAATGTATTTTATTGTTTTGAGGCAGACCTCATACCGGGCTTGTCCAGTGCTGGCTTGCTGATTTAAAGGGCCATTATCCTGAACACATTAATATGTGATATGCTCCACAGGCTACCTTGGCCTAGAATGGGAACCCCATTAAGAGCAGGAAAAGCCTATGTGCTTGAAAGGAGACATGTTCACAAGAGATGTTTGCATAAAACTTTTCAGCGTAATTTCTTTTTTGTCTGTTAGTCTCCTAGGTTTGGAACCATGGCCCTCGATGTCGGTCTTTATTTAGCCCTTTGATGATGACCTGAGAGTCCTATCTCTCACAGAGTGGTCTCTGCACCTGCATACCTTCCCCACACACTAGATCTCTGATAATGCTAGTCCAGGGAAAATCATCAGACCCTCCAAAATACGCTTTTGAATGCAGCCGTGCCTAGGCTGTAGCTGTGTGCTAGGGCTATGCAACAAAAGAGGTGGCAGAGGTTCCAGAGCAAAGCTGGCAGAGCCCAGAAGGGGCAGCAATGGGGAGGTATGTTCTGCTTTGTGCAAAGCGAATATTACCAAGGGTTTGCTGCCGCAGGGTGCTGAGGTTTCAAAAGAGTCAGAGAAACTGTACAGTGGAGTGTTATCCCATTACAAAGTGACAGATCAAACACTGTGACATTTCACTGGATAATCACCATGACTGTTACAGTACTGGCTGTGGACCCTGAGGTGGGGTCTATTGGGCCTTTTCTGCCACCCATTAGAGGTGTCAGTGCTCTGACCTCCCCACATAAGGAAAAATCTGCTCAGGTCAGATTACCAACAAAACTTAGTCCTCCAGAGACCTAGAAGGGCCAAGAGGAGACACTGACCAATAGGAAGCCAGCAGACCATTAAGAAGGCTTGCCTGCTTCTTCTGAAGAGCAGCATACTGCTGAAGGAGGCTGGGAGAGGAACTCCTCAGTTCTTGTCCAAAACTCCAGGGCCAATCAAGACCTTGGCTTCATCACTGCAACTAAGCAGTCACCTCTTGTGCACTTGTTAGTGTAAAGGTACAGACAGCACAATCTTGACTTCGTTTGTTGTTACCCATTTCAGATTGACACCGAGCTCATAGCACTTGCTGTTCTGCTCCATCCCAACTGCCACAGACCCCAAAGAGGGATTAGGGTGGAAGTGTGCTAGGAACTGTGCAAACGCATCTCAGGACAATGTCTGCCCCACATATGCCCAATACCCCATGGAGAAGGACTGCCGGTTCCTGATGCAGCAGAATCATTCTCACTTGAGTCAGACGAGGAAGAGGAGGAAACTTCTCGTCCTGAACCATCAATGTCACAGGACCCACATTTTCTCCCATCCTCCTCCTCTGAACCACACCTCATAACACAAGCTGAACTGAATTACCTTGTCAGGGATTTGGAACTACCCAAGAGTAAGGCAGAGCTGTTGGGCTCCAGACTACAGCAGTGGAATCTCCTGGCAGGTGATGTTAGGGTTTCCATGTTGTGTGACCGTCAAAAGGATCTTGTCCCATTCTTCTTTATGGAAGGTGATCTTGTAGCCTGCAACAACATCGATGGTGTGATGGCAGCCCTCAACATCGTTCACGATCCAGATGAGTGGAGACTCTTCATTGATTCATCGAAGACGAGTCTTAAAGCTGTTTTGCTGCATAATGGCAATGTTTTGCCATCAATTCCAGTTGGTCATGGAGTCCATATGAAGGAAACCTATGACAACATGAAACAACTTTTGAGGTGCATAAATGATGACCAACATCAGTGGCAGCTTTGTGGCGATTTGAAGGTTGTTGCTCTCTTGCTTGGTCTGCAGACTGGATACACAAAGTACTGCTGTTTTCTCTGCGAATGGGATAGTCGTGCAAGAGATTCCCACTACATCAAGAAAGATTGGCCACTCCGACAGTCATTGGAGCCTGGGAGGAAAAGTGTTCAGCATCCACCAGTTGTTGAATCAAGGAAGATTTTGTTACCACCCTTACACATCAAGCTGAGTCTGATGAAGAACTTTGTCAAGGCCATTGACAAAACACAAGCAGCTTTCAAGTACCTCCGTGGAAAATTTCCAAGGTTAAGTGAAACTAAGATAAAGGAAGGTGTCTTTGTTGCTCCTCAGATTCGTGAACTTCTTCGAGATGATGCATTTGACCATGCACTGCATGGCAAGGAAAAGACGGCATGGAAAGCCTTCCAGTCAGTGGCAATACATTTTCTCAGAAACAACAAGGCAGACAACTACAGGTTGTTGGTGGAAAACCTCCTCAAGGCATATAAAAGCCTTGGTTGCAACGTGTCACTAAAGATACATTTTTTGCACTCTCATCTAGATTTTTTTTCCACCGAACTGTGGAGCAGTGAGCGACAAGCACGGCGAGCGATTTCACCAGGACATTGCAACAATGGAGAAACGCTATCAGGGCAAATGGAGCCCATCAATGCTTGCAGACTATTGCTGGACAGTGACAAGAGATGCTCCATTTAATGAATACAAGAGACAAGCCAAGAAGCACCGAGTAGACACTGAATAGGACTAAACTATGTACATAATAGTTTTTTGCCTTTTGTTTCATAATACATTTTATTTATATAACCCTTTTAAAAATCAGCAAAGTGTTACATAAACAGGACAGGTGAAATATTATCATGTGAAGCAACCATAAACACATGAAAAGACCTAGGTTTACAATTTATGATTAAAACTCTACTATCTACACAATATATATAGACATAAAATGTAAAAACTTAAATATCTTAGAAACAGTAGCCAATCAATTGTTTTAATTGTCATATTTGAATTCAGCACATCAAAATACATAATAAATATCACATTTTATCTCTGAAGCAGATGACTTCTAAAAAATTGTAGACCAATGATATTAGTGTGCCAGAGATGAATCACCCGCTGAGGCCAAATAACTGATCTTTTAGGCCACGTGCACAGGATATAAACAGAACAATAACGCAGGAAAAGGAGTAACATGGCCACATAAAACAGTTGGAAAACATATTTTAAAGATAACATGATCCCTCCATTAAAAAAAAAAAAAGCGCCAAGCAAAAACTGTCCTACTCAGTGAGAAACATAGTCCTAGAATGGTATTAGAATTCCAATCTCTGCAGGAATTGAGGCCTGGTCTGAAGCCAATGGGAAGATCCTTATTGACATTAAAGGGGTTTGGAGTGTGTCCTTTGTGCTGTAAGAGATTAAAGGACATTAAAAAAATTGGAGGCGGTTTAGCGGGGAAGGGTAAAATAAGAGATTGGCCTGAACTGCAAAATTTGAATCAGGATCCAGATTTGAAACCTTGTGAAGTTCGAGGGATTTGGGATTCTAGTTTGGTGAATTATACACGGAGGAACTGCCACAAAATGTGAGTCTGGATCCACACTTGAAGGCTGGAGACTTGCTTCCCCCCTGCTCCCCTAAATGGAGTTAGTCAGCTCTAGGGTTTTGTTTAGGGCTTATCTCTAGTTAAGATAGATAGTTACATGCACATTAGCCAAAGTCAGCATGTTCTTGGCATTTGATGATTGGGTTTCTATTTGTCCTGACTGGGAAAAAAAAGAACACGAATAAACAACTGCAATCACATGAGAAAATAATGCATAAACTGCGAGACAGAAGGGGTATTCTACATGATAGCTGGAGTTCCTTCATGGATTAAATAAACCACAGTGATAATGTACTGGGACTAATAGTTCCAGTGGACAACCAAGTGCCTCACATGATGGTGAGTCATAGAGCTGTTCCTTTGCTTCCTCCTTCCCGCTCATCACAGGGGGCGGGTGCATGGATGAGTAGCGTAAGAGGTTTTACAGAGTGTTCTCTACACTCTATAAAAGTCAGAGCTCGGCATAGATTCCCATGTATCCTAATGCCGAGTTCAGTGCCCTGTCAGCTAGAGCAGAGGTGCTCAACTTCTTTCAGATCACAATCTCATTCCCATCTAGCAGGGGAAATCTAGATAAGGGAAGAACAAGGTGGTCCTGATATTTTAGATGATGAGCCAGAAGCAGGCAGCCTTTGAAGATGTCATCCTCCTAAACATGCTTGAGCTGACAACCAGGGCATTATCCTTATCTTATGCCTGGGCTACACTGGGATGGGGGTTCGAACTAAGATATGCAACTTCAGCTATGCTATTGGTGTAGCTGAAGTTGAAGTATCTTAGTTCGACTTGCTGCTGTGAGGACGGCCAGATGAGTCGACCGCGGCGGCTCCCCCGTCGACTCCACTTACTCCTCCTGCGGAGTTGGAGTTTCGGAGTTGACAGGAAGCATGTTCGGGGATCGATTTATCCTGTCTAGATGAGACAGGATAAATCGATCCCCGATATATTGAACACTACCCACCGATCCAGCGGGTAGTATAGATGTACCCCGAGTCTCACTGTAAGGCTCTTTCTCCAGTCCTCAGATTATTCTTGTGGCTCTTTTCTGCCTCCTCTCCAATTTTCAGCATCCTTTAAAATGCTGACACTAGACCTGAACGCAGTATTCCAATATCAGTCTTGCCAATGTCATTTACAGAGATAAAATAACCTTCTGACACCTCCTCAGTACTCCCCTGTTTACACATCCCAGGATCGCATTAGACCTTTTTTGCCACAGCATTGCACTGGGAGCTCATGTTCACTTGTTTCTCTCCTGTGACCTCTAAATGCTTTTCAGGGTCCCTGCATTCCACAGGCCCCCATGCTGTAGGTGTGGCCTGCATCCCTCCTTCCCAGATGTAGAACTTCACATTTGGCTATATTAAAATACATTTTGTTTAAACAGGCCCACTTATCAAGCCATCCCAATCATTCTGTGGGACCGTTCTGCCCTCATTATTTGCCACCCTGCCGATCTGTATCCTCCACAAATCTGATTAGCAGTGATTTTCTATTTATTTTCCAATCATTGAAAATGTTGTATAACCTCAGGCCTGTACCGATCCCTGCAGAACCCTTCTAGAAACATCCCCAGTCAACAATGATTCCCCATTGTTGACTACATTTTGAGATCTGTCAGTTAGCCACTTCTTAATCCATTTAACAGGTACTTTATTGTTATTGCAGAGTGCTAACTTTTTAATCACAATATAATGTGGGGCTAAATCAAATGCCTTATGAAAGCCTATGAAGTTACCTTTATCAGCAAAATTTGTGATCCCCTCAAAGAATGAAATCAGGTTTATTTGACAAGTCCTGTTTTCCATCAAATCATGTGGACTGGCATTAATTATATTAGTATCCTTTAATTTTTATCAATTGGATCCCATATCGGTGCCTTCATTATTTCACTCAGGACTGATGTCAGCCTATAATTATCCTGGTTATGTCCCCTTCTCTTTTTTTTTGAATATTAGAACAACATTAGCATTCTTATAGATTTTCTCTGGTATTCCAAGATTTATTAGCAATTAACATCAGCGGGAAAGATATCTCCTCATCCAACTCTTTTTGAACTCTTGGGTGCAAGTTATTCTGGCCTCATGATTTTAAAATGTTTATCCCTAGTAGATGATGCTTAGGAGTTCATTTGGCTCCCACCTAAGCATGTCTTTGCTCCCATGATGATGATCAAAACATTGTGTAGCTTTAGAAAATGAACAACTGAGGGTGAAGGGATTTGGGAAGAGCAGCAGAGACTAGGGTTACCAGATGTCTTGATTTTATAGGGACAGTCGCTATTGTTGGGTCTTTTTCTTATATAGGCTCCTATTACCCCCTCACCTCCTGTCCAGATTTTTCACATTTGCTGTCTGGTCACCCTAGCAGGAACAGAGTTATGGACGAGGAGGAGAATAGAACATGTTCAGGACTCTTTTTCTCTCTGCCTCCTTGTGAGTCCCTCTTATCTCAAGGACTCCTGTGAACATAAGCTGTGAAGCGTGTCAGACCACTGCTCTTACAATGAGGTGTAGTGCGGTCCAGTGAATAGAGCTATGCATTGGAATCCTGGTGATATTCCCAGCTCTGTTGCCGGCCTTCTGTGTGACCTTGGGCAAGCCATTTCCCCTTTCTGTCCTCTTGCTTCCCCTTCTGTGTATTGTCTTTAAATTGTACTCTGTGAAAAATGGTAATGCTGGATTAACAGAAATATGCTGGTTTCTTACAAATATATCAGTTGGATCAGAAATACTAAGGAGGAAGCAGTTGCATTTAAAAAAATAAGGAGGTGGGTGATGTTAATGGAAATCCAAAAACTGGCTGAGATAATGAACTCCTTTCATAAATATTTTATTCATCAAGAATAATGTGACAGGGACTTTCCTACCTTAAATTGTACAACACCTAACATTTAAGGGTAGGTAAGAGAATATGTGGAAGAAGTGAACATACACAAATCTGTTCCAGAATATATACATCCCCAGTGGTAGTTAGGGAATGGCTTAATACATTTACTGTACCACTGGCTAGTATTTTTGAGAAGTAATGGACAGTTGTGAAGGTACCAAAAGAAGAGAGGTATTATATTCTCTGTTCAAAAAAGGAAATATGTATGATCCTGACAATCACTATCCCATAAATCTAGCTGTTTTTCATTTTAAAATAATGGAACAAATATTGAGAGAAAGCTAATCAATACATTGAATGATAATAGAAGTGATCAAAAGACACCATGGGCTTATAAAGAATCCTGTCTGACACACTTGATTGTTTTTTGTGATATAATCTGGATTTTAGGAAAATATATAATTACACTTGTTCTCATCAAATATTACTTAAAAAATTAATTCAAAGTTGAATTGGAGAGGAACTCTGTCATTAAGCTGAAAACTGTGTTCAAGAACTATAAATAAGAAGAGTAGTGATAAAAAGCAGTGTGTTAAATTGTGGGGTAGACATCTAGTGGGTTACTGCAGGGGTCTGTATAAATCCAGGTCTGATTTAACCTCTTCAGAAGGATCTGCTAAAGGAAATAACATTTCAAGAGTATTGCATTTCATCCAATAAAATCTGCAGATGACATTAAATGTGGAGGTATTGCAAACATCAATCAGGCCAGAGAAATAATAGAAAGGCGCCAAAGGAGATAAAGAGTATGAACAGATAGTAATGTGAGATTGGACAAAAGCAAGTTAATATATGCAGAAAAAAATAATCTGAAGCAAATCTGATCAACAAGGAGGAGAAAACTGAGTTATACTGAAAATGATGTAGGAGTGGTAACGGACAGCAAATTATGGCATACAGGAGATTTCAATATGATATGGGTAAAAAATAAAGGGGCATTGAAGTTTTGGACTCCACAGGCAAAAAGATCATGTTACAGAGCAAGGCAGTAATAATTCCACTATTCCGCACTGGTGCGGTCACACCATGAATTCAGTGCTTGGCACTACATCACTGGAAAGATATTGACAAATTGGAGGGAGTTCAGAGAAGAGTAAGAAAAAAAGATCAGGTAGCTGGAGTTACAGCTTAACAGAGATAACATGTAGCATGAAATATGGGCCTTATTCTGAAGCCAATGAAGTTACTCCAGATTTACTCTGGTGTAACTCAGATCAGAATCTGACTCGAGGTGGGGCGGGTGAGTGAGCGAGAGGGAGGAAAGAGTGTGTGTAAGGGACACTCTATGGATATCCGACTGTAAACACCAAGGCTTGCTACTCATATATATATACTGGACCAAAACCTCAGGTGGTGTAAATTAGCATATCTTCTTTGACATCACTGGAGCTATGATGTGTGACGGAGTCAGACCAGAAGGATATAGGAGAGTGCTGGAAGGCAGGTATATTAGTCTCAGGATGTGCAGGTCCCTGTTCCCTGGATAGCCAAACAAAGGCTACTCCAGGCCAATCAAGACACCTGAGGCCAATTAAGAACCTTCTAGAAAGGAGTAGAAACAGCTAGCCTAATTGGGACACCGGAAGCCAATCAGGGACTGGCTGAAACCAGATAAAAACCTCCCAGTTAGTCAGGTGGGTGTGGGTGTCAGGAGCTGTGAGAGGAAGTTGTGCTGTTGGTGAGACTGAGTGTTGGACAACATATCATACAGAAGGAAGGAGGCCCTGCAGTAAGGGTGAAGTGGAGTTTGAAGAAGCGGGGACTGCTGTTGGGAAGTAGCCCAGGGAATTGTATTGTGTTTTGTGGATAAAAGGTCAGCCATCTTAGCTGATACTATTAGGGTCCCTGGGCTGGAGCCCGGGGTAGAGGGCGGGCCCGGGCTCCCCGCTTTTCCATTTTCCATACTGGCCTGTGATGAAGGTAACCCACTAAGTGGTGACTCTTGCCAATTATACTGAGAAAGGGAGGTCACTCTGGGGTCTAGATGAGTTTCTGAGGCCCCTAAATCTGCCAGGAAGCGCAGGACCCACAAGTACAAACTTGGAGCTTTGTCACAGATGATTTACACTAGCTGAGGATCTAGTCCACGGCATTGTACCTTACACTTAAAAAGTAAGGGGTATAAAACTGTAATTCAATTCAGCTTAATGTATGGAACAGAGACTTCGCCAGCCACAAGAAAAGAAATCGATGTGGTTTTCGCCATGGCAATGAAGATGTTAAGAGAGTCAAATGGTTGGACATTCTGATAGGAAATGAAATGAGACTGTAAAGGTTGCTCCAGTTGACGACAAATTGAGGGAGGCCAGGCTATGTTTGTATGGGCATGTCTCATAAAGACTGGAGAGCTAAATCAGTAGGATGGTTCTTGCAATGACTGTGGATGGAAGATGACCAAGGGGGAGACCAAAGACTTGGTACCTAGACTGGATATCAGCACGACAGCCTGGCATACCATCATGAGTTTTGGAAGAAGTCTATAAAAGTCGCCAACTCTGTCTAGAGAAGTGGTGAGAAATAAGAAGACAATGAGTTGGGGATATGAGTAAGAGTAATACAATTATTTTAATATGGGGTATTAAAGAGGAATATCAGGAAAAGTTTCTTGACAGTGAGATGTATGAAACTGTGAAAGTTTTCCCAAGCGGCAAAAGCCCCATTGCTCAGGACTGGAAAAACACTTAAAAGTGCACAGTGGGGGCTAATCCTACATTGACAGGGAAAGAGACTGGATGGACTACCAGGTTTTCTCTATCTGTGATTCTATTAGGTAGTGCTTTGTCTGATCACAGGAAATTGACAAGATTGCTCCACAGATTCCTAAAGGATGACTGAAGGCTTTTAGTGTAGTACTAATTTTTCTCCAAATGCCGACAGGCACACTAAACAAATACCTGAGAAGAAGTGAGAAAGCATTTGTGTCATTCTCTTCTTCTTCTTTTAGAAGGTATTATTCAGGTCTTTGCCATATCTTTTGCCTTATTTACTGGGATGTGTGTATGAAGCCAGCTCCTAGCAAACTCAGTGTTCTCAGAATTTACTTGGTTGATTCTCTCCGTAATCTGTGTGACTTGATTTTGCAGGGAATAATATGTGCTACGGTTCATGAAAGTTCTTCTGAAACAGACAGGAAAGGCAACACTGGTGGGGTCGTGCCCCCACCCCCCAATCAGATTTGGATCAAATTGTAATAAGGACAACTGAATGAAGTAATTTGCATATGCTTGTTTAAATACTTCATTGGTGGTTCTATCAATGCCAAAGAGCTGGGTTTGTTGATGTAATCATAGACCTCTGGGGTTTATAAAATACTGCATCATTTTAAGAAAGAGGCTTTTGCCAGAAACTTGTTGAATTAATTTCTTGATTTACCTTTAAAGAGGATTCCCACCTAGTGTAAATTGACTTCAGTGCACCTTTTCCAACTTATATCAGCTGATGATCTGGCTCCAGATTTTTCTCTGTTTTATTAATTTCTGTCTTTGAAAGAATAAGTCACTCTAGAAGCCTGCATCTGTCATGAATATAACTTAAAATGAACTTTTTTTCATGGCTCTAAAAGAAATTATGTATTGTTCCATTCAATGAGCCTTCCTGGAAATGTACAATACAAGCGATGAAAAAGTCAGCATTTATCTCTTTCAGTGATCGCTTAAATGAAAAAAACATATAGGCAGATTTTATACACACACACACACACACAAAGTGTGTGTATATTCCTGGATATTACTTCACTGTCATTCTGTCTAATCTGTGCTTCTAATTATATTTCTCTCTCTATTTGTGCATTCATCTAATTATGAAAAAAAGGAATAACCTATTTAACAAATTTCACCTCCCTTTTATTTGTAGGTCCAGGTACAGATCATGATTTTCTCCCATGTAGTCATCATTCTGAAGTATTTTGTTTATTATTTTCTTTACTCTTTGGCTCGGCTTCTGAAATTCAACATTCAAAATTTGAGCAATGGTGCAATTGGTCGCATAAGCCACAGACTGTTGCTTCTTTCCTCCGATGAGATTAGTGTAATTCTTAGGAGTATGTTTCTGGAGTGTAAAATGGATTTAAAATTCACTTTGAGGGCCAAATCTTCAGCTGATGTAAATTGATGGCACTGCATTATTGCCAAAATATCATGTAGGGCCAGGGTATATTGGGTAAATATAGCACTATCCCTAAAATAACCACATTTCTGCAAGCTTCGGGTTTCTCTTTGATCCACAGTGCTAGTCCAGCATTTTATTCTGAGTTTTAGATAGGGGCCTGATTCTCCTCACGTACCCTATCTATAGACCAGTGCAATGCCATTGTTTCACTGAAGTTATTTCTGATTTTAACCATTGTAAAGTCTCAGTCCAGCAAAGCATTTAAGCATAGGCTTAACTCGAAAGCATGCAAGTATCTTGTATAGTACAATACCATTTTAGAGATGATTTTGACTTTAGTGGGTCTATATTGATAATATAGTGATGGGGTCTAAATTGGTTGTTGCCACTCAACGAAGAGATCTTGGGGTCGTTGTGGATAATTCTCTGAAAACATCTGCTCAATGTGCAACAGCAGTTAAAAAAGCTAACAATGTTAGGAACCCTTACGGAAGGGATAGGCAATACGGCAGTAACTATCATAATTCTATTATATAAATCCATGGCACATCCACACCTTGAATATTGTGTGCAGTTCTCAAAAAAGATAGATCAGAATTGGAAAAAATACGGTGAAGGGCAATAACAATGATTAGGGGGATGAAACAGCTTCCATATGAGGAGAGATTAAAAAGACTGGGACTGCTCAGGTTAGAAAAGAGATGACAAAGGGGGATATGATAAGGATCTGTAAAAAATTATGACTGGTGTGGAGAAAGTGAATAAGGAAGTGTTATTTATCCCCTCATATAAGACAAGAACCAGGGGTCACCCAATTAAATTAATAAGCAGCAGGTTTAAAACAACAAAAGTAGTACTTCTTCAACCTGTGGAACCAGTTGCCAGAAATACCATGGAGGTCAAAATTATAACTTGATTCAAAAAGGAGCCAGAAAAGGTCATGGAGGACACATACCCCATGCTCTAGGTGTCCCTAAGGGTATATCTACACTGCAGCTAAAAACCTGTGGTTGACCCATGCCAGCTGACTTGGGATCATGGGATTTGGGTTGTGGAGCTGTTTAACTGCAGTGTAGACTTATGGGCTTGAGGTGCTGTCCCAACTTGCAGAGTCATAGAGCTGGAACTCCAGCCGGGGTCTGGAAGTCTACATGGCAAGCAAACAGTCCCACAGTGCGAGCCCCGCAAGCCATAGCCAGCTGGCATTGATAGACATTCCCTTATTCTCTGGCTGCCAGAAGCTGGACTGGATATCAGGGAATGGATTACTCAATTTCCCTCTTTTGTTCATTCCCTCTGAAGTGGCACTGGCCATTGTCTGAAGACAGGCTACTGGGCTACATGGATCATTGATCTGACCCAGTTATGGCCACTCATATTCTTAGTCATGATAATAACGAGGCAACTTGCATGCTCAGAGTTAAACACATAAGAAATCCCTTTTCTGGTTCATGACCCAAGTAGATATGACAGCAGAATAGTTCCCATATTCCTTTCTGTAGTGATCCTGTAACACATTTGCTTCAAAAACCTAATAAAGAAAGAGCAACATCAATTGAATCCACAAGTTCCAGCTGAATTCCCATTAAAATTTCAGAATTGTGCTAGAGTTCTTAGGCATACCTTACAGAGAATCTATTACACAGATAAAATCCATATAATCATTTTTTCTTTTTCAGATGAAAGACATAAAATCAATCAGCCAGCAAAAATAAATAGTGACTTTGAAAATGGTATTTAAGAAATAATAAAAAAAACCCTAAAATATCTCTTCAGTGTAATGAAAAATTAAGTATGATGAAAATAAAAGATTGTGGAATATGCTCTCTGGGAAAAGATGAAAGATTGTTTCATTGAGTTTTTTATTTTTGTTTCTTTCTCAAAGGACTTTGGTTTTAAGCACATTTGTTACCGCCTGGTGGTGGAAGGTGTGATATACTGTGATTGATTGAATTCACAATTGAAAGACTTGAGAAAGAGTTTTGTTTTAGAGGTTTGCCTCTGGGTCTTAGGAGGAGACATTATCGTGATCAATATTCTTCTTGGTGAACCTCAGGGGGACGTGTGAGTACATAGAGCAGTTGAGCGGAACAATATACAGTACATTGGTGTTTAAATAAACAGTGTTACTAACTCTCGGGATTTTATCATGTATTAGGAGACTGCAGGAGAATTTCAGCTATTTCACAAATAAACTAAGTTTCTAGCCCTGCTGATTGCTGACTAACGCTAGAAAATATGAAGTGAGGGCTCCCTAAAGTCTCAGAAACCAAACAGCAAAGGAAAAGTGCCCAACAATTATTATTTTTTAAAAAGCCCACTTGATTTTAAGGCAATCTCATGGCTTTTAGAACCTGACTTGCAATCGTGGGATTGGCAATATTAGTGTATATGTGGCTTAGTACTTCCCTATGCAGGTCTGCTACTCTCATTAAGGTGATGAGGTTTTACAACCACATGAATAAAATAATAGCTTCTCTTAGTTCTGGGCCTACCTTGTTTTGAGGGTGTAATAACAATGAACACCAATTCTCACAATCAAGATAAATCAAAACCTCAGAAGTCACATTTTCAACTTGCCGCTGAGTGTGCACAAACACAACTGTTTGCACACGCAAGACTGGGATCTGTGTATCCAAAAGGCCATTTGCGTGTGCAAAATGAGTATCTAAACTGCATTTGGAAATTGCCTATATCCATCTTCCTCTCTAGGTTATTGTAGGTATAGATCAATTTTTCTTGGAGGCTGAATTCTTCTGCCCACAAGAGAGCTTTGTTACAGAGTTAGCTTATACAGATGTACCTACACAATGCCTGATCAGGAGGGACCCAACAGAAGGCTCAGAAGTGGATTCAGTCCCCCTGGCTCAATTATCAGAAGCGTTATAACACTGACCTTTCTTTCAGACTGGAGCCTTAAATAGGAATCCATAAGGAACGGGTGATGAAGGCCCTGATCCTATGAAATGCCAAATGCCTTCCAATTCCATTGATCTTCATGGGGTTCACTCTATGGACATTCAATGTATTAAAGCCAATGGGAGATGAAGGTGCTCTGCACCTCATAGGATTGGGCCCTAAGTGAAATGTCATTAGACATATTTGAGTGTGTCATTGCATTGAACCCCTCCTGCTTTATTGGTGTGGTAAGTCCAGATTCTGAGGGGAGATTTTCAAAGGCCCAATTCCTATTGACTTTCAGTGGGCATCTACCTGCTCTTTCTGCCTTTTCAAAATCGATCCACTGACAAAATATTTAATCTTTTTTCCCCCCTCTGTCTACTCAGACTAAAGGGCTCCCATGAAAATGGAGGCTTTCAAAGGGATTCCAAAATCATTGTTATTTACAGGAAATGCAGAAGTGCCTAGGGGACCATGAAAAGCACCCCACTCTGCTAGGCACTGTACAAACACATTTGCTTGTCCCAATGAGCTTGAAGTCTGAACTGACAAGAAAAGCCAAACATGAAGGAAAGGAAACCCCTGTTTTCAATGAGGCTGTGCTGTCACGAATGGTGGGGCGTATGGTCAGCTATACATTTTAACGCAACCCTTGACTTTGTAATAAAATCTAGAACCCCACCTCTTGTAACTTCCTGGTGTCTGTAATTTACTGAAACTTCACTTTCCTTGTGGTCTGCAGAAGGGAAGAAGCAGCCTACGTGTACTTAGTATTAACTTGGGAATCTGGCTTGGGGAATTGTGTCCCATTTGTGCAGTTCGATGTAATATAAAAATGTCTGTCATGTCACTAAAGATAAGGTGATTGTGAGTCCGCATAAAGCAGATGGGTTCAATTATGGCTTGTTTTCCCCCCAGGACCCTAATGGATGGCTTGCATAGTGTGTTATGTAGATACAGGAGCAGGAATTGCACAACTGACTGTTGGAAAGATACAGATTCTTGGATGCTTTTCTAACCCTTTGGAGTGCCCCATTATTAACAATAACCAGACACCCTGCAGTATCTTAGGAAGCGGATCTCAACAAATCTGAACTTCCCCTGTTGTTTAGGCACAGCAGGTTTATAGGTTTCTATTGTTGCTATCTTACTTTGATTCATTGTTTTTTTAGCAGCAGAAACTTTCCTTGATTTTTGCAATAAGTTCCTTTTTGGGGGGTACTGGGTGGGGGGGTTGGAGTGGGGAGGCAAGAGCAAGTCACAGTGAAACCAATTCCGTCTCTACCCCTTCGCATTGTAGCCAGGCCGGCCTCAAGCAATGTAATAAACTGTAGCTGTCTAGAGGGCAAGGTGGGTGAGATTTTTTCAAAAGAACTGTTGGCCTAATTTGGAAGTCAATGGGAGTTTTGCCACAGACTGCCATGTCAGGAGATTTAGGCCAGGGCTGAGTGCTTTTGAAAATCCCACCGTAGCTATCCTGCCCAATATCAGTCAGATGTAGCATGGTCTAGGAATTACAGCACAGGGCCGGGAATCAGGAATCGTGATTTCTGATGTGTTTCTGTGCAGTATGTTACTTCAGAGCAATTGGTTCTAATAGGGCCTGATCGTACTGATCAGAATAATGGAAAGATTTCCATTGACATCAGTGGGCTTTGGATCAGGCCCATACTGTTCTGTAATACACATGAACACTGCTCATTTTTCAGATTAAAAAACTTGATTCTTTCCCTTGGAAAGAGAGTTTGGAAAACAGAAATCTGTAACTCTTGGCAGTTTAATTAGCAGAAAGTCCTCTTATATTCAAGCTGTTTGCTACCCTTACTTACCATAATTAATGGAATGAGAGAGATTATATAATAGTTTTTATTATTTTAGAAGGTTAAAACCAGACCCACTTGTTTACACAGTCCAAGATTTTGGTTTGGTCCACCGATACGATAAGCAATCAGAGAGAGACGTCCTCTGTCAATGGGGTTACACTGATTTATATTAGCTGACGTTCTGGCCTTACCGTTCTGGGTCAAAGTGAAGACAGGCTTCAATGACTGTGTGAATACTAGCTGGTACAGTAACATAATTACAATTAGGGAATAGGTGTTTTCCCCCAAATCTCTCCTTCGCAGTTTAGCATCAGTGCAGCATGGCTGGCAGGTTATCTTCTATGCTTCCAAGTTGTATTTTTGGCCGTGCCACTGACTCATAGTCAGTAAATTCTTTGGGCAGAGTTCATAGTTGCATAGTAGCAAAGTCAGTCCAAAGGGGAGACAAAGGAGCCATGAGACCTTGCTGATAAGAATGACTGAGCGTAAAGCTAGTCAAAAACTTTTTATCAAAACATTTTTTTAGATGAAACAAGGCTTGTTGAGGAAACAAACTTTTTGTTTTCTTCAAACATTTTGGAGTTTATGTAGAAATTTTTTTAAAAAAAAATTCAATTGCCAGGATTGTGAAGGGTTGGGATTTTTTTGACAAAACCTCCAGAAAAATCAAAAGAGAATTTTCAACCAAAGTTTGGGGTTTTTAAAAATAGTTTTTGTTGAAATTTTTAACAACGGGAAGAAAAACAAATCATTCTCTGATTAGCAATCCATGTGAGAAAGTCCAGATCCCTGTGAGGACTATAGGGTGAATGGTCAGTCCTAATTTTGTTTGATTTCACAAGGAGAAATTAAACAAAACACTGAGAATGAAGAAATTCAAGAGTGCTGACCACTTCACAGAACTCAGACTGTTAATCAGTCCGGAATATGGGGAACCTGGGAAAAATAAACTGCCCGTTAATCAGAATACTTTGTTCAGCCCCAATGAAGAGATAACAGTATCTCCATCTTCCACCCAGACAAAATATTGCCAAAGCCAAAATAATAATCTCTCTCTAGTAGAGGTTTCATAATAAGAAGGGAGTATAGGATATAATACAATGAACTTACACTGCTGTTTGATTTGGGAGTTTACTGAGTACCATTTGGATGCCGTTTTGATGCATTGATTCTACCTTAGCACATAACAGAGCAGACTATGAGAAGATTGTCATCACTAGCCCAGTAACATCTCTGCCACCTACAGTACTGTATGGGGGAATGGCATTCCCTTGAAAGCCAGCAAAATTATCCCAGGCAATGCAGTGATAAAATTCCTCCAAGAAGTTTGACCAACTATTGATTTCTTCTGTGCCTTACAGACCAAGTGAGAAGGCCTTGCACCCTCAGCAATGGCTTACCCCAGGGATTTCTCCTATCATTGATCCTGTTTACACCAGTGACCTTCCCAGAGCATGGAAATTTGTCTATGCTAATGATATTGCTTTGACTACATGGCATGGGATCTACCTGCTATATAAGAAATCCAAACCTAGGACTACACATGCAGATGTAGTTCTGTATATCATGTGATATGCAGAACTACATCTGCATATCACATGATGGCAGGTGCCTCTATCTCTCTCATAAATAGGAACTGAGACGCAATTCTATTTATGAGTATGGGAATGGACTTCACTTTATGGAACACCCTGTCAACCAATATCCCAAATGATCATATCCTGGTGCTATTTCTTCTATCCGCTCTGCACCACTTGAAGCAATAGCTTGAGTCGTCAACCTAAACATGGACATGTAACATTGTTTTTAAACCATATGGAAGAAGAATACAAGGAATATAATTTTTGCCTGTATCTTCAGTGTGCTAATCAGGAATAACTTCACTGAAGTCAAGAAAGTCACACTAGTGGTGAGAGCAGAATCAGGCTCAGTCTAGAAAGCCACTGCAGAAACTTCTGTAAACTGCTGCCATATCAGAGTTCCAACTGACATCCATTGTGAACATTTTATACCCATTTTGCACAGATGTGGATGACAAAAGATTCAAGACACTAGAATCAGGCCCTAATTCTCTCTTATGTATCCCCTACAGCAGGGGTCTCCAAACTACGGCCCAGGGGCCAGATCCGGCCCGCGGTGTCAATTCGTCCGGTCCCCCCAGCTGAGCAGGCACGTGGAGAAGCTGCCACAGCCCCAAGCTGCTGCTAGCAGCCCCATGTGCGGAGGGGTGAGTGCCCCCGCATTGAGGCTGGAGGAGCAAAAGGGTGAGTGCCCCTGCGGCGTGGCCAAAGGAGCAAAGCAGGGGGTCGTGGCAGTGGTGTGGCTGGAGGAGCAAAGGTGGGGGGGCCTCAGCAGAGGCTGGAGAAGCAAAGGGACGGGCCGCGGCAGCAGTGTGGCTGGAGGAGCAAAGGGGAGGCCACAGCAGTGGCCCGGGAAGCCCCTTCACAAATCTACTATGGCCCTCGTCTCAAAAAGTTTGATGACCCCTACAGGACTAATGGCAGAGATCAAACACGCTGGCAAGGCACCTGCCTCTAGTGGAGGGGTTTGCAATGGCTTTTTAAACTGAGCACTGTTCTTTTTAGTGCTAGGAACCAGGGCCAGCCAAGGGGACAACACATAGATCTGCAGGGCTGCAGCAGATGTTCTGTCTTACCAAATGTTTCCCACCCTGAATTCCTGGCAACTCCCTCTTCACATCTTACCCCCTGAAACATCACGAAGGGCCATTGCAGGGGTGATGGAACACGACAGCTAATTACAGAGTGCTCTCCATGACTAAATCACCAGGCGCATTATAACGACTGAGTGAGCCAAGGAGTCGGGAAAGCAAACACAGGCACTGGAACTCACAGGCTCCACCAGTCTCTGGAAGGCATCAGCAAACAGGGCTTTGAAGTAAAATGTCTTACAGACTAATCCCCATAAAACACAAACTGCTTTCCCCTCTTCCTTTCTTTTACCACAGCGGATTCTGCTTAAGATGCTCATTTTGGAAGCTGGCATATATAACTCACCAGCTCTTCAGCCACAGCCCAGATACACCCAGAGAAGCTGTGGGGGAGGTATACCAATGTACTGCTAGGCAACCTTTGTTCTCCACTGGTCCGAGGCTCATTGCGCAATGAGGCACAAGTTGGAGCAGCCTGGAGGCTGCTGTAATCTCTCTCAGCTGCTAATGACCTCAAGAGACTATTTTTTCTTGGGCATAGGAGAGCCTCTTTCCCCTGGCCACACCCCTGCCCTAGGCAGCATTGGAGGGTGGATGCTTGGCACCACCACACCAACTGAGGATCCTTCTGGGCACAGTGTAATGGGTTTTATTGCCATCAGACGTGGGTGGAGAAGTACAAAGCTGACCTAATGCTGCAGAGGTTCTGGTCCCATGTGTGGACCCAGGATGGATGGATCCTGAAAGGTATCTGAACTCTTCACCCTATGAACTATTAGCTCTCATCCCCAAACCATCTCCCTCTCCTGGATATAGGTGCATATAGGCTCAGTGTGCCGAATACTATGATCACCTTCACACATTGATGCTTATAAGAACATAAGAAAGACTGTACTGGGTCACACCAAAGGTCCATCCAGCCCAGTATCCTGTGTACCGACAGTGGCCAATACCAGGTGCCCGAGAGTGAGTGAACCTAACAGGTAATGATCAAGTGATCTCCTTCCTGTCATCCATCACCACCCTCTGACAAACAGAGGCTAGGGACACCATTCCTTATCCATCCTGGCTAATAGCCATTAATGGACTTAAATGAACATAAATGAGGGGAAACCAGAATGTGAGCTGGAGTAGGACAATTGCATCAAGGATGAAAGGTCGTAGTGGGAGAGGCCATCTCTCCAGGTGAATGTACTGAGCCCAGCACAATGGGACACTGATGGGTGCCTCCTAGTGGCTACTGAAATACAAATCAAATGGTAGTATTTCTAAAGTCCAAGTAACTTATTCTGATTAATTATAGTTATGTTCATGATTTCATCCCCGCAGAATCATATTTGTGATATTCATGACCATTCTTCTGTAAATGCTTGCTGACTACTCTTAATTAAAGCAGGCTTTCCTAGCAAACCTTAATTAAGCTGTTGATTAGCTTCTAGCATCCTCTCCAATTCTGATGTTAAAATCATAGCTGTTGATGTCTCCAGAAAGAGCCTGAGGGAGAAATCTTGGGCTATATGCTTAGAGGCTGCAAAAAACCCTCCCCTATGGACTGTCGATTCTGCTCCCTGTTTGCACACGATGACATTTCACAGAAACAGTTGACATTTCCTTGCCAAAGAGAAGAAAACAAAACTGAAAACCAGGAATCCCAATAATCTAAGAGAGCTGGGATGAGAATATGTGCTGCACTTCAAAAAGGCACAGCACAGAACTCACCGACCGGGGAGGACTTTGATGGTTTAAGCTCCCTTTGTATCTTTCAATCCTGGGCTGCTCTAAGTTCTGGAGAGACACCTGGCATCACTTAGACAACTCTGTGGGCACCTCTACACACCATGCCTGCGCTGTGGGGACTATAGCTATCTAACTATGGCACCGCAGCTATTCCAGTATTACCCTGTAGCATATATGCAGCCTACACCCATGGAAGGGTCTTTTTCTATGGCTGTAGGAATATCACCTTCCTGAGTGACACCACGCTACCTGTGCATATACCAGTGTTATGTCGTTTGTTCAGGGAGTTGTATTTTTCTCACCCCTCAATGCCGTCACTATGTTGAGCTAAGTTTTAAATGTAAACCTGGCCTATCTTATGAATTGCTTGCTCCAGACCTGTCTCTGACCCATGCCCGATCTCAGGTCTTGTAAGGAGGAATCCTTAGAGGGCAGCTTTGCAGTGCCTGTGCCAAGGGAATCCTCCATCAATGATACCTGGGGTTTTTAGGGCCCCTATACACCAATCCAGTCCTTTCACTTGGAGGGAAGGGACTTGAGTGGGAAATCTAACCCCTGGTTTCTCATAAAACAGAGTAGCACTTGCTCTTGTCATAATCCACGAATTCTGTTCAATTTTAATGAGGCATAATTTTAGCAAGTAGTAAGTCAGTTTCAATTGTCTGAGCAGGTAACTGTTTGATGTAAGTCAAAATAAAGAAGCTATGCTAACGAGTCAACTAGATGTTGTACCAACACTGATGCCTTTTACTAAAGTGCTTTTTAATAGAGAAAAGGGAAGGTTAATGCTTCGCCCTAAAAGGATGGTAATAGTATTAATGTTTTCATACAAGGATCGCAACACATTTTACAAACAATTAATTAATCCTCTCAACTTCCCTTTCTTGTAGATATAATTAACTCCATGGGGAATCTTGGGTGCAGAGAGAGTAAATAGCCTATTCAAGGTCATTCAGCGAGTCAGGAAGAGAACCCTAAACTTATAAGTCTCCATCCTGTACTATACCACTAGATTATACACTCTCTGATGGCAACTGCTTTACTTATAAAAGACACAAGGTAGGCCAAGTAATAGTTTTTATTGGACCAACTTCTGTAGATGGAAGGGACAAACTTTTGAGCTTCAGAGAGCTCTTGAAGAAGAACTCTGTGAATCTCAAAAGCTTATCCTTTCCACCAATAGAAGTTGATCCAATAAATGATATTATCTCGCTGACCTTGTCTCTCATATCCTGGGACAACATGGCTACAACACTATGAACAACAATGGAAGATATTTAATTTTACTTATAAAACATAGAATGAACTATCTATTCAAGACTGATACAAGGCAGGGTCCAATAAGCAAGTGAAAGTGTGATCTATGTCTGTTGTAGCTTATAACCTGAACAGAATTGTTTCCTAAATCTGAATCCTTATCCACTGATTACCATGCCCCTAAGTTGCATGCATGGCCATTCTCAACCACATATGAGTGTAATATTTATATTTACATTTATATGGAGCCTGTAGTTATCTTAGGCCTCATCCAAAGTTGTGGTGGAGAACCTATTTCTCCACCTCCAGAGTTCTCAACTGTAGAGTCCCACAAGGATTCAGTCTCTTCCTCATCTTCTTCAACAACTCTGTGAAGGTGTTATGAGAGGCTGTGAAGCAGCATGGACTAAAATGCCAGCCATGTGCAGATAACACCCTCTTTACATCATCTTCACATCAACCACAAACAACACTATGTTCCACCTATTCCACCTGTCCTCCAGTGAGGGAGCTCATCCTCAGTTAACTGAGACTATCTGCAACCTTGTTGCTCACCTCTTTAATTCTGGACACCAAAATAGCTATGGCTGAGCAAAGCACAGTTCTCCATTTATGGCTGGTAAGAAGACCGTGTCCCCAGCTGACAGCCACAGATTTGACCATGGTGGTCCATGAATTCATGAGATCCCGTCCTGGTTACTGTAATTCTCTTTTCCTAGATATGAAACCTCTGGACCGAAACAAGCCTGTTGAGAACACAACAGCCCATCTACTCAGCAGCCCAAAGATCCCACCACCTCAGCTCTCTGTGCTACTTCTCACTAGGTTTTGGTTCTCTTCTTCAAAGCCCAAGTTGTCTGAGGGACCTTCCATGTGTATGACCTCCCACAACATCTACCTTCCAGTCGAACAATGGAAGCATCAGCCTCCTCAGTAAAGTTCCCATGCAGAAGACAGCCTTCTTGGTGACTGGCCCCTGGATATGAAACTTCCTCTAGGAAGCGATCAGGGTAGCCATGAACCTCAAAACCTTTAGAGTGAAATGCATAAACCATGTACCTGATGAGGCCCCATTACAGTATCCCCACAGTTAAAATGAGAGCTCAAACCAAAAGAGAAGACCCAGATGTGTAAAATAAACTAGGTCTAGTCTCTCCTGACTGAAGGGAAGAGGGACAAATATATCATCATGTGTACACTTTGTAATGTTGGGAAACTGTTACCAGAGAAATGGGCAGGAGGGATAGAGGAAGAACATATATAAGCCCAAAAGAGAGGATCCCAAAGCATTTTAACCAGCCTTATCATTAAATTGCAGCCACTTCTAAATTGGCAATAGCATCATTTTAACAAAGTAGTTCAGGTCTTTTTAATGACCACCATTGGTCAGGTCTGTGGTTTTGCATCTCATCAGAAATGCAGCACAGCAAGTGCTGAGTGCCTCTAGCACTGACTAGGAAGAATGCGGACTACTGATTCACTAGCACTGCCTCCTGCAACACCTTGCTTTTCTTTAAAAGGTGGCCCTTCCAAATACCAATCAGTTCTGCTCTTCTTAGCTTATATATGAGGGGTTTCTATGGCTGCTGTCACCCTAACATCTGAGCCTTGTGCTACCATTAAGGAATTTATCCTCCCAATACTGCAGTGAGTTCCAATAGTGAAATGTTATTGTCCTCCCTATTTGCATGTGAGAAATCTTTTAAAAAATGGCATTTGATTCTGAGTGCGCAAGGTGGGTGGCCAGAAAATAAGGCACTCAAATTTAGATCTGACCCAGAAATGCCACTTATATTTTATGGGAAATTTGGAAAAAAAAGTTTTGTTTTTTTTTAATTTAAATCTCTCACACAAAGCTATCAGATGAAAAACAAAATAGGAAACATTTTTGATGTACAAGAACATTTTTAGTTAAAGGTTTTCAGTAAAAAAAAAAAAAGACCAAAAATGTTTTTGTAAAATATTTTAATAATCAAGGAAAAGCCCTTTTTTTGGTCAAAATTGCAAGCAGCTATACGCAGAATCAAGGGGCACTCTTGACATTTTTGGTCTGAGTGAGTTTTCCTAGGTTACAGAAGGAGGCTGTGGTTCATAGAATATCAGGTTGGCAGGGAGCTTAGGAGGTCATCTAGTCCAACCCCCTGCTCAAAGCAGGACCAATCCCTAACTAAATCATCCAACAGATTTTTGTCCTATATCCCTAAATGGCTCTGTCAAGGATTGAACTCAAAAGCCTGGGTTTAGTAGGGCAATGCTCAAATCACTGAGCTATCCTGCCCACCTATGGTTGAACATGGAAGAGATGCCTGAGCTCCAGAGCCCCCATAGTCTCGTGTTTGAGCCAGAATAATAGCCTTCCTCACTTTTGAGAAAGGATGGATGAATATCCTATCATGATAGGATTCCACCTTTGCAGACCCAAAGAGTTAATTGCTGTGCTGATTACATGCATTGGAAATGAATGTCTTAAAGGAGGAAGAGGCAGAGGAGTGTGAAAGCACAGCTGCATAGTCTAACAAAACTCCAGTATTGGGATTTTAGAGTAGGCTTTTTAATACATGGATGATAAGATGATCATTTAATGCCTTGTGCTGACTAAAGCCTGTACTCTAAATACAAATGACAATAACAGTTCCTTTCTTGGGCACACACTGCCCACAGAACCCCACCTACAGAGAGACACGTGAATGTATCTCCAGGAAAAAACATCTGGGAAATCCTGAGATATCAAATGCCAGCCTACCCTGCAGATAAGAGATTGCCAGTAATATATTTGCTTTTTTAAAATCAGAGGGGAGTAGTCCCCCCGGGGAGGTATTTCTCAATGCATTCTGGACTCACTCATCTCTAACTAAGGAAGACTAGAGACAGGAGAGAAACCTGCAACATATCTGAAAGGAAGAGGCGTAGGCCAGAGAATTGAGTCATTACAGAACCATCCAAACATTCATCTGCCCTGAGGGGACATATTGTTGGTAGCTTTATTTCCCTTTCACTTGGAGTGTTCCACACCCATTTTGTTAACTGACAGCTTAACTTGAAAGGTTTCCTCAACGGGAAACTATTAAAGTGATGAGCATTTTTGTGGTTTATGGACTGATAAAAAAATGTCCAGTTTTTTTTTTAAAGCTGTAGTAATTTCCATAATAACTTTTTCCTCTTAAATAAACTTGGGATGGATCCCAAAGCATGTGGTTGACTGTGTCGTGTAATTAACGCCTAGATCCTTTCAGCATAACAGCTTTGTGAACAGTGTATAAATATGGATTTAGGCAATTGAAGTGCTAAACCTCACAGCCCAGTCCAGCACATGCACGGCTGGTTCAAACCAGGGCTGGATCAGCCAAAATGTCTGTTAGAATTTGATGCAAAATCCTTCCACCAGACCTTTGTAGATGTCAAACCCAGCTGTGGGGTTTTGTTGAAATTTCCCTGGAACGGAGGTTAGCTCACCCAGTCAGAAGGTGTAGAGAGGTTTGCCTTTTCCAAATTCTTTTTTGAAGCACAGGAAGACTAGAAGCTTAGTCCAAACAATTCGGAACCTCCACGTGAATAACATAGACAAGCAAACCTCTCAAATTCTGAGACCGTATTATTATCCTACCAATGGTATTTGTCCATTACTAGGTGGAAATGGTAGAATTATCAATAATAATGCAGAAACGGGGAAGAGTTCAATAAATATTTGTTCCCTATTTGGGAGAAAAACAGGTGATGTAGTCCTATCATATGATAATCTTTTCATTCCGCTAGTATCTCAGAGGATGTTAAACAGCAGCTACTAATGTTAGACATCTTTAAATCAGCAGGTCTGGATAACTTGCATCCAAAAGTTTTAAAAGAGCTGCCCGAGAAGCTCACTGGACCATTAATGTTGATTTTCAATTAATCTTAGAACACTTGGAAGACTGGAAGAAAGCTAATGTTGTGGCAATGTTTTAAAAGGGCAAACACGCAGATAATTGTAGGCTAGCCAGTATGACATCTATCCCAGGCAAGATTATGGACAGATTGATACAGGACTTGATTAATAAAGGGAGGTAATATAATTACTGCTAGTCAATATGGGTTTATAGGATCTATTTTCCATCAAACTAATTTGATATTTTTTTTCATGAGGTTACAATTTGATTGATAAAGGTAATAGGTTAATGTATTATACATTGACTTCTGCAAAGCTTTTGACTTGATACCGCATGACCTTTTGAGTAAAAAATGAAAAAAAATATGACAGACATTAAATAAACTGGTTAGTCTCTAAGGTACCATAAGTATTCTTCATCTTATTTATGGATACAGACTAACATGGCTGCTAATCTTAAACCTATTAAATTGATTGAAAGCTGGCTAACTGATGGATCTTAAAATGTAATTGTAAATGGACAATCATTGTCGAATGGATGAGTTTCTAGAGGGGTCCCTCACTAACCCCTCATGGCCCTAAGCTGTTTAACATTTTTATTAAATACCTGGAAGAAAACAAAACAATCACTAATAAAGTTTGCAGATGACACAAAGATTGGGGGAAAGGTAAATAATGGAAAGGGTAGGTCACTGATACCTACCTTGGTAAGATGTATACAAACAAATAACGTGTTTTAAAACAGTTAATGTAAATGTATACATCTAGGAACAGCGAATGGAAACCATATTGACATGATGGGGGACTCTATCCTCAGAAGCAGCGACTCTGAAAAAGATTTTATGCTCATGAAGGATAATTAGCTGAACGTGAACTCCCACTGTGATGCTGTGGTCAAAAGGGCTAATGTGATCCTTGGATAAAGAAACGGGAATCTCTAGTAGGACTAGAGAGGTTATTTTACTTCTGTATTTTGTCACTGGTGTGACCACTGCTGGTTCCTGTCTCCAGTTCTGGTGTCCCCAATTCAAGAAGAATCGTGATAAACTGGAGAGGGTTCAGAGAAGAGCCACAAGAATAATTAAAAGATTAGAAAACCTGTCTTATAGCGAAAGACTCAAAAAGCTCAATCTATTTAGTTTAACAAAGAGCTGTGTAGCGGGGTGGTCACCCGCTCCAGCCCTGAAGGGGTTAAAACCGGCCCTGAAAGAGGGCTGGGGCTGTGAGAAAAGGCTGATTGGGAAGGCAGCCACAGCTGGGGCCACGCCCTAATCAGGCCGCAGCTGGCCCTATAAAAGGCCTGTGAGCCAGGAGTTTAGGACACTCTCTCTCTTGCTTCTGAGAGGGAAGGACCTGGCTGTCTGGGAGCTGAGCAGGGTACCTGAGGTAGAGCAGCACTGGGGAAAGGCAAGAGGGGCTGGGGAGCTCCTGCCTGGCAGCTCTCTAGGCTAATGCCTTGCATATGGGCGCAAAGCAGGTCCTGAGGCTACAGAGGGGTAGCCTGGGGCTAGGCAAAAGCAATGGGTCCAAAACCCCCTTGCCTGTGATGACTGGCTTTTACACTGCAGTCTGCCCTGGGGTATGGGGGCTTGATGCTGACTGGCAGTAGCCCAGACTGAAGCAAGGTGGGGATTAGAGGGTTGGGAGTTCCTCAGGGAGGGGAGACCCAGAGGCAGAGTGCGGGGTTATTGCCAGGGAGCAGCACCTCACGTAAGAGGGCACCGGGGTCCAGAAGGGATACGGGACCAGCGGCAAGCAGGACATTGGCCTGTAGAGGGCGCTCCAAGCTTGAAAAGCTAATTCTCTGGACAAACAGCAGAAGGCGCCACGGGGGTGAGTTGTCGCACCATTGTGAGCCGGTTAAGGGTTGATTTGATTAGTCGATATGTACTTTCATGATGAAAAAGTATTTGTAAATGGGTTCTTCAATCTAGCAGAGGAAGGTACAATACAGTCCAAAGGCTGGTAGTTGGAGCTAGACAAAATCAGACTGGAAAGAAGGAGTAAATTTGTAATGGTGAGGGGTAATTAACTTTTGGAACAATTTATCCAAGGTTGTGGTGGCGTCTCCATTACTGACAATTCTTACATCAAGATTGGATGGTGTCCTAAATGATATGTCCTAGGAATTATTGTGGGAAAGTTCTCTAGCCTGTTTTATACAGGAGGCCAGACTAAATGATCACAGTGGTCCTTTTCTGGCCTTGGAGTTCATGAGTCTATGAATTATTTATTGTTTGTATTATTGTAGGCCCTAGAAGCCCCAATCATGAGCTAAGACCTCCTGTCCCAAAGAAGGAGTTTGATTTGAGATATATGTATTCCAAACCAGACCTCTGGGGTCAAAAATTAGCTGGAAAGCTCATAAGAATTTTCATGGGAAGTTTCCTGTAGGTGTCTGAGTTCTGGGCAATTATAAGACACTGAGAAAATATATTTTCTTATCAGTAATATTATGAATAATGAATACTTAGCATGTTATGGGATTTTCATCCTTCAGTCTCAAAGTGCTTTAACAAAGTAAGTGAGCTTATATTATCCCCATTTTACAGATGTGGGTACTGAAGTAGTGGGAGGCTAAGTGCTGGATCAGGGCCTCATCACTTACCTGATATTTCTGCTTCCACTCTCAGACAAAAGCAGGCAGTGAAGAGATGCATGCCATGTAAATTTAGGTCAGTTCTTATCTTAACGTAGCTCATCTGCAACTACCCTAATACATATCCTATACCTTTTCTGTATTTCAATTTCCTCTGTCTGTGTGTGAGTCCTATGTTTTTGATAATATAGTAAAAGCTTTGTTATCAAGCATGTTGGAGGAATGGGGAGGGGAGATTTTGTCGGTAAGTCAAAAATTTTGGTTAACTAAGATGAAGGGAACGAAGAGTCCAGTGGCACCATAAAGACTAACAGATTTATTTGAGCTTAAGTTTTTGTGGATAAAAAATCCACTTCTTCAGATGCATGGAGTGAAAATTACAGATACAGACATAAATATACTGGCAGATGAAGAGAAGGGAGTGATCTTACAAGTGGAGACTCAGCGTAGTTTTGGTGCAGGAGGGGGTTCAGGGATGGGACATGGGAGGGAGTGCAGGACTTGGGCTCTGGGAGGGAGATTGGGTGTGGGGGGTGCTCGAGGCAAGGGGTTGGGGTGCAGGAGGGGTTTCAGGTTGCCGGATCCGGGCAGCGCTCACCTCAGGCGGCTCCCCACAAATGGTGACATGTCCCTGCTGCTCCTAGGCGGAGGTGCAGCCAGGCGGCTCTGCGTGCTGCCTCTGCCCGCAGCTCCCATTGGCCATGGTCCCTGGCCAATGGGAGCTATAGAGCCAGCGCTCAGGACAGAGGCGGCGCATGGTGCCCACATGGCCATTTCTCCACCTAGAAGCAGCAGGGACATCATCATTTGCAGGGAGCCACCCGAGGTGAGCACTGCCCAGATCCAGCACCGCAATGCCCCAACCCCCTGCCCTGAGCCCCCTCCTGCATCCAAACTCCCTCCCAGAACCTGCACTCCCACAATGCTGCTTTCTAGAGCTTTCCGGTTGATAAAGTGCTGGATAACACAGCTTTTACTGTACATGGTTTCATTCTTATCATGCACTGAAAGGGGCTGCTTCTGAGAAGATCAACCTAGAATGATGAGGATACGTGGATTTTTTTGGGAAGAGGGAGGTGTTTCCATAGGCCTTTGCAGGAGAGAAGTTAAACTGTGATGAGCAATCTCTGCTTAGTTCACTAGTCCAGTTTTGTGGTCAGAGCAAGTGGTTCAGGGCCTGATGCAAAGTCCATTGACATCAATGGAAAAACTCCATTGGTGGGGAAGGGGCCATGTGGCCAGAGGAAAATGTCACAATTTTTTTTATGATTTTTGATTAACTTATTTTTGGTCAAAATTCAAAATTTGGACTCACATTTTTATCAATACTTTGAAATTTGGAATTTTTCTACCTGCTGTTATTTGGCAACAAGATTCTCACACAGATGTAAATCGAAGGGTATGTCTACACTACCTGCCGGATCAGCAGGCAGTGATAGATCCCTGACCGCACTCTCTGTCGACTCCTGTACGCCACCTCCACGAGAGGCAGAAGCGGAGTCGACGCAGGAGAGCAGCGGTCGACTTGCCGCCGTGTGAAGGCCAGATAAGTCAACCTAAGATATGTCAACTTCAGCTACGCTATTCACGTAGCTTAGATCGGCCCTCCCACCCACCCAGTGTACACCAAGCCAAAGAGACATTGATGGTATGGATCCAGAATCAAAATAATGCAAGTGAAGAACAAGGCTCCTAAAGTCTCTTCCTGACTCTTGCATTCCAGGTTCAGGGACATCCCCACTGGATGTAAATACACATAGTACCATTGTTCTCAATAAAATCAACTTACACCAGCTGACGATGCAGCCTACTGCTTGTATGAGAGCGACTGTGTATATGTATATGTATACAGTGGATATATAATATTGTAAATCGCATGTTGCATAACTCCCAACCCATAAAACCCACAATACTCTAGGAGAGATGCAAAAGCTGACCACACAGAATGCCAACTTGTATAGGTGGCGTGGGTTTGTGGGTTTGGGGAGTTCTGGAAAGTCTTTTTTGGTGTGAAATATTCTGTAAAAGATGTGTGCGTCTAATGGTGACAAATCAGGAATGTTCCACATCTGTCTTCACTCCTTGTATTTTTAGTAGCCTAGTAATAACATCATTAGTAGCAATGGAGGTCTGAGATAAAAGAGAAGACATAAAACAGATGAAAAAAGTACCAGAGGGAGCCTTTGATTAATCATTTCAATTCACTAATACTTTTAATTCCAGGAAGTATCTTGATGGGTAAACTTGAAATCAAATGCTGAGCCACTTATTTTGCTTGACTCCAAGGTTGAAAAGGGGAATTATCTATTCAAAAATCTTGAGCCTCTTACTCTTACTTTGCATTTTGAGAAGTAATTCTACTTCTCACCTCCAACAAAGAAGGTGTAAATTGTTTAGTCTTTCAGGCTGGATGAAGATGACTCAGAAAAAAAAAGTAGAAGAGAGAAATCAGATATTTTCCTTCTTTTCTTCAATGCAGGATCTTTTGAACACCTGACTTTCCATACTCTAACCCCATGTCAGAAAAATGTGGCTGTGATCTGCTGTCTTTATCAAACATCTTTTTATTTCTCTTCTTCGGGGAAACAAATTTGTCCAATGGACATTTTTTGTATTTACTGTATGAATTACAAAGGAACTCAAATTCCAAAATTCAGAACTAGGCACAAATCCGTAGTTTGCAGGTGGTACGATCCTATCTCTCTATGTCGATTCTTATATGTTATGTTGGAGGGTATTTCTTCACCACCAAAAAACTACCAGAATGTTAGGTGCCAGTAGGAAAGGAATTGAAAACAAACCAGAAAAATTCAAAACGTCACTATATAAATCCAGTGTATACCCGCATCTTGAAAACTAGGTGCAGTTCTGTTCACCCTCATCTCAAAAGGCACAGAGAATCAGAAGGGCAGCAAAAATGATTAGGGGTATGGAACAGCTTCTGTATGAGGAGAGGGAAAGAAGCCAAGGACTGGTCAGCTTAGAAAAGAGATGACTAAGAGGGGATATGATAGAGGTCTATAAAATCATGACTGGTGTGGAGGAAGTGAATAGGTAAGTGTTATTTAGCCCTTCACATAACACAAGACCTAGGGGTCACTAATGAAATTAATAAGCAGCAGGTTTAAAACAAACAAACGGAAGTTCTTCATCACACATCAGTCAACCGATGGAACTTCTTTGCATGGAATGTTGTGAAGACTAAAAGTATAACTTGATTCAAAAAAGAACTAAATGAGTTCATGGAGGGTAGGTCCGTCAATGGCTAATAGCCAAGATGGCAAGGGATGCCACCCCATGGACTGGGTGTTCCTAACCCTCTGACTACCAGAAGCTGGGGCTGGATGACATGGGGTGGATCACTCAGAACTGCCCTGTTCTGTTCATTCTCTCTGAAGATACTAGCCCTGGCCACTGTCAGAGTCAGGATACTGGGCTAGATGGACCATTGGTCTGACCCAGAATCACTGTTCTAATGTTCTTATTGTCCCAAGGCAAAGCACAACATTCTGCAGGTTTTCACATAGCATTTGCCATTAATGACTTCAGAGCAGATCTCAAAAAGCCATTTCACATGACCATCCTCTGTTCCAATTCACTCTTTTCTGGTCTGTCAGCATCAGAGACAGGATTTTTGTGTTAGCTTGGGTTGTCTTCTGAAGAAAGGCTGCTGAATTATTGGCATGATTTGTGGATATACAGCCTCATGGTGTCAGGAAACCTCATGTTGTTCAAGCATTTGGCTTGAATTCTGGTCCTAAAAGGAGAGCATTTGTGTCATTATCTTTTCATTGCCTATTGTTCTCAAGCCTCATATAGCACTTGTGTGAATGCCCTTCCATTGCAAAGCATCCAGAACTCCAGCTAGGCATCAAGGGGAATTCATCATGCACATTCTCCTCTTATTCACAGCAAGGGAATGCCATTAGTATTGGGGTCTGGGAATCTCAAATCAATTCCCAAAGGGATCCAAAACTCAGTTGGATTCTCTCGGTTGATTTCAATGGGATAGAGATCAGGTGGATCTGGGTTCCTCAATTTCCACTAATTTCTATCCCTTCAGCAACTTTTAAAATCTCATCCATAAGATACTGCTTTTCTAGTCTGAAAACTCTTTAGGACAGTAACCATCCTTCTGTATCTTGTTCATGGTCAAGCACACTGTTGACACATAACAAACCGAACAACAATGATCTGATACAGTCTTTTACCTCTTGAGAGTCCCTTTATATCCTCAATGCTTTCTGGACTCAATGACCATCCTAAGTTTAGTTGTTGCCTGTGATAACAAAGGATCAGAACTTCTCCTAGAGCATAGCCCAAGTCACCATGTACGAGTGAACTATGAACCTAGTTGTCCATTTCTTGTTCCGAGGGAAAAAAGCACTCTATCATCACAAACATAAATATGAAAGCTTTAAAGTTTAGTGAGATCTTGTTCTAGATGTTTAAAGCCAGCATAAAGCTGGCAGAGGAATTTCAACCCATTGGGAAATCTTATATACGGGGATGTTTGACAACTGGGACTAGTTTAGTTTAATGTCTGAATTGGGACCTAACTCAAAAATGCCATTGGGTTCCTTCTCTCTCTCATCTCCATTTCTTATTCTTGGCAAATGCCTCACAGACAAGCAATGCTTTGAAAGCCAAAAAATTGTGTTCTTGGTGGGGTCTAACAGGTTACATCCAAGGGACCTCTGCAGCGTATGCACAATGAAAGAGGTTTTCCAGCTGAGTCATAAGTAGCAGAGAACCAGGCTGAGTTTTCTTTGGATGATGCATGAATTTCTGTCCCCCTCCAAACCTGCAAGTCCAGGCCAAGATCTACTTTTTTTTTTCTCTTATGGCATCATAGGACCTGTGGGAGATTTATAACTTCTGCAATGAAACAGGTGCCGGAACAGTCATGATATGTTGGTAAATTCCATTCGTCTGGGCACAATCCAGCTACAGGGAGACTGGGCAAACCCAGCCCTTTGAACAGAACTCAGGCAAATTTCCAGTTTGAGACAAGCCCCAAACTAATGTCTTCAGCAAAACAACCTTTTTTTTGCCATGGTTGACCATTGTCATGGAGAAACTTATCACAGCTCCAGTGTCTGATCTGGATGATCCCTTAAACATAAGAAGGATTATTTTTTTCTGGAATGATGGCACTGGAAGGAACACCGAGAACCTTTTGTATTCTCCTGCTATGTCACAGCAGAAGATCTGAACTGCACAGTGAATGATCAACAGAGGTCTTTTATTAGCTGTTCTGTGCACGCCAACTCTTGACCAGAGACAGATAGCCTTCCCACTGCCAGTGTGAACAACCAACCCAGGCTCACTGGGAAGTTAATGTAGATGAAAAAGGGAACTTTAAGTCCACCTGTTCCAAAGATGTTCTTGCTAACTGCCCTGTGAATATAGAGAGAAGAGTAACGTTATACCCCTCAAAAATGAAAAGCAGTGCCAGCAGTTTAAAGGAGGAATTTACTGGATGAGAGCTTGACCATTGGAGTACTTTTCAAATATTGGTTTCAAGTGATGTGGAAGCCATAGCCCTCCGTTTGCCATGGTGGATAGCAAAAACAAAGCCCTGGCTGGGATGACTTAGTTGATGGGGATTGTTCTAGATGATCTCCTGAGGTCTCTTCCAACCCTAATATTCTATTATTCTAACACAGAGCCTTCTGCCTTCCCACCCCTCCCCCCCCCGCCCACAGTCTTCACCCTGTCCTAGAGTCACATTTCCACCCTTCCCATCAGTGGTCTGACTCTTTTTCTCTCTCTCCTGGGTGTCATAAATAAAATAAAAAGGTCTAGACATCCATTTTGCCTCTTCATGGTGCCATTGACTCAACCTCCCTGGAGTTGTTGACTTTGTCTGAAAGACACTTCTTTGCCTGCTTCAGAAATTACCACCCCAGAGTTGGATTCCTATCCAAACCTGCTCCCCTAGAGAGCTGGACCAGGAAACACCACTTTCTTCAGCCAGCCTTCTGGATTTAGCTCTGCATCTAATTCTCTCATACAGCATATCTGCAGGAATGAAGCTGCGACCACCTCCCTTGGCTTTCCATTCCATTGGCTTCCTGCTATACTAGAGAAAGAAGCCATTCCTTAGTGGATTATTTTTAGTACACGTAACTGAAATTTGGAGAAACAACAGAGAGATGTTGCTGAAATGTCTAAATTAGACAGGACCAGGGTGCTGAGATCTAGCTATGAAAATGCAAAATGGATTTTATCACAAAGACCTCTCCAAAGAGAATCTGGATTGTGCTATTTGCAGCTCCACAGAGAGACTTGGCATGAAGAGGATTTTTCCAGTATTTTCCCGGCAGGGTCCAGTGGCTTGTAGTGAGGTTCTAAAGAGCTCAATGATTGATGCATGAATATGTGTAAGAGGGGAAAAAAAATCTCACTGCTTCTTCACCTCTAATTCCCACAGATTTGCAGGCTTCATACCAAAGCCTGCTGGAAGTAACCACATTTCCTCTCTTAGACTTCTCAGTGTTCCACTCTAGTATCTGAGCACCTTCCAGAAGCTCACTAAAAGATGTGACAAGCATCTATGGGGTGTGCACTAGGACACTTAGATTTGGTGTCATGTTTTGCTCTGTCTGCCTTATAAATTATGCATACTCTGCTATGTGTGTTTATATTAGAGGAGGCAGGTCAGAGAAGTGTGCCTTGCACTAGAAGAGGCCGGTGGACAGGTTTGCGGTGCTTCTTAGGTCAGATGTTCACACCACCGCCTTGAACCAGTATGAGAAAATTGTCTCCTGCACAGGTGAATTTTACCCTTGCCATGGACAGCTCCATAGTGTCTGGGAGTTGGAGCTATTGAGCAGGGTCTTTATCTAGGATCATTAGTTGCTTGTTTAGAGCTGCTGGGTCCAGACTGCTGAGATAAGGATCAAGAGCTTGGACTTGATATTGCATGAAAAGTGGAAGTAGAGGTTTGCTGTGGATTTGTGGGCTGTTTAAAACTGGGGGAGATGTTCTGAGGTGGATGCTTTTTACTCTGGTTCTTGCAAAATCCTTATCAGGATTATGGGCTGCAGCTAAAAGTTATACAGCTATGAGATGGTAGCCACACGGTTTCTGTAGCATGAAGGAATGTATTTTCCGTGTGTCTCTACAGTGCCTCGCACAATGGGACACCAGCGTGATGGATAGCTGTAAGTGCTATCCAATTCCAAATAAATAAATAATAAAAGTGCCAAGTTTTCACATGGAGAGAGTGAGGCAAATAACATTTTCACCATTAAGCTCAAAATAATATTTTTTCCCACAATATGTTGAGTTCCTTTCCCTTTTCCCCCTATGTCTGAGAAAATTCATTTCAAGGCCCTGTAAACAAGTGAAAATGGCAAAAGGTCACTTGTGTCAAATTTAGGGTTTTGCCTGTAAAAACAAGAACAACAACAAAAAACTTTCACCATGTTTTGCAGTGAAAATCTGTATGTGCTGGAACAAACTTTACCCTAAATCAAATTAGCTGAGTTCCTATGATTAGTAGTAAAGCTAAGCAAAAAAAAGCATAGCTATTTCTGCACAGCTGTAATCAGTTGGTGTAATCTGTCTCCATGTTAGCTACAAAATAAGACTTCAGAGGGGCCTGGCTAGGTCAGGGGAATGGTAATAGAATACAAAACCTTTCACCTTGAGGTCAACAGGTCATATCCATCCCAGCTTGGTAGTGACTAAAAAGTTATTAAATGTCCTTTCAGATTCTCAGAGGAAAATGGCAAAGTGTTACTTTTATTCCCATCATCTGGAAGCTGTTCATGGTCCTATATGAAGTGAATAGATGGTCTCAATTGAGATAAGTGTCAGAACAATGGTGTTGAGCACAGAATAGTTTACATCACAAAAATCACCATCACCGTTGGCACTAATTTGCCTCTTTGTTGGCAGTCCCAGGAGAGAGCTCAAGGACTAAATTGGCCACAGCGATTGGCTTATCTTCTAACTCCTGATGTCATCCCCTTGGGTCTTCACTGAGACACAGGTAGCTTGCATTGCTGCTGCTTGTGCTGTTCAAGGTCCATGGATATTTCAATAGATGAGTGGGGTTGTCCACATTCAAGGGAACTACACTGGCATGAATCAAAGCTACATCCGGGCCCAGTGAGCAAGTTACACAAATAAACTGAGAGCAAACAGCGAGAAAGAAGAACAAAACAGACTGTAAAGAAAAAGTATCCCTTGTACAAACCTGCTGAAAGATGTTCTGAGTTACATGCGTGTACATGAGACGTACCTCTGGGTGATCCATCACATGAATGGAAGGAGCACTGTGCAACATAAAAGAAAGTATAAGCTTCTTTTCCTCTGCCATAAATCATAGTGTGTATTTTTTTTCCCCAGGGCAAGGTGAAAGACTGATTTGGTCAGTGTACAACTGCATAGATCTTAGCTTCTGATTTTTAAGGAAATGGCACAATTTATGAATGATGTGGCATGTTATGCTGTCAGTTGTAGCAAATACAGTGATACTCTACCTAGCCCTTCATTTAACTCTGGGGCACTTCTCTTATATGCCATCTCTTCTTCCTGACTGCTGCTTAGCAATATATTTCAGGTACATGGGTTTTCTTTCTTCTCACGTAAATCAAGTTTTCATGGGATAAGAGGGAAGATCCTTTCAGGATTGAGAATTGGTTAAAAGACTGGGAACAAAGGGTAGGAATCAATGGTAAATTTTCAGAATGGAGAGGAGTAACTAGTGGTGTTCCCCAAGGGACAGTCCTAGGACCAATCCTATTCAGCTTATTCATAAATGATTTGGAGAAAGGGGTAAACAATGAGGTGGCAAAGTTTGCAGATGACACTAAACTGCTCAAAATAGTTAAGACCAAAGCAGACTGTGACGAACTTCGAAAAGATCTCACAAAACTAGGTGATTGGGCAACAAAATGGCAAATGAAATTTAACGTGGATAAATGTAAAGTAATACACATTGGAAAAAATAACCCCAGCTATACATACAATGTGATGGGGGCTAATTTAGCTACAACTAATCAGGAAAAAGATCTTGGAGTCATCGTGGATAGTTCTCTAAAGATGTCCACGCAGTGTGCAGTGGTAGTCAAAAAAGCAAACAGGATGTTAGGAATCATTAAAAAAGGGATAGAGAATAAGACGGAGAATATCTTATTGCCCTTATATAAATCCATGGTGCGCCCACATCTTGAATACTGTGTGCCGATGTGGTATCCTCATTTCAGTAAGGATATACTGGCATTAGGAAAGGTTCAGAGATGGGCAACTGAAATGATTAGGGTTTTGGAACAGGTCCCATATGAGGAGAGTAAAAAGGCTAGGACTTTTCAGCTTGGGAAAGAGGAGATTAAAGGGGGATATGATAGCGATATATAAAATCATGAGTGGTGTGGAGAAAGTGAATAAGAAAAAGTTATTTACTTGTTCCCATAATATAAGAACTAAGGGGCACCAAATGAAATTAATGGGCAGCATGTTCAAAACCAATAAAGGGAAGTTCTTCTTCACACAGCACACAGTCAACCTGTGGAACTCCTTGCCTGAGGAAGTTGTAAAGGCTAAGCATATAACAGGGTTTAAAAGAGAACTGGATAAATTCATGGAGGTTAAGTTCATTAATGGATATTAGCCAAGATGGGTAAGGAATGGTGTCCCTAGCCTCTGTTTGTCAGAGGGTGGTGATGGATGGCAGGAGAGAGATCACTTGATCTTTACCTGTTAGGTTCATTCACTCCAGGGCACCTGACATTGGCCACTGTCGGCAGACAGGATACTGGTCTGGATGCACCTTTGGTCTGACCCAGTATGGCCATTCTTATGTTCTTATGAATTTAGTACTAGTGAAAGCATCACCCTATTTAGGATTAGTGGGTGGAGCCAACCAAAGCAACTGAAGGCCCAGCCCCTTCAGTGAGGGCATGGCAACAGAGCCCAGCTAACACGTGAGGCCTGGGGAAGAAAACGAAAGAACAGACATAGGGGTGCATGTCCTAGGGACAAACTGAGGAACTAGACTGGGACACTGAACAGAGAACCGCAGACACTGTCCAGCCGTGGACCATGAAGTCCTCTTTTTCCCCAGCCCCCATAGAACAGGTAATGTATGGGCAGCAATGATACACTGCTCCTGGCCACACCACACGGTTGGCATCCTGCCTGGCAATCTAAGTGGAGAGACCAAGGATTTAGTGGGCCTGGAATCTGAAATAATCTCTCATCCACAGAGCTGATACTTTCCATGCAGGGTGAGTCACTACTGGTGTCATGGTATGTAGAGGCTTCACCAGTGGCATTCCCGCCATGATCTCGGATTGGCCTCTTACACAAACACTAGTGCCAAGTTTTGGTTTAATTACAAGAATAAAACAATTCCTGAATGGGATTTTCAACTAAGTTTTGATTGGAAAGTAAAATAACAACTTGCCATCCTGATCATTTCTGCTTTCCTTCTGGCACACACACACGGTGGCCTTATAGCTCTTCCCCCAAATCTCCAAGCACGTCACCTATTGAGGCCTCCCAACACCCCTGTAAGGGAGGTAAGTATTATTGCAGATGTTGGGACACAGAAGTGCAAGGCAACGACGTTACTTGCCTTGGGTCCCACACGGAATCCATGGTGGAGCTGGGAACAGAACCCAAGTCCCCTTGGGTCCCTAAGGTCAAAGTCATCCCTACTGGAACTCTAATGGAGTTAGAACAATGACGAATTGGACCTCAGTCCTGTTCCTAAAACACCTGACCCTTTAACATTTCACTAGGTGCTATACGATCATATTCTATTTCAGATCTTACATGCTTCACTTCTTTATAGACCATAGAATCCTATTAAATTCAAATATTTATTTTGCTGTACAAAGCCTCCACTTTAAGTCAAGCCCCAAGTGAAGGTATAGATTGCGCAGAGCAATGAAGTGAAACCATCTGTGACTTTGTCATGAACTGTCTTTCACTGTATGCAGGTTCATTGTAAGCAAACTCACTGTGCCTCTGAGATTCCATAAACAGAGTTATCCGGATACCTTATTAATACATTATCTGATACATTATTAATCAGGACTCCTACAATCTACTCTCTAATTGAAATCAAGTATTCAATTACCTGTCCAAGCTTCCAGGCAAACTCAACAGTGCACAAATGTGTTGGCTGCCAGGCGATGTGCTTAGCTAGAAGTTTGGTACCATAACTTTGTTTTGAAATCCATTTCCTGCCATTTCCTTTTCCACTGAATCTCCTACTACTCTGCTGAATCAGCTTTGCAGAAGGTATGCAGCCTGTCAGTCACTGAAAGCAAAGGCTGCCTCAAAAAATCTGACACCGTTCTGTTGAGTTGATGCCTGTATCTTAGCTACCTATATTTTAGCTGCCATTCCTGATTCCCAGTTTCAGTTTCATCCTCCAAAGGTATTGCTTTCTGCTCATGTACAGTACTTCAGTACTGAATGTGTAGTAGTTTGAGGGTTTCTTATCATTGTTTTAAAGGAACATAGTCAAGATATAAATCAAACATTTAAAACAACGTCTTAGCTAGGTCAATTATAGCATCTTAAGTTATTACAATTGAAAGAACCATTAAAATCAGGCTCGCTGTAATACATTTATTATTATTTAATTGGATTTCTATAGCACCAAAGTTATAAAAATATACAGTAACTCCTCACTTAAAGTCATCCTGGTTAACCTTGTTTCATGTTACGTTGCTGATCAATTAGGGAACATGCTCATTTAAAGTTGCACAATGTTCCCTTATAACATTGGTTGGCAGCCACCTGCTTTGTCCACTACTAGTAGGAAGAGCAGCCCATTGGAGCTAGCTAGTGGGGCCTTGGAACCAGGGTGGATCCAAGCTGTGCAAGGGGGAAAAGAGGGGAGCTAATGTCAGGATGTCCCCTTCTCCCCTGCTCCTGCACCCCGCTTACTCTATCTATGCCCACTGTCCGTAGACAGGATACTGGCTGGATGGATTTTTGATCTGGCCCAGTACAACCATTCTTATGTTCTTAAGACAAGTTTAAGGGGTGACCTGATCATGATCTACAAGTATCTACCTGGGGAAGAGATTTTTGGATAGTACACAGCTTTTAAAACTAATAGAAAAAGTCATAGTGAGAGCCAATGGCTATAATCTGAAACTAATCCAATTCATATTTGAAAAAAGGTGCAGAATTTTAACTGCGAGGGTACTTAACCATGGAACAACTTGCCGAGAGACATTGTGAGTTCTCCATAACTTTCAGTCTTTATCGCAAGATTGGATATCTTCCTTAAAGAAGTGCTGTAGCTCAGACAGATCTCGATGCACCAGTCATATGGCCTGTGTTATGCAGGAAGTCAGGGTAGAGGAGTGCACTGGTTGCTTCTAACCTTAGTATCTATATGAATCTTTCAAGTGTTTGCAGCGCCAAGCTTGTAAGTTGTATCCTACTATACAAGTGACTTCATGCTTATTTTTCCTAAAGGCCTGGGAAAATGGAGTCCTGACATTTCCTTCCCTGTAATATATTTACTTGTAAGAGGCCAGCACCGTGATTACATGGGAGGGGAAAAAAACAATTATAATGTAAAAGAAAGGCACCCGCAATGTATAAAATATCAGCTATAGACTTTCTCCATTTGAGTTTAATTTAATAAAAGCAATGAATTTATTTATTTTTACCAGTACAATTTACAAAAAAAAAAATAGACTTAAAATATTTTTCTTTAGATTTGTGGCTCCAGCAGCTGCAACTGAAACCAGCAATCAGAGAAGCCCCTTGTTTTTATTGGAGCTGAAGTGCCTCGTTGAAAATGGATTGGATTACGGGGATCAATCAGCGGCAGGTTGAGGAGGCTGAGGGAACTCTGCCAGTATAACAGCTGCCAAGAGCAGCTAAAATCTTAGAGCTAGCGGCGGGTACTAATGTACTGGAAAATCCATTGTTTTAAAAAGAGTTTGGGAGATAGGAAGTGGATTGAATTGCAGAAGGGTGCAAAAAATAATAATTCCACTCCAAAACTTCCTTTGTTCTGTTGCATGTGACTGAAAGGAAAACAAACTCCATGGCTATGTTGACTGCATGTATTTTCAGCCAGGGACAGGAGATAAAAATGCCCATCATCCTGGGGCATAACTTGGAAAATGAGAAGTTCTTTGGGTTTCCATAGCGATATGTTTAAGGTTTGAAAGCGATACTAAGACCTGATTCTGTCGAGCCTCAGGCTCTTCAGCCATCAAGTCCAGCTGAAATAAATGGGAGTTTACAATGCTGAGAGCCACTCAATAGGTATGGAACACACTCAAAGAATCGAGCCCTAATTAATTTCAGAATGGGTTGAACCACCCAGTTCCAGACTAGAAACAGAACAGGTCAAATTATGAGTTGAGAATCATAGTAGGTCAGAATATCCACATGTAAACAGAGATGGAAAGATAGATACATTAACTTAACATTTTTTCTGTTTTTAAAACCTATCCTGATTTCCATGATTATAATAGTTATTTGTAACTATTCATCAGATAGTTGGAATGAACAATTTTTAGCCTACTCATTGCTTGCAAAAGTTTTTCCCTTGTCAGTGGAAGGGAAAGTCCATTTTATGGTGGATTTCAAAGTGTATTTTCATTCCAATTTCAAACAAAAACCAAGTATTTCAAAATTCTTTGCAAAAGAATCTCCTGGGGGAAAAATCATGTCAGATCAATCAGAATATTTTGTTTTGACAAAACTGAAATGCATTGTTTTGATTTTGACGTTTTATATTCCAGAGATATTATATAATACTCCAAAAAAAAAAGTTTCAAAACAAAAAGGTGTTTCTGGAACATCAGCCTGCAGAGGGCGCTTAGGAGCTGGAGAGCTAATTCTCTAGACAGACAGCAGGCGGCACCGCAAGGGTGACTTGTTGTGCCGTGACAGAACCAAAAAAGAGCTACCGTGGCTAAACAACAAGGTAAAAGAAGCAGTGAAAGGCAAAAAGGCATTTAAAAAATGGAAGTTAAATCCTAATGAGGAAAATAGGAGCATAAACGCTGGCAAATGAAGTGTATAAATATAATTAGGATGGTCAAAAAAGAATTTGAAGACCATCTAGCCAAAGACTCAAAAAGTAATAGCAATTTTTTAAAGTACATCAGAAGCAGAAAGTCTGCTAAACAACCAGTGGAACCACTGGAAGATCGAGGTGCTAAAGGACCACTCAAGGATGATAAGGCCATTGCAGAGAAACTAAATGAATTCTTTGCATCAGTCTTCATGGCTGAGGATGTGAGGGAGATTCCCAAACTTGAGCCATTCTTTTTAGGTGACAAATCTGAGGAACTGTCCCACATAGAGAAGTCATTAGAGGAGGTTTTGGTACAAATTGATAAACTAAACAGTAATAAGTCACCAGGACCAGATGGTATTCATCCAAGAGTTCTGAAGGAACTCAGATGTGAAATTGCAGGACTACTAAATGTCATCTGTAAGCTATCATTTAAATCAGCTTCTGCATGGAGATGTGGTTGCCCATCTCAAAAAAAGATATATTGGATTTGGAAAAGGTTCAGAAAAGGGAAAAAAATGATTAGGGGTATTGAATGGTTGCCTTTTGAGGAGAGATTAATAAGCTTGGGACTTTTAAGCTTGGAAAATTGATGATTATGGGGGGATATGATAGAGGTCTATAAAATCATGACTGGTGTGGAGAAAGTAAACAAGGAAGTGTTATTTACTCCTTTCATAAACAAGAAGTAGGGGTCATGAAATGAAATTAACAGGCAAAAATTTAAAACAAACAAAAGAGCAAGTATTTTTTCACACAACGTACAGTCAACCTGTGGAACTTCTTGCCAGAGGATGTTGTGAAGGCCAAGCCTATAACATGGTTCAAAAAAGAACTAGATAGGTTTGTGGAGGATAGGTCCATCAATGTCTACTAGCCAGGATGGGCAGGGATGGTATCCCTAGCCTCTGTTTGCCGGAAGCTAGGAATGGGCAACAGGGGATGATCACTTGATGATTACCTGTTCTATTCATTTCCTCTGGGGCACGTGGCATTGTCCATTGTCAGAAGACAGGATACTGGGCTAGATAGACTTTTGATCAGGAATGGTAGCTTACATAATGAAGCAGTGTAAAAGATACCCCACACTAGAGAATTGAAGGGACTCAGCTATTCAAAAGTCCAGATTGTACCCTGGATAATGTCACAAACATTTTTTACTCCAAATATCAAACTATTCTTTTAACAGTAAGAGTGCAAATGTACTGATTAAATATTGGTCAAGAACTCAACAGTGCAAGGAATTCTAAGGTTCAAAATAGTATAGCACAGCTTAAATGGTTCTTTATGAAGCAACAATAGGAAGATGATTTTTACTTTTAAGGCCAGACTGAAATCCTTACTCAGACTGGTGGGCAGTTATTCACACAAGCAATTCCACTGAAGTCACTGGGACAGCCTGTCTGATTAACTGCTTACTTACTGTGAGCAGTGAGTCTGGTCCTAAATTTGCAGTTTACTCCTGACCAAAACTCATCTCTTGGGTAACAATAATCAACGCTTTTTCTTTCAAATGTCAAACCACAACATCTGTTTTGATGTTTCTGTTAGATTGAGAAAAAAAGGATAATCTAAGTTTTATACAATTTACAAGAGAAAACCCCACAACCATCTGGAGAACCATAGGCAAACCTTTTTTAGTTTTAAGAGAAAAGCTTCAAGCTGTTCCCCTGTTTTTGAATGCTAGTATTTATGACAAACATTTAGGAGGCTAATGTACCTCGGGATACCTTGAGGCCTGATCCTCCAAATATATACATATCTTGTCTGATGCAAGAAGTCCTACTAACTATTTGCATGAATAAAGTTACTTATGTGATTGAGTGTTGTCAGGACCAGGGCAGAATTACCTCACATTTCAATAGAGATTGTGACTCTAAAAACTTGACCTGATAAAACCTCTGAGAGCTATAACTATTTTCTTTCTGTCCACATCTTTTCATTACATATAAACCTTTCACTGAGTTATTCAGCATTACCTTGCATTGCGTCTGGAATAAGCATGAACCATCAGGGAAGGAGCAGAAATAGAGCACACAAGCATGGCCTTTCACAAGCACGCACACAAGTGTTCCCAAACACAGGCTTGAGACTCTCGCTGCCTACTCCCTGCAAACAGGGAGACAGGCCAACAGCCAGCAGCCTGGGTAGCGGGAGCAGAAGAAGCAGGAAGTTCCCTGGGAATGGCTGCCAGGTTGCCCGGGGAAGGGGAGACAGTGGGAATCTGCTGGGGGAAAAGGGCTGCCAGGGAGAGAGTCCTGGGAGGTGGTGCTTAATTAATAGAACATGGGGAGTCACACAGGAAGAATTAAGAGAGGCAAAGGGATGATCCCATAGGCATTATAGCCCAGGATGGGCCGAGAAACTGTATTGTGAGTGCGGGAGGGTGCCTATGCTTGAATGATACAACAGCCGGGAAAAGAGACTGTGGGCATGGCAGTGCGTCCTTTCTCCTCTGGGGACTAGCCAGCACCCTACCCCCACTTCCACCTGTTTTTCTGAAGGTCCCAGACCCTTTTGGAAGGTCAGGTTTAGTGCCCAAGTATTTCAGCAATTTCTGTTTGCTTTGCCTCTCAAGCCTCAAAGGCTAAGCGGAACAAGTTGCCCGTCCTCTTTCTCAGCGCGCATGCAAAATATGTATCCATCTTATTTTAATTTTGCTAACAAAGTCAGCTTTATGTTGAGAGATTAAATTCATGCCACATTGCCTTGACTGGGAACATGACTTGCTTAGGTGTGGTAGGATGAATGGTGTTTTAAGTGACTCTTCAGTGTCTCCCATGATAATGTCTTAAACATGCAGAGGTACAACAAACCAGTGATTTAGATGAAGGAGTTTTTGACTGGGGAAATAGACCAATGGAATTTAATGGAAGGAGTCACTAATGTTTACTCCAGAGGAAGTACGGATGAGGTGACTGGAAACTGGATAGCTAGCTAGGTTTGACTTTCAGTTATCAGACGTGTTCCTTTTGCACCATCTCATCCATCATCGTTCTGACAGGGATCTCCCGCTCTCCATTGCTCTCGTCTCTCCTGAGAATTAGGTTTGGCTAATGGACATCTAGCTCTCACCTGAATGTATTCTACTGCAAAGCAGAGACCATGACTGATTGATAAAGTACATAAATCCTGCAGAGACAATGACTGATTGATAAAGTACATAAATCCAGACATCGCCTAAGAACCATCTTGCATTAAGCACACTGGACTGACAGTAAAGTCCTGATTGCGAGAGGGTGGCTTCTTTATGATGTAACAGGGGGTTTACAGTGAGTAGTTTACCCCCATCTAAGAGAATAAAAGCTTGTTGATTTTCCAGAGATATATTCTGTGATTTTCACTGAGTATCTGCACTAGAGTCTCGACCTCTATTTATTTGTCTCACTCCTTTTTAAATGATACAGTGGCTGGTGTTCAACCTCCCTCCTCCTGCCTTTTCCAGTTTGTCTTGCCAACTCCCTGCAGAGTTTTTAATGCTTCCTTCTATTTTTCTATGTTGGCTCTAAAGATTTGCAGGGATGACCTGCTAAGTCAAGTCACCAGGGGATGTTTGCACCTCCCAAATCATCCCAGCAAAATGTAACACCTCTGCTCATGCCTGGACAGCTGTATTCTTTGTGGCATCTCAGAGAACCAAAGTATCAACCCAGGGCAAGGTTAAAAAGCCATTAGTCATCTTATTGTGCAGGCTAGGCCTACGCAGAAGAAAGGCAAGTGCTTATATGGCACTTCCCTATGAGCAGAAGGGAAGTCCCTCAAACCATAAGGCTACCACTCACTGTTCGGGGTTAAAAAGTCACAGTTTGGGTTCACAAACCGGTCAGCCCTTCCCACAGCAAACTCCTCTGGAGAGGGTTAAGCAGGAGGCAAAATCTGTGAGGTTTCCCTCAGCACAGTGAGTCACTGGCCTGGCACCCGAACCCCCCAGCTCCCGAGGCATCCCCAGGAAAGCAGGGCACTTGGCACTGACTCCAGGCTTTTGACAGCCTGACCTCCCACCCTTGCCCTGTTTCCGGAAGCTTCAGTGGAGTCAAGCTACCAGGGCCTCCTGTTCCCCCATGTCCTGGCTTATAATGGGATCCTGGTGCAGATGGGGCTCTGCATTGCCCAGGCTATGTTGGCTTTCCTAGGGGTAACCATGGGCACAGGGAGGGAGAAAGCTTGTGTCCACTGGCCTCACTCCCACCCAACACTAGGTCATCCTCTTCCCACCCCAGCCAGCCTAGTTCTCCCCGACAAGGACCCCAAGGGGGAGGAGACTATGTCAGCCCCAGGCAGTTTCAGGCTCTGCCTGCCCTGCTCACAGAGAGCGGGATTCACAGAGGCCAGATTCTGCTCTACTATTGCTGTCCCCCCTGCCCACAAGCTACGCACCCCACCCTCATAGTCTTTTCTGACTGGAAAGGAGGAGTGAAATGCTCTGTCTACCCACACACCTCAGTCTTGACAACTTCAACTAGTTTGCTGCTGCTATGTTGTGGGGGAGTGGAGGGAGGAGACCATGCCTTGCTCATTTGGTGGCGGGGGGGATGCAAATGGGGGAAGGACAATGGAGAGTGGGAGTCGGCTCGCTGATCAGTGGATTTGCCCAATCTGTATCTCTGATGAAACAGAAGTGACAAAGAGTCCTGTGGCACCTTAAAGACTAACTAAAGTTTTAGAGCATAAGCTTTCGTGGGCTAGTACCACTTCGTTGGATGCATCCGACGAAGTGGGTATTAGCCCACGAAAGCTTATGCTCTAAAACTTTAGTTAGTCTTTAAGGTGCCACAGGACTCTTTGTCACTTCTGCAATTCCAGACTAACACGGTTACCCCTCTGATTCTTGATGAAACAGAGTTTCAGGATTTCTCTGCATCATTTCCTAGAAGGGATGATATTCTCTACTGGGCTTCCTCTGGCAATGTAACGTCGGCTGTAATAGATCTAGCCATACGTTCATGAGCTCAGAGAAGGGGCTTGGCTGACTAATCCACCTGAAACCATGACGGTAAGTATTGGGAATCTGCATCAACACATGATGGCATCACAAACACCTGGGCAAGGAAGGTAGCTCCCACATCGAGGGTGAAAGGGCCTGTCCTATTGGCATTTAACACAGAAGAGGCTGATGCTCAAGCAGACAGTCCTATATCTCCGCTGCCACATGGGGAAAGGGAATAGGGTATGTCTTTCCGCAGTTCTAAAAATAAGCCATTATTAACCTAATGTCCAATTTCCTATGATCTAGAAAATACAGTTTAAAATGTAGGTCTACCCTCCCTCCCCTTCCCCCGCAAATGTAGAAATTTGAATCCACTTAGCACTGTATCTGTTAGCAGACCAGAAAAAGGAGCTGTGTTCCTGCAAAATAAATATAGTGAGAGAGTACAAAAGCAGCCCAGAGCAGATTGGAAAGCTGCTATGCTACATGCAGTATTCGCAGGCCCTACAAGTTACGTTGCATGGTGCTTTATACAACACAGAGCAAGCTAAGGTCCCTGCTCTGCAGAATTTAGCACAATACATGGGAAAGCAGTCAAGGTGCATAGACATCATTGATGGGGAGGTCAGCACAGGAAGGCCTGGAGAAGAGGTCTGAAAGAAGAGAACAGGGCAAGAGTTTGCGGGAAGATGGTACAAGTATAGGGCAGGATGGAAGAAGTCATGAATGAGAAAGGAGACTAATGGAACCATTTATCATGTCCCGGGTTAGGGTGGCATCAAACTCATGGAACGTCCAGTCCTGGGTACTGCAACAGATGTTGTCTACGTATATGAACTTTTGTGACTCCACTGAAAGCACAAAGCCTTGGGGTAACCCAGTGCTCTGTCATCTCCAAGCACTCGTCTTCTCCCTTATATGGGCTCTGAACTGCCTATCGTGGAGGAACTGTTAGTGATCCCTGTGACCCAAGGTAGCAGGACGCGTGATGCATTCATGAGCAGGTCAGTGTGCCGTACTGTATCGTACTCTGCCGTTAGGTCTATGAAAACAGCATCTGTTCTCAAGTTTCTCTGGAATCTATTTTCAACAAATGTGATCAGCCTGAGTTCTTGGTCATATGTGCTATAGCCTCAGTGAAAGCCGGCTTAGTTAGGGCTCAAAATTCTCTGCACGTCGGGTAACATGCACTGTGGACCAAGCGCTCCAGTGCCTTGAAGCACACCGCCAGTAATGATATGGGACAATAGCTTGATGCTGGACTAGGTTCCTTTCGGGGCTTTAGGAGGCCAATGCCTTTTGTGGTGCACCATATCTTCAGGAGCCTACCTTTACTCATGGAATCATAGAATCATAGAATATTAGGGTTGGAAGGAACCTCAGGAGGTCATCTAGTCCAACCCCCTGCTCAAAGCAGGACTAACTCCAACTAAATCGTCCCAGCCAGGGCTTTGTCAAGCCTGACCTTAAAAACTTCTAAGGAAGGCGATTCTACCTCCCTAGGTAACCCATTCCAGTGCTTCACCACCCTCCTAGTGAAAAAGTTTGACCCTGGTGAAGAATTTCACAATCCAAAACTGAGCACAGGGGCCAAGGAGAATTCTGGAGATATGTTCTCATAGCCCGCAGCTGTTCCACACTTGATACTACCCAGTAGTAAAGTTAGCTGACTTGGCACCTCCAGCCAAACATCATAAAAACAGTCTCCAGTTTGTTCCATCTTCATCACTCCAGCGCAACCTGAGAATTGAATGCTTCTCGGAATGGTCAGAAGGTGAAGCATGAAATAGAACTGATCTATCTAGGTGTGACTTTAGACCGCACACTGAGTTACCATGCCCACCTGAAGAAGACAGCAGCTAAACAGCAGCACAACAATCTTCTTAGCAAACGGGCAGGTTTGTTGTGCTTATGCTCCAACTCTGCAGACGTGAGCTCTTGCCACCTTGTATTCGGTGGTGGAGTACTGCACACCAGTTTGGAGTCGATCGTCACACACCAAAATGATGGATACACAGTTACATGTTGCCATGCACCTCATCTCCAGCACTGTGTGTCTGACTCCGCTTCCATGGCTTCCAGCTTTGAGCAATATTGCTCCTCCTCGTATCAGATGAGAGGTTGCCACTGGCAAGTTGCTGGAGAAAATATGCACCAGCCCATGCCTGCCATTGCACAATGACCTTTTCAAAACACCAGCTTCATGTGTGTGATCACGTCGCCCATTATGGTCTCACCTGCCATGCTGGGATTTTAGGGTGGAAACACTTTGGCAAGAGGAATGGATAGCTGTTATAATCCTAACCAGTCCCTTGTCACCGACCCCACAATCTGCCCGCCTGGTTTTGACCTGCCCCATCACCAGTGGTCCCTGTGAACAGGTTCCGGACCGGGCAAGGACTCTGTTCAGCCAACCAGTATCGCTGTAGCCTTCTTGACAGCCCTTTGTGCAGCTGTGGCATGACACAATGACGCACATTGTCAATGAATGCCTGGTGACTAGGTTCAGCGGTGCCCTAGAAAAACTGCATCACGCCACTGAAGATGCCATCACGTGGCTAGATGACTATGCACACGCTAAATAATAATAAAACTAATGGACCCATTAGGATCTGGACTCTAAGGAGCAAAGGGAGGGCGCTGTGAAATGAGAGCAAAGATGCAGGCAATCTCTGTGTTTAGCAAACCGTGTTGATTCGCTGAAGCCCTCAGTAGAGCAGAACTCAGTCCATCTTTTCCACTGTTCATGGAGCCCTGACCCATAATAAAGAGAATTAATCTACAGGGAGAGGAGAAATGGGATTGGAGCTAGTGGAGAGTATAGCACACACCTTACCATGGATTTCCTCTGCTGAGGCTTGAATCCTCTGAAATAATTAGTCAGGAAGCATGTTTGCGTTTTAGAGAAGGTCATTCAGGAAAATTGTATGATGCAAGATCCCGGTGTTGTGAGGCACAGCATCGCCTGGGGAAGTTGTAGTTCCCTGTAAACATTTTTAAGTGGTTCCTTCGCGCTTGGCAGCTCAGGTTTGAGGTTCCAGAGCTTTAGTTTCAAGATGTACGGCTTAGCCATTCACCAACATAAAGAGTGAGCTTTGCTTTTACTATGCTGCAGCCAAATATATCAAGCTTCCTAAATTGACATAATCTCAAGATTATAGTTCTCTGTGGAGACATTTGGGTCATTTTGTTAATTATCCCGGCTTTCCACACATCAGGCGAAGAGAAAGAAGCGGGCAGGCAAGCCAATCCCACCATTATTTCAGTGCCACGTGTTAACTGTGGGAGAGACCTTTGAGAAACGGAGAGAGGTGAGAAAATAGCAAGAGATGGGGCGAGGGAGAGAAAAAGAGAGATGCGCACAGAGCATGAAGTAACAGTAGCAAACTAAAGTTAAGACTAGTACTGGGGTGTGAGAATTCAAGCAGGCTATAGGCAGCCCATTGTTAGAAGCTTCCATAGTTCAGGACAAAACCAGTATTTGGCACTTGATTAGCTCCTGTCATCTGGGTGGCACAGTAGACGGTATAAAAACTGAAAAAACTATTGATATGGCGAGTAATAGGCATTGCTCTCCACCTCTGGTAGGATTGCTGGTGGCTCTTGATTGGATCTGAAGCTGACATTTATTTTATCCCTATATTTAACTTTAAATGAAGTCATAATTGTTATTAATATTTATTATTTCATAAATTCATAAATTCCAAGGCCAACAGGACTCATAGACCTTACGGTCAGAAGGGACCATTATGATCATCTACTCTGACCTCCTGCACAATGCAGGTTACAGAATCTCACCCACCCACTCCTGTAATAAACCCTTAACCTATGTCTGAGCTACTGAAGTCCTCAAATCATGGTTTAAAGCCTTCAAGGTGCAGACAATCCTCCAGCAACCATTATGAGCATCTAGTCTGTGTGATGTTATCTGATTAAAATATGACCATGTAGATCATTGTTGCAACCACTGTTATATATTTGCAACAAATCTTGTACAAAATGTGGCATGTAAGATGTCTATGAAAAGGTGATGATTTGCTGGTTATGATTATGCTATCTGTATGCATGTATCATTTTGGTATTTGAAGTTATGAATATTGGCTCCATTCCTGGATTTCAAATGTTTCCTCCTGGGATAACTCCCACAAGCTAGTTACTCAGCACATCTTGGAGGGACTATTCAAATTGAGTGGACCATCAAAAGAATGTTTAACTGACAATGGACCATGGGAGACACCAATCTACACTTAATGGAATTTCCTGCTGTGACTAGATGAAATGCAGGGACATGTGACTTCCCCATGTAACTCCAAACTTCATCTTGTGGCTGTAATTTTCCAAAGTAAGAACAATGGGATTCCCTCCACATGGCAAAAGCTATAAAAGGCCCTGGAAACATCTCCATTTTGCCTCTCTGCTGCTCAGACCTCTGGATATGGACTTACGCTAATGGGAGTATTGTAACCAAGGGACTGAGGTCCTTCCAATGATATGGAAGCAACCAGAGACTTATCAAGCCAGCAGTTTGTTCCATCACTGCTACAAGCCTGAACCAAGAACTTTGCAATTATTGTATGTATTAGATTCCTTGAACAAATTTCAAGTCTCACCTTTCTTTTTATGAATAAACCTTTAGATTTTAGATACGAAAGGATTGGCATCAGCGTGATTTTTGGGTAAGATCTCACATATATAGATCTGGATGTGTGCCTGGTCCTTTGAGCTCAGGAGAACCTTTAATTTGATGAGACTGGTTGTAAAGAGCCTTTAGTGGTGATATAAGAACTGGAAACTGGTTTTATGACTTCTTGTTAGCCAGTATGGTGAAACAGAAGTTTACTTTTGTTGCTGGTTTGGAATGTCTTATGGAAGAATAACCACCAGTTTTGGGTTGTGTTTTCCCTATTTCTCAGGAGTTTGTCCTGAGTTTGGCATTCTCAGTTATGACCCACTGAGGCAAGGTTACAGAATGTATAAAAACAGCCATAGAATCTCCCCAAAATAATTCCCCAAAAACATCCAATCTTGATTTTAAAATTGTCAGTTATGGAGAATCCACCAACCCTTGGTAAGTTGTTTCAATGGTTAATTTCTCTCTCTGTTTAACCAAAATTATGCCTTATTTCCATTCTGAATTTCTCTAACTTTCAGCCATTGGATCATATTGTACCTTTCTCTGCTAGATTGAAGAACCCATTTTTGAATATTTGTTCCCCGTGTAGGTACTTATAGACTATGATCAAGTCATCCTATAGCCGTTTCTTTGTTAAGCGAAATAAACTAAGCTCCTTGAGTCTATCACTTTAAGGCAGACTTTCTAATCCTTTAATCATTCTCATGGTTCTTCACTGAACCCTCTCCAATTTCTCAACATCCTTCTTGAATTTTGGACATCAGAATTGGAGACAGTGTTTCAACAGCGGCGACGTAGGTCTGAAATACAGACGGAATATATATATATATATATATATATATATAAATATATTATATATATATATATATAATATAACCATTCTACTCTTACTTGAGAGTTCCCTCTTTCTGCATACAAGGATTGTGTTAGTCCTTTTGCCCACACCGTCACCCTGGAAGATAAAACAAACATATTGTTTGATTGACCCAGTTTATCAAGTGATCCAGATCGCTCTGTATCAGTGACCTGTCCTCTTCATTATTTACCACTCCCCCAATTTTTGTGTCATTTGCAAATTTTATCTGTGATGATTTTATGGTTTCTTCCAGGTGGTTAATAAAAATATTAAATAGTGTAGGGTAAAGTATTGATTGCTGCAGGACCCCAGTAGAAACACATTCATTTTATGAAGCTTCCCTCCTCTACAATTACATTTTGCACTCTTTCAGTCAACCAACTTTTAATCTATTTAGTGTGTGCCACGTTCATTTGATATATTCTAGTTTTTTAATTAAAATGTCATGAGGTACCAAGTCAAATGCTTTACAGAATTCTAAGTACATTACATCCATACTATTACTTTTATCACCCAAATTCATAATCTCATCAAAAGAGATATCAAGTTAGTTTGAAAGGATTTATTTTCCATAAATCTATGTTGATTGGAATTAATTATATTATCCTACTTTAATTCTTTATTAATCATGGGCCATATCAGCCACTCCACTATCTTGCCAAGACTGACATCACTTTGACCTTTTTAAAATATTGGCACATTAGCTTTCTTCCAATCTTTTGGAACCTCCCTGATGCTCCAAGACTTATTGAAAATCAGCATTAACAACCCAGTGAGCTCCTTACTCAGTTCTTTTAAAATTCTTGAACAAAAATCATCCAGATTTACTGATTTAAAAATGTCTAACTTTAGTAGCTGCTCTTTAACCTCCTCCTGAGTTACTAGACTAGAAAGAGTGTTATCATATGATATGATTATATCATCTGTTTTTCCCCCAAATAGAGAACAGAAATATATATAGAACACATCTTTTTGCATTATTATTGGTAATTCTAACATTTCTGTCTAGTAATGGACAAATACCATTGTTAGGATTATTTTTGTTGCTAACACACTTTAAAAACTCCTTATTGTTCTTAACGCTGCTGGCCATAGCTTTCTCCTTGTGTCCCTTTGCCTCTCTTATCAATTTTCTACAATCCCTAACTTCTCATTCTTATTCATTACTACCAACTCCTCCTTTCTTTTTACTATTACCGAAGGGCCTAGGAGTCCCAGTAATAGACCAGGACCCTGTTGTGCTAGGCACTGTACAAGTGCTGAACAAAAAGACAGTCACTAGCCCAAGGCTCTTACATGCTATCTTTGTATTGCAATTATAACACTGAATTATGCAACTGGAAGAAAAACCCTCCTGTGATATATTACTACTTTTAGAGGTTGATTTAAAATCTATTGAAATGAGTGGACTTGGAATCTATCCCAATTGTACCATCGCTGATGAGTTACAAAGAAGGTCAAGGTGAGGTCATAATGAAGGAGGTCATAATAAAGTTCTAACTGCCAGTGAAAGGCTGGTCCCTAAAGATCATCTCCTGAAAATGACACCACCAAACTGTATTGTACCAAAAAGGAAAGAATGCATAGCAACTTTCCAATTGGTACTGTGTTTCTGTGGCTTGGAAACCTTTCTGAATCCCAAATTATGCTTAAAAAACATCCCAAAACTTGAAGTGGCAGAATGGAAATCAAAGCAGTGCTATTTTGTGTGGTTGCTGGTAAAACAAGTAGACAGTGATTAGCAGCTCATGAAATTTCTATATCAGAGGCAGAGGGTAGCAAGAGATAAATAATCTTTGCCCTTCACCCCCCAAAAATGAAACACATATGAAGCAAGTTTAAGGATCCAGCCTCTACTGAATTGAAACACTCAGAGTTCATTTCTTGTTCTTATGCTGAATGTGGATGTGAGAAACCACAGGGGAGTTTTTAAGCCACAGTGCCACTGTTTTTAGATTTACTTTCCCATGAACCAAAATAGACAATGGAAAAGAACTAAACAAACTTTCAGTTTCCAATTAGGAAAAGGCTCCTGCCTGTTATTTTACCACAAGCATTCTTGTTTAGTTAGCGGTGCATGTGGTCATCCTACAAATGTACTATCTCAGATTGTAATGGGAGAAGGAAAAGTAATTAAAGGAATCAGAAGAAAAAAACAGCCAAAGTGGAGGGTGTCTGGCCCAATGGATAGGGGACTGGATAAGGAGTTAGGAAATCATTCTGTTCTAGCTCAGATATCGACTTTGTTTTGTGACCTTAGGCAAATCATCTCTCAGTGCCACAGTTTCCCCATTAATAATCAAGGGAATAATGATAATCACCTGTGTTCTGAAAAGCACTTTGAGATCTAGGGATGAAAAGCACTGCATACGAGCTAAATATCTTTGTTAAACTGCTCTTGGGCTACCCATGGCGTAAGTAGTTTTTAGCCCAAAAGATTTACCAAATATGCTCAGAATTGCTCTGTTTGAAAGAAAGCTAGTCCCCTGGTTAGTTTGTGAGGTCACTTCATCAGTTGCCATTTTGATGCAGATAGCCCTCTACAACACATTGCGCAGAGCACTAAAAGAAAGCTGGCTATTTCTTCACGTTTCACACCTTCTTAATTACCCACCTGCGTTCCTTTTATTATAAAGGCTCGAATAGGATCACCCATAAACTAACAGCCAAAAGGAAATTGCCAGTTTGTTAAGATTGCCTCATCAATATACAATGGAATCATTTAATATCTGAACCTCGGGCCCCAGAATTTTCTTTTGTTAGTTCCATAGCACTCAGAAGCCTACATGGCCCACAGTGAGCATAAAACACATTGCCCACCAGCCTAGGGGAGCTGGAATTTTAACCAAAATCTCAAATCCTTCCATGATAGGGTATCACATTAACTCTTCCTGCACTAAAGCTTCGATGTCACCCCAGTCACTGTTAAAGTCTCAAGCATGATCCAACAAGTAATATCACATCCTCCTAGGTATTAGTACACCCAAGTGGACGCTTACCAGTTTTCAATCAAACTGCTGTCCAGTGAAGTATTAAAACAGTAGAACCTCTTGAGTTGAAGGGGGCCTGGAGAAGTATCCGGTGCATTCTGGTGAAGTGGGGTAGGATGTTTTCATTACTTCTAGATCATTTCTAGAAGACGAGGAGCGAGTGCGTGTGAGAGCGATTCAGAGGTGATGTTAATGCTGATTATAAGTTGGTGTTCATTGTGAGTGAATATTGATGATAAATGGCTTCATACTTTTCAACGTCCTGTGTTATGCAGATGATACTAGATGATCATAATGGTGCTTTCTGGTCTTAACATCTATGTGTATCCTAGCACCATCCCCAGCTCGTTTTGTGGTCTAAATATGTTTAATTAAAAAGAAAAACAAACAAAAACATGTACCTTTTAAGGCCAGAAAGGGATCCTTATGGTCATAGATAAATGAATGAACGTGTGAATCTTTATTTCACACCTTCTTGCACCTCTCTGCGTATGACTTTTCCTGCTATAGCCTCTCTTTCAGGGTTTAAGTTGCAGCAACTTACCCTCATTCCGACGTTCACTTACATGTCATTTGCACATTCATTTCCAGTATCTCTGAATGCAGCCCAGTGTCCAGCCTAGCCTTCAGTATCTCCAGTAAGGACAATGCTGTAGCATCCCCAGCTTGTTTCATAGTCTAAATCTGTTTTAGTTAAAAAGCAAAACAAAAAAAAGCATTCCTGTTATTTCAACCAGTTTTTTTTTTTTCCCCGTGTATCAGCTCCTCTTCCAAAGGATGACAGATCAGGCTATTTTAGCTTGCATACAACACAGAAGATAAGACTGGTCATGATATAATTTAGCCTGAGTGTTTGACTAGAAGGTCTCCTGTTACAGTGAGATCCATAGGATCACTATACACTGAAGCCACGCCCTATCCCATCCAGATCTTCTTTTCTCCTTGTGTCTTTGCACCATAGCTAATTTGCTGTTCAGTTTCCTGCAGGTCTTGGACCTTGGTGTTCAGCTGTGTAATTCCTACCATTCAGTCACACAGTTCCCAGAGTCTGTAATAACAACAGTTAAGGCTGAAGAGGCCGCAGCTAGAGCTATATATTTTTTTAAATGTACGCCACTGCCAAAGAAAGGGCAGCAGAAACAGCTGCATGATCTCATCCATCCATGTCTATGACAGGGTAGCAACGGTTACCCTTAGGGTATTTTAGCTGTTCACAAGTCTGGCTCTTGATCATAAGACAGGGTCACTTACAGTGCCAAGTGGCTTCTTCTGTGATGGCTTCTCTAACAATGAGGCTTTGGGAAAATGTCCCCTGAAGGGACAGGAAATTTAGTTTAAAAAACAAAAACAACTCATATTAAAAGATGAGCTCTAAACCGATCAAAGTCAGAGACTTCAGCGTTCTGGTTGCTTCACTTTCTGTCCTCGGTTTCTATGGCATCCATGTTTCTGGTTGTGGGCCTTTAGTGGAAGAGCATAGGAGGAATCACAGGCCCAGGGATGGGAAACAGAATGAAGCATGATTATTCAGGGTGCACCTTCACGAGGAAAAATGGTGCGTTCTTACCTCAACTTAGCTAACATGTGGCAATTGACACAAAGTAACATCCCCGTGAACCAGCCAGAATGTGGAAGTCCCTGGTTTGAGCCTTGTGTTAGCTAACACAAAAAAATACACATTTTTTTTCCCTAGTGAAAACAAGACCTCCGGGTTTTGGATAAAATACTTGCCTGAAGTGTATCTTTTGCATCATTTTGAATTCTCCCTTCAGTAGAACCTCAGAGTTACAAACACCAGAGTTACAAACTGACGAGTCAATCACACACCTCACCTGGAACCGGAAGTATGCAATCAGGCAGAAGAAAATTAAAAAATAAAAGAAGCAAATACAGTACAGTATTGTGTTAAATGTAAACTAAAGAGAACATTTTAAAGAGATTTGACAAGGTAAGGTAACTATTTCTATGCTTGTTTCCTTTAAATTAAGATGGTTAAAAGCAGCATTTTTCTTCTGCATAGTAAAGTATCAAAGTTGTATTAAGTCAATGTTCAGTTGTAAACTTTTTAAAGAACACCCATCACCTTTTGTTCAGAGTTACAGACAATCTCCATTCCCGGGAGGTAGGGAGCAGTTTGTAACTCTGACGTACTAGTGTGAGGAAGTCTAATGCCTTTCTGTCTCACCTGAGCTCATTGTGGAAGTGTTTGAATTGAGCTCTGATGTCGGAGGAGGGGGCTGTGGGCCAACATGATGATGAAAGTGTCAAGTAGAACAGACCTGCTCAGAACAGGTGAACGCTGCCCTCCGGTGTTGGGGCATCTGGGGGAAAAGGCAGAGCTCACGTCTGCAAAGCAGCAAAGGACAAAGATACTGGGAATCAAAGGCAGACGCAAACATCTGTTTCTACAGGGGCATCTCTGGCCTTAGTGGGTCTTGTATTATCTTCGAGGTGTATAGAAAATGATGAAAAACCTGGCACAAAGGGGACTTGCTGCCAGCAGAGAAAAGCTCTATTTGACTCTTTCGGACTCCCTCTGTGTTATTGTCTTTGTCCGGTTGAACTTACCCTCTTATGAAATTAAAGTGATCGGAGCAGATAAGAAGCAAATTTAATTAAGGCTGCTTTTTTTAAAAAAAAATAAGGGAGCCCAGGCAGCTCTCAGCAACCTTGTTCTTCCCTTTGAAGCTCTGACTCTCTTCCTGGTCCCATTAAAACATAAAGCACGTGTGGTGGGCTAACGGGGCTTAACCACCCAGTGGGAGAATCTTGCCTAATCCTATTTGATCTTCCTTTATTTTCACAAATCACAGAGTCCAGCTTCAACATTCAGAAGAGAGGGGCCCTGGGAGTGGGGGCTGAGGATTTCGGGCAGCCCCAGTGAGCTGCTGAGCAAGCTTCATGAGAGGAGCTTTGAATGTGACTAGCCAGGTAAATAAACACTGACAAAACCATCTTTTAACCCTAAGACACCCTTTGAGGCAGGAGATTAAATCAGGTGTCTGGATGTATTTGATCAGGAGGCCTGCCTTGTGCTACATAGACCAGCTTTATCTCCATGATGTAACGTTTTGCCTTGACTCAGGGTCATTAACAAGAGAGCCAACTGCTCACAAATCAGAGCAGACAAACAAATCTGGAATAAGGAACAGTGCTGGGAAAAGAGCACGCATCTGCCTTATCACTTGGGTTCTTATCTCCTGGCTTTAGGCTGCATGGGCTAAAGTACACAGTGTGCTAATTCAGGCCATTTCCTAGTGTTCCTGAAGCTAACCAAGTTTTAATGCTGCTAATGTGAAGTTGGGGGCAGGAGGAGATATAAGTTTTCACAGATGATTAGAACTTTATTGATAGGCACCGTGCAATTATCGCCTCCAGAGAGCTTGGTATTTTCCTAAGATATTTTCTGTTGTTAGTCCTGCAGGCAGTTCCTCCCTCTTCTGTGTAAATTAGGGGCCTAATTCTGAGTTTTATACAAGTGCAGCTCCACTGACATCAATCAATTTATTTCTCCTGATTTACACCTGTGGAAGGCAAGGCAGATTCAGGCCCTGCTGGGTTTCCACACTGCAGAATGTCAGGGTCACCATGCATTTCTCCATATTAGACTGGGTAAAATTTTGCAGATCAATAGTTTATTAGGTGAAAAAAAAATGCTGTTTTGGTTGATCTGAAACTCACTGCAAATTCGACACGAATCGTTTCGGGCAGAGACAGAAGTGCTGCTGCAGAAGCCTTACATCGACTCTCTACCCCCATTCCCGCCCCGTGTGCTTATTACTTTTAGCTTGGTGGTTAAAGCATTTACCCAGGACATCTGGAGACTAAAGCATCTGCTCCAGAACAGACCTGAAATGCACAATATTTTTTTCCAATTCACCAAAAACTCTGAAAAATTTCAGCTTTGGTTCAGCCATAATCATTCTTTTTTTCTTATTTTTTTCCACAATTGCCACTGAACCAAAAAAAGAAATATCACTTATTTGCCCAGGTCTACTTCTTATGATTATATCCATAGCATATGTACAGTAGTGGCCTCTACCAATCAACCATTGGGCCATGCTGTGTTGTGAGCATGGAAGCTCTTTCAACAAGGTGCCCCATGTTCCTGCCACTGAATTCAGCCATAGGATACAGTTACCAGCTGCAAAGAAATCAGTGGGATTCATGCCTGTTTATGCTACGGATGAATTTAGCTGCTGAAGTGCCAGGCATTACGTAGCCCTTGTAGATTTAATGTTCTATGCATTTTCTTCATGTTCATTTGAGACGTCTAAGGACAGGTCTACCCAGATCGGCAGGTAGCGATCGATCTTTCAGGGGTCAATTTATTGCATCTAGCCTATAGACTAACTAAACTTGCATAACCATTTTGTAGCCAAATAATGATTCATGCTAAAATTTGTGAAATTTTCAGGATTCGTAAATATTTTCACAAATAGCTGGTGATTTTCAAATACCAGTATGAATCATAAGAAATTGAACTCTGTAAATGAGTAAATATATTCACAAATTGATTTAAATCTTCTTTTTTTTTTTTCTAGCAGCTCTCTAGTCACTAGGAAGCTATCAGAAACCCAGAGGACACGTAGATCTGGGCAATTAAAGATCTATTATTAGTATATGTATTTTGCTAATGACAAGGAGTCCCAAGAGAGCAAAGCCCCATCATGCTAGTTGCTATAAAAATGAACAATAACAAACAGTCCTGGTCCCAATCTAAAGAGACAAGATGGTATTATCCCCATTTTACAAATGGGAAACTGAAGCACAGAGAGGTTAAACCTAGATCCTCAAAGGTATTTATGCACCTTACTCACACATAAGTCAGTGGAATTTGGGAACCTAAATACCTTTGAGGATCTGGGCCTAAGTGAATTAAGAATAAAAGAGCTTCCATATAGGGTCAGACCAAATGTCCATGTAGTGGGCTGTAGGGGGAATGTACAGAACAGGGCAATTTTTGGGAGATTAACCCTTGTCTTCCCACTAGAACTTATATGGTTCTTTATTAAACCCAGTTCTACTTTTGGCCATTACACCATCCCCTGGCAATGAGTTCCACAGGTTAATTGTGTGTTGTGTGAAAAAGTAATTCCTCTTGTTTGTATTAATCTGGTTTGTACAAGTCACACAAAGAGTCTGTACCTAGCCCAGGCACTGAACGCTATACCATCCTTCCTCCAATTGTATGTGTGTTTACATATCTCATAAGAAAATAAGAATGGCCTGACTGGGTCAGACCAATGGTCCTTCTAGCTCAGCATCCTGTCTTCTAATAGAGGTCAGTGCCAAATGCTTCAGAAGGATTGAGCAGAACAGGGCAATTTATCGAGTGATCCATCCCCTGTTGTACAGTCCCACCTTCAGGGAGCCAGAGGTTCTGGGAGAGCCAAAGCATGAGGTTGCATCTCTGACCATCTTAGCTAATAGCCACTGATGGACCCATTCTCCAGGAATTTATCTAGTTCTTTTTTGAACCCTTCACGACATCCTTTGGCAATGAATTCCATAGGTTGGCTGTATTATGTGAAGAAGTACTTCCTTATGTTTTAAACCTGCTGCCTATTAATTTCATTGTGGGTTCTTGTGTTATGTGAAGGGATAAACAACACTTCCTTGTTCATCATTCATGATTTTATCAACCTCTATCAGATCCCCCCCTTACTCATCTCTTTTCTAAACTGAAGAGTCCCGCTTTTTTTAATCTCTCCTCATATGGAAGCTGTTCCATACCCCTAATCATTTTTCTTGCCCCTTCTGTACTTTTTCCAATTTTAATATATCTTTTTTGAGATGGGTTGACCTGAATGGTACACAGTATTCGAGGTGTGGGTGTACCATAGATTTATATAGTGGCAATATATCTTCTGTTGTATTAGCTATCCTTTTCCTAATAGCTTCTAACATTCTGTTAGCTTTTTTGACCTGCTTCTGTACATTGACGAGATATTTTCACAGAGCTATTCACAATTAAGGTTGCCAGTTTTGGTTGGATGTGTTCCTGGAGGTTTCATCACATGACAATCTTTAATAAAAGATTAATCTTTAATTCCTGGAAACTTCAAGACAATCCTGTAGAATTGGCAACCCAGTGCTTCCAAGTTCTCTTTCTTGAACAGCTAATTTAGACCCCATCATTTTGTATGTATTGTTGGGATTATGTTTACTTGGCATTTATTAATATTGAATTTTATCTGCCATTTTGTTGCCCCATTACTAAGTTTTCTGAGATTCTTTTGTAACTCTTCACAGTCCGCTTTGGACTTACCTCTCTTGGGTAATTTTGTATTATCTGTAAACTTTTCCACTTCAGTGTTTACTCCTTTTTTGAGATAATTTATGAATATGTTAAACAGCATTGGTCCAGTATAGATACTTGGGGGATCCGCTATTTATCTTTCTCCATTGTGAAAACTGACCATCTATTCCTGCCCTTCCTTTCTTATCTTTTAATCAATCACTGATTCATGAGAGAACCTTCCTTCTCGTGCCATGACTGCTTATTTTCCTGAAGAGCCTTGGGTGAGGGAGCTTGTCAAAGGCTTTCTGAAAGTCCAAGAATACTATATCCACTGAATCACCATGGTCCATAAGTTTCTTGATACCCTCAAAGAATTCTAATAGATTGGGGAGGCATGATTTCTCTTTACAAAAGCTTTTTTGACTCTTCCCTAACATATTGTATTCATCTATGTGTCTTAGAATTCTGATCTTTACTATAGTTTCAACCAACTGCCTGGTGTTGAAATTAAGCTTGTTGCCCTGTAATTGCCCGGATCGCCTCTGGAGCCTTTTTGAAAAATCAGCATTACATTAGCTATCTGCCAGTCATTTGGTACAGTAGACACATGTTTGCACAATACCCTCTCGGATCTGTCTGAAATGAGACAGAACGGTGACTCTAGTAGTCAGGGGAAAGAGAGGAGTTTGTTTTTCTTTGTGCTACTTTATCTCACTCCAGTGGGAGCAGTCAAAAATGTTGAGGATAAATGAAAAACAACTGTTGGGCCTGGGTCCAAGTCATTCACAAAGAACCCCAAATGAGTTTATATCTTTCTTTCAAGTTGTACAAATAAAAGGTGCTGGCAGAAAAAGAATAGCATTTTTCTTTGTGGAAATCTTTTGCTGAACTCATAGTATGTATAGAATTTCCTCCACCTAAAATATAATTTTTGCAATATTAGGCTTTCCCTGTGCTAAGATCTTCCCAGAGAGACATCCAGCTGAGGCCCCGCCCACTGACAGTCATTACAGTCTCTGTGCCAGTTTTTGCAAGATCAGCAGTGCTACTCTGGAGCCTGGGTTGCATTCCAATTCAGGTAGCTACTTTCAGCCCCTCTCAAGTCCCACTGCACTTTCAATTGGACAGTGTTATTTCCTGCTCTCATATTGTTGCTGTGCACTGTTAAACTGCTGTCATGCCCCAGTCCAGAGGTAGGCGCACAACAGCTTCCAATTAAACATAACAATGGGCAGCTTTATTTTGTATCTAGCTTCTTTCATAAAATCATAACCCAAAACGTTTTTAAAAGGTAAATAATCCTCCTAGGAAGGAAATTAGAAGTTAAAAAACAAGAAGAAAAGAGACATTTTCAGATGGGCTTTGAAAAGTTATAGAGTCAATGAAGCAGAGTTACAGGAATACAGATACCATGGTGATTTGTACAATAAAAGAACCAGATTAGGATAGAATAGAAAGGTTGTCCTATAAGAGTGGCAATGTTATATGACAGAGAAAATACGGATGCATAGTTAGGATGGAAGTCCAAAGACAAAAGCTCCATTTCGGAGGCTGGTATAAATCTATGCTGGATTTTCAAAACAAAGAGGGCACACTGATCTCTTTGAAGAGGGCAGCAATGTACCTGTGGTTTGCAGTATGCACAAGGCCCTTTGTTTACAGTTTTTATTAACTTCTTTAAAAATCTCTGGGTTTTCAAAAGCTATTATTCAGTTTTTACCATTTTCACCCAAATTTTGGACCACTCAAGTACACGCAAATGCTGAATATGTTGAGAAAATCCAATATATGACATTAGCTAGAGGTGTTTATGTCAATAATAAATTAGTCTAAGTAAATGTGAGGTTGTGTGACATTTAAAGTACTAGAAAATATGTACACACACGCATGCATATGTGCATGTACTGTTAATGAAATAAACTATAGCATTAAATTGTTTTACTTTCAATACTGTCGCATTTCCCTATTTCCTACTTTTTTCTGTCCTCCCATCTCCCAATATTAACCCCAACTCTTCTCCAGAAAATTGTGAAGTTAATTTCTTGCACTGATTTTTAATTTTTTAAAAATAAACACTGACAAATTCCCAAGAAACTTTAAACGAAATAAAATCTGAAAATGAAGGGCCTTGAATATGTGAGAAATTGGGCAGTAGCAGCAACATCTTGTTCAAGTCTGTCATTCTCCTTAGTTCAGTCCCCTTGTGCCTGGGTATTATAATTTCTTGATCACATACTACCTTTTTTCCCCAAAAAAGACCCATGCCTCATTCAGAGAATACACACAATGGACCTGCTTTGGGGATGAATCAAGGTTGTGTAGTGAAGGACTGTAGGACTCTTGCTTCATTGGTTGGACAAGTTGGAAATATCTGTCGAGAATGAGGCACGGGGTTGTAGGAGGGGAAGGGATGAGCTCATGGTCAAGTCAGTTGAATGCTGCCCTCGAGAATCAGATTCTGTCTCTGCCTCTGTCTCAAGGCTCCCATGTGATGCCAGCTAGTCACTAAAGCCAGACTTTCCACCGGTGGTCACTAAAAAGTGTGTTCCTCATTTTTTTGTGTCCAACATGAAACCCTGGGGTCTGATTACAGAAGCACTGAGCACTCCCAATTGCAGCTATACTCAGTGGGAGCTGGGCTTTGAAAATATTAAGGGCTCTATAATGCTAAGTCCTCTGGAAACTCACACCTTAGGGGTCTTAAACAGGCACCCAAAATTAGTGGAAACTTTAGACCCTAAACTCTCTGTGCTTCACTTTCCCATCTGTAAAATGGGGATAACACCACCCCCTCACATCAGAGGGGTTCTGGGAACATACACTCATTTATATTTGTGAGGGATTCAGACACTATAGTAAAGAGGCCAAAGAGAAGCCCAAAAGAGCATTAATATTTCTGTCTTCAGAGTAGGGTATGGATAGTGTGCAGTAAATCGAAAATGGCAATAAAACAAAAAACCCAGGAACAATCAGCATAAAGCACACATATAACAATGAGGATAAAACAAACAAAAAAAATCCATGAAAAATCGGCAAAAAACACACATGTAACTATGAGAATGAAACAAAATATTGAATAGCTGCTTATTAAGTGAGCTCTGTCCAGCCTGCATACTGAATGGGGCAGGGGCCCTGTGGTAAAAATCATATGTGATCATGTCCCTAGCTAGTTTCTTAATCACAAATCCATATTTCCTCAAGACGTTCAAGCTGGGATATAGAGTAAGCCATCGATAGAGAGAAGATAAGGGGTGAGAAGAAAGAAGGGCGCAGATATGGATTTACATAGTCAAGGAGCCAAAGCAGTGGCATGCATCCATTCAATAGCATTGCTCTCTGGTCCCCCTCTCTTTGTAGACTGATAACACCTCACATACCTCACAGTTAATTGTTTTGAGTGCTTGTTTTCACCCTGCTGTATAAAAGAATCCTTTATCAAAAAGGAAGTTGAAGACCCTGATTCTCCTTTGACTTACGCTGTCACAAATCAGGAGTAAATCCACCAAAGTTAAAGGAATTAAAAACTCGCGGGGAGATCAGAACCAGGCCCCGTGTGTTTAGAATTCTCCAGGGACAACAGGAGGGAAAGGAGGAACTAAATGTAACACCGCGTTGGGCACGCTCCGCAGTGATTAGGAAAATTCCACCTTTGTACAAATCGTATTTCATCACTTAATTAAGAAGGCATTTATTCTTCCGCTTTAATTAATATCTTGTCTCTTCCTTCCAAAATACTTAATCACGGAGTGAAATCATACTAGAAATATTACCCCGAAGTGAACATAGGCATTTTACATCTCAATGAATCTTTTAGAGCGAGCGAGAGAGATTTAATAGCAGTAATTATAAACTACTCTGCCAACTTATGGGCTGCTTTACATTTCTGGCTTCCTGCCACATTTTTTTTCCCAGCACCTAATGAATAGCAACTCTTGTGTATAGTAGAGCTGTGCTCCATTTAAGCAATATCCCCAAAGAAATTGGCCTTTACCAGTAGTTAATCACAACTTTGTTAGGCATTGCCTGGGGCGATTTGACAAAACCCATTCGTTAACTAGAAACTGTAATCGGTGGTTTATATCTCAGCAATGTATATTTTCAGTGCGGTCACATTATAAAAGATGGAAAATCGGTTATTTCCTGAGCATACCATCAACAAGCAATTTTCCACCAGTTAGTCCAGAGATGGATGTCCCATGAGCATATAAGGAACTGGATTAATTGATGTCAGCAAAGATACCAGAAACACACAGACTAGAAGCTAGTGCCTTTCATAACAAAATAAAGAGTAAGCCACTGTGCAATATTTGAATTGCCTCTTGTAAGTCAGGTTAGCCTTTTAAGAAAGTAAACTTTGATATTATATTACTATCAATATTACTTCTTAGCAAGGAAGGTAATTAAGCATTGGATCAACTTTCCTAGAGATGTGGCGGATTTTCTGTCACTTTACAGTAAGACTGACTGTATTCCTAAAAGATACATTCTAGTTCAACTGTAAGTTACGGGCTTGGTACAGAAATTACTTTGTGCTGTTGGAAGGCCAGTGTTCTACAGGAGCTCAGACTTGGTGATCATAGCGGTTCCTTAAAATCTATGGACCTGAGATTATTTGAATTATTTGATTATTTGACCATGCGATCTTTAGTCAGGTGAGTAATCATTACACCTGTCCTTAAAGAGAATGGGCTCACTTGCCACTATACTGGTATAAATAATTTAGGGGCCTAATTCTGCTGTCTCTATACATATGGCGTTCAGTATCAGAGGGGTAGCCATGTTAATCTGGATCTGCAAAAGTGACAAAGAGTCCTGTGGCACCTTATAGACTAATAGATGTATTTGAGCATAAGTTTTCATGGGTGAATACCCACTTTGGATGCATGCTCTAATACATCTGTTAGTCTGTAAGGTGCCATAGGACTCTTTGTCTCTTATACATATGGAGTATCCTTATTCACTTCGGTGATGCTACTCATGCAGAATCCCCTTTTGAGGTCTCTAGATGTTTGCAATACAAATGAAAAAAGAAAGCTGGCAGGATCTAGCCTATTGCTTAGTTTCTCATTAAAAAATCGTCCTTTCTTGCTGTCAACTGTACAGCTGGGGGGTTGGGTTACAAATGGCAAAATACTAACCCACAGCCATGAGCATAACCGGAATCATTTACTCTCTTAGTGCTCTTGGTTTGGTTTGGTTTGAAGTTTTCCCTCTGATCCAAGAGCTGGGAAGCCAGATCACAGATGCAAGTGATTACACGCACCTTCGGCGGAGGGCACGGAAATGTTGCAAGACCCAGTTTTCAATTCTTTAAGGAAGGGAAAACAATCCAATCGAGTTAACGATTTCCTTCTCTATTTCCCTTCTTCATGTGACGAGTTGATACGACACGATGGTATCGACCCTTTCTAATAAGTGTGACAAATTCCTAAATAAGGGAAAGAATGATTCCATATGACTGACTAGCCAATGGAATTGTTATTGTAAAGCATGTGTTTGCAACTCCTTCTGACATTACTCTGACAAGATGGATGAACAGGAAGGCATGTGTTGCAGTGTAAGTTACAACTTATCTCAGAAAGCTTTAACTTTGGGCCTTTGCAGGCCTAAGGAATCATTTTAAAGGGAGCTTAAGCTTTACGAGTCCCTTTAGATTCCTACACAAATCTGCAGCTGCAAAGATAGTTCAAACTATTTGATGAAGGGCTGGGAGTTTGAACAGGATACAGAGGGTCATGATTCATGGTTTCTGTCCCTGGAAATGCCACAGACCCTCTGTGTGAATTTGGCCAAGCCACTAAAATTCTCTGTGCCTTGGTTTCCCCTCTCCAAAATACGGAAAGAATACAGGAGCATTTTGAGGTTTGGTTCATACGCACAGCATTGATCAGTAGATGAATGGAGCTGGAGTGAACAAAATACTTTCAGAACAGCTTTGTTCTGTTCATTCCCTGCACTATTCTCCCCCAGCCTGCTTCTGCCCAGCTCCACCTTCAGCCCAAATTCTTGCCTTTCACCTCAGGTTTGCTGTTAACAGATCCTCCACAGCTGTGGAAGCAAGATTTTCCCATAATCGGCTCCTCTGATATGCGCATCTTATGTAGATAGATATTTTGATGTAACTAGACATCCACAAGTTTGAACACTGATCCAGGGCAGAGGTAAACTATCCAATCCCATAGACCCGCTAAACTGAGATGAACTCTAGCATGAGCAAGGCTACTCAAGAGATTTCTGGGATTTCCCAGTGGGGACAGAACTACCACAATTTCATCAGTGCAATCACTTCCCCCTTCCAATCCTGCTTTGATCCAGAGCTAGGAACATTTTAGAAACACTAACGGTTAAGTAAACTTTTTTCAAACCTCAGAAAAGATTTTGGGTCAGGTCTTATATAATTCATTTCTGATTCACCCATCTGTATGGACCAGCCACATCACTGAGCTTTGGAACTGGAAGGATGGATGTTCATGGAAAATTAAAAAGATGATTGGCATGTCCTAGGAAGGGTTATTTTAAAGATGATTACAATTACCCAGAAGAAACAAGAATGAAAAGACAAGATCCTTCAGCAACATGATAATCAAAGAGCTGGATGGTTTGGGGGTGGGAGATGGGGAATGTGCACATGTATACAAAATATATCTGGCTGTGGTTTAATGGTAGGCTTAAACATGCTTTAAGGAGTTCTAAGCACAGGAAGAAATATGCTGCTAGTAAAGCTTCCATGTTATCAGCACAACTAAATAATGACGTGCAATGTGTCATGTGTAAAGAATATATTAATGCTTGCATAAATATTTTCCTAATGTCTGCTTGGCTGATGTCTACTTGGCAAGTAACCAGTGGATAGTAAATAATGCTCACATTTCTGTTTATTTAAGGTCTATTTTCTCCCTTGTATTTTACATTGGCAATCATTTGAGTCCGTGGAGGGGAGGGCAGAAGAGCAGGGGAACCGCAGCCTTGTAAAACAGTTTGTTTTCCTTACAGATTTGGGGAGAAATAAACTGTTTATATATTGGTGTTTTGCTGCCATGACAGTGGGTTGTTTTGTGAGAGTATAAATTGTGCAAAGCTTAGCCAAGCAGTAGCTTTATAAAGGGTGGAGGTGGGGGGAGGTGCGGAAATTTAAAGAACATAGTGAAGACACTCTGTATAGGTTTCTATACTGCACTCTTCACAGCAATACCTGACCATCTTTCACTCATCCTCTCCCCAGAGGCCCAGGCCTGTGCAGTGGAGGGTATTTTGTTTGTCTTTTATTTGTTTTCATATAAATATCTCCATGGCTACATCTAGATGTAAGAGAAGGCAAGGTCCAAGAAGTGTGCCTTGCACTTGGAGTGGAAAGTGGTGAGGTTTGGGGGCTGGGCCGTACTTCCTGAGAGAGCTTATTCCACACTCCCGGAACCTGGGGAAAGCTCTGTCTTGGGCAGGCGAGTTTTACCTTTATTGTGTGGAGTTCCCATGGGCTGGACGGGCGGAGTTCTCTAGCACGGTCTTTGTCCTGGAGCTTTAGACAATCTTTTAGGCATCCTGAGCCCAAGTCATGAAGCAGTTTGAAGATAAGAACAGAGACCTTGAACTTGATTTGAAATTCTGTGGGAAGCCAGAACAGAGACCAGAAGGCAGGTCTGATGTGCCCGCAGTGTTGGAGAAGAGAGCTGCAGCAGCATTCTGAACTAGCCGGAGCTTCCTATGTGCTGAAGGCTTCATGCCCAGGTAGGGTGACCAGATAGCAAGTGTGACAAATCAGGACATGAGGTGGCAGGTAATAGAAGCCTATATAAGAAAAAGACCCAAAAATCGGGACTGTCCCTCTAAAATTGGGACATCTGGTCACCCTATGCCCAGGTTTATTGCATTGCTGTAATCCAGCCGAGAGGTGAATGATGTGCAAATAACTCTCAGTGGCTCCATTGTTAATCTGGAGAACCTCCATGCAGACCATGTAATTGCCTGTACTGGGGCAGCATGGTGCTCCAAACTTCTCCTCCGGCATAGATCTGAGTGAGGTGGTTCTGAAGGCTCCATGGGTGAGACAGGGAGAGTCAAGGGATACATAGCCACATGTGTGTGTGTCTGTGCTTCCTCACACAGCAACAGCTTTTACCACTCACAGAATACCTTTCATAGGAGAGCTAGACATGAAGTCAAAGTCAGATTTTGCAGTTCATATAAGGATCTGTTTGGGATGTACCATGGGGGAAAGGGAGAATTTGGGCCATGAATCCCAAGATTTAAGACCTTCTCCTTTTCGGGGCCTCAGACCCAGCTTCAGTTCTAGCCCAAATGTCTACACTGCAATTTGATAGCCCCCAAGCCCGAGCCGGTGTAGACATGCTCAGAGAGCACAGTGTGTATGTCTCCTCATCACAAGCTTCAGTGACGCTTGAGAACTAAATGGCTCCATGCTACACACAGCACAGAGTTACCCATTTGCCAGCCATATTCCACCCAATTTGGAGAGTACACCCCCATTTATAGCACTGATTTTCTTTTAATCTGACAAAGAGAGATGTATCTATTTACCCCATAGTTTCTCATTGTTTAATGGCTTAAACCAAAACTCACTGAAGTAAAACAAAGTCTTTCAGTGGATTTTAGCATTGGCTCTGATTGGCAATTTTTTGTTGGTTTTTTGATTTGCTGTTCAGGCCCAGAAATACCTTGAACCACGCCAAAATCACACCATTCTACTGACTAATTGGAGAAATATCAAATGCAAGATTCCACATAAATATTATATCACCTATACCCAGGTTATGTTATGGTCTCATGAGGAAAGTCTGCAACTATTTTACTGGAGTTAAGTTCCTCTAATTCTATTTTCACCATCCGTGATGCAGCTGATGAGGTTCAACAAAGACAAATGCAGAGTCCTGCACTTTGGACGAAAGAATCCCATGAATTGCTACAGACTAGGGACTGAATGGCTAGGCAGCAGTTCTGCAGAAAAGGACCTAGGGGTTATAGTGGATGAGAAGCTGGATATGAGTCAACACTGTGCCCTTGTTGCCAAGAAGGCTAGGGGCAATTTGGGTTGTATAAGTAGGGGCATTGCCAGCAGATCAAGGGACGTGATTGTTCCCCTCTATTAGGCATTGATGAGGACTCATCTGAAGTACTGTGTCCAGTTTTGGGCCCCACTCTACAAGAAGGATGTGGAAAAATTTGAAAACGTCCAGCAGAGGGCAACAAAAATGATTAGGGGGCTGGAGCACATGACTTATAAGGAGAGGCTGAGGAAACTGGGATTGTTTAGTCTGTAGAAGAGAAGAATGAGGGGAGATTTGATAGCTGCTTTCAACTACCTGAAAGGGGGTTCCAAAGAGGATGGATCTAGACTGTTCTCAGTGGTAACAGATGACAGAACAAGGAGTAATAGTCCCAAGTGGCAGTGTGGGAGGTCTAAGTGGGATATTAGGAAAACTTTTTCACTAGGAGGGTGGGGAAGCACTGGAATGGGTTACTTAGAGAGGTGGTGGAATCTCCTTCCTTAGAGGTTTTTAAGGTGAGGCTTGACAAAGCCCTGGATGGGATGATTTAGTTGGGGATTGGTCCTGCTTTGAGCAGGGGGTTGGACTAGATGACCTCTTTAAGTCCCTTCCAACCCTGATATTTTATGATTCTGTGATTTAATCTGCAGATGAGGTAGTCAGGATTCTCAGTAGGCAGAATATTTAAAAGTATATTTCTAGTGAAAGTTCTACAAAGACCATTGCCAAATGAAATGGAAAGAAGGAGATACAATAATAAAGTAATGACTCAACTTGAAATAGGAAAAAACAATTAATATCAGCTGTCCCCCCTCCAGCAATATTATTTACAGCTAATTAGAAGCTATTTTTAATATTTTGCTATAATTTAAATGTTCTTACACATTTTTTCAACAAAAGAAAGTGTCAAAAGGAAAGCTTGTCAAACTTGTTTTGGGGTTTTGCTCTTGCTGCTTTTTATGATTAACATCTCTATTAATTTCTCTACAAATCAGGAGTCCAGAAACACTGACACAAACTGTAAGGCAGCAGAGAAATTGTAATAATGCTGGTACAATACCAGGCTCGAATCCTACACAGCCTGATAAACTTATATGGGCATCTGGAAATTGACAGATTAATGATGTATTGTAAAAAGCTGAATACATTTTGAAAGCTAGAGATATACCTTTTTATTTTAGAAAGATAGATTAGATTGATTTACGATTAAACAAGGTAATAAATCACTTCAAATCTGCAAGTCTCTTAGGGCAAATTGCTGATCAGATTTAAACCAATGTAATTCAGTTGACATCAGTGTGGCTACGTAGGTGTAGCTGAGAATGGAGTACTTAAATCAAGACTGGACATATTTCTAAAAGATATAATCATTCACAAATTACTGGATCGGTGCAAGAACCATTGTGTGCATTTCAATGGACTTTATTAAACAGGAGGTCAGATTAGATGATCATAATGATCTCGTCAGACCTTAAAATGTGAGAGCAAAATTTGACTTCATTATTATTAGAGCTGGGTGAATTTTTTTTCCTGTAGATAGCAAATTTGTCCCAAAATGCCCTTTTTGTGGTGCTGAAACTCTTTGCAAATTTGGGTCAAATTCACCAAGTAATTTCAACTGAATGAAAAAATAATTCAGAAATGTTTAAATGTTGCTGACATTTTTGAAATAAACCTTTTTGATATGTCAGTTCATTGCGAATTGATATTTGAAACATATTGTTTGATCTAAAGGACATGTTTTCAGTTTGCCAAACATAACTCCAAAACATCACTTTTTGTTCAGAACTAAACAATTTCCTTTTTCAGATTTGTCACTTCAGCCACTGGACTAAACAATCAAGTATTCACTCAGCTTTAATTGTTATACCTCCATTTGCCAGGAGTTCCATAGACCAAGTCACAGAGCCTCAATCGTTAGGTAACTAGAAGCTTCACAGATCATGTCTGTCGTGCATGAGCATATATACAGCCCCAGCTAAATTTCAACACTGTTGTCAGTGTACAAACCTGATATGGATTTGCTGTGGGCTGGATTCTTCATTGTTTGCACCAAAGTCATGATGAGGATTGAGGATTCTGTCTCCATTCCACATCCTCACCACTGTACCTGACTTCCTGAAAAGCCATTTCTGTTACTTGGTTCTGAGTGCTCTGCAATTGTTTCCATTTGATCATAAGATCACAGAAATGTAGGGCTGGAAGAGACTTCGAGAGGTCACGTGTTCAGCCTTCTATGCTGAGGCAGGACCAACTAAACCAAAACCATTCCTGACAGGTGTTTTCAAAGCTGTTCTTATAAACCTTCAGGCATGTGGATTCCACAATCACCCTTGAAAGCCTATTCCAGAGTTTAACTATCCTTAGAGTTGGAAAGTTTTTCCTAATATCTAACCTAAATCTCTCTTGCTGCAGATTAAGCCCATTACTTCTTGTCCTCCCTTCAGTGGACATGGAGAACAATTGATCACAGTCTTCTTTAAAACAACTTTTAACTTATTTGAAGTCTGTTATCAGGTTTCCCCTCAGCCTTCCTTTCTCAAGACTAAACATGCTCAGATTTTCTAACCTTTCCTCAGAAGTCAGGTTTTCTGAACCTTTTGTCATTTTTGTTGCTCTCCTCTGGACTATCTCCAATTTGTCCATATCTTTCTTAAACTGTGGGGCCCAGAACTGGACACAGTACACGAGGTGAGACCTCACCAGTGCCAAGTAGAGCATGACAATTACCTCCCATGTCTTGAATACGGCACTCCTGTTAATACACCCCAGAACATTAACCCTTTTCACAGCTGCATGACATTGTTGATTCTTGTTCAGTTTGTGATCCACTATAACCTTCAGATCTTTTTTCAGCAGTACTACCACCTATTCCCCATTTTGTAGTTGTGCATTTGATTTTTCCTTTTTGAGTGTAGAACACTGCACTTGTCTTTACTGAATGTCATCTTGTTGGTTTTGGCCCAGTTCTCCAATTTGTCAAGATCATTTTGAATTCAAGCCTGTCCATCCAAGTATTAGCATACCCTCTCAGCTTGGTGTCATCTGCCAATTTTATAAGCCTACTCTCCACTCCATTATCCAAGCCATTAATGAAAACATTGAATGGTACCAGACCCAAGACAGATCCCTGTTGGACCCCACTAGATAGCTCCCCTGGCCCAGTGAATCGTTGATAATTACTCTTTGAGTACAGACTTTCAACTTTGCACCCACCTTATAGTAAATTCATCTAGATCACATTTCCCTAGTTTGCTTATGAGACTGTCACACTGGACTGTTTAGCCTTACTAAAATCAAGATATATCACATCTACAACTCCCCCTTGCTCCAGTTGGCCAGTAACCCTGTCAAAGACCCTTTGACCACATTTTCAAGGGCTGACCCCTGTGCCCATGTGTAGCCCCATTGAAATCAGGGTTCTGCATTAGCCGATCTAATTGCAGGATTGGGACATAAGGGCCAGATTGAAAGCCCAATGAAATCAATGGAAAGACATCCATTGACTGTGAGGGGTTTGGGATCAGGTTCTAAACATACACGTCCTGAAGTGGCAGGAGGGAGGGAGCGGGGAAGTTACAATACCTGACGACTAGGTTCAGCTTATCCCAGCCATGAAACTCAGTCATGGTGAAAATCATTGCCACAATTTTTCCTGATGAAACTTTAACCATTTTAATGTTCAAAATCAAGATTTGGCTCCATCCCAACCCTCTCTCGCCCCCTGAAATTGTTTCTGCATCATTTCACCCTATTACTTAAAGCTTTATTTAAAAACAAATAAACTTTCTCTGTCCCTGAGTAGAGACGATAAACTATATCTGCCTCAGGCAACTAGCTTACTACTTGAAGGATTACCTCCGTCATCACAAATACCAGACTAGATAGATTTTCTGCTTTATTCACGGCAGCGGAGAAACATATTCCTGTGTTCCCAGTGGAAACATATCAAAGCGAAGACACTTATCTCCAGGACAGACACCAGATGGCACTCTAGCGTGCTTGATGCACACAAACACCAGACAGAAGTCACGGCTGGTTGAACGTCCACTCAACCCAGTGAACAGTGTGTAGTGACAGAATGCATGATCAGTGAACAGCAACAAACACGATGAAAACAGGTCTGGTGTCAACATTAATGATAGTGTCAGCACTTCGGTAAGTGCCTGTAGGAGAAAGGGGAGTTCTGGTTAAGGTAATCCACACTGTGAGGTACAACATAGTGACAGAATGTAATGAGCACTTGCATTGACAGGAGAGGATTATGGGTACATAGCTGCCTATTTAAGAGTCATTAACGACTGGCTGTTCTATGCTTATTTTCGACCTCAGATGTTCAATTCCCCACCTCATAGAGGTGGTAGTGAGGATACATCCTTTACAGGTTTGTGGAGAGCTATGGTAAGCAGGGGGCACAGATGTACCTAAACCAGATCATCTTTGGCATTAGCTACTACACAACGGAGAAATAAATAAAATCCTCTCTTTCCAGTGATGGATTAGCCACTGGGCCCATGCCCAGAGCCCCTCACCAACTGGCGGGGGTGGGGGCTGGAAAAAAATCCACCACCCAACAGTGGAAGCCCAGAGCCCAGGTTGGCGGGGTGAGGGAAGCCCCCTCATCCCAACGTTGCTCTGCAGCAGCAGCGCCAGGCTGGGGAAGCGCCCCGGAGCCACTCCTGATCCTGGCCCCAGTTGAAGCTGTCGGGGGGGGCAAGCCCCACCAGCACCCTTTGTGTGAATTGTTTGAAACAGATCCAAAGGGGGGGAAGTTGCATTTTTGATTATCTCCAATTAAACTGAAAGAAACCCCACACTTGTTCTTTACCAATTTACAATATACACCAAAGGATAAATAAACACACCCGCCCCAGGTATAATCCCTCAGTTATGACCGGAAATAAGATGCGCATTTTTAACACTAATTTGTGATCTACACTGGGGGATGATTGATCTAAGATACACAACTTCAGCTACGAGGATAGTGTAGCTGAAGTTGACATACTTAGATCCATGTACCGCGGCGTCTTCAACGAGGTGAGTTGACTGCTGCTGCTCCTCATTGACTCCGCTTGCGCCTCTCACAGCGGTGGAATACAGAATTCGACAGGAAAATGATTGGGGATCGATTTATCGCGTCTAGACTAGACACGATAAATCAACCCCCGATAGATCGATGGCTACCTGCCGATCCAGTGGGTAGTGTAGACCTGCCCTGAGGGTAGTTAACCATTGAAATGGCTCCACAGGAAGTGTGGTGGATTCCCCCTTACTTGGAGCCTTCGAATCAAGACTGGATGTTTTACTATCTAAGAGATGTTCTAGTTCAACCTCAAGTTATTGGACTCAATTCAGGAATCATTCTTTGAAATGTTCTGGCCTTTGCCATCCAGGAGTTCACAGGAGATGATCACCACCGTCCCTTAGGGGTCTATGACACTGGAGTTTCCTGTATCTCACAGTGACTGAACTAGTTAACTAGGAGCTAACAATCATGATCCCATAAATCCATTGTATTAACATGTTGCTTGCTGCCCACACTTAGGGCTATGTTTTCAATGAGTCCTCAAGCCAGTCTTTAAATTTTCACCTAACTTGTAAGGTTTAGCATGCATTTTCCTACCCAGCCTATGATTTTGTGCGCTGAAAATGGGGCAGTTTGATAGAAAAACACACACATAATCTATGCAAAAAATTAATAATATTTCTCTTCCCACCCCTTCCTCCCTCTCTTCCAGCCACGGTTATATGTTACATCCACTTGTGCCTCACCTTAAACCTGACCACCCTGATGCAGGGACTGGCTCTTACTATGTTTATGGACAGCTCCCAGGCCCATAATTAATTTAAGGGTAGTGGAAGGGTTGGGGAGGTGGGGTCGTAGCAAATTAAATTTGCTCCTGAATGAGATAAACTTACATTCAAACTGTAACTCTGACTCCTGGTTCTTTAAAGCTGTCTGACTATTCCTCCATTGTCTTTTCATTCCCCTCATTGACAGAGCTGTGCATAACTGGAGCTGCAATTGCAGAAGACTCTCCCAGAGCCTAGTGACAGGTGGTTAACAGCTCCAGGATGCCTGACTGTTGGAGCAGTTTTACAAATGATCAGCACAGCAATTTTGTGATTAACTAACCCTTTGCTGTAAACAGGCCTGCTAATGGAGCTGCCAAATGAGGAATCCTCTGTGCTGTGAGCCAGGCTAAGAGTGTTGGGAGATGGTGTCAGTCTTACTCCTCCTTTTTAAAAGTAGCACTGATGGACATAAAGACACCCAGACCCTCGAAAATAAACACAGCAAGCTTTAAACAAGAGAATAGATTTTAAGTGGCTTATTCCTGTAAACCAGGTTTCCCAAAGCTGAAAAATCCAGTCTCGAATGTTGTACTTGACATTTTTAATGCCCATTTTTTCTGCTGGTGTTTGGTGCTTTATTTGATGCATTTGTATTACCGTAGCCCCTAGAAAGTCTTAGGGATGGACCAGGACCTTGCTGTGCTAGGTGCTGTACAAACACAGTTCTTTGCATGTGCACAGCCTTCTCTTTATGTTTGTGCATGAACCTGATGATTGGTTTCCTCAGAGAGAGTCTTCTCCATCAGGAGCCCCAGGGCTCCACCAGCCTTCGCCGCCTGGGCCAATGTCAAAGGTGTCATTTTAGGCCCAATGTCTCCTGTGTTGCACAGACATTTTCTGTGACCTCTACTGCACATACTTTTAGTGCTGAAAATGATCAGCCTCCGAAATGAGGAATCTTTACCCTGGGGTGACAGGCAGAGATCGTGGTGTTACACTGAGGGAAGGAACCCCCAGGGTTCTAAGCTCCATGCATGAATACATTTCCCAGGGGCCTTTTCACGCATTGCAGCCCACATTTGGGCCTGGGCAGGTGGAGGGGTGTGCAAGGCACAGAAATGGCCTCTCTGATCCCAGCTCCCAGGACAATCTCAAATGGTACCCCAGAAGGAAACTGAAGGAAGCAGAAGCTCAGATGACCTTCTTCCATTATCTCCTGGGCTCATCTTTTCCTGAGGGCTTATGGGAAGTGGGATGTTGCTTGAGGGGCAATGGTTGAGTCATTCAGCCACAGTGTGGTGAATAATCCTAGGTCAGTGAGCAACACGTCTACTTTTCTTCTAGTTTGGAGGCCTCAGGGCATAGGTCAGCTGAGGAGGTGGAAGGTTCTGTGGTGGAGTTCAGAGAGACAAGGTGGGCTTTTTTGTGGGGGAGAAGGAGTGCTCTAGGAGGAATGTGGCCCTTGGCAGCAGCTGGCAGAGTGCTAGCTGTAATCCAGAACATTCTAGAAGCCTTAAAGTCCTAAGGCTTTCATTCTGGCCCCCAGTGAAAAGCCAAAACAGAATGGTTCAAAAACTGAAACTCAACACTTATTTATTTAGCCCATTACTGATCCTACCCCATTGTAGGCAGAGTATCTGAGCATCTCACACTCTGTAATGTATTTCTCCTCACAACACCCCTGTGAGGTCGAAATTAATATTGTCTCAACTTTACAACTGGAAAACCAAGGCACAGGGAGGCTAAGTGACTTGCCCACGGTCTCACAGGAAGTCTGTGGCGGAGCAGGGACTTGAACACAAGAAAGTGTTAGATTAGTTCCCTGACCACTGGACCGTGCTTCCTCTCAACCAGCCATGCTCCCTTAAATGATCAGTCCTCAAAAACATCAGTTTTATTTTTTAAATGTCTATGAATACCCTCACTAACATAAATATACCTACAGAATATCGCTACAAACATCTCACATAACTCTTTACTATCAAACCTCACACAAAATTAATAGAAGCCAACATGCAAACCTCTCCAAAAGACAATCTTTATTTTTTTTAACAGTTGTATTCAATCGTTTCCCCCTTCACCTTCTTCTTCCTTCTTTATTTCTTTATGATATAGTGCTTCCTAAAAAAAACCACCTGTGAAATTTCTAGCAGTTCTCTAAAGTGGGACTCTCCTGTTATAAATCACATATTCACATCTTAACCTTAAAAACAAATCTTTACTTTAGCGTTCTTGGTTTCTCCTACTTACAGATACGTTCTTCCTTTCTTAACATTGCCCAAAACTAGTTTCTTGTTTTCCCCTTTTGATCTTTTAGGAGATTCTATAAAGAGATTCTCTCATTCGTGCCCTTTAGATTTACACTGCTATGACCAAGAATCTGGCCCCTAGTGTTTGAGTTTTGCAGAGGAAGATCTCTCTTGAGATCCGGGCTTGCTGGCATCCTCAGCCCCTTAGCCTCCAGAGAGTCAATTACTCCCCTGTCTCCAGATAATCCATCCCTAATAGCCTCACCTCCACCCCCCGGCAGGCATTCTACTCCAGAACTGCCTCTTCCTCCTAACACATCCCCTCACCTCCCACATGACTATGAACGTCCCCTGCTGCCCTCACCTGAGATCATCCTCATATAGGAGCTTTGCTGCACCTCACTTGAGACTTTTGCACAGGGGAAAAAAAGTGTAAACAATAAACAGACACCCTTTTAGAGGTGGAAGTACTTAGCTCCTACACACTTGCATGAAGATGTCCGCGGTCTATCAACAATCACATCTAGAGATTTCTTTCAACCACTTTTTGGCCCGTGAAGACAACAAAGCTCTGGGTTGCTGAGAACCCTTCGGCCACCCAAGGCTTTTCATATTTCTCACCCTCGCTGGAGACAGTCACTCCCACCAAACCAGTTCTAAGAATGTGCTTTTGCTTCATCGAGGACTAAGGAGGATCAATGGAGTCTCTTCTATTCCATTGCTAACCCGGAGAATAAACAGTACTCCCTGTTGCCCCACTTCTCTCTTCCAACTCCGCATGGACTCTGGTGAGAGAAGCCAGCGTTAATGCTCACAGACCAGGGTCTTGTTCAGGCAAGAATGCTCATAGTAAGACTTTAGAATGAATTAAAGATAACGCGACCCTCTTTTGTGGTGTGGCAGAATTCGGCAGCCACCCCACCTGGCTCACCATAAAAGCCTGCTGCTTAGCATTTAGCAGAACTGCAGATTTAAAGAGACGGATGGGTGGAAAGCAAGCTCTGGTGCCCCACCCTCTGCTAGATAAAGCACATGCAGAATTTTCCCTGAGCTCCTTCTCAGATAAACCATTCTTACGCATAGCAGCTATTACAGCACTGCTTTCAAAGTTGCCCTAGTTCTTTAAGGAGGCCCCCTACCTCTTCTCCGCTCTTCTTATGTTAAAGTGGGGAATTGAGGCAGGGAACCCTATTAAGAAGGGGGAAATTATTTAAAGACTCTGGAGATGAGTGATTTTGTTCTGATCCCCATAAAATGGGAGCTGAGGGAAGTGTACCTGCAGGGCCTTACTGTGCCACAAGGGGGTGCTCTAGGATGGCACCCTGTTACAAGACTCCATAGACAGGGTGATCAGATAGCAATGGTAAAAAAACAGGGACAGGGGGTGGTGGGTTATAGGCGCCTATGTAAGAAAAAGTCCCAAAAATGGGACTATCCCTTTAAAAATGGGACAGATGGTCACCCTATCTATAGACTGTCCCATTAATTCCATTCAGATTTATCCTGCCAGAGTCTGGCTGCCAGTGTTGGAGGCTTGCATGGGAGCCCTGTGGAGGGACCCCTCATTCCCTAGAATCCCCCCAACCAGCTTCTCACCTTGCATCCCTGCTACCCCCTCTAGCTGTGGTCCAGCAGGGGGAGCTGTGAGAGCAGAGCATGTCTAGTTAGCGGGCCCACGGGGACCAGATGTGTGACAAGCTGGCTGGAGGGAGGTATGAGTGGGGGAGCTGCGGATCAGGCCACTTGATGGCCCTGTTGTTGCATCATCCTGTTGTATCTGGGTTTATACATAGATTAGCCACAAAATGTCCCATACTATGTGTTTGCACAGTACCTCGGGCAATGAAATCCAGACCTTAGCTGAGACTTGCAGGTGCTGCTGGAACTGATGCTCCCGGCAGTGACAGCCGTAGGAGATCGTGAACCTAGGACCTTCAGTAAGAAAAGAATGAGTGTCTGCTGCTTGTGTCGAAGGTGTAAGGCCCAGAGCCCCCTAACGTCCACTGATTTCAGCCTAAATACCTTTGAGAATTTGGGCCTCAATCCCTTAGCTGGCAGCTCATGAAACTACTATGTGGGTCAGCCACAAGAGGGGAAAAAAATGCCCATCCTCTGTTGTGTGGGTTACTCTACTGTAATGTAAACAATAATGAAGTCATAAAGTATGGCTTCAAAATGTATGTACATAACAAAAAGGCTTTTAATCATTTAACAGCTTTTTCAGCAATTAAATTTCCTCCTGCCTGAGAGAAATCTATATTCAAACTACAGCTTGATTTTCTTTTTCTTTCTCTTTCTTTCTTTCTTTCTCTCTTTCTTTCTTTCCAGCTCTCTCCTCTGCTGCTGCTTTCAGAAGCTGTATGACAATCACTCCTTCTATTTCCCTCACTGTCAGGGCCTTTTCCAATGAAAGCTGCAATGGCAGAAGACACTCCACTAGGCTGGTGATGAAGAGCTCCAGGATGCCGTGTGCCTGAGTGCACTTTCGAGCAGTTTCACAAATTATGAACAGAGCCATTTTGTGGTTTACTAACCCTCTTCTGTAAACAGGCCTGTTCACCAAAGTTCCCAAAACAACACCGCATCCCTCCTGTTCAGCAGACTATCTCCCCATGAGTGTGCAACACCAGTGATTTGCAATCGGCAGTCACTGCTTGTGGGTTTCTAAGGTCTTGGTTCTGACCCTAAACATTTACCCTCTTCTTGTCCCCTGTCTGAGATCTCTGGCTTTCACTGAGCTCTGTGAATGTGCTCAAGCAGGACCTTGGGTTGAGGGCAAAGGGAAGCCATTCCTGTCATGGGGGCCCCTTGGCTTTTGAAGTTGTGCCCCCAGAAACACTACTTGTCCTGAATAAGCACAAATATATTGCCCTTCAGGGCACACTGAGACTCATCTCTTATGGGGGTGTGTCACGCAGTGGGCCAGGCCCTTCCACAGGGAACTGATCCAGCCCTGGGCCTCATTAACAATGGGGCCTGATGGAGAGCAGCTGGTCTCTCTAAGGAGCCAGAAGAGGAAGCTGTGGTGGAGGCTGCAGAGAGCAGGAGGTCTGTGACTGGGGGGAAGTGTTTGGCCAGAGCCAGAGATCTGAAGAAGGCTGAGGGTGAAGGCAACAGCAGAGCAGTTTTTCTGGCGGTCTCTCAAAGCCGGAGACTAGGCAGCATTGAGTGAGTGTTGGCCCACCTCCTGGGGAAGAAAGGACACAAGGTAGGAAGATGTGTGGGGTTCCTGCTGGGAGGAGCTGAGAGGAACTCCAGCTAGAAGGAGCTGGCGTGGCTGCTGCTGAGAAGAAGGCTGAGGAAGAGCCTGGGCCCAGCAGAGCTGAATAGGTATTGAACTGATGGATGATATGTGGGGACTCTGAGGATGGTTTTGAATTGTTTGTTAACAAAGCCAGATCCCAAGGAGGGGTGCGGTAGCAGCCACAAGACAGCTTCTACTGGAGTTATTGATTGAGGCCCTGGGTAAAGGGAAACTGAGTTGGGGTACTACAGAGCTGCTTCAGGCCATGAGGAGGTGTCTGGAAGGTGGCCATGCCCTGTGACAGGGAGGAACAATCATTTGAGAGAGTAGGGTGGAGGGTGAGTTATATTCTGGGAATGTCCTTTGCCAGTTGTTTATATGGTGCTTAGCACAATGGGACCCTGGTCTGGTTGAAGGCTCTACATAATAATTATATCCCCCTTTTCCCCATTGTTGGTAAGACCTAATTACACTGCGGTGCATGGCTGAGTTTGCTGCTGGTTTTGCCTTGATGTCTGCTTGTAGTTTTTAAAAAAACTCTTAAAGATGCTTAGAATGGGTTGTTGTTGGATTCCACCCCCCTTTCTTTCCCTGTTTTTATAAATTGGTGGGTGCAATTCCAAAGGCTGCTTTTGACATTTGGTGCAGTTGGATATTTGTTAGGGAATCCGGATTCCTGCATTTCTGTAAGGTACAAGTTTTACAGAGGTTATCAGAGTAATTTAGTGCTGAATTTGCCAAGCAAACTGCAAGCTTATGTCACCTTACCACACTCAGAGTGAGTTTTATGGCAGTGCTTGGATTTATAGGGGCTATAGTACTCTCAACCACTGTAAGCATTATTTTAAATAAAATTAAAGGCTACAAGGGTCATCAGAGAAAATGGGTTACCTAGGCTAGGGAGGTGGTGGAAACTCCTTCCTTAGAGGTTTGCTGAGATGATTTAGTTGGGGTTGGTCCTGCTTTGAACAGGGGGTTGGACTAGATACATCCTGAAATCCCCTCCAACCCTGATAGTCTATGATTCTATGAGCTGTTTACTTCATAATGACCTTGTGCAAACAGTATTGCCCTGCGGTAAGCTGCTTCAAATCACCAGTATAAGAATGAGGCCATTTTCTTAGGTTAGTGAACATATCATTCAGAACTGGAATAGGCAATGAGCCCAACCCCCCAAGGTATGTCTACACTGCGGTAAAACACCTGTGGCTGACCCATGTAAGCTGATGGGCCAGCCATGGGTGTTTTGTTGCAGTGTAGACATACCCCCAAGACAGAAAATCTTCCTCCAGTGGCAGGTTCTTGACTTCTTCTAGTGGATTTACTGTGTGAACTGTGCGTTTGTCTTTACCCTGTATGAAGATGTTAGAGAAAATCAGAATGACTTTTTTAAGTCAAGCAAAGAAATTATTCCAAACCTCTGTTTGTTAGTGAGAGACTCAGCCAGGACACAGCTTCTCTCTAGAACAAGAAGTCCAGAAGGTATAAGGAGGCATCCAACAGGCATAGATACAGAGGGAAAATACATACAGTAGTTTCCTAATTCTCTCGATAGCGAGACAGCATGATTCAGTTGTGTCAATGTTTCCCAAACTTTTGAAAGCTGACTTACACTCCCTTCAAAAAAATGAAACCACACCCAACCCTTTCCTGCCTCCCCAACAAATCTACCATGCATTGTTAACAGTCTACCCAAAATGAGCAGTCGGAGTAGAACATGTAGGTCTTTGCACTATACTTCCTCTCTTGGCTTGCATGCTTGGCACAGTGAAATAGTTAATCCATACATGTAAAAGTTTCAAGTAGCAACAGTGACATCTGGCTTGTCAATTAAATTAATCTGGCAGTTCACAACTCGGAGTAATTTTCAAGTTCTCTGCAAACTTAGGTAGATACTGCTGCAGCAGCTACATTGGGATCACATTTTTGAGGCTTTTTCTTCAGAATGGTTACAGCTAGAGACTCTCAGAGATTCTGGAGACTAGAGGCCTTTCTGTGCCCGCCTCTGTACAGTGAGTCACACCACTGCACTTTGGGAAATATGGAGTTATGCAATTAGGAGTCAGATGACATGTGTTTTAGTTCCATCTCTTCTACTGACTCCCTATGTTTCCCTGGGAGAGTCACAGCTCTGTGCCTCAGTTTCCCCACCTGTAAATAATAATGCTTTATCACCACCCCCTCAAAGAACAAATCTTTATGGGGTGCTGAGAGATCCAGTGATGGCTGTTGTTATAGAAATGCAAATGGTTCTTCATGTTAACACATATTCAGTGTTAAGAAATTAATCACTGATGTGGCTGGGTGGCCAGACTGTCTGTCTGTGTCTAGGAGATATAATAATAATAATAATAATAAAGGCTATATAGCCATTGCATGAAAAGCCTGCAGCCTGGCATGTTCATCTCCCCTATAAGTATCTTTTTATAGTTATTCCTAAATAGTTAACGTGCTTAATTGGAGGCTGTTAAATATATTCACACCTTGTTCCTGACCTCCATAAAGCACGATCAGAGTTTTCAGATATCACATGGCAACATTTTAATTCAACCTTCTATTAGTGTTTTATGTTATGTCACAAAGGGCCTGATTCCGCACTCACTGTTCCCATAAGCTGAGGTCTGGATAAGCAGACGGCTCATTCCTCCTTAGCGGCTCTGTCTTGCTGACTGTAGCACCGTTTGCCAACTCCAAACATTCAACATAAGACCCGCCCCCAAGTTCATGAGATTTTAAAATAATAAACATTTGGTTCTATTTCTTTGATTTTTGTTTTGTTATTTGTTTTGTTTTTCTTAGAGCCTATGAGGGTCATGTGTTCAAACTTTACTCCAATGTTGTGAGGGCTAGCGCCTTTCAAGGAAGCTGTAGCTCTCACATTACCTGTCTCCTGAAGCTGGGGTCTTAGTTAAAACATCACATAACACGAGAATGGCAGTAAAGTCGTGAGAGTAGGCAACAAATCCAGGAGCTAACAAACTGTTTCAAAGAATGCTGCCTAAATTCCACTTCCTGGTCATCTCCAGCGGCCTCTACTGAAAGGTCATGCAAGTGGCTTTCTAACATCCTTCGCCTGCTTTCCTAAAGATAGGAATTACCTAGGGAGACGAAGGCACTTTCTCATGAAGCAATGCTAGACATCTGCCTGCCTCTGTATTCCAGGAATTCCTCCCCGTGAAGCCAATGTAAAATATCCCTCGTTGGCCTTTGACAGCCTTGGTTTCAGGTTCTCCTTGCCAGCTGAAAATCCTTTCCTCTCTTCTGGGCACGTTGACAGATATAACATCTTTCGTATAGAAAACAGTCAGAAATCCAAAGTGATGGGGTGACAAGCTGTGTTTGTCTTAACTCCACTTGCAGAGCGCTCGCTCAAGTTGCCTCCAGCTCTTAAAACCGCAAACGTAATCTCCATCCACGAGACTGAAATGATTCTGCGTCGCCTGTCAGAAATAGGTTTGAGAGCCATGGGCAGCGCGTGAACTGCAGGCTGGGGGAGGTTAGCCCCCAGACCTGACCCTTCTACACAAGGCCCCATCCCTTCTGCCCCCCTGCCGAAGCTCAGAGACCCCCCCACCTCCACTGAGGCCACTGGCCCAGCCCCACCGCAGGCTAGCCCTGCAGTCCCAAAGGAGCGCTGGGAAGGCGGGTGGCACGTAGCCACAGCCTCCCCAGCTCCAGAGCATGAGAGGGCGGGTGGCCACACCCTCCCTAGCCCTGGAGCCCCCGGGGCTAGAGGATTGGAGCCACACACAGGGAGTGATGGTAAGCAGGCGGCGGGACCCCACCTGTCTGGGGAGGCACAGCCTCACCCAGCCTATGCAACCCGCCTCCCATGTTGAGAGCCCTCTGGGTGTGTTAGAGCCTTAACATGGACAATGGCTTATATCAGTCATTTCTGACCTTTTTCCAGTTGTAGAAAATCCCAGACATAGTCCGCAGACCACATGTTGAAAACCAGCGGGACTAAACAGATTTCTGGGAAGGACTCTTTATACCGTGGGAAGCAATGCTAAGACACTTGAGCATGACTGGACTGGGGTCAGAGTGCTTTTTATTTTTCATCGTAATCACTGGATAGAGCTAACTTTCTATGCAGGTCCAAGCCTGGTCAGTTCTCAAATGCCACTGTTTATGTGAATGCCTCCGTTGTCTAGGGCACCGGAGACACTGTATTGCAAGAGCTAATGCCATCGCTTTCTTGGGGATAACACCCAGGGAGTGGGAAGCCTTGTTTTCATTTACTTGTAAGCCATTATTCCTGTTATTACTGTATTGTGGTGGTTGCTGGTCTTGGGAAAGCCACAGCATCGGGAATCCATTCCCAGGATGATTGAGAAAGTACCAGTGCCACCAAGCTTGTGCTATGTCCAAAATGGGTCACCCATCACGTAACCCACAAGAGCAACCCAAGCCTCCGAAGAGCTGTAGCAGCTTCTCAGTAGGGCCTAAAGGAGATGAGCACTCATAGCTCCAACTGAAGTCAATGCTACTTGTGGCCAATAGTCAGATCTGGAACTCAGGACCCCATGACTCTTTTTATAGCCCTGGCATCTCTAGATGTATCCCATAAAAGAGGCAGCCAACAGCCTTCCAATTCCTATGGAATGAGTCTCACGACTATAGGACACAACTTCCCTTCAAGGGAAGCCTCCTTTGGGTGAGGGTCAGTGTAGGAACATCTCCTAAGCCACCTCCTATGCTGATGAATCACAGTGACTGTCACCTGTCTTCTTTGTATGGCATTATGGAAGATTCCTATAGAATTCTAATCAGGTTGACACCTATAGGTTTCCAAAGACATCTAATAGAGTTCTATATAAATTACCTACAAAATATAATAGAGAATGGTATCATTACTGTAGAATTCTATAAAAGGGATATAATTTTCTATTAAATTATAGGATGGTTCGAAGGTCATTATTACCTATTCAGTTCTGTATGAGGTTTCCATAATGACCTTGCTTTCCATCCCAAAGGGTCCTACGGCATTTTAGAAGTAGTGTGCCAGAATGTGTCTTTTAAGGTCCCAGATACTTGAAGGGCTGTAGGAGTGGGAGTCCAGCCTCAGCAGTAGCCAGAGGTATTCTGCCTACAATGACTACATTTCTACAAAAGCCCTTGGAATCTCTATCAGCTGCGGCTTTCCTCAATTCTCCTTGGAGACTGTCAATCCACTCTTTTATTCAGCCACAGGGGTCACTGTGGAGCAACATCAATGGGCTCCACATCATCAGCTGGAGCTACACTGATTCACTCCAGCAGAGGATCTGCCCTTATCCCCCATGAGCCCTGAACATGCTGCCTCTGAAGACTTGCCAGCTCCCAGTGGCGTGGGAAGTGAAAGACTAGGGCTGGGCCTCAAATCCTGGTCTCTCTCCTAGTAATACAAAGCATTGCCACTGAAGTCATATAGGCCACCATTAAGGATTTATTCACCCAGGGGGTTGTTTTTCCTCGGGAAACACTCCAGGATAGAAAATAAACTCTCTGAATATTGTTTCTGACCTCTAGCGCATACACAGCTTATTAGATAACTCCAGTAAGATGCTAAACGGAAGCAGGAAACATACAAAACGGTATATCCCATGCATATTCTGAGCAGAGATTGGTGTGCGCTGCTGGGATCAGATCTGAATTTAAGTCTTTCAAAGTGGGGCTGTGTTTGGATATGGGGCCTTGATCCAGTCCATTGCGCGATGCGAGGAACCAGTCATCGACTGCAACCGTTTGGATCTGAACTTGCTCTGAATCCAGAGTTTTGGTTCAGATCCACGTTTAAGTCAGAAATGCCGTGACATCGACACACAGGCTTGTTTGAAATAGCCAAAGCAAAGGCTTTTATATCAACAAATGCAGAATATTTTCATGTTTGTTTGTTTTTCCAGCCCTCTTGGCAGAGATGAATCTTTTTTTTTCAGCAATAAATAACAGAATAATTATTTTTACTTCCTACACAGGAACTCCAGTGTTTGATTGACGGTGCCCTTTTTGGCATGGTGAATATGCCTGAAATAGCTCTCCTTGGCATACCTGCCAACAATGTTTTCGTTAACCCTAAAGAGTTCTGGTGATCTAGGCTTGAATTCAGCAGGGAGATGTCTCTGCTGCTTCCAAGCTGGTTTTCCCTTTCCTGGTGTTGGATACGTGAACAAACCGGGCCTGGGGTCTCCCCTCACGCAGAGATTCGCTTCTGTCACTTCAGCGGCTCTCTTGGCTCTGGGGCTATTGGAGTGGCTCAGGGGTGAGATTTTTAGAACAAGGAGGGGAACGGCAGGAGCGTGGGTGTCATGGAAACGCAGACTAGCGCCATTTTACCATCCAGGCAGAATAGCTAGTCCTCTAGGGCAATGAAGTATTCAGGAACTGTTTGTGGGCTGGTAGGGACTAGCTTTTGCTTACAACATGGCTCCCCCAGAACCATCCCTCGTGATAAAGATTTATCCCAGGCGCAGTGAACGCTCTTAGGGTTTCAGTAGAGACAGAGAGAAATGCTTGTAGAGGCCTGCTCTGGATTTTGAAGGTTTGATCACCATCTGTAGGCTAAAAGGCTGGGAAGTGGTTACAGAAGAGATCAATAGCCTATAACTTAGAGACGGGAAATCATTAGGTCTGTTTGCCCATTCTTCTACCAGTGAGAGGGGTAGCATCTTTGGCCTGCCTCGTTTTAAATAACTCATATAACAGGGCTTCTGCAAGGGAGACTACCCTGCTGAATAGTGCATCTAAATGTTACAGATTTTCTCCTGATCTTCACCCTGATTTGGGGATTGTTCCATCATTCATCTCACTTTCTGAAATGATCCCAACCTAAGCAGCGCTTAGGAGCTGGACTGGTCCAAAGCATTGCTCCAACTGCATGGTCACAATGCCACTAAAATCTGCTCTGGCTTCCCCTTTATGCAACCAGAGGGGCAGCCAGAACAAATTTCCCAGGGTCACATTGCCCAGAGTCACAGTGCTGCTTGAATTTGGCCCAGCCATCCCTCCATCCAGACGCGAGGGTGGGGAAGGGGAGGCGGGCAAAATGGTGTTGCTATCTAGTGCTCAGGGAGTCTGCTTTTGTACTGCAGAGCACAGGCGAATCCTCTGAGAACTCAACTCCTGGCTAATGCAGTGAGTGGGAAGGAGGGTGTTTAATGATGGAGCGGATTAGACATCATTATGAGTCTTGGTTTCCAGTGAATGATTCCTATAGCAGCGCTTGCTGGGCTAAGCCTGAGATCTCCTGTGCAACCAGTGAAAAGCCACAGAGCAGCTGCGAGGTTCCCCGGTACCTGCTGAAATCACTGAGCGCCGAGTTAAGTGACAGAACCTCAGAACGGGACATCACCACTGCCAGCGGTGGCGGGATGGTGGCCGGTGGCCACAGAGAGACAGCGATAGCAGAGAACTGCAGCAGGGGAATGGCAGTGGCAGAGAAATTGCAGAGGCATTGCCCCTCTCAGGGGCAGAAGGGGAACCCCTCCCCCTCGTGAACGCACTTCTGAGCTCTGGGTCTTCGATCACCAAAGACAGCCAACTGTGAGCGGGGTGACAGGGAGGGAAAGTGGAGTAGTGTGTTAAGGGACATTTGTTTGTTGGTGAGAAACTGAGGCAAAGGACACTGCCCGATGCACTGTGGGATGGGTGTTTGCCTGTGGTCACATGCTCTTGAACTGTGATTGTGGTGTTTTCCCGAATGAATATTGGGTCCCCTTTTCCCTTTTAATAAGCTTTACTTTGCTGTACACAGACGCTATGCGTGTGAGAGGGGAAGTATTGCCTCTTAGAGGCACCCAGGTTAGCTTTCCCAGATTACTAAGGGGGAGTCTGAGCCGGTTGCATTTTCTGTTGTTAAGAGAAACCATTAGATATTGAAGCCGGGCCTTGTAGCTACCGACTCCACCTGGTACAAGGGCTGCATTTTTAAATTGCATTCAAATGGCAGGAGCTGAATCTAGCATCTGAGAATCATTTTGCCTGAGAATCATAACTGTAAAACTTAACCAAATAAATATTAAAAGACATATTATATAAAACTCCTACACAGACTCCTCTGCAACCTGAAATATAAAGAAAATGTAGACTTGTGTAATCACAGAATCATAGAAATATGTAGAATATATACAGACAGCAGAATCCGGTCTTGCAAAAAATATGCCAGGAGTATAAGAGTATCTTTTTATATAACTTGGCTTGTTTCCCGTTCCAGAACCAGAGACATGCCATCCCAATAAACATTCATGGATCACTTAGGAATCACAAGCAAGTATGAATGGGGCTGTACCCTCCTTGCTCAGCTGAATATTTAATGCTGAGTCAGTACATATCGATACCGCTAAGTATTTCCTGGTCAGTCTTATCCTCCTAATTCCATCAGATAGTTCTTTTGATGAATCCTGGCTAAGCTTCTTTGAGGTCTTGTGAAACAGCTGGCCGTAGGATTGACCCACGATCTCTCCTGGATCTGTTCCGGTGGAGTACAATTTCTCCCTCCCACTTCCTTTTTGACAGTGTGTGATGGGACCAAATAATCCCAATGCATTCCCAGTGAGCTGATGGCGTGTTTGGATTTAAGTGCCTTCCCACAATAGAGTCACTTTGCTAAGCTGAGATTTCAATGCGGAAAATACAGCGGTGACAAAAAAAATAAAAAAAAACCATTCAGAGAGCTGCGGTTAATGCAGTCTGACCTGAGTTACTGCAGCCAATGTGTCCCCCTGAAATAGATCTCACTTGCTGCAAGCGATCACATGAACTTGTGGACTCTCTCACTTGGCTAGCAGGGTACTTGCTAGTAGCTTCTAAAAGGTGATGTTACTGTTTTCGGGGTGGGAAATTATAGCTTGAATTGCTGTTTTGCACCACCTAGTGGCTAACTGGACAGCAACATCGATTTATTGATCTATGGTGCACCCGTCACCATTGTATCTAAGGCTTCAAGTCTTGGGGCAGGTTGCTTGTACTCCAGACTGCAGGGCGAGTCGCTCTCATGAGGAGAGGAACTTGGATAGTCTGAAGAGGGGGGAAAAAGGCAGAGCAGAAAACTAGAGTTACCAGCTGAACCAGCAAATAGAGCCAGAGTAGAACAAGGCCAACAGAAAGGACTAAAGAATAGGCCGCTCTTGTCAGTGAGATCGAGTATTCTGCTATCCACGGCCAGCCTTGTATGGTTGCACATCACACCTGGTTAGACCATGACAGCAGCTAGGCACAGTGTGTAGCAGAGAATACAAGTGAGAGTTGCTCCATCATAGGAAGGGTTATGGCCTACCAGGTGGTGGGAGACTGTCGCAGGTTGGCTGGCCGGCCCTCCAGTGGGAGTCAGTTTCAGCCTTGCCTGTGGCAGATCAGGGGCAGCCCCCATCCTCCAGCTGATCCTGCCTGGCTGGGGATTGGATGGCTTGTGTGATTTATCAGCTGGGACAGGTAGGTGATTTCCATGAAGGGCTGGCAGAGCTCAGCTGTGGAGGGGAACTGCAGGAGGGAGGGAGGTTGTCCTGGGACTGGACCTGAAGGAAGAAGGTGGTAGGAGAGGAAGCTTCTGTAGCAGGCCTTGCAGAGGGCGTAATCCCAGGCAGATAGCTGGAGGCTGACTGGGAATAAGGATCCAGACTAAGGGAAAGACTCCAGGGAGGAAGCCCAGAGGGTCAGTAGTTTGGGTCAGAGCTGGACCTTGCGGGAGAAAATTGGGAGGGTGAGCCCTCTATGAGGGAGAAGAGCAGCCCAGGAGAGGCAGAAGACTCTTCTCCTTTGAATTGCCTCTGGAACTATTGTTTAAGTTTGTTATCAGTACCCTGACTGGGAGCGCTGAGAGATAGAGGGTCCTCAGGGGCGAGCTGTGGAAGCCGACCCTGCCACAGCAAGCATAGAAAAACCTAGATAGATACAGCCACAAAGCCAAGCATGGTCTATTCCAGGGTTTGTCTATACTGGGGATTTTTTTGGCACCAGTCTAGCTACACCAATGTAGCTGCATCACTGATATACTAGTGCAAACTGCTAGTGTAGAAGTCATGCACCTGAATAAACTGTGACTTGCACCAGTTTAGCTGCCTCTGGTTTGAAACCACGATAAGCTGTGCCAATGTGAATCACTGGTTTACTCCAGTGCTACAGGTCTGCACTAGGCATGTTTGCACTAGCATAGCTTTATAGGGGTAGCTACACTGATGCAAAAATATCCTCAGGGTAGACAACCCCTAGTTCTATAGAGAAGACTGGGACACAAAGATAGGGGTTCTGTTCTTCATATAGCAACCTGCATGGGTCTGGAAGGAGAAGCACAAGTTGCATGTGGGAAAAGTTTGGAGGTGGGACCAGGAAGTCAGTCTGTATGCACATGGCTGGAATGCTAACTGCACGTGCAGAATCTCTGTAAATGGTTCTCTTAATAAAGAATCAGTTGAGTTTTATGAGCATGGAGTCTTTTTATGCTATTCCCCAGCACATGCTGGCACTGACTTGCTGTGTAATCTTAGGCTAAGTGACTTGCCCATCTGTGCTAAAGTTTCCTTTTCCAAAAATGGGGCTGATAATATTCCCAGCCTTTGTAGACCACTTTTGGATCTGGAGCTAAAAGAGGCTGTATAAATGCAATGTACTGTTATGGTACAAGAGCAGGCACTGCTCTGAGACCTGCACAGAGAGGAGTTAGTTAGAAACAGAAATTTAACTCTGAATTTCTTGGCTTTTGTGAGGTTTGGTTAAAATCCCTTAATGTTATTTTAACAGTCGGGGTCTTTATTTGTTTTAATATGTATCCACATTTCAGAACAATCCCAGGTTCGATTCTGACTGTAAATAACATGACAATATAGAGTTCTAATACAGCCAGTTAAAAGCAAATCAACCTAGAATCATGTCCTTTGCAGCAAACTGGGTCTACAGATTGTAGGAGTAAGATGGGGAATGTTTCGTTTTTCTCATTAAAGAAGCCAGCAGCCCCACTCTGTGCTCACTGCCAGCTGGAGAAATTAAAAGGAAATTGAAAGGCATAAGAGTTAAAACACCCGTTTCCCAGTCCCCACTTTTTACTTGTTTGTGTGTTGAAATTGTGTTTGGCCTGGGCAGGTAAGTATATTAATTGTTCTCAGTGTGTGTCTAAAGGCAGCTAGTCCAGATCTGCTTTGAAGAAGCCTATATAACCCACACACCTCCTAAGTGTGCTGTTGTGTTGTATGTAGCGCCACCAAGACAGCTTGGCGAGAGATTAATAAGTCTGCTCTACAGCTTTAGCTAAGAGGAATGTGGCTTTTAGCTTAGCCAGTAGAGGCTCATGCACTAAGTTCCAGAGGTTTCACGTTCAGTTCCACCTGCCGGCAATTGGGGTCTGTCAGCGTTACACCTGCAAATGGTACTCATGCTTTCTGGACCAAAGTCTTAGAAAATAACTCTGCCAATCCTGCTTTGAGCAGGGGGTTGGACTAGATGATCTCCTGAGGTCCCTTCCAACCCTAATATTCTATGATTCAATCCAAAGCGAATTGGAGTCTCCGTAATTCCTTCCATGCCGTTGACTTGAGTGTGCTGCGGGATCATGCCTTGAAGACCCTGAAGGACTTTGAACACAGAACAGTTCTCGTATTGAGACTGGAATGTTTGTATTTCTTAGTTCCTAAAATCTTTGGATCTGATTTTGAGTTCATTTACACCAGTAGGACTCCACTGATTTCAATGTGTGCTGTGGGTGCACAATCTGGGGGTGTGGTTATATCCCCACTAGGTAGCAGCAGTAACATCTGTGTCTGCCCAGGTAGTTGTGAAGCTGCTTCTGGATGCAGCAGACCTGGCTGCCGTGATCCAGGTCTTTAGCCCATCAAGATTAGATTGCCGTGTGCTCCAGCTGAAGCCATGCAGACTGCCGTGGCCTATTTGTTAAGCAGGGTATCCTGTCACAAACACATTGCACTAGTGCGCCACAATCCACACTGGTTGCTTATTGACTTTGTAGTAGAGTTTAAGGCCTTGGTTTTGACCTTGGAATTGACCTTTAAAGACTAAATGACTTGAGACCTACCTTCTAGTGAGACTATCTCCCTCTTCATACAGTAGATCCACAATTGAGATCAACAGAGATTCAGAGGGGATAGTTGGCAGGTCGATCTCCACCAGCAATTCTTAAAGACATTGGTACTTATGTTTTAAGTTGTGATTGATGAATGTGAGGGTGAGGTAAGATAGCAGATGCACGAACATGTATTCAAGATGTTGGTAAAAGCCATCCAGAATACATCAGAGGTACTTTGTACTCCATGACAAATCTAAATATAGTACTTCCATTTACCAGGGCATAAAGAAACATTGGTGAGTCCAAGCTAGCTGTATTTTTTTCGCCTGTATGTTTTTTTTTAAAAAAAGTCCTATTTCAGTCTGTCTCAGAGCGTCCTTGTGCCCGGCCTAGAAAGACAGTGTCACAAAGCTTATAAGAATGCTAGAAAGATAAAACTAACCTGGATGGATTAAGGCTTGACCTAATGCTCTCTGAAAGTAATGGGTGTCTTTCTACTGAATTCAGTGGGCTTTGAATCAGGCTCTAAATGATACAGTGTGAAGAGGTAACTCTATATATGAGAGGTGTGAACCAAAATAAACCCTACCGGGAATGAGGATTTGTTTCACAAGGGCCAAAGGGGTAGAGGTACTGACATTAAATTAACTAAAGAAAAATGGAGGCATAGTGAGATGTATCAGAACTTTTTCAGTCTAACAGAAGCAGTGGAAGCCTCCTCTCTACAGTCTTTTGAATCAGGATGGTCAAAACACTAGAATCTACTCCAGAGAACAATTGTTCATGGGCAGCAGCGATATTTTAAGTGGGAACTAGCCTAGATTTCCAAAAGAGTCTATAAATAAACCTGATTGTGTCCGTAGTCTGACGGTTCCTTCTCCTTTATCTAGGGATTCTACAGCCCAGGGATCAGACAAATTTTGTCCGTGAGATATGATCCCTTCCCACAGTCACACCTCGGCTTTATTGTATTTGTGCTACTGAGTTTATTGTTGCTCAGTTTGATTAGATTAGTCTATTGTTGAGAGCATGGCACTGTTAAATCAGAAGTGACAGGCTAGGAAGCTGAACAGTCATCTTTCTACATGGTCAAATATTTGGCAGGCAAGAATTTGCAAAGTAATAGTTCCATGTCTTTTTCTGGCACTGTCCAGAGGAAAGAAGCAAACAAAAGGAGCATAACATTGTCTATATGCTCTACAGCTACCTAGTTACACAGGTTTACAATAGATTTTTAAACAGGAAAGCTGCCAAGCTTGCAAGGCGGGGTGGGGGGATCACATTTCAAAGTCATCATTTCAGATGTTGCATAAAGAATTCTCTCATTCATCCATTGGCTCAGAACTGTCTGCCATACAAATGACTTTCTTTCTGCAGCTCTTCAGACAAAGCATTAATGTTCATAGCTACAGAAACACAGATTTAGTGCCATCCTGGGTATGCTGTGAGCTTTTCAATATTTAAAGTGGACTCACCAACTTTGCCTTTGTGCCATAGAGACCCAGTGCTGGGGGATGGACAGAAACACTGTATTCTGTTTCTGGCAGGGGCCAGTGTTAGGTGCTTCAGAGGAAACAAACAGAACAAGGCAATTATTCAATGGTCCACCCCCTGTTGTCCAGTACCAGCTTCTGGCAGTGAGAGGCTAAGGACACCCAGAGCATGAGATTGCATCCTTGACCATGTTGGCTCATAGCCATTGATGGACCTATCCTCCATGAATTAATCTAATTATTTTTTTGAACCCCATGATACTTTTGGCCTTCACAACATTCCCTGGCAATGAGTTCCACAGGTTGACTGTGCATTATGTGAAGAAAGTAGTTCCCTAAACTCCAAAGAGAGTGGACAGTGCAGGTGTTAACTGAGTTTAGGCCTGGATACATTCCTTCAACCACTCTTGCTTCCTCTGGGTCCAATCTGCATATGGTCAGAAATGACTGCTGACTCTGTCACCTTGTTGGCTAACCCCTCCTTAAAACCCAGTCTTAAAATCCTGCTACAGTCTCTCAGATTGGGAAGAATCTAAAATTATGGAGAAACTATTAGAAAGCAGAATGGAACTTTGTTCTAATGAGCTCAACTTTGTTCACAGAATAACACTCAAACCCTTCCCTGATACCCTCTGCCTTTAATTTGCAAACCCTTTCGTAGGCTTGGAGTCAAATCAGTGATCCTCATAAAGCACAGAAAGGAGAAATCTTTTTCCTCAGAGATAACATTGAAAAAATATCTGCCTCTTACCAGCTGTCAGGACCTTTGATATTCAGCGATGTCGTTTCCGTACACCATGGTGAACTTTAAGACCAAATAATGCAGCCTTGTGATTTCTTCAACTACCATTCCTTTGTCACCCTGAAGGGTGGAAGGAACAGGAAATGCAATGAGTATGCTAAGGCACTATGCCTTTAGTTTGTAAGCTTAGATAACAGCATTATCTAGAGATGAGGATGTGTCCCCACAGCAGAAGCAAACCTAGAAATAAGAGGCTAATCTCATGCAAGGCTTTGACTATCAGGAGTGAGGCCATGAACTGTTCGTTGTCCTCAATGGGAAGCCAGTGCAGAAGAGCAGAGCCCTGGGGTGATGTGTTCCTGAAGAACTTCTCAGTTGGAACTGTATAGCAGCATTTCTTGGCAAACACGCTTCATCACTGGTCTTCCATCGAACTCATTTCAGGAGGGGTTTCATTGAGGAGAGGGCAGAGTGACTCCGAAAGGGTGTTCCATGAGTAAGGAGCAGCATGGAAGAAAAAAATGTTTATTGGAGAACTAGGCCAGCAGGAAATTTGGGGCAGAATAGAGAAGACAAGACGGTGATATAAGAGAAAAATTTAGTTATTCATTGTCAACTATTTGCCTAGCTCTCGTCTGTAGTGTGATTGTTTTTACAAGTTGCCTCCACTGTATTTATCTCCTGTCCCCAAATATCAAAATGTATCCCTGATACAACTGTGTTGCACTTATTGTCACTACATGCTGATATATTTGGGCCAATGGAACTACTTAAGTTAGAGAAGCTTATCTATGTAAGTAAGGGGTGTCTTTATTTTTTGTGAGATCTTTCTGCTATTTTATTTTTAAATCTGTAATTATTTTTGAACAATATATTCCCCAAGAAGTGTCCTCAGTATGAGACTAAACACTCTAAGGTGCCTGAGAATTCTACTGGCTATGGATATTGGTTCAGAATCTAACCCTGACAGGATTTATGGCTGAATTCACCTCACTGCCCTTGCCTCCCACAGTTAAACTCTAAGAAAAAGATGCTGGGCCTCATTTCTTCCCCTGTTGGACCCTGAATGCCATTTATATGTGGGTAATTGCCAAGAGAAATCCCTTTATTTTGATGCCAGATTTCTGACATAGCAGCATGTGGTACCATAAAACCAAAAAATCAAACTGACCCAACAGTCCACAAAAGGTGGCTGCAAAAATAGCAGAGGCCTGGGAACGTCCGTGCTATGAACTTTGTGGAGCTATAAAATATCCGGATCAAAAGGATGGAGAGCTCCCTTCAGAACAAGAGAAACCACTGCAGTTACATAATTGCAAACAGAGACAAACCTATCAGTGTAGAAGACCCTGGTCACGAAAGCCAATGGGAACCTTGTAGGGTTGGAACTGCGGGTGCGCTCTTGAAGCTTCCCATCATGAATTAGAACCTGTTTGCATGTGATAGGCTAATCTGTTGTTTGGGTGGTTCTTCTTAGGCGGAGCAATGGACTGACAATCAAGACTCCTGGGTTTTTTTCCTGGCTCTGACGTTGACCTTAGGCAAGCATGGTCATCTTGAATGATTCTTGCTTATAAAATTGTGTACATAGCATTCAGTTTCACGGTGGTGGGTGCATTAGACATATAGAAAAAATGTGTGCATCCCTTAAATTCTCACTCTGTGCAGTATATTAAAAATGTATACATGTTCTAGCCTACTCACCATTGATTTGGCATGCCAAAGAAGTGGGGGAAATCGAATATGGTTGTAGTGGTGTGTAATCAGTGGCCACAGTTCCTTCTGGACACTCAGGGCACTGTCCCTCACATCTGCTCTTGTGTTTTATCATGACAATGCCACACCCACTTTGATGACAATGCCTGCCTTGAAACCCCTCCCCTATTTGTCCTACCCGAACTATTTTCATGCTGCCTTCCACAGAATATGGCCTCCCCATCAGATCCTTCTCCTCTTGGACTGAGCAGCAGTTAGAGATAGCAGCTATCTGTTATAATTATACATGGTGTATTTACAGTTTAACCTCCTACATCTTTCATAGAAGTTATTTGTCCTCTCAAACTGTGAGTTCCCTGGGACACAGGCTTTGTCTTCCTATGTTTTGCTTGTTGTGTACAAACGAAGGCCTAAGAATAATCTCTTATTAGATTATAATGCTCTAAAATGGATGGAATTATTTTCTTAACGAGCACTTGATTGAGCAGCATCATCAGGTGACCTAAGACCCACACAACCATTGATACAATGAAACACTCAGCTAAGCATGCCAAGGAAATCAAGGTCTAGGCGATCCCGGGGGGAAATACAGTTAATACTGAAGTTTAAAATATCTGAGCCCCTGAATCTTAAAACTCCATCAGCACTTGAGGGTTTCAAATAACCTTAGCAACAGGGAGATTAAATACGCGCGCACACACACACAAACAAACAAACAAAATGTAACATAACTCAACAGTTCACTTTAGAGTTTTGTCTGACATGGTCTCTGCTTTTGATCACCTAGTCTTTCTAGAATATATGGATTAAAAATAATAAACCTGCTCCTTTCTGAGATTGCCTTATAATGAAAACAAGAATATTTTGGAAGGAAAGAATAGGAAATGTTGACTGGAATGCCCCGCTGCTTTTTAAGGAGCCTGGCTAGAAAGATTTATGTCAAGAGCAACAGAAGGCTGGAAATAAAATAATGCCCTTGATGTTATGGTCTCTCATTCAGCCAAGCGTGATGGCTTTTTCACGTACCTTGTCGAAAACCCAACATGAAAAAGGGGGCAGGAGATAAAAATTGTACACCGTTAATGGAGGTTTACGAAAAATGGGACCAAATAAACACACATTCCATGTGTGAGAGAAACTGCTCCACTTGGTGATATACCTGCTCCCATGCGCAATACAGGTAGCGGAGGCAGAGTGTTTTATGAAGGTAGCATATAGTGAGGCAGAGTGGCTTTACTTTCAGAGGCCAGTATCCTCTTACCCTGTTCAAAGCCTGAGTAGGCCTTGAATATGGGTGCCCCACAAGGGATGGGGCCTGACTGACGCCACCCCACCAAACTGAAGAGAAGGATTGGAGCTGGTCTTTTGCTACTACCACAGCCCCTGGCACCCCTGAGCTGCATGGTCTACGTAATCTCTGCTTGAACTCCAGTCACATTACCCCTGTTTTATATCTCTGCACGGGAGAGGAGAAGCAGGCAGGGTTTATACTGCAAGACAGATAACCGAAAGCGGCGAGAAACACAGGGAGGGTGCTATGTGGAGGATATGGGCGATAAGAGCACGGTACAGCGTGCCTGGAGGGAGCAAGGTCAATCTGGAGGCAGAAGTGATAGAGGAAGTGAGTAATGGGAGGTAACTAAATGGAGTGAGCCCTGTGTAAGGAGGCTGAGTTGGTGGTGGAGGGGCGCAGGAAAAAACACATGGAGCTGCTTGTAACAGGAGACCTGAGGAACATCAAGGCCCTCCGTGGTGGCAGAGTGTACAGCATGAGCAGGGTATGAAAGCTGAGATGAAGGTGGATCTGTTGAGAGCTTTGACAATGATAGGTGTGAGCCACACCACCAGATTCAAGCACCCCTGCGCCCTCTGGGAAGGTGTGATGTGGGCACCACCGCCACTCCCATCCCTTTAGCTTCACAGAGGGCTCAGAGACACTCCTGCTTTTGGGTGACCAGACAACAAGTGTGAAAAATCAGGACAGGGAGTGGTGAGTAACAGGAGCCTATATTAGAAAAAGACCCTAAAATCAGGACTGTCCCTATAAAATTGGGACATCTGGTCACCTTATCCTCCTTGTAGAGGGATTTTATAGTGTTTCACTCTACCAACTTCACATACTAGTGCAGCCAAGGTATTTACAGTGCTATTCAGCATCCCTACCCAGCCTCTTAAAAGGGGAGGGAGATTAAGGTACCTCTCTTCACAGAACTCCGCTTTGTCAGTCCCTCTCCCCCTCCCCTGGCACTTCCTGACTGTGCTTCAGTCTCCTTGCTAATGGGCTAATTAGCTCATTAGCTTCCCAGCCCAGATCTTATCTGGTAAATCAGGCCCTTCCTGGGGCCTAATTGGTTAAAACAGTGACAGGAGGCTGGTGAAGTTGCTGATTCCCAGCACTCTGTCATGGAAAGGCCGGTCCCAAAACATGTCTCAGGTGAGCTTGTTTTGTTTTTTCCTAATTGAGTCAGAGAAATTAGCAGAACATGAAACCTTTCCTTTTGAATCCACTCCTCCAGGAGCCTAATGCTGGCCTAAGGAGCAAACAGGGGCTTTAGCTGTAGTAAGAGGGCCTCTGTCAATGCTTGTAATAGACTGCATGTATTCTGAATGTAGGACGGGTTATTACAAACCCTTGTGGTGTTAGGTGATGAAGATCACACCAGTGTCACTGAAAGGGCAATTTTCACTATAAGAACAGAAAGGTCTAAGATTTGTTCTCTTTCATATTGATGTCATGATAATGTGGCCATTTTTAGTGGTGTAGTTTCTTAGTGGGTAACTATTTGTGATGATAATTCATAGAATTTGAAAGTCACCAGCGTGATCGTCTAGTCCAGGGGTGGGCAAACTAAGGCCCGCGGGCTCCTCCTAACTGGCCCCTGAGCTCCAGCTGGGAAGTCTAGCTCCTCCCTGCTCTCTCGATGCCCCCTCCCCTGCAGCCTCAGCATGCCACACGAACAGCGCTCTGGGG